>JAOTON010000231.1:1495000-2095000 GCA_034440635.1 Lepas anatifera | reverse complement strand
AGCAAGGTCAGTGCCTAGGTTGCACACCAATATTCAACGTGTTCCTGTTCTTTCTGCGGGAGTACAGAGCAAAATAAGTTTCTGGGCACCCTTGAAGTAATACTTCTTAGCTAGGTAAACTTGTAGACCATGCTTCTATTATCAAAAGTATTGTATTACGGTCTGTCATCAGTAAGAAAGCTGAGCTAGGAGTGTGCTCCAGGACCGGAGCTCCTGTTAAAACGCCTGCCAACATGTTTATGAAGAGTTTCTTCCCAAGGGAGCATGACCGGCAAGAGTACGCAGTAGACCATTGGGCAAGAGTGTGCATGCTTAACACCCGCACTGGAGGGGGTCTGGCACTAACAGGCACTGGAGGGGGCCTGGTAGGCCCCTTAAGATCTCATACACTAAGAGGCATAGAAAAGGAAAATTGAGAGGTAGATGGGGGTTATGATAATCTACATCATGACCAATTTTCATTGACCTGGGTCAATATCTTCAAGGTCAAACGAGGTCATAAAGGTCAAAACTTGGCCATGGTGGAGACCGACTGGTAAATGCCGTGCTTATGCGAGAAAATGGCGGGAATAAGTTAAAGGCGGACCAGGGTCATATAGAGAAGGTCTCAAAGATCCTTCCCTTCAATTTTGGGGTCAAGGTCATTCAAGGTCAATGACCTGTAAGGTCACAATATAGTATACTACATATAATGTACACTTTGACTAACACTATAGCCACCGTTTGGCGGGAAATGAGGATTGACCTTTGCAAATGACCTTTGGCCTTGCCCTTTGACCTTGACCTTGGTATTGGGGTACCTTATCGATGACGTCATAACATAATGTACGTCAGACCGGGTAACGTCATTTGACCGGAAGCACTGTGGTCAGTGACCTTGAATGTGCAGATATGACCTTGACCTGTGACCTTTGACCTTGACCTTGACCTTCATTTGGGGTGACCTTGACATATAATCCCGGTTATATGGTGTTATGACTTCACCACTCGGTCTCCAATGCAAGCTATTTGGTCCGGCCGCGCGATTACGGCGATCTCAAAATGCAGGTCTGACTTTAAAAGCCTATAAGTCAAAATTGTTGTGACCGATTTTCAAAAAATCTTCACCAATCGACGCGCTATTAAATTCTGTTTAATGTGGCAAAGTATCGTGTTTCGGCAACGAGCGGTTCTCCGGCCACCGCGGAAAAACAGGTGGGGGGCCTCCGAGGCCCCTCCAATGCGCGTGTTAAGAGATACGAAAATTTAATTTTCACTCGGGACAGAGTCCGTAATTCATATTTGGAAAACCAAACGTTGCAACATAGCTCTTGTATATTCAGAACGATGTAGAATCATACAATCGCCTTGTTTGGCGAGAAAGAACTTCGCGACATGGCCTATGCACCTAAAGCACAGCGGGGCATCGGTGCGTACTCCAGCCTTCTCTCTTGCGTACTCTTACCGACCCACTCCGGCAAAAGTATGCACGTGGCTTTAAATGTTTGATGGGCTCGTGGCGAGTTCCTTTCAAAGACATCGAGTTGAAACATTTATCATACATAGACAATTCTTCAGGTTAAACAACCACATACAAATTTTAGCTGTTAGACTTATAGGAAAAAAGTGGAAGCCTTTAGAAAATTAAGTGCGTACTCTTGCACGGACTTCTCCTATGTATATTTATTTGATAGGTGGAGAATGAAGTGGATATGCCTGTTTCATGCATAAAAACAAGATGGCTCTGTTTGTATAATGCGTGGAGAATTAGGTGCCTATGTTTGTTTGATGCGTGACGGGCGAGGTGGCCCTGTTTGGCTATTGCGTGGGTAATGAGGTGGCTATGTTTGTTTCATACTAAAGGGCGATGTGAGAGTTGGTGAAGAACACGTGAGAGTTGGTGGTGCGTGACGGATGCATGTGGTGCCTGGCAGTGGTAAATAAGAACCAGGTAGAGAGAATTTTGGGGAGGGGTGTGTATTGTTTATTTTGCATGCGGAAAACCACCACTATCACACGATATCTATTCTGGATTTCGTCGTAATGAAGATTAACACGCGCATTGACGGGGGTCTGAGCCACCTTCGCTTTGACGAGGGGACGGGTACCCGCCCCCTAAGATCTCGAGAACCACGGTAGGTAACGAAAAACGGTAAACGGCGTTGGGTAGCCCGTTCACTTCTCCATCGAAAATATTTGAACCATTTTTTGTCAGGTGAAATTTGAGGTCACGAGAGGTTAAAACATGCTGTCATAGGGATAACATGTAAATTAAGTTTTTCGGCCATTACATCTGAACAAGTAAAGATAGGACAAAACAACTTGAACTGTATGAATCATCGCAGCAAACCGAATCGAATGATATATAATTTGACCTTGCTAGGTCAAATCAAGGAATTGACCTGACCTGGGGTCAGGTCAGGGTCAAATTATATAAAATTCATATCATTAGAACTGCAAAGCTAAGGCAAGTCTAATGCAGCTAAAATAATAATCCTATCACCATCCGTTACTGAGTTATTCAGCAAAAACAATTTTTCCCATGTATTTCCAATGGAGAGGTCATGCCTAGTACCTGACCTTAGGTCATTGATATCAAAAATACCGGAACATATTTTAGAGAAATCGATGGGCCCATTATGTGATATGAGTTTCAACCGGATAAGTTCACCCCGCTCCGACTTATGCTATCTTAAACTTATTTTGAGGTCAGGTCACTTGACCTGTACTGGTCACTTGACCTGAGATGACCTAGCCTTAAAATTTTTACAGAAGTTGTAAAAATGATGAGGGAAAAGGTATGCCAAGTACGGCGGCGCTACGCGCCGCCGTTTTTTGCTGTCTCCGAAAAACCCGAGGAGGGGGCGGGTACCCGCCCCCCAGTCAATGCGCGTGTTAAGGAAAAAGAGTTGAACAAAGGAAAATTCACTTCACAAAAACTGTGCACGAATTTTTCTGTTAACAAATAAAGTAGACACTGAACAGAGGTTTCCACTTGTATAATGGTTTTTGAACTGAGACAATACTTTTGTAGAGCGCATTAGGAAACCGCCATTGAAACCACTATTGGGCTGACTACTACTGAGGATAGGACATCACGCGCTATTGGTGTACTAATGCTATGACTCAACCTTAACCAAACATTTGCTCAACGTTGCGACACCTCATTTCTATGTGCTTGTTTTGCTTGCCAGTGCATGTTGTTTTCTTTTGTAAATTGTTTCGACTATAGACTATGTGCTTAACTGCTGTGGCATCTAATGCTACTTTGTAATTTGTTTTGATTGCATGCGCCTTGCTTTATGTGATTACTCTTCTGTTTTGTTCCTCATCGTGGTCCCGCTCATTATGTTGTTTTTGTATGATTTGTCTTGATTGCGCATCGTTTGTCTACTTCTTGCTCCTCATCTTTTGCCGTCTTCTTATCATAGTTAAAAAAATAAATAAAAAATTGATGATAATGATGATGATGTATTTCCTTTAGGGGGGGGAAGGGCGGCAAAGGCAACGCAAAGGAAGGACGCAGACGGCGTGGGAAAGCCATTATTTCCTTTAAACAAAACTTTCTGTATTAACATCTGCACGATTTTAAGTTGAAAATAATGAGCATCGAACCCTAATTCAGGAAATGCAGGCATACCTTTTCATCTGGTTGCAACATTTGTATTGTTCTAAGTACAAAGCTCCTCCCACATGTTGAAAATACCATGATATCAAGTGAGCCATACTTACTACATGTGTTCTTCTACTCTTTAATTTACTAGCTTCATATGTCGGAAGAGTCCAAAGACATAATTGAACTTTGCAGGACAAATTAGGGCTGAATGTGTATATCGATATGAGTGTATGTTTCTCCTGTGATCAATATCAATATTTTGCAGGCACCGAAAGCATGGTGCTTTGATGTCATCTTAATTCGAAAGAAAAAAATAGATATCCTTGTACTGAACCATTTTAGGCGAACAAATTTTTTTCAGATTTTCGTAACAATTTTGTCCCTGAACAGCCTTTTTAAAAACGTTGAAAAAGTGGTCCATTTCCTTTAAATGAAATACGAGAAACCAAACGCAGACCTCTGGCACTTTCCTCGGAAGGTACATTTCTGCACAGGCTGCACATTCGTATGGGCTTTTCAGTCCCCCTGCCTTGTTCGTCGAACACTGAGCTCGTGATAGTTAATATAATATACTATTATAATATATATATATATATATATATATATATATACATATATATAATCTATTATGGATAATATATTATTCAGTCTCTCCGACAACAGCGAAGCCTTTATAGAAGGAGTTGCAGGCTAAACTCGTATTGATAAGCTTGGTAGGTACCTTTTTGGAATCAAGTATCATTCAGCGCATTGAGCTTTTCGTTGCAAAGTTGAGATCACTTTGTGACCATTATTGACCACACTTGGAAAATCTCAATATGGGGGCAGAAGAGTTTGTAACGAACACATAGCAGGTAGGCTGAGCCGTAGGAGTTGTGCAAAGTGGAGGAGTGCCTCAAACTAGTGCTGTACTTAGGCCAGTGCTTGGGGGGCTGTGAATGCACATCTCTTAGGAGGCATAGGCAGATGCAGAAGGCAAGGGCAGGCACTTGCCCCTCCCTCAGACCGAACAGCAGTGTCCTCTGAAATGGTTACGACTGCACCCTGAAAGGTTAATGGCGCCCCCGATCTCTTCCCACCCCCCCCCCAGCCCTCATCCCAGGATGCGAGTATCGGTGCCCCGTGATAGGCTTTGGCACCGCTCAGCTGAAAGGTTTTGGTTCTTCCCCCACCCCCTGGTCTGAATGGTGCAGCCTTCCGATAAAAAAGTCTGGATTCGCCCATGTTTGGAGGTGTATAGACACACCTAATGATGCGTCTAACTAGTAATGAAATATGTCTTAAATTTTCAGGTATTTAATTTTCAGGACTTTGATTTCATTCCGTGCGGTTGAAGAAACCTAAGGGAAGGTCAAAACACGCAGCATCCCTTTAACTGTGGTATTTGTTTTCAATTCACGCACCACCAATAATTTTTTGAATCATGGTTGCATCTTTTCTGCAAATTTCAAGTCAGCCATACCAGTACTAGTTACCAGACCATGTCAAGTGTTTAGCATATTCATCTGGGGTTCATAGCACATAAGAATGCCACCGGGTACCACAATACGTGGTAGCGCAATTTTTATATCGATGGCCTGGAGTCATGCACGGGCCATAACCTCTCGAGTGTAAGCCTATGGGACACTTTTGACAGCCTCGTTTCTCACTTATGTAGGCCTCAGATCAGCTCCAATATTTCAACAGCATGTTTTCGTGGTTCGTTTCTAAACTTGATGCTGAAAAGTTTGACCCTTGACCTTTTTCAAGAAATATGAAGGCAATTAAGACATGGCCTATATTTTAACCAACTATTTTTGAGGAAACAAGAATACAGCTTTCATATTTTGTCATTGTATTTGTTATAATATAATAATTTTGGGGGCTTATCGACGCACCAAATGCCAGGATCATATGGCGTCGCCACCTCTTTCCCTGTTGGAAGGGTTTCTCGGGAGCCAGCTTGATCCTTGTTCAGGGAAGCCACCGGGCCTTGAACCCGGGTCAGATGCGTGGCAGCCATCCTCGCTGACCACTCCATTACCGCGCCCCCTCATTGTATTTGTGTTATCATTGCGAGTCAAATCCTGTGCATACATACGTCACAGCCAAACCATCTTGCATTGAGACAATTCGATAACCTGAGGTCAGGTCAAACTCTGCATTTAACCTAGCGAGGTAAAACCTTATATCATTCAAATTATATTGACGAGAGGACTGCAATGGTGTCCCAATAACGATCCTGCCATTTTTGGTTAGACAATTATTGGAAAAAGTGAATGCCCCATAGTATGGCTAGGCTTTCGTCCGCACCCTCGATTCACACTAACCTAAACTTAACCTTGAAGTGTAGCCACTGTCGTCCCGTGTTTATGACAGGTTTCCAATGGCCTCGCAAACACTGTGCTATAGTGCCATTTCCTTCAGACAAATGCGTCGAGATGGAGCCTATTTGGTGTTTTAGCCTGAGTTTATATCTTCAAATTAGCAATATTCAGTGACTTGAAGCGCCCTAATCTTTGACCTGACTCCAAAAAAGCTGTCATTGTATATGAATTAGCCATTCAAACGTTTTTGAATAACGTCGGAAAACCGTTTCAAACTATTTTATTATCCGAGATAAACGATTTTTTGTACGTACATTACATTCTAGCAGCTTTGACCTAATTTGACGTCTAGCGACCTTAACCCGGCACCGCCTGGGCTCTTTTAGTACACATCACCACCGGGAGGGGGGGGTTCAGATCGAACCCCCAAGGATCTCAGGAACTGTAAGTGGTGCGGAAAAAATTGAAAGGCACTGGAAGCACTTTACCGTCCTCTACTCTGGAGCCGAGTTCGAACCATATCCGTTGAACCCTGAGGTTACAGTGTGCCAAAATAGGTCAAATTCAGACTCATTCAGAAAATCGTTTATAACTCGGGAATCATAAGATCTAGACAGTACATCACTCACATACATCACATAACACAGTACATCAATATGTTCGTCTGACCCAAGGATTCAAACAGTAAGCAGCATGACCTTGTAAGGTCAAAATATGACCGTGACCTTCGGTCAAAGTCAAATGCTACCTTTTAAGGACATGTTGCATATCATTAGAATATTTTGATCATGCTCATTACAATTATATCAAATTTAAGAAAGACTATCTTGGTTTGCTCAAATATTATAGAAACAAAATACGTGACTTTTGGTGACCTCTGGTAACCTTGGTATTGACCTGACCTCAAAATGGATGATGCCGAGCAGATATATCGTTTCAAAAGCTTTCGAATGATGTTTAAAAACTCAATCTAGCTCTTCTAGAAGCTTAGTTACACACCTGTGGTTGTCAGGCTCCAAAATCGCCTAACATGGGTTTATAAATGACGGCATAACTCATTTACCTGACCTAACCCTCGCCCCACCGGGGGCATCGATGCCCCCTAAGGTTTTCCGAGATAGCAAGAAAACAACGAGGCGCAGCACCGCGGTTGAGAGCTCTACCTCTCACTGCATCATTTTCCCCACTATCCCTGAAATTGTTTACCCCAAGTCATGCAAGGTCAGGTCACCAAATGAGGTCAACCAAGGTCACCTCACTTCAACTTTAAAGCTCTATAAGAGCTACATTTCGAAGTCGATCGATTTGAAACTTCCTACACTTCATGAACCCTCTAAGGTCTACAAGGTGTAAATCCGGGATTTTTTCGATTTCGTGACCTGAGCTCAGGTCACGAAGTGACTTCTCCCATTGAAAAAGCATGGGGAAAAGCTGTCTTATGATCTAAAAGTCACAAAAACGATTCAAAATGCTCGGCCTGTTCAGAAAGGCGTTCTTGAACATCCTTTCACGGATTCCAGGGGCCATATTTTCCCTTTGACCTCTCCGAGGTCATCCAAGGTCACCAGGGGCTAAAAATAGTATTTTGACAATAACATTTGACCTAATTAAGCTAGAGCGCTGAATCAAACACCATCGTGTATGGCCCGTCACTAGCTTTCGTTTGATATACGGCAAGGTCACTTTCTGACCTTTCGTGACCTCAGGTCGTATTAGGTCACGAGGTGACCTCTGGAGGTCAAACTACTGGCGTGAGGTCATTACGTTTCACATAAGGAAAAATGTCTGGAATTTTCCTATCAAATGTACTTTACCACATTTCAATAGCTCTAATGGCATACAAGTTATGCCCAGTTTGCTTAAGCATTGCATATTTGAGTGAAAATAGCCGATCGTGACCTAATTTGACCTCTGGAGGTCAAACCATTGACCTGAGCGCTAAAACCTGTAAAGTAATTTCTTACTGAATTCACGCGAGCTTTCTAATGCACTTTGCAGATTTGCGCTAACGCCCATATTTTTGGAGCTAGAGGGGGCCATCGATGGCCCTCGGTGGGGCGAAGGTGGTGCCGGACCCCCGGTGGGGCGCGGGCTAAACTGATGTCAATTTTTGGTCATACTTTGTCGAATTGATTAGGGGCCTGCAGAGCGACCCGTGTTTCATTTCAATCGGCACAGAATCATTTGTAAAAGGCCAAGGTACGGTCCAATCGGACCCTCAGGCGATAATGAGTTAATTTTTACCCGACGAAAAATGACAGAAGTAACTTGGTTTGCATCTATGAGGACCTTTCGAATACTTTCGCTTCGCATATTTAGCTTTCTTAGCCTAGAGTTCGAGTTCATCTTTTTTACCAGCACCGGCGCGAAGTTCAAGGTGAAAATATTATGCGGAATACAAATTAACATCCCGTATTTGTGTAATATCCTAAACTTTACCTAATTTGATGAGCAGATAGCATGCTACTGTGATTGATGTGATCAATCTGCTGCGAGTTGCTGTGACAGCTGTGATCACTGTGCTGCAAGTATCTGTGATTTCTGTGATCACTGATACGAGCTGCCGCGATTGCTGTGATCATTGTGTTGCGAGCTGCTGCGTTGCTGCCTAGCAACATGGAGTGTTTGCTGTATTTCTAAAGGTTTCCTGATAACAATTTACATCTCTCTCTCCCTCTCCCCCCTCTCTCTCTCTCCCGATCATCTTTGTTTATGATTTATTCAGCGCACGGTTATTCCTACAGTAAGCATCCGTATAATCCGCAATTAGACGTGCTCCGTGTGCAGTGGTGTATTCAAGCCTGCATGACCAAATTCCGCTTCCGTGTGATATTCCATGCAATATTCTCTCTGTGGGAGCTACCTGCTCCCATGCCCAAGCATAATCAATTAAACGTTAGAAAGAAGGCCGAGCTCATGCGCTGCACGATATGGTCACGCCAGTAGCTGCGATTGCGACTTTGAACTTGAACTCCAGCCAACACGAGTTCTGCATATATGTTACGTAAGAACGAGTACAGGTAAATCAAATGGTTGGGCGACATTCATGACGTCGCCATTCCCAACATTATGCATTTACACATGACGAGTTCGTGCTACACATGCAATTCGAATCCACTCTGCACCCATGCTGAACCTCCGATGCGGGCATTCAATTTTGATCAGCTGCACTGGTTTAAACTTGAATACGCTAACATCTTATGTAACAATCAGTTTGAATTCTACATCTTGATAGACTGTGCAGTATTACAGCGGGGAGCATGACCATAAAATGTTTTTTTGTTCTCATTCCTTCAAGCCTAGCTAGAAAATTTAAGGCAATTGTTAGTACACATTAGGAGAACGTCTTTCCAACAGCAATAAAGGTTCATTCACTCCAAACAGAATCTGCACCAGAATATGTCAAGGCTATGTCGGTAGACAACCTCGACACGGCTTTTTGTAGCTTCCGCCGGCATGAATATTAGCGGCATCTAGTAAGTGTGAACCGACCTTAAGACTCCCCGAATTAATTGTGATGTGACGCATGAAATTAGCTATATATATATATATATATATATATATATATATATATATTATATATATATGTGTGTGTGTGTGTGTGTACACTTCGTAATACATTAAAAGTGAAGGCCGACGAAACTTTGATACTTTAATGGTATTGTGCTAACAATACGATATAAGTGTCCACGCAAAATATTCAATACACACGTGATCGCAGCTCTGCCAAAAGCCTCTAAGAACTCTGTAACCCCAGAAATGCATAATATTGCATACTGTTACTCAGTTCACAATCAGGGAATGCTGCTCCTGATCCTTAAAACTGATCGAAATGTAGGAGCCTTTATTTCTTTATTAGGGCTACTCCCAACAGGCCCAATTGCCCAATTACAGGGACTATTGGCGTGGGTGTTTATTAAGGATCCTCTCCACCGGGTCAGATCGGACACGGAAGGCGGTTTCCAGCCGTGGGGATTAAACCCACGTTAATCCATGCTATCCGATCCGAAGACGGGCAACAAAGCCACTAGGCCACCCCGGCCCCATTGACCACAACAAAACAGGACACTCATTCAGTTCTGAAAAGCTGTCCCCAACGTCAGCCAACTCTATTTAAAACATAGTGTGGATATTCCTGATTATGGAGCGCCCCGATGTCCTAGTACGTTCCTCAAATCTAGTAATTGGATTCAGGGTTCAAAGACACGCAGTACATATCAATCTGGTGAGTTGGTTACGAATCGTTGGGTGGTTTCAACTAGCCATTCCTATCAAAAAGAGGCGACCAATTCCGGAGTAATTTGTATTAAAATAAAAGGGAATTTAAGTTGATAAGCTTTTCTTTGGCCCATCTCCTGGGATCCGGGATTCAAGGTAAAAAAATCAAGCTATCAAGTACTTTCTTTTTGTGATTCTTTTTCATCTCGCTGCCTAGTTTTCTCATAGCCATTGACTGACCAATTTTTTTCTTCTTTTTCTTATTTTTATGAGGTTCTTATTTAACCCTGAAAAACTTTAATCCACTAATACCAACTTTAGGGTACCCAAGTTTCTCTCGAATGTTACTAGTTCTACTATTCTTTTCGGGAGAGGCTTGGGGAAATACTCAGTAAACAACTTTTGTTTTCGTTTGTAAAGCAAAGAATAAATGGAGCGGGGAGTGGTGCGACCTTCAAGTAAGATATTAACATACATGTCCCAAATTTACAACTGGAAAATGTGTAGTTTGGTCGCATGGGTACGGAAGGGCACTCCTGCCTACCTTTTAAATGGGTAGTGAGTAAAAAAATGGAATTAAATCAAAATTATTATATATTCGGGCGCAGCCCTTCCATCAGAATCTCATGTTCGTTGTCATTTGCGGGAAAAACTCGTCGTCAGCCTACAAGCCACAATCTCAAAGCGAATTCCTTGCAAAGGCCCTCCACTATGAATTATTTTCTTTTAAATGAACGTCACCACAACATTCCTTTGGCTTCCTCTAACGTAGATGGATTGTAACGGCAATGCAGCTAATATAGACCACAGAGGTGCAGAAAGTATGCTGGCTGTCACAAACTCAATGCGACTTATGCCTCCTCTGTCACACAGAGCTGAAATAATAATTGTATACGTGAATACTATTTCCAATATGCTGAATGTCGTCTACCTGTCCCTTACTTTTTGCAGCAGACAAGGTTCTAGCACCAAACCATTACAGCATGAAAGTAGTAAACTGAGTTTTCATTTATAGATCATGTTTTTGTTTTTGGAAGAAAAATTTCCAATTATGGGTAATTTTTTCCAGTATTGGGGTCATAACTATTATTGGCAACTCTAACTGCAGTTTCCCCCAATGACATGCATTTCCTTTTTGAATAAGTTTCCATTTTTGGAAGGGGTGTTTCCAATTATGGTACTTTTCCACATGATTACATGTAGCAATTATCATGAAAATAGTCATTATTGGGAACATACCTATTAATGGGAGCATACATGTACACACAATTGGGAACCCTAACCACAGCTTCCCCCCCACTAAACTTCTATCTCACATATCAACAAAAGGGAAAAATGTCATTGTCAACATAGTATTTTAATCTACCTAAAATGTGTTGGTAAAGTGGTCCTTAGGTAGCATTTTTATAAACACATCAAGTGCTTAAAATTTGCATCCCACTCACAATCATCACCTGTCTGGTCATTCCTTTTTGCACTAAAAACTCTGAAGCAACTAGCCTGCATAGATGTAAAATAATGTCTATTGCCCTAATAGGTACCGAGGTATTGGAATTCACATACCAAAGAAAGATCCAGTGTAGTCAAAATCCTGCTTTAACTCCATGCAGTTCAGGTCCTGTGCGTTGCTTACCACCACTGGTAGTAAGCAACACACCCCCACCAGCGTTTTTCGAAGTCTATTTCTTTCTGAGATTTGCTGTGATTTTCTGAGATAAGAAGGGGGTCTACTCGGCCCCCTCCAGTGCACGTTAGTTCCAGGCCCCCTCCAGTGTGGGTGTTAACACTTTGTGGAGGACTGCATTAGCACACATTTGCTATCTGTACAATATTGATATGATAATTTGATCATGAAAACTCACCTGAATCACTGTTGTTGCCAGCCTGTTGCTGGCGCCAACTCTCCCAACTTCTTCCAGCTCCAAATCTATCTAACCAATCTAGGGCACAAATAAACTAAGGCACAAGCAGGCTAAGGAATGAAAAACCAAGCTTGATATGGAAAAGTGCATCAGTCTTACAATAGCCTACATTCATCTTAGATTAGCCATGGGCAGCAATATTCATTCTAGCTAGTTTCAGCCTGCACTTATCTTAAATATACCTTATGAATATGCCCTCAAAATAAGTGCCTTCCCGCCTGTTTAAATTTTTGGCAGGCTCTACCAAGGCGGCTCTACATCACATAAACATTTCTAACTTGTCTTGTCGCTGTTGCGCAGTTTAAGTAGAATTGCTGCCCAGCTATGTTTATTTTCTCACTCACTTAGTACTTTTATTAGTAGCTTTTAGGCGTATTTAATACTAAATTCGAAGAAATTGGGGCCAATAAATCGAAGACACTCAAACTGTAAATATGATTTAACCTGAAAAATGGACAGAGAAGTACTTGGTAAAGTATCTGCGTTATCGTTAATGCCTTAAATATGCCCAAAATCGTGTATTTCTCGAAAAAATTGACTGTCACATTTCCGGTATCTAGGCGACAACTTTCTGCAAACTACTAACAATCAGCCCCATTGGGCTGCATGTTAAAATCTGGCAACTGTGACAGCGGTTTGCGGGTTTTCTGCAGCGGGGTCCCTCGTTTTAGTAGAAACTGAACACAGTACCAATATTGTAACACTAATGGTACGCTGTGCAATTGAAGAACAGAGCTGCTAAGTTAAAATATTCCCTACACGCTTCATTCTCTATTTCGAAAATATGGGGTTTGATCTTGAGCCATTCAGTCAGGATCGCTATTTTGTCACAATTATGCACCTCAATTTTCATAAATGTGTCACAAACTCCGGTAGCCGAGTTGGCAAGTTTCTGCACCTCTGATAGACCAGTAAAGTTGCAGCAAACATTTTTAATTTATTTCAGCTAGCAGCAATGTTTTACCAAATGTTTTGTGCACAAAATGGTGAAGTATTTTATCAATAGACTCTGCATGCTGGGTGCAGATAAAGTTCTGTCAGTAATTACTTCTCTATCCCCAATCCATGCTTGCCCTAGTCACTGCCAAATGTGACGTGGTCGCTCTGTTAAACCTCGCCCCGGTGGGGGTGTTTGAACATCCCCTCGGTTTTTTCCGGCGGCACGAAGTGTCACCGTACCTGGCACAGCTCATCCTTAGATATGAAATCTGAACATACAGCTTGTTTGGGTAGACAAAGTCATAATTCCAGATCGTCAATATAACTATTATGATTGGCTCATTCAATTAAGCATTGATATCTATTATTATTCAGCCTGTGCATCTCTCATAGCGTTAACACGCACACTGGAGGGGGCCTCGGAGGCTCTCCGAAAACAGTCTAGGCCAATTTGAGAGAATTCATGGGCGCGTCGATTGGTGAAAGGATTTTGAAATTGTGTCAATAATTTATTTACTTTAAGTCAGCCCTATATCTTAAGATCGCCACAATTCCGAAGTCGCACCAGTTCGCCAGCATTGAAGCCCAAATTCATAACGCCAGATAAACGAGATGGTATTTCAATGTCACCTCACATGAAGAACAAGATCAAAGGTCACAGGGTGGGTGCTATATGACCACGAAGGTTGGCGCGCCGGCAGGTCCAAATAATCAGTCAATCGATCAAAATGTCATAGGTCAAGATCATACCAGAATTGTCAATGTAATTGAGCCCAGTGATTTTTGCTGTATGACCGTGGTATCTGAAGCGCCCTAAAACACCCCGGCCTCGGTGACTCCTGTCAAATGACGTTACCCAGTATGACGTCACTATATCGTTCTATGACGTCATAATTCAGGCAACTCAAGGCTAATTTAAGGTCAAAGGTCAAATCTAAATATAATGGGTTAATCCTCATTTCCCGCATAGCAATTGCTATATTGCTGTTATAGTGCACATTATAGGGAATATATCCCATTGTGAAGCATTGGTCAATGAACTCGAATGACCTTAACCCAAAAATTTCAGGAAATAATTGTCGGACCTCCCCTCTGTGACCTTGCCTCACTTCCATCATATTCCCTCCACATTTTCCCGCATAATACCGGCATTTCCCAACAAGTCCCCAGAACAACCTTAAATATTTTGACCTAGTTCAATGAAAGTTGGCTATGATGTAGATCACTACAGCCAACAAATGCAAAAGATCTCGCGTTTTTCTAAGTCTCTTGGTTTGTGAGATCTCATGGTGGGGGACTACCAGGCCACCTCCAGTGCACCTTGGTGCCAGATCCCTCTCCAGTGCGGGTGTAAGCGCCAAATGAGCACACGTGCTGCCTTCAGAAAGGTGTTATCCATAATCTGTAAAAGTATGCTTTTGGTACGTAGGAATTATCAATAATACATTTCTGCAGCCAATATGGTGCTTAACATTGTCGCAGAAGTACAGAGTGGAGAAAAAGCTTTGTCATGCTTGATTGAAGGAACTAATCGTAAGGGCTGTATTGATATTCGTGACTTATCACAAGCATTGATTTTTAAATAATTATTAGTAGCTATTCCCATATAGCAAAACCGTTTCCTGCACTTCCTTGTAGCAGTCTTATTTTACCCACTCGGATCCCTGTGATGATTTGAAGTATTATCTTTGCTTAGGGGTCCGTTCACAGCGCTTCTGCAGGCAATTTCCACTCGCACGTGGCACCCATGATAAGCTAGCTGAGAAACCACTACCCACGATCCGTTACGGCACGGCCAATATTAATGATGTGAAAAGAGAAGAAACCACTCTCTTATCAAGTTTTAAACTAGTCTATCAACATTTTGATTTCTAACACTAAAATTGAAGCCACTGGAAAGTTTGTTTCGCAAGCAGCATGCACATAATACCATTTTAGAAAGCTCAATAGGCACATCTCAGTCTCGCATAATTTTGGAAGGTGACATCGACGCATATCGATGCTTCTACGAGAGGTTATGGACGGAAAATCGGTGCAATTCGAGCGAGTTATTAACCATGGATTTGCATTAGTGGACGCAGGGGGCGTTCCAGCCGTACCCCCAAAGCGCTGGATGGAGCCAAACTATCTTTTAGCCCCCCAAAGGCCGGATAAATTTGTGAAAAAGGTGTTTACACTAGGTCTGTCGAGCAAAAAAATTATCACCCACACCCGCCCCCCCCCCAGGAGAGCGATCATGTTCATGTACTTGGAGAGGTAGCTCAGGGGCGGACGCAGACCCGAGTTTTTTTTTTTTGGGGGGGCAAACCCATGTCTGCCTCTCCTCCTGGGGGGGGTGGGAGCGAATATTTTTTGCTCTACAGACCTAGTGTAAACACCTTTTTCAAAAATTCATCCAGCGTTTGGGGAGCCAAAATATAGTTTGCCCCCTCCAGCGCTTTGGGGGGCATGGCCGGAATTCCCCCCCTGCGTGCGCCAATGAGGTAGCTTATACTAGGTCTGTCGAGCACCCAAATTGCAAGTCCCACCCCTCTCCCCAGAAGGAGAGGTAGACATGGGTTTGCCCCCCCCCCCAAAACTCGGGTCTGCGTCCGCCCCTGTGTATTCGCATGCAATTTTTCGTGAGTAAATGCTTTGAAAGGGCCCCACATAGAGTGGCCCACTTCTATAATTGGCTTTGAACTGAGATAACAGTTTCTTAGTGCATTTCGAGACACTACTATTGGCATATTCCATTTCACACAAAGCTCTCTGTTTGAAACTCCTGCAGGCTTTAAAGTTCAAAGGAGGACCTTATTTCAAACCATGAAAGAATCTCTTTCCATCTGACAGCACATGTCACGTGATAAATGTTAACAAATGACAGCCACACAATCTTACGTGTCGCAAGCCGCCGCAATCTACCAGAAACGTGATCACTTGCAATGTTGGGTGAATTCAGCGCAGTAAGACAGGAGGCAATACATTTGTTTCGAGCGATTGAAGGTGGAAAAAAATGTTTCCTTGATTTTCAAACCTATTTTGTCCTTAAGCTGTCGTTTTATAATTTCGACTGGGTAGTCTACTCCCTTTAAGTGTTGAATACAGCCTGAGTCTGGTGGCCCGACAGAGCTCCCGCACTCGGCCACGTTCTCAGGTATCACACGAGTTCCGGGTTTTGTTTTGGTAGACCTCTATCCACTGAGTCACTAATGATCCTTGGAATTCCAATTCCTCCTGTACGTGGCCAATTGTGTCTGCTAGGAATGGCTCTAATACAATAAATACATATAATAAATAATTACATAATTAATAATTGCATAAATATAGTTGGTCTCACTGCAGTGTTTACGTCCTGACAGTGAGCAGCATTAAGCTGAAAAATATATATGTAAGAGTAATTTAGGACTCATCTACCAGCAAAGTTGCCGAGGACCCACCTGAGCTCGGGAGTTGGAGAGCTTCATGTCGACCGGGCCGACGCAGGGAAGTCCGGACTGCCTGAGGGCTTGCGGAGGCCGGAACACGACGACGGCGATCCTGGCGTAGAGAATACAACTGACGAGCAGAGGAACCACGTAGAACAGCACCAAGTCGGTAAAGAAATAGCCGAGGTACTCCTGTCTGGACAGCTTAAAGGTGCAGCCCTCCACGTCGTCCACACCAATATAGCGCACAGCGACTATCTTGGTGAGGAAGACCCAGGGCACGCAGTAGCAGAAGGCGAACGCCCAGACGGCGACGATGATTCGCTTGGCCCGCTGGACTGTGCAGACGGTGCGGGCTTTCAAAGGTCTGCATATAGCGATGTACCGCTCCACCGTGAAGGCGGTGACACTCAAGGCTGAAGCGTTGATCCCCATGTACTGCAGCATCGGCAGGAACATGCATCCTGCCTCTCCCCAAACCCAGGCCTGGGCGACCAAGAAGTATGTGAAGATTTCGTTCGGCATTGCTGCGATGAGGACAATGATGTCGGCGACTGCCAGACTGACGAGGTAACAGTTTGTTGGAGTGTGCATGCTTCGCGATCTGTGCACCACCAATACAACCATCATGTTACCGAGGAAGCCGACTAGGAACACGATGCCCTGGAAGACAGCGCCCACAGTTCTGTAAGGACTAGAGTAGTAGACTGGAAAATGAAGCGTATTCCGTGTGAGAACGCTGTTTATCTGTGTACAGTTGTAGGCCGCTCTGAGTGTGGTTTGGCTCTGGCGAATTTGTGTTCGGAGATCTTGCTCCAAACTTACACCATTATGTAGCATACACTCACAGAAAAATGGCAGGCTATCATTGTAGTCTGAACCATTCGACTTTGGACCGTCACGCATCACATTTACCGTTGTCGTTTCTCCTTCCAAATATATTTCCATTTCACTGTTGTACCCCTCCCCCAGCTGTTCATTATCCTCATCTTCGTCCAGCAGCGGGTAGTCCCGGATCACGACGTTGCCGATCGTGTAGCTGGACATGTGGTCCTCACAATCAGAGGGGAGAAGACTGAGTATGTCGGAGGCGACGGCGGATCCCATGACACCCACAGCCAGGTACAGTGAGATGGCTTTTCTTGGCATGATGACCTCGATGCGACCAGCCAAATTCTGTGGAAAAATGCACCAGCTTTATTTTCACGAGGAATTCGATTTTGCTAGTTAAAACTGGTTTAACATCAGATAGGATCGTAATCTCTGTCATTGTTTCTATTCGATTGGCATTGCTGTTTATTTGGTATTGTTTTAACAATGAACTGCAAATGGGATCGATCATGTCACATAGTTATTTATAGATGTGTTTATATACCTATGCAAAAGAAGCTTCACTTGGTGGGTTTTACCCACGTGCGTGTTTGACATTTGAAAACGTTGCAAACGATGCCTAGAAATTATCAAATTAAAGGAACTTTAGGGCCTTGATATCTATTCTTCATTAACACACGTCCCGCTGGGGTCCTTGGCATGACGCGCCCCGCTGGGGGGGCGTTTTTCGCCCCCCTCCTCCGTATCTCATTTCCAAGGACAGCTAAAGAAAATTATGAACGGCGCTTGAAAGCTCTTGACGAGACGAAGAAAAATTATAGGAAGTATTTTTATGTCAGGTCAATATTGAGGTCAGCAAAGCTCAGAGAAGGTCCCATAGGCTAGGGTGGTGTACGTTTACCTCTCTGCACTGTAGATTTTTACTCAGTGGAGCTAGAGCAAATAATTATGCATCATTGAATTCCTCTCATCGTGGCAAATCGAATGAAGTATGTATGTATGTCTTGCTAGGTCAAATTTTAAAATGACCTCACATCGAGCTAGGTCAAGGTCACATGGTGACCTGGTATGGACATTTTACATACCAATCGACTCCCCGTGACAATATAAGCACAATGCAGGCAAAATGGGACCTTTATCTCAATTCAGTGAGAAGTTATTGGCAAAACAATCACTGTATGTTCCTGTGATCTGACATGACCTTGGAGAGGTCAGATGGTCAAAAACTCAACTTTACGGTCAATATTGTGGAAATAATACACGGTTTGAGAATTTTCAGCGTTATATATCCAGTTTTTACTAAAAACGAGCCCTTTCTATTTTCACCGTAGACTAATAATGGGTTTACAAAAAAATTGACCCCACCTTAGGTCAATGATATCGAAATTCCGAAATAGCAGATTTGTAGACCCTAATGACCTTATCATATGGTGAAAGTTTGAAACTGATCGGTTGACAGATGTTCCTTAGGCACTGCTTCAAACTCGTGATTCTAGGTTTTGAGGTCGGGTCACTTGACCTTGTATAGCTCCTTGAACTGACATGACCTGACCTAAAAAAATTGTCAGATGCGTTAAATTGATCAGAGATACTGTAAGTTTTGTTGTTCTGCGCCTCTTCGTTTTTGTGTTATCTGGGAAAAACCAGGAGGGGAGGCGAATTTCGCCCCCCCGCGGGCCGCGTGTTAAGAAGTTAGTTTTATTACAGTCTTCTAACATTAAAGCTTAGTTTGGTGCCATGGTTTCTTTGAGTTATATTTTTTACATTTGCGGTCACACGTTAAACAGTTTTCCGGATCGTATCTTGAAGTGGGCTAGCGCAGATTAATATATCAGGAGTCGTTATATTTAGGTCATGATAAACCTTTCTACCGCGGAAAATATGAATGGCAAGAAGAGGTGCTCATCGGGTGTCGAGCTCTAGCTGTCACCATTGATAATGGTAAAATGACAGCCTTTTTCGACCCCTGCTCATCCGTTACCCCAAAACTCTTGCCGAAAAATGATGGCCGGTGAAGTTTGACTATTTTTGTTGAGAACTGAGGAGTGAAAACCAATTTACAGTGCAATTTATTAGATGACAAGCTACATTAAAAATGTTCAGAAAAAATTATATGACGTGTTTCCAAGAACGCAGGGTAGGCGCAGTGTTTCAGATAAGCGTGCTAGCTGATGCTCAGATCAAGATACACGAGTTTTAGCCTACACACATCCGGCAAACAGAAGGGCATAGACAGTGGGATCACAGCTTGTGTAATGCAGTGAATATAATTCTAAAACTCGAATCTTAACCTTTTCTTTTAGTCTTTCCGTTTGCTCGGCTCAAAACAAATCCTGTTATCAGGTTTTCCCCGAAACGTAGCCTTGTGTTGAGCTGTCGCACCTCTGTATTTCCGCTCCAAAGATGAAAGCAGACTGGGGAGTGACTGTGGAGATTACTCACTCCCCGGAAAACGTATGGTCTCATATCGCTTCGAAAACAACGTCGATTAATCATCTATGTAGATGGTGCTTTAATGTCAACAAGCCCCCAGTTCGGATGGAACGGCCGGTGTAAATGCAGAAGACATTGTTGTTTTTCCTTCCAGCACAGTGGATTGTGCGGTTGCATGGGAAATTGTATTACGTCATCACGGGCCAAGAAGATGAATCGGCACAAACCAGCGAGAAGAGCATTCGTACAGATTGGAACAAAGTAAACAGCTGAAAACAATCTTTTGAACTTATGGAATACTAACATTACCGAAATGCATATTTACCAAGTTGTGCTCGCGAAAATACCCTTTACTCATTCATACATACTCATACATAAACACTCAATACATATCCAGGTTGTAGCATGTAAACTAGGCCCTTTCTGTTTTCCTAAAACAATCAGAATTTATTGTCTGGGTCTGTTGTGTTATACCCGAATGGGTCTGTTGTTTGGATCCGCGCCTGCTATGGTGTGCCTAATGTGCCTCTATGAAAGCACCGCCACTGCAAATTTTGTGAAAATTGTAAGCACAATTTCGGATCCAGGATGTTCTATTGCATAAGATACCACTGCGCTGGAAATTCTCGAAAACTATTGTACTTTTCCCCAGCTTGATCCTGATGTAATCCTTGGGTTTTGCTTATCTTCCTTCCCCTTAGCAAAGTCCTAAATCCATCACTGCGGCTGATAGGCATTTGCGGGCTAACTTTGCAGGACAAAAACAACACCCTTGGAGAGGCAATGAGCATGTCTCTCTTAGATTAGTTATCTGAGTCTTATCAACCAAAGCCGGGTTTGACTTGAATATCAGTCTTGAGACAGCCATTTTTTATTGGCTCCAGACTTAGGCTCTTGAAGGCCCCCTCTTTATTTGGGAGTTCATTTACTGCCGCTGCGGTTAGATACATTAGCTGCTCCATTCCCTGTCCCAGAGGCAGTCTAAAGGTCTGCAGTAAGGCGTGATAGAAAGCCATATTTCAGGTTCTGTAGTGTAAAAAATCAGGTCCCCGACACGGCTATACTGACCTGGCCTTGACAGCATGGGAGCACTAAATCTTGGGGCATTCACACGCTGCCTCTCTACAGACTCCTGATTGATTTACGGCTTCAACACGCAGCCTGGTTTCTCCATCCAAACTTTATTCCGAAAGTAGCCAGCAAATTGCTGGGCTTTGCGAAGAGCCCTCTTTAGAGTGTGCGCCAGTAGGACAAGTGGGAAGTTTCCGGGATTTCCCAACGTCAGCAGTGTGCGTGTTGAAAGAGCCTGATTGGATTGCGAGGCTACATGATGCCGCTTCCAAATGAAAACAGCTGGGAAGACCCCTGCCAAAAAAAAACTGATCTTATAATGACACCGGTGATTGCATAGGTGGATCGAGGATTTCCGATCGGTATGGGAAATGGTATAGGCAGAGCTGAAGCACAAAAAACGTTTCTGCATTCGAAAAGGAATAATGCCACTTTCTATGGAGTGGCCCTAAGCTACGTCAAAACTACGTATAATTGAATCACCTTTAATTGACCAAAAGCTAAGTAACACATTTTGACTTCAACCACTACATACCATCGCCTCAAAAGCACTGAATTGTAAATTATATATTGCTATAATTTTCTTGAAAATAACAACTCACAGCAGCTTCCCAAACCATAATTTTTACATAAAACAAGGCCTAACTTTATTCAAATGGTCATGGGTTTTATGTTGCGGTAGATTGTATTTGACTGGGTTATTTCAATTTCATGGACTTATCTTTCAAGACGCCAGACAGATTTCGGATGCAGTTTTCGGAACCTTCAATGTCATGTGATTACCTTTGTCAGCGATGAACACACGTAGTAGAGGGGGTCCTAAAGTGCCCCCCCACCTATTTTCCAAGGTGGCCGGAGAACCGTTCGCCGCCGAAAAACG
The DNA here is from genome assembly GCA_034440635.1 of Lepas anatifera. Taxonomy (NCBI): domain Eukaryota; kingdom Metazoa; phylum Arthropoda; class Thecostraca; family Lepadidae; genus Lepas; species Lepas anatifera. Next base: position 2,073,398 of record JAOTON010000231.1, on the reverse strand, counting down.
CTAGTTAGCCACACTTGAGAGAATGTATGAGCGCGTCGATTGGTGAAAAATTGAAAACTGGTAAATAGTTTTTGACGTATAGGCTTTCAAAGTCAGACCTATATTTTGAGACCGTCGCAATCATGCGGTCGCATCAGTTCGCCTGCACTGTAGACCGAGTGGTGACGTCATAACGTCATATCATCAGGTTATATGTCAAGGTCAACCCACATGAAGGTCAATGTCAAAAGTCACAGATCAAGGTCATTGATATCGGTATAACGGTCAGACAGCATTATTCAGTATGCCGTATGCCATGCTATGCCTTCATAGTTAAGGCTACTCAAGGTCAAGTTCAAGGTCACAGGTCAAAGTCAATAAATTTTTCAAGGTCAAACCCTCATTTCCCGTCTAAAGGCTGCTATAGTGCCGGCTATTTTGTAAATTATTGGGGAATATGCCATATTGTTAAGACATGAGTCATTTACCTTGAATGACCTTGACCTTAAAAATTTCGGGGAAAATTGTGTGAGACCTTCCCTCTATGACGGTAGTCCACTTTTGGTGTATTCCCGGCTTTTTTGCATAATCGCGGCATTTCCCAATAGACCTCCAGCACGGCCCAGATTCGACCTTTACGATCTCATTTCACCTTGAAGATATGGACCTGGGTCAATGAAACTTTGATATAAGGTAGATCACTATCGCCCCCCACACTCCCTCCAACGGGCGTTTTTCTAACCATCTTAGTTTCCGAGATCTCAGGGGGGCACTTTAGGACCCCCCATCCGCGTTTACACTGCTCGTGTTAACACGCGCTTGGAGGGGCCCTTGAAGGCCCCCACCTATTTTGCCGAGGTGGCTGGAGAAACACTCGTAGCCGACAAACGATCCTCGGCCACATTTGAGAGAATTTAATGGTACGTCAATTTGTGAAAGAATTTTGAAAACCGTGTTATTGTTTTTCTTACTTATAGGCTTTCAAAGTCAAAACTATATTCCGAAAACGTCAAATAGCGCTGTCATTGTCAAGGTCATACCAGCACTTTCAAGGTCGTTGACCGTAGAAATTCCGGTCAAATCGTGTTACCCAGTCTGACGTATATTTTACTATGACGTCATAGTTAAGGTAACTCAATGTAAAGGTCAAAGTCAAAGGTCATGGTTAAAAGTCAATCCCCATTTCTTGCCCAACAGTGGCCAAAGTGCTAGGTATATTGTATATCATAGAGAGTATCCCATATTGTAAGGTCATAGGTCAATGACCTTGAATTTACTTGGCCCCACAATTTTATGGAACATTCTTACGACCTTCCCTCTATGACCCTGGTCCGCCTTTACCATATTCCCCACATTTTCCTCATAATTACGGAATTTCTCTATAGGTCCCGAACACGGCCAATATTTGACCGTTATGGCTTCGTTGAACTAAACCCCAATCGGCGTTTTTCTAAGCCTCTTAGTTTCCGAGATCTCTGGGGGCCTACCACGCCCTCCCTACCCCTTTCATTGCGCGATAGTGCCAGCAGCCAGCGCGTAAGCTAAAAACAAACAGGTTTTAACAATATCTACCGAAAATCGTGCTAAAATTGGAACTTTACTTGTTCCTTTAAAAACAGTACAACTTAATAGCGAAGCTTAAGAAGCTTAAATGATTTAAAATTTGTTCTAAAAATATTTAACCAACGTCTTTTTGATCTTTCTGTAAAAGGACATGAGCCTTTATATTGCGGTAGATCGTATTTGATTGGGATATGTAGAATTCGTTGATTTGTTTTCAAAGATACCAGTCGAATTTCTGATGCTTCTTTTGAAGCTTTGCATGTCTTATGACTATATTCGTCAACGATTAAGGTTCCAGTAAGCTAAAAGTAAACAGGTTTGAAAACATCTACCAACACTCGTCCTAAAATTCGAATTCTACTTGTTTCTTAACACTATATCCCAATAGCGAAAGTTGCATGCTTGCTGTGGCTGACATTTCGGGACAGGGGTGGCTTGAGGCCCCCTAGCCTTCCTTTGCATCGACCACTGCAGTGCAGTGATGTTTTTGGCATCCACAGATGTTAAGGACATCTCCTGGTGCAGGCTCTACATTTCTCGTTGTGTTACTTATCGACAAGAATGTCAATCCGCTGTCTACGCTGGTCGAGAGATAAGGGTGCCAGCTTCCATCCAGTTTTGTTGGCTTGCGACAGATGTTCATTCTCTTCTAAGTCTCTGGACATATGCTTGCCCTGATAAGCTTCCACAATATCAAAGTACTTCACCATCCTCCTCGACTTCCCTCTTTATAAAGTCCAAGGTATCTCGCAAAAGTAGTGCTGAATGACCGCCCACCATCTCACCATTGATACAATATCCTTAACATCGGTCTGGTCACCGACCGAGTTTGCAGGGCCGGTGATGTCCCTCCCTGCATCTGGGTAGAATTCCACAAATGAGCGATCGCCCCGCTGATGAAAAAAACTTATGTCTCCGAAAGAGTGCAGCATACCTTAACGGGGTCATCATCATGTTATAAGCTTGATCAATTCAATCACTGACTGAACACATCCGGTTTGGGTGGGTTTTGGTGGAGCTTGTGGCACGTGCAGAAGCAGGGGCATTTCAAATCATCACCGTTATGTAATGTATTACGTCATGACTATTGATGCGTAATCATGGGTATTAGCGAGCCAGGTCTGCGCCCATGTACCGGCTACACGATTCAAATACAAACAACGCTCTGTGATGTACGTGCCAGGCCTGGGGACAGCTCAAGCAAGGCACTGTCCATTTGTGGATTCCACGCCTTTTTCGAATATAAATAGTACATGATGGGTGATAAGACGACAAAACAAACAGTATAAATATCATATCCATTGGGAACCGTTTTGGGATCTATGCCAAGCATCTACGGCCAACAACTAAGAAACAACCAACTCAACACGCCGTGGAATCTTCCACGGTGCTGATCACGGGCGACTATTTTTTGTCGTCTCTCCTTGCTACCTACGCGTATCTACATTAACGTGTTGGTGAAGTACATCGTAGTTAGTGTTTCACATGCAGCCATAATTCTCAGAATTTTCCTGTCACCCCACCTCCCTGCCACCGGTCATCGCCAGTCTGGAGTCTGTCCCCCAGTACAGACCCCTGGCGACGCCCCTGGTGCTGACTGACGCGAAGTGGACCTGCGGCAACGGGCGTCTATTCACCCCCACCCCATTGCCGCAGATGCTCGTCTGCCCAGCTGATTGGAGCAAACGAGCCACTGAATAGCCTCGCCGCTCGGGCAGCCACGCAGGATCAGGCCAACATGGAACTGGCACTAACTATGCCAGCGGCACCAGCAATGGAGCTCCAACTGCCACGAAGCGTCGACGAAGCGATAACGAGGAGCAGCGGGTGTTGATGCCCCGGAAAATGTTCACTATATGAATGTCAGAGCGAGTGATATTCCAGCCTAGTGTAGAAAATGGGAACACATGGTGATACCGGCAGTGAGCAGCAGTGCAAAAGCTGTAAGAAGCATAAGCTACCAACATGCAAGCCCTGATGTTCGTTACGGTGCCCTCTCATGATGATTTGTGCGGGGATAATCACCGCTTTGACTCGCTCGCCGATACCGCTGGCTGGCCGCTGGACCGGTGGGTCGGGTGCGACCAATTGTTTTAGTCCTGGCGCTCGTCTGGGGACGGGGGCTGGGCCGGTGGCAGCATTGATGAGGGCAGTGGTCAGACCGTCAGCCCTGCTCCCTGCTGCGCTTTGGTTCGTCTCCTGCTGCCGGGCGACGGCTGCGTCGTGGCGTTGGGGGGGAGGGGCATGGGATCGTATCTGCCGTCTTCTATCTGATTTAACCTCATCTGCGTAGTTTGTAAAGTATTGATTTATGCTTTTATATCTCCTATGCGGGGTGTGGATATAATAAGTGCCTCCCCGCTGCAGATAAGGGAAACGACAAATGTGGTTGGAACGCGGGCAGGGGAAGAGACACAGCTCAAGCCAGAGACTGAGCAGTGGGTCTCGAACAGCTGCTGAAGGGTACCGATCTAAAAAGATGGGCCAAAAGTTTAGGTCAAGAATATATCCTTCTCCTCATCCCACAAGCTGCGACTGAAGACAAATAATGTTGATCCCTTTTGGCCCATTCAAAAGAATGCTGACAGTCATTTGATTCAAAATGAATTCTGATGGTCCCCCACAGTGCCCGGTGAGGAACCATTAGTCGTCAGCTGGGGGGTGGAATGACAAATTTCATATAATTAGCCTAATCATTGCAATCATTATCACCAGAGCCTCCATTCAGCATCTTAAAATGATTCATAGCTTCCGGGAACCAACAAAGTATTGCTATGAGGCCCTAATAATGACGTCAGTTAACTGCGGCTCACTTAGCCTATGTGGTCTATCGAAATGGGCCTGTGCCGACTGTGAGCCCACCAGCTTCCCGGTGCGGACCCTTCCCGTAGTAGCCCTGGTGCTTTGTGCTTGGTGCTTTGGCCCATCAAGGCAGGGCCAAAGCCCTGCCTTGGTGTGTGTGTGTGTGTTTCAACATCCTTTCAGGTATTTTCAACTTTGTCAATAAATGGCGGTGTCGAGTGCCACCGTATTTGACACAGCATATATCTGATCAGCATCGCAACTGGTCCCAAAATGTTAGGCTTGGGTCATCTTAGTCAGTTCGTGAGTCTCCATTGGAAATTCATGAGAAAATGACAGGAAATATTTATATGTTGAAAGATACAGCTCATAAAAACTTTTTACTCTTCAAATCGTGGTATCCTCTGGCACTCTCCAGGCCATGTTTTGGGTTTTACCCGGTGACCTCAATAACTGCTGGAAGTCGTGATCGAGCTTTTATTTTGATATTATTAAGTTTATATCGTCATTGCGAGTCGATGGCTGTGCATATTGTCTATATAAGTCAGATAGTAAGCTTGGCCAGACCTAAGGTCGGGTCACCTTTCAATTTTTACCAGGTAGGATCATATTGACTTACTTTCTAAAGACTAACGTCAGACTCTAAAGCCTAGAATACGGCTCTTGCCCGTCGCCGTCTTGGACCCGCCCTGACCTTGAAATTAACCTGAGCCCAAAAATTAGTGATACAGATTATAAAAATTCATTAAAGGCTCTATATCACCGATCACATTTTTTTTTGCTTTCCCACATAAGGAGCCGAGATCGAAGGAAAGTTGTCAAACCCAACTTTCCCCGCCACGGCGAAGGTGGACCAGAGGCCCACCGGGGCAGGGGCTCGCATTTGAATATAAGGTTTATTCACTTTTAATCCTGCTAAGTCCTTGGCAAGGGTGCCCAGCACTGAAGGCTGTCAACTCGGGCTCTCTAGGTGACTGGACTGTCGAATGTTGTTTCTGTTCACCGTGCAGCCCACCGGCTTCCTGGTTGCGGCCCCTGGCAGAAGTCCTTGCCTCAGTGCTCCTTGAAACGTCAGCTCTTAGGATGCGAGTGGTGGCGCTCCCCTGGTTCAATACAGCTCACCCTGTTTGGTCACACTTTAACATATTTCGGCACTTGTTTAAAGCCACCGCCCCCCACCGACCAAGTGCCCCTCTGCATGGGAAGTCCTTTAATCCCCTTTGTCAAACCCGTCTTGCTGGGAATATTTGACGAAACCGAGTCTAGTTCTCTATGAGCCTTACCATGTTCAAAGAAAGGACCTCCTGACCAGATTCACGGGCACTGCGCCATTAAATTAAGCCAATCCAGATACCTGACAACGAGACCTTTCAACCAGGATAGCCTCTTTGAAGGGCCAGGCCGAGATCGAAGCCCAGCCTTGGGCCCTCCGCGAATCTGTGACAAACAGTAATACACGCCGGACTGCCTATTTCCAGCGCCGCTCCAGAAGACAACCCAACCTCTCATCTCATCTTCCCTATGACGTTTTCCTTTGTGTCGCATGACCTTGAATACGCCTACGGGTAACCCATCAATACGAGACGGTGTTCGCAGATGACGTATTTTGAAATAAGTGCTGCATGTGATGCTTGGTTCGTGATGTCTGTGGATACGCTTGTGGCGTTTGATACATATTTTGGGTTGACATACTAGTTCTGAATCGAAAGAACATATGTCGAAACAGGCTGAATAGTGGCATTCCATCAAATAAGGCAGCCCAGGCACAATGCCACTAAAAACTTCAGCGGCCAGTCGCATTAAAACACAATGGAGGAACGATACAGGTAAAGGAACACATTGACAAGTTGGATATTAAATATATATATTCAAAAGCAAGCACACGGACGCGTTTCGTAACTTCTTCAGCGTAACTTCACACGCTGAAGAAGTTACGAAACGCGTCCGTGTGCTTGCTTTTGAATATATATATTTAATATCCAACTTGTCAGTGTGTTCCTTTACCTGTATCGTTCTGTCAAATGGATCCTCAACAATGGAGGAAATGTGTGCAAATGAAATTTATATACAACAGTAAAAAGTCATATTGGAACGGATTCGAGATATGATGTGAAATGGAAGCTGATATTCTGATAAGAGCTACTACAGACTTACTTATGTGCTAGACCAAAGAACGGCAATAAATGTAATCAGTCTTGGAACTAACAGTCCTTCGAGGTCTTGACTAAGGCGCAAAAGGCTCTAAAAGATGTGTGCATTAGAGCGCTGCTGCACACTGAGAAAAAAACCGCTCCCGGTGTAGTATTCCAATGCCTTTTGGTCATAACGCCTCTTTAGAGAGGCTTCATACCACAAGAAAAGGAGTGAATTTTGGCGGGAAAACAGAAAATTGGCTTAAAAAGAGTGAGCTTACTCTACTAGCGTACTGGTTCTCTAAAAGCTGGAGCAGTAACAATAAATGGAGTGAATTCACCCGTCTTTTCGAAACAAAAACCACAAGGTAGAGTATGAAAACACTTTTACCGATACATATAGTAATTAGACTCTTACTGAAGGAATTGGGCCTCATCAGAGGGCTTACGTTACACCAGAATCCATGCAGCCTGCAGAGGTCAAGAACATCTCAAGTTGGCTACCCACATATCCTTGATGCGACCAACATGGCTACCTGAAGTGAAATCGACTTTTGTGTGAACTGAGGCCTTAAATTGCTCCCAGAAAATATGTCTTAGTGGGTAAAAATTTACTCTCAAAAAGTGGAAGCATGAAAGGAATTAAATTTACTGTGATTTGGAAACTTATGAATTACATATACTATACTCCTAGTACCAAACAGCGAAAGGTTAAGTATATGTGCAGTAGGGGGCCCTTTTGGCAACTTTTTCTTTAATGTTTCGGGACCAGTGGGTTTCTGATGTTCTCAGACCCGCTGATTTCGAATTTGACCTTGAAATTTTGAATTTCGATTTTTTCAGCCCGCCCCTGCGCATGCAAGTTTTCGAAAAACAGAGAAAATGCAGGTTTTTGCATCCCCAAATAGCAATCACTGAGAATAGCAAAACAAAATTTAATTCATCAGTTAGAGCAGTTTCTTACCTACAGATCTGCGCAAACTGCATGTTCATGGGGTTTCTTATGCCTCATCTATTGCGCCTCAAATATTGCGATTTTTTTGCCTAGCGGTGGTATACTGTGCCGCACGGCACCTTACGGCGCGTTGCTCTCCGGGCAGTCCAGGAATGTGGAACATGCTGACTTAAAATGTGGTACTTTTACATTATTTTTCGCATGAATTCAATGACTTAAAATGTGGTACTTTTACATTATTTTTCGCATGAATTCAATTAGGAATGCCAGTTTACATGGTTTTCTATTTCAAAGGGTGACAGGGGCGGATGTAAGCAATTATTTTTCGGGAGAAAATTAGCGAAAATAGTGAAAAATCCTTTATTTAGAAAGAAAGTGAGGCAAATCGGCAAACCTTGGCGACCGACCGATTTCGGCAGGTGGTGCCACTCTTGATTAGGGGATACCACGATATCAGAAAATTAGGCATTATGCAAAGAACTGTAATTAAAAGGCATAAAAACAAAACATTGTCATAGTACCTTGATCACTCGACGAAGAAAGACGACAGCCTTCCACTGTCATGAGCTACAGGGACAAGGACTGAACCGAAAGCAGAATCGACTCCGGGCACCACGCGCGTCTATTTTCCCTGACGACAGCGAAACGTATCTTGTTAAGCGCCTTGCCATCTTGGCGGTCAGCGCCGCACACGCTGGCAAATGACCCGCTTGTCAGTTTTAAGGCCCTCTATTGACTGAGTGTAGCACGGAATGCCTGTCCGGAGGGGTGACCCGACTAAAGTCCTGAGTTGGGTCTGCGTAAAGCCGTTCAGGAAGGGTGGCTCCACATTGGGTGCATGGCAGACCCTTTTTACGCTGCTGTGCAGCTCCATGTAGCTGGTCGCACACCGCTTGAGCTGCCCCGGCAGCACCTGGTAGATTTGGACACAGGCACCATGCGCTCGGCCCTTCAACGTTGGGCCTGTCCGCCGGCTGCTGGGAGGTGCTGGGAGAGCACTGCCCGCTCTCAGAAGTGGCGTGCTGCTCACTGCAGGAGGTGTTGGGTGTACGCGCTGGATAGGGACCGGCTTCATCTGCGCTTGTGTTAACCTCGCGCTCCGGGACGAGACGATCTTACTGACAGCTGCAGCTCTGATTTTCTGGTCGTCGTCACCCAGCATCGCCAAAATGATGCTTTCCGTATGCGCTATGAGAGCGTCCTTCGCCACGCTATCCTGCAAAACTGACAGTGCGTCACAGGTCATGTACATTTCTTCGCTTCAGCCGCAGCTCCTCTGCCAGATGGCGCGCAGCGTGGACAGCGTCCACTCGTGCTTGATTCGGACTGTCATTGGCACGTAGACACAGACCAAGTACTGCACCAGTACCTGTATCTATCTCAGGCGATGGCTCAGCCCTGGACATGTACAGACGCAGCAAGCGACTCTGCGCCGTGTACCACCGCGCCTGGTAGTTTGTCGTGTGCCTTATGGGCGACAGCACTAGCATCCCCCGTATCCCGTCTTTGCACAGAGGTACGCTAGCTTCAGGTCCCAGCTGAATAGGAGAGAAATCTCTGGGGCAGTGCACTTGCTGCCAATCGCCAACTTCCCCAGAGTCAAGAGCGACTCAAGTCCCTATCTGGCGCGTCAAGTCAAGTCCCTATCTGGCGCGTACATCCAACACCTGCAGTGAGCAGCACGTCGCTTCTGAGAGCGGGCAGTGCTCTCTCAGCACCTCCCAGCAGCCGGCAGACAGCTCCTCTGGTGGGCGCACAGGTCCAACTTTGAAGGGCCGAGCGCATGGTGCCTGTGTCCGGCGCTACCAGGTGCTGCCGGGGCAGCTCAAGCGGTGTGCAACCAGCTACATGGAGCTGCACAGCAGCGTAAAAAGGGTCTGCCATGCATCCAATGTGGAGGCACCCTTCCTGAACGGCTTTACGCAGACCCAACTCAGGACTTTAGTCGGGTCATCTCTCCGGACAGGCATTCCGTGCCACACTCAGTCAATAGAGGGCCTTAAAACTGATAGCGAGTCAGTTGCCAGCGTGTGGTGCGCTGACAAGATGGCAAGGCGCTTAACAAGATACATTTCGCTGCCGTCAGGGAAAATAGACGCGAGTGGTGCCCGGAGTCGATTCTGCTTTCGGTTCAGTCCTTGTCCCTGTAGCTCATGACAGTGGAAGGCTGTCGTCTTTCTTCATCGAGTAATAAAGGTACTCTGACAATGTTTTGTTTTTATGCCTTTTAACCACAGTTCTTGTCATAATGCTTAATTTTCTGATATCGCGGTATCCCCTAATCAAGAGTGGCACCACCTACAGAAACCGGTCGTTCGCCAAGGTTTGCCGATTTGCCTCACTTTCGTTCTAAATAAAAGATTTTTCACTATTTTCGCTAATTTTCTCCCGAAAAATAATTGCTTACATCCGCCCCTGTCACCTTTTGAAATAGAAAACCATGTACACTGGCATTCCTCATCCAATTCATGCGAAATATAATGTAAAAGTACCACATTTTAAGTTGGCATGCTTCCTGGACTGCCTGGAGAGCAACGCGCCGTAAGGTGCCGTGCGGCACAGTATACCACCGTTAGGCAAAAATTGCAATATTTGAGGCGCAATAAATAAGGCATAAGAAACCCCATGAACATGCAGTCTGCGCAGATCTGTAGGTAAGAAACTGTTCTAACTGATGAATTAAATTTTATTTTGCTCTTCTCAGTGATTGCTATTTGGGGATGCAAAAACCTGCATTTTCTCTGTTTTTCGAAAACTTGAAGGCACAGGGGCGGGCTGAAAAAATTCGAAATTCAAAATTTCAAGGTCAAATTCGAAATCAGTGGGTCCGAGAACATCAGAAACCCACTGGTCCCGAAACATTAAAGAAAAAGTTGCCAAAAGGGCCCCCTAATGTGCAGTGATTACAAGTTGTGTGTGCCGTAATACCAGCATGTGTCCTTTAGCTGCTCATATTAATCAGTCAAAAATGTAATCAAATACCTAATACAAAAAACATAAAAAATCATATGTGCCGTCAGAATTCAGTACCCTTACTGCAACTGCTTGCTATGATCAATAATTGCTTAGATCATCATTGCTAAGATGGCAGACAATCACCATTTGACAGTAGCAGTCACCATGGTGAGACTTAAGCTTCTTGAAGGATACATTTAATTAATATTTTGTTAAAATAATACATAAAATTTAAATATGTCCAATGCCTGCAACCAAATATAGGTACTCAGCCAGAGGACAAGTACCTCCTAATACCACAGCCATCATCCAGCAAATCCTAGAAAGATTGAAGCAGATCAATGAGCATCACCACATTCACCTGCTCAATGGAAACTTATGTGGAATCATCACAATTTTGTTAAGCTTGATTTGATAAAATTGACTTAGGTAGGCACCAAAGAAACCTACCTGCAGTTTACTTGACTTCATGGGCACCAAACAGCATATAATTTTCCATGTGCAAAGCCAGAACTTGCAACTCCATATTGATCTCCACAGGTCTACAGTTTGGATATCTCGCCCGCACTTGATTAAAATGTGTGCTCTAATTGACACCCTCACATCGCACTACTCTCCTGGGCTTTTGAGATCTGGTAGTCTTCACTTTGTCCTACGTTTCTCTGGCTGAGGCATAATATATAAAAATTGGTAGTGGGTTTACCACTGACAACAGAACCTCCTATTTTGATTTAGGTCAAACAAAATCTACAGCCTCATAGTAAGGTACCTACACAGCAGCTTCAACACGTATTTCTGACTGTTTTCTTCTCGCTACTCCCGCGCCAGAAACGAAAAATTTTGTGGTTACCCGAGTGGCTACCTGGTGGTCCGTAATCGTTTTCGTTGCCGGCCTGGCTACCAGACCATCTCTAATTCCGTAAAACGAGTCCTCAAGTACAACGTAAGCAGTGGGGTTACTATCTTATGCAGAGTAATTTCACTATGAATCCTGATATACACTTTAAAGTTTTATCTTTTTGTTCAAAATAAATGGTTGAATTCATATAAGAGAATGAATATTACCGTTCTCATGTCATCATAATTTAGAGTACCTTTTTCTCATGGCTTTATATGGGTCAATTTCGTTGCCGATGTGGTTACCTACCCATCTCTAACTTAGCTGTGAAATAACGCGAGTGTGTAAGGATAAATCATTTGTCACTAATTTGTATCGTCTGTCACTAGAAATATAATGGTACCTAAAATCAGTCAAGGTAGCATTGTATGTTATGGATCGTTCTTTTTTACGTGGCGGTAAGATCGTGGAAATACTTGTTTTGTGCTGGTAAGTGCAATTCTTGATCTCTGTCATTTCTCCGTGATTGGCTACCTAAGTTCTGGTACTAGAACCTCATTTGGCTACCCACGAGCGTGAGCGAGTTGGCAAGATTCTTGGCCTCTGCCAGCCTGTTAGCCATTTTCCCTTTCAACGTCAAGTCGGGCGGTTGATGGCAAGAGCGCTGTCTTATTTTTCTGTGTTAAGGTCAGAAGACGTTTGTGGAGTGGTTTTTAAGTGAAGCTGCTCCTGTGAAATAGCCATGATCTTCTTGTGTAACTTATACTGTGATAATGCGGTGTATGAAGGTGAATATTGTTCCTGACGAGCAAGGAGGATGTCGGCCAGGTCTCAAATTGAACCGTATCTCATACAACTCGTGAAACTTTCCGAACATACATTTCTAGTCCGTTTAATTCCATAAACACCATCGTCCAATATGGCCTCATCTGTCGAATACTCATACACGTGAAGTGACGGGTCTAGGATTTCGGTGAGAGTGAAGGGCGAGCGAGCCTCAGAGGGCGCACTTTGTCAAACGAAGGATGTACCTTTTCGCGCCAAAGGAGCTGACTTTTTTCACCCAGGGGCGCCACATGTCGTATCCTAGGGAGAGGGAGATCAGATATTTTTTCCTCGAAGACCTAGTGTAAGCTTTTGTTTTGGGGGCGCCTTTTCACCCCCAGATTGGCGCCTCTTAGGCGTGAGGAGACCGCGGTCTCCTTCCCTCCCTTGGGTCTGTCACTGTACTCGTAAGATCTGGACCGCGACTGCTTTCAGGTTAAACATATTTCCCTGTTAGATTTCAATTTCATTGTATAATTGTCATCCATACCAAAAGCAGGGAAAAGAGGGGGTCAGCGGTCCGGGCCCCCTTTTTTCGTCCAAAAAATTCATATATCAGCTCAATTGGGATGAAACCGGAAAATTGTATTACTAGACAATGCGGAAGGCAACGATGAGCTCAAATCCGATAAGTTTGGCATCCAAGAGTGGAAAATATCTTGCCAGCAGCAATATGAAAATTGTCTACCCCCTACCCCTTTTTATTTTTGGCAGAGTCTAAGTGCATTTTGTTAGTGTGGACGAAAATCGCATTGGGATTAGTCTGTGGAAATGCGGAATCAATACCGTGTTGTGTTAAGTTTTTGGAGACAACACATAATTGAGAGTGCTTCTGAGAGCGATAGAGCCCTCGAAAAAGCTCTTTTTCGGGCATCAAGAAGTAGCAGAATAGCCAGGATTCGACCCGGGATGGCGGTGACCATCAAAAGGCCCATGACAGACCGTACGAGTCCAGGCTCAGCCCCCGAGACCCCCAGTTAAATCCATAAATCGATGTTGGTGTCGTCTCAGGACCAATGTTCGGGAATAACGATACCTAAAATTTCCTGTTCCCTCTCAATTGGAATGAGATCAGGAAATCTTTGGACGACACGTGGCCACACCTCTCTGGTCCCTTTTAAAATGTTTATGCTGGGAACGAATAAAAACGCTTCAATATATTCTTGCGAACAGACCAGTTTATCCATTATGTAAACCTGGTTTGGTTTAGAGCAGTTCCGTAGCCACGTGGGTGCACTCGGCGCCTGGTCACTCTCTGCGAGCTCAGAGCACTTCCCTGGGCATGGGCGCAGAATGTCCCATGTATGTCCATGCATGTCCCATGTAGCATGGGCGCAGAAACCGTAGTGGTATTGGCAGTGGCTGCCTCTAGCTGTCGCTGTCGAACTGTGGGGGCAGTGCCCCCTCCCCCAATTCCCAACTTTGAGCTGATTTCAGAACCTTTTCGGTACCTATCAAATTAAGTGGTAGGTTGAATTTCCTTTCACCCTACCATCGGCGACGGCTCTTCCCCCTCCCCGAGCTTAAAAAATGTTCCGGCACCTGTGCCCCGTACCGAAGTCATAGAGACTTCCTGAAATCTGAACTTAAAAAAACTTGACTCTCAGCTAGCGCCTGTCTTTGGTTGCACGTCCTCTGAGGTTTTTGCCTGGTTACGGGCCTGCTTTGGAGGGGGACCATGGCATTGACAGGATGGCTCCCGTGATCCATACCCGGCACGAAACTTCTCGATATTTCTCAAAAACTTCTGCCCTGGAAAACGAATCTTACGTTCAAACAAACAATAAGCCAGCAAACGGGCAACGGAAAATCACTAGTCAAAAATAGTCACATTCAATTTTAAATACAACTCCGAATCAACTGAATATCACGCACATATGTTTTATGTTGAATAAAGCTGATCCAACTACCGAATTGAATACAAATATTTATTATTTTGTCTTTTTTTCCAGGGGAAGTATAACCCCAGCTATCCCTGCTTCTGGGTTAACTGTCGTTCAGGCAAAAAACCGTGGAGGACAAGACCGGCCTGAAACTCGTTGGTCGTATGGTCTATGCGGGGAAAATGGAGGTGGCTACCTTCGCCGACAACGATGTTCAACTCCAAGTTTTCACCGTGGAGCAAAATCATCGGTCACTATGTACAAGCACTGATACTTGGAATACAGGACGGAACAAAAGTGCCAGCAAAACCCGTGTCGTTGGTTCATCAAGTGATATAGACTCCTCGGAGATCAGGTGTTTGATCTCCAGGTGATGTGGATGCCAGAGAACAGGCGCCAGACTGTGATTTTCCCTGTGGTTTTGCTGTGGTTTGTTTGTGTCGTGATTTCTGCTGATTCTTTGTAATAGTAAATGAATATGCATTTGTTATAGCGTCTATCTGTATTTCATGCATTCTTGGGTGAAAGCTGATTTTTAATTTGTATTTTTTTATTTAAAACATTCAAACTTAATTAGGGCAATTCCATCACAAATCGACCGGGTTCTACACGGTGCCAAGTCGATTTTCTTTGAAATGGGCTTACGGGGTTCTAATTGGCCCTGAAGCCGAATACGAAAACTTTGACCTTGATTAGATCACAACTTTTGGGAGTATTAACCTCAGGAAGTGTTCGGGAATCTGATTGCCGTGCACATTTCGGATGCCCATAAACACCACTAGAACTCATAAATATGTACAAATAAACTATATGTAGAAAATACTATATGTATATGTACAAAAATACTATAGTATTGTTATAAGATTAGTAAAAATTTTGTCATTTGGGGGCATGGCCCCTGCCCCCTCCGCACGCGGATCCAGGAGGGCAGGTGCCCCCCATCAACCCCTCGTCGCCCCCTGAAATGGTTACGGCGTTGCCTTGGAAGGCCAATGGTATCCCCTGAAACGTCGCTTCCCACCCCCCTCCATTGATGCAAAAATCCGTGCCCACGGATATGATTTTGCGCCCACCTGATAAGTTTTGCCGGTCAAAAGTGACACCCCCTGGTCCGGATGGTGCCCCCGCCCCCACCCGATCGAAAATCCTGAATCCGCCTAAGCCCATCTGCGTCTGCCAATGGGGGCGGGGAGGAGTGGGTAATTTTCAATTCACTCACCTCCCCTTGGAAGTTGGATCCGTCGCTGCTCCGGACATTTTTTACTTTTGCCCGATTATAAGATGACAGGAGTATGGTCACTGGCGGCGGAACTGGGGGTCACCGGGGCACGGTGCCCTCCCTTTAATCATAAATTTTAACAATAACCCAATGGTGTTGACTGGGAAAATGGGTTGAAACATAGGCGTATCCAGGATTGCCGATCGGGGGGGCACCTTCCCGAGTGGGCGCCATCCGGCCCGGAGGAGGGGGCGCTACTTTTGACCGGCAAAACCTATCAGATGGGCGCAAAAATTCTATCGGTGGGCGCCGATTTTCGCATCCTGGGGGAAGCAAAATTTCAGGGAGGGGGCGTCATTGACCATTCAGGGGGGCGCCGAGAGTCGATCGGGGGCACGTGCCCCCCCCTTTCCCCTGCATCCGCCTATGGGTTGAAAATCTCATGGTGCCCCCTTAAATTTGGACGTTCCACCGTCGCTGAGCATGGTAGAAAACAGTCGGAATATATATCTTTCCCACCGTTCCGCATATTACTTCTATGCAAATACTACTTTTCCAAGGTCTAATTTTTTTATAAAGCGTCGGTGAAAATTCAGTGCACTAGAATAGTATCCGCTGGTGGCATTGCTAAAATTACATCGAACTGCATCGTTTACTTTACGTTTACGTTTTTTTGTTTGTCCCGTTTGAATATCTCCAGAATACGAGGTTCAATCATCAGCTGGCATAAAAATGTTTTGATGTCACGTGACCGTGCCTCCCTGTCTGGTTTCGAGAGTGAACATACTCCATGGTAGAGTAAATTGTAGTTACTCCAAAAGAGGGGGTGGTTTTTGCACCATCACTCCCCCTTTTGGCTTTACTCTATATTTTGAACACTTTTTTGCTGAGTGAGTGGTATATCTACGCACACAATAGGGAGTGTCATTACTCCCCCAGAGTAACTGTACGCTCATATTAGAGAATATTCACTCCAATGTAGCGAGGAGCAGAAAACTCTTAGATGGAGTGTCAATCATCCACGAACTAGAGTACTGGCATGCTGAAACGAGGTGTTAAAATTGCACCGGTTTACGCTAGATATCGGGGTGATTTTTTTCTCTCAGTGCATCGCAGATAAGCGATGTCTGTCTTCGCCTCGTAGATGCATCCTTTGTCGAATTTCTAGTATTTTATTCTTATTCATTAGGTGGGTGATTTGCCCGCACTCAACCGACAAATCTACGTCCTCATAAGTGTGCAAATTTGACTGCCAACAAACCCCTTCAGTTATGAAAATATAAATGCACGATTCTGCGAAGCTAAGTTATTGAAATGTATTGCTGGTAAGAACCTGGCCGGTATCCCATCATATTTATTTCATTACCCTCATGAAAAAATTAGCTGCCAGCCTCATATTACGACAAAATGTTAATGTATTCCCTTCGGACGTTCGGACGTTCGGATTTTCCCAGCCAGGTTGGTAACAGGAGGCCTGACCTAAGTGCGATGCGTTCAACCGATTCACTTCAGGGCAGCAGCAATACGGGCGTTAAAAGGAATAATGTTCCGGCGTGCATAGAAGAAATGGCCGCCGGGTTCCCCCGTTTCTCCGCTGAGGCATGTGCAACGGAAAACTGCAGGTAAGTACATACATACATATCCTGCTTGTTTCATACAATGGCTCAAGATGGCATCTAGAGAATGACCCGTCTTACCAGCAGTTGAATAATTTGGCCAAAAGGGCTATTCGAAAGGACTTACGAAACAATATCTCTCAGAAGGTTCGAAATTCTCCTCCGGGTAATTTGTACCGCAATCTAAGACATGTAATCGCTCCAAAACGTGGACCAGTGACTGAGCCAGATAATCTAAGTCCAGATGATCTAAACAAATATTTCACTTCAATAGGTAAAATCACGCGAGACGATGTGGATACACAGTTTAGATGTTCAGGACGAGTGGCCCTCAATACTCGCTTACCGAGGGTAAATTCAGGCAGCCTTATGCCCGCTTCACACCGCCAACGTAGCGTACGAGCGGACGGGAGCGGAACGTAACGGGCGAAAAAAATACAATACCTGAACTCTGACACTTTCCGTCCACCTCTACGCTCCGCTCCGTTCTCAGTGTGAAGCGGCAGTCGAAACACCGAACGTTCTGCTGCGTGTTGTTTACGTTTGCGGTTGCCAGATTTCAGGAGCGTAGCGGTGAAAAGATGGAAATATTCATCTTTTGAACGTACATGAGCGGAGCGTAATGAACGTTTGGTTTATTTGAAAAGTGTTTTTAAGTGATTTTGCGCTAATTGTGATTAATCTTTTTAGTGGAATTCCATCAATAAAGCAGGTAAGTTCGTACAATTCAAATTCAATGTTCTTGATACAAGATAAACAAAAACAGTGCTGCTTCTGACCTTGGTTCTGCTTTTCTGAGATGTAAATAAACAAAAAGGAACTTTAATTTGGCCATCAATGGTTTAGAGGTGCATTTAAGAAAGGAATTGAATTAGTAATGTACAATTACTGAACAACTCGGGCAATCATAGACATAGGCATAGGCGGATCCAGGATTGCCGATCGGGAGGGCACCTTCCGGCGGGGGGGGCCGGAAATAATATTCAATAGTAGTAATATTCAACATCTGAATATTACTGTGTTTAAATGATACTCACCTGATGGTCATTGCCAGGCGCTCAGCCTCGGGAATCGCCGCCCGATAATTCGTGTCCTCCCGATGAAGGCGTGGAGCAACACACTCCAGCAGTTGATCGAACCTCTCTGGAGTCATACGATAGGCTCGATAAAACTCTTCTGGGTTCTGCCTGGCCTCGCGCAGCAGGGTAGCATATTCACCTCTTGAGCTTCGGTGTTGTAGGGATTCCCGTACCCAAATGCGTCTAGTTGGTGGTGGCGTGTCACTACTATCACCAAGCGCCAGCATCAACAAAAGGTCTTCGTCACGCATGTTGATCAACAGCAGCCCACGAACGCAAGAAAGCAGTAAAATCAGTTGAAAAGGCACCCAGATTACTCCCGAGCCCGCGCAGTGTTTAAACAACGACGCACGACGCCTTCCCGAACGTTCCGCTCGCTGTTGTTCCGTTCAGCGTTTGCCAGATCTCCATGACAACCAGTTTTCCCCCAAATCCCAAGATTTGGTGATACGTTCCAAGATTTCCTTGAGTCTTGGGTTATTGCTTAACTTTCGCCCGTTACGTTCCGCTCCCGTCCGCTCCTACGCTACGTTGGCGGTGTGAAGCGGGCATAAGACTTACCCCAGTTACTTTGAGTGAACTGCAGAAAATTGTTTTCTCGATGCCGAACAAGAATTCTCTAATTCAAGATGATATACCGGTCAAAGTTGTGAAAATCAGTTTCCCTATAATCGGGCGTTTTTTGTTGCGTATTATTAACTCTAGTTTTGTTTCGGAAACGGTACCTCCAAATTGGAAGTCAGCGTTAGTCATTCCGCTGCATAAAAAAGGCGATCCATCTATCGCAGCTAACTTTAGACCGGTCACAACGATTCCCACTATTAGTAAAATTGTCGAGAAACTGGCATTGAATCAACTTTCGCAATATCTAAATCAACAGCACCTCCTGGCTGATGATCAGCATGGGTTCAGATCTGGGCGTTCAACAGCTACAGCCCTTATCACCATAAGCGATGAAATTCTAAAAGCAATGGACCGTTCGGAAATTACTCTGCTCACCTTGATTGATTTGAGTCGATTTTTCGATGTGATTGACCACACAGCACTTTTGACAAAGTTAGAACTATTGCAGATCTCTCCTGGTTGGTTTAAAAGCTATCTCGATGCCCATGTACAAAAAGTGAAAATCGGAGACAAAATTTCGGAACCCCTACCAATTGATATAGGCACTTTTCAGGGCACTTGTTTAGGCCCGATACTTGCAAACATCATGGGAAACGACCTATCTTGTCACGTTCCAGATTACTTAAACGGGTTTAGGATCCATTGTATTAGGTACGCAGATGATATCCAAATTGGTATCTCTGGGCCACGTGGACAAATATCGGACATGCTAGGAAGTTTAGAAAAAGTCTTAGATATACTGACCACCTGGTTCCAACAGAATGGCATGAAGATCAATGCTGGCAAGACAGAGGTGATTCTCTGTGGAGACCGCAGGCAACTGAGTTGCATACCGCAGCCGTTACGGGTCAACTTCATGGGTGTAGAAATTGTAAGCAAAAGTGTTGTTAGGAATTTAGGTGTTTACATGGACTGCCACTTATCATGGTCACAGCATGTAAAATTTGTGTCAGACCGATGTTTTGGAATTCTGATAGCCCTGTATCATGCCAGACAATTTCTACCTGTGGAGGTGCTCCCACGCATTATTGATTCTTTAGTGTTCTCACATATCCGTTACTGTATTCAGGTTTATGGCAGCACAAATTCCGAGTCCAAAGATAGAATCCAGAAAGTTTTCAATTTTGCTGCACGAGTTATATCCGGCAGAAGAAAATTTGATCATATTTCGGATGTTATTAAGGATTTGAAGTGGCTTGACGCCCGGGAGTATTTTGATTATTTTGATTTATGTCTGATGCATAGGTTGATCACTTCCGGTGAGCCCATGTCACTTGCCTCTTGCTTGCACTTTAATAGGGACCAATTAGAACGCGAAACAAGACAGTCAGGACATTTGGCATTGTCAAGACCACGAAACAACCATGGCAAAAGAAATTTCATTTACCGTGGATCTCTGCTCTTCAACACATCATGCATGTCCCTCGGATCTCCTCACGAAATGAGGTACGGATTGTTTAAAAAAGCTGTAAGGCAAATGTTGCTTGGGGAGTAGTCTTTCTTTTTAAGTGCACGGTACCGTGTTTACTTTTAGACATTTTAGTTTTTAAATTTTTACCTGCATTTTTGTCATTGCTTTTATTGTAATGTGTATGACGAGGTGTAGCAGCACTGATTTTCGATTTTTGTGATGACAAGGACCTTTGAATAGCCCAACATGTGTGGAATGGTCTGCTTTTGTCAATACATACATACATACATACATCTCCTCATACGAGTACTTCCCTATGTGTGATACTTTGACGCTTGGTGATAAGAACAGACCCATGGGATTGATCCTGAAAAAAATACAAGTTGCTTTTAGCTTCTCCTCAACAGCCAAAGACAGTAGAGGGGGAGGGGACTAAAATGAATTCATACCCTAATGAATGAGACCCCCCCCCCGCCAACCAGGCATGAATATTCATGGACTTGTTCTACGAAGCTCGCTATGCATTAAGTGTTGGATGAGGGGAAAAGGATATCAAACGTGTGTATCTTCAGTTATTTATTTCTATTTGGAAGCATTCTTTGAAATATTTACCCATGTATGTTCACTCAGACAGATCTATCCATAGGTAGGTGTTTATATCCAACCATTTAAGTGTTGAACTTCCCTCGGGTGGTGCCCAATTTTTGGTGGACTGCTCAGGTCTTTGCAGATGATTTGATGTGATCAAAAAGGTGCCTGAACTACCCGTTTGGGATGGTCATTTAGGCCAAGTCAGTTACGATTGGAAATTTCTCGAAACGAAATGCTCCCTACCGGGCTTTTTGCTGATAGTTGGTTTCGAGGCGACACCGGTGGCGCAGACACTTGGTTGCAGAGGTCGAAAATCGTACAACTCAGCAACAATTTTGGTGACCAAAGTAGATCAATAGCAAACACATGGACCATCTGAACCACCAAGCCTCCCCCCTCCGCGCGGGGTTCTCAGGGCCTGAACTGCACTGCGTGCCTGGCGGATCACTGCGTCGTCGCGTCGCCCCCGCCCGCCCCTGTCGTCGTCCGTCGCGAGCGCGAACCTGAGCCCGACGATGCGATGACGCCATGCTTCTCTGGACGCCATACTCGCCCGCCTCGGCGGCACCCGTCAATTCGCGGCACCATGCATAGGGAAATTATGAAAACAGCCCGTCTTGTATCTCCATTCCCGTTACTCAGCGCCCTCCGTTCCCAAGCAATGCCCCAATTCGATTTAGAACTCCCATGCTATGACTATGCATCGTTGTTTTGGGGGATATAGAGGCAGGGAGAAGAGTGTTTGTAGGGTTTACAGTTGACTCCATTTTTCCGTGTTTTAGGTGATGTTTGTTGCTCTTGCATTATCAGATTCAAATATACAAGTACGGTTTCAGATCAAGTCGGTGACAAAATAGGCAAGATTGTGCCCACCTCACCGTGAGAAGTTGACGCTCTGTCTGTCACTGTATTATGCTTGGCGACGTGATCCTGTGATATGAATCTCAGATCAATAATTCACGTTCAGTCTTGCTAATGCCACGTACGTAGACCATGTTCTGAGCACACATCACCTGACCAGGGGTAACCCAACCTAATATGACGTGCGCTTAAAAGTTTGGATAGGCTTTGAGAATTGTCAGGCAAAGGGTATTCAAGGTACGGTGGTTCTGCCCGCCGCTGTTTCTGCGCCTGCTTGCGGAAAGCCTTATGTAGCGGAAAGCTGGGAGCCCCTCAGACCCGCGCGGGCTAAGTCAGCTGGTGATTGTGTTTCGCTACCCAGCTGAATGCCGCTGCTCATACATGTAGAGCCCGGAAGATAACAGCACCCAGTGCCAGGTCTACACCAATGTTTTTTTTTTTGCAGGGGGAAGGAGATAATGGTGTATATATATATATATATATATATATATATATATATATATATATATATATATATATATATATTGTATACAATATCAGCCCGTCGACTGTGCTCTGAAAGTGGCCGACTTTTTACCCATGCTGAAATATATCCAACGCGTCGACGTCGAATTCCTGTCCTTATTTGGACTAATACTCATAAAGTGCAGGCGGATTGACCTAGATATGTCGAGAAAACCTTGGATATAGCATAACACGAACCAAACTTATTGGCCATGACAAGCTCTGCCTGTCTCGATTCCTCACGGTGCGTCACCATTAGTGTTCATCCCATACACTCGCGTTGTCGGCTGTCAACACGTGCCGCCTGGCCCACAAACTATCCCGTCGGTGAACTTGGCGGGTGAGGTTACATCTTCATAAGCCAGGCCATGCCTGCGCGCGGCAGGCCATTAACGGCCAACAGGCGACCGGGAGAGGACCGGCGACGTTAGTCACGTTCTAAACGATAACTAACGGCCGGTAGAATTGAGTTAGGACACCACGTGATTCCGTCAGGTGAGCAGGGGCGGATTCAGACCGACAGTTTGGGGGGCAATGGGGCCCAACACCGTGAAACACATGTTTTTTAAAGAAACTCGGCAAAAATCGGCAGGTTTGAGTGGCCATTGCCCAGTTCCCCCTCCCCGCCCTAGACCCGCCAATGCAGGTAATCTTGGCGACACTACATGGCACTAACCCGTTGAGCCGGGGGACGGTGCATGGAGTGCGTCAATGGATTGGACATCACTATTGCTATCCGATATAATCCATCGGTGGACTAGACTTAATTTGCGAGATACTTCGGCTATTTTTGGACCTGGCTGGGGATTCGAATGCGAGTCTTTGTCGGTTTAGACTTCTAACCGGATTTAATTTGAATAGGAAATCATTGTGTGCGAACAGACTGGATTGATAATTTCGGGGATGTTCGGATGTGGACCACATTGCGTCTTTATTTCATTGGGCATGACACACTCAAACAGCTCAGAGCTACCGTTACATTAGAACCAGCGGTAAGCAACTCTAGTCAGAGGTGGGATCTGCAATGGAGAGCCAAGAGAGGGGGAGTGGAGACACAAAGATTTGGTGATTTTTTTACGCGCTAGTGTCTGTGCTATTTTCGCACCCACGACAAACTAGGCGTTCATTTGAACGCCTAGTTTGTCTATATATATTAACGAATATATAATCTATGAATATCTACGAAGATCTACGAAGATCAATGTCAAAGATAAAGGTCAAAACTCATTGGGAAAAGTCAACCATAATTTCCCGACAAACAGATGCTAGTCATATTGTACATTATAAGTAGTTCACCATATTGTGACCGTAAAGGCCAATGCCCTTGAGTGACTCTGACCCCAAAATTGTACGGAAGGTTCTCTGGGACCTTCCCTATATGACCTTGGTTCGCTTTTAGCTTATTCCCGGCTTTGTCTCGCATAATTCTGGCATATTCCAATCGGTCCCCAGCATGGCCAAGATCTGATTTTTATGATCTCGTTTGACCTTAAAGTTATTAGCCTAGGTCGATGAAAATTGGTCATAATGTAGATCAATATAATCCCCACCAACCTTTTAAACGGCGTTTTTCTACGCCTCTTAGTTTCCGAGATCTTAGGAGGGCTACCAGGGCCTCCTCCAATGCGCGTTAGTGCCAGACCCCCTCCAGTGCGGGTGTTAGCGCAATTGTTGCATCGCCTCAGAGAAGTTACCGCACAACTTACCTTTTCTATAATGAGAATAGTATGCATATTGCAAAATCAGTAAAAAATAATCATCAAATCATCATTATCATCGTCAAAAATCATAATGAGTGCCCACTAGAGCATGTATTGCTGATATCCCGCGATCATTTTTATTGATAGAAAAATATGTATAGAATACTGAATCCGTCTAACAAATGCATCACCACTTTTTATGAACCACTGGGATAGCTCAATTTCAACTTTTTTACAGTACCTACAACACATAAAGCATACATGGAATAACAGGTAGTGACCATGTTGATGGGCTATTGTGCACGAGAAGATATGCAAAGGCCAGATAATTATCCATACTGGCAGATCCAAGGAGGGACCAGAGGGACCGTAGCCCCCTCCAAAACCTAAAATCAGTGGCGGCGCTTGAACATTATGACAGCCTAGGCACGACTAGCTTAGGAGGTAAGGGCGTCGCCCAGGCTTTTTACCTGATATTAGACAGGGGCGACTCCAGCAGACCGGCTGGAGAAGGGGCAAGCTCAAGTCTTTGAGCAGAATTAATATTTATGTTTAAATGTTTGATATCATAAAAATTAAAAAAATATATGTCGGTGGATTGTGGAAACGATTATGCGGCATTATATGAAGGAACAAGGCAAAATTCAAGAAGGATAGGTAGGTAGGTAAGTAAGCCGGGAAGGACAAGATACTCAAGAGAGCTTCCCATTTCAAGGACAGCTTTGGCACTTCATTGCTTATGACGTCCATTTTCTCGCTGTACGTTCGATTTGTGAACGGATTTTTTTAAATTTAATCCACCAGATTTTGTGCCATGAGTCATGTTTTTTCAAGGGTTTCACAAATTAAGTATCTCGCTAATAATTGCCAAACAACTGTCCCGTACTAGAGAAGGCTAGACATCCGCGAACACAAGAATGTCAATAAACGAATCCGCTGTAATCAAGGTCCTAAGACGCGGCATCGCACGTGCTAGCTCCTAAGGCAAGCCTGGGTAGCTGATTTAACAAGCCAGTACTCGCGTCCGAATGAATGAGGCATTAGAGATGCCAATCAAAAAGCACACGCTAGATTTGCCACGATGTTAGGCAGATTCAGCGAGATCGCGAAGTGCCTAATATCACATTTGTTGACGCTAAGAGCTGCGAACGTGTATTCACAGAGATGCAAATTATCGGCTCTTTGACCCAGTGATCCGAAAAAGAAATGTTCTCTGTAACTTTAACATCAACTTATAACAAATCATATTTAATCCACATAAAATACATCCCTACTTCGACATTTAAAAGTGGCCTAGGCGGTGCCTAATGTGCCCTTATGGCAGCGCCGCCACTGCCTAAAATATTATTTTTTGCCTCCCAAAGGACCAAATGTTGGTTGTTTATCTTTAAAAATACTATGTTTTCACGATTTGTTCTCCATTGAGCCCCCAAAACGATGGCTTGGCCCCCTACAAAAGTTGCTCATGGATCCGCCAATGATTCATGATCACATGTATCCTTGCTGTTCTATTAGCCATTTGGATATTGGCTTGCAACTCGTAGACACAAGTTTGTGTGAGGATGGCTAACAGATGAGACCTCAAAATATATTTTTCGTAACTTAAATATGAACAGCAACGCATCAACAAGATCAGTAATGTTATTGGGGACTCATGCTACCCAGAAGTAGTTAAGAGCGTGAGTTCATTCCATCAGGCAGCGCGTCAGGAACGTCCCATTAGGAGGAAGCATTGTCCAATTACTCGGACATCTCATCCCGGGTCAGTACCGCCGTTTTAGACGTCTTGTTCCCATTAAGTTGAAAAAGAGAGCCCCAGAGCCTAAATGTAATGTACTGAACAAATTGACTTGGAACCATAAGTATTATCAACGACAAAAAGTGGGGGGTCAATGAATCTTCAATCTTCGACAGGCAGGAAACCTTTCATTCTGGAGACAAAAACGCCACGGATTTTTGCTCCTTGTCACCTTGTTGAGTTGGGCTAACTTAGACAGAAAGCTGCGGTAAACTGCAAAGGATTGCTTTTGACCTAAATTTTCTGGTGGTGTAGTACTGTTTTACTTTAGGTAGATTGGTGAGCTTTATAAGTCTCATCTATTATCGGACCATGTAAATAGTTCGTAAAGCGCAATCACGACGCACTTATGTGTTAACACGTGCACTGGAGGGGGCCTCGGAGACCCCATCTATTTTTCCAAGATGACGGGAGAACCGCTCGTAGCTGAGAAATATACTCTGCTGCATTGAACAGAATTTAACGGCGCACCGATTTACGAAATAATTTAGATAATTAATTGTAATTTTTTATCTATAGGCCTTCAAAGTCAAACCTAAATTTTGACATCGCCGCAATCACGAAGTCGGACCAGTTCGCTTGCATTGGTGACCAAGTTGCAACGTCATAACACCATGTTAGCAGGATTATATGCCAGGGTAACCTCACATCATGAGGGTCAATATCAAGGTCAAAGGTCAGAAGACAAGGTCATATCGGCACTTTCAAGGTTATTGACCCCAGCGCTTCCCGTCAGATGTTGTTACCTAGTCCGACGTATCTTATGCTATGACGTCATAGTTCAGGCAATTCAATGTCAAGTTCAAGGTCAAAGGTCAAGGTCAAAGTTCATGGATCAAATTCAATCCTCATTTCCCGCCCAACGTTTGCTATAGTGCTAGTTATAGTGTACATTATAGGATGTATACCATATTGTGACGTCATAGGTTAATGACCTGGAATGACCGTGATTAAATTTTTTAGGAAATACTTGTGTGACCTTCTCTATATGATTCTGGTCTGCCCTTAGCGTAGTCCCACTTTTGATCCGCATCATAAATGATTAATTGCGGCATTTTTCAATAGGTCCCAAGCACGGCCAATATTCAACTTCTATGACCCCGTTTGACCTTACAAATATTGAAGTAGGTCAATCAAAACTGAACATGATGAAGATCACCACAGCCCCGTTCCCACCCTCCGCTGATGTTTTCTACACCTCTTAGCTTCCGAGATCTCAGGGGCCCACCAGCCCCCACTCCCGTGCGCGCTAGTGCTAGATCCCTCTCCAGTGCAGGTGTTTTTTCACACTTTTATAATATCATTACTTTCAACATTATTGCATTCATCCATTTACCAGAACAATGGCACACATAGCGTTATAATCAAAATAAATATTGCCTACTGACTGTCAAGTTATTGACGGCGGTACATGCCGGGCTGGTCTAGAGAGGAAGGGAGCGAGAGAGAGAGAGAGAGAGAGAGAGAGGGGAGGGAGAGAGAGAGAGGCGAGTCTAGAGCGGATGGTAACGTTTAATAACAGAACATCATTGGAGCGTGTTTCTGAATTTTTAATGTTCTGCATGTGCAATGGTAGCCCTACAATGTTTATAGCCCAGCACATGACCTTTGCAGCCCGACACAGCCTGAAAAGTAATGGCTATGCTATTCTGAGTACTCGATCAACTATAGTATCCTTAAAACTCCTCCTAATGCTCTTGAACGTTTTTGCATACATACCCATGTATATATGTATATATATATATATAGGGAGCAGAGCAGTAGACAAGAAGGCCAAAGGCGCAGTTTCACGGATAATTGCTAAAAATATAAGACACTAACAAACACACACATATATGTTGAAGGTACTTGCTATACAAAGATTTGAAGAGGGAAAGCCGAAGACATTATGTTCAACCTAGGTTTGTTTTTAGATATATAAAGAGACTCGAGAATTCTCGAGTCTCTTTATATATATATATATATATATATATATATATATATATATATATATATATATATATGCATTGTTCGTTAAACGTTAAATACTATTGCTTGTTGAGCCGCATAAACTTTTTAGATTTAGATTCAATGTTTCAAATAAGTTTAATGTTATTTTCGGTATGTTTGTGCAAAGACGTACCAAAGTGCATAAAATAGGTTTATGTTTTATATAGTAAAATTTCACCAAGCTTATGGCATGATCACACACAAAATCGACGCTCTTTAACACGCGCATTGACGGGGGGTGGGTACCCGCCCCCTCGGGTTTTTCGGAGATAGCAGAAAAACGGCGGCGCGTAGCGCCGCCGTACTTGACATACCTTTACCCTCATCATTTTTACAACTTCTGTGAAAATTTTAAGGTTAGGTCATCTCAGGTCAGGTCACCAGTGCAGGTCAAGTGACCCGACCTCAAAAAAGTTTAAGATAGCATAAGTCAGAGCAGGGTGAACTTATCCGATTGAAACTCATATCACATAATGGCTCCACCGAGTTCTCTAAAATATGTTCTGTTATTTTTTATATCGATGACCTAAGGTCAGGTACGAGGCATGACCTTTCCATTGGAAATACATGGGAAAAATGGTTTTTACTGAATAACTCAGTAACGAATGGTGATAGAGCGTCTATTTTAGCTGCATTAGACTTGCCTTGGCTTTGCAGTTCTAATGATATGCATTTTATGTCATTTGACCTTGAACTGACCTCAGGTCAGGTCAAATATTTTATTTGACCTAGCAAGGTCAAATTACATATCATTTGATTCGGCTTGCTGCGAGGATTCATCTAGTTCAAGTCGTTTTGCTCTATCTTTGCTTGTTCAGATGTGATGGCCGAAAAACGTAATTTACATGTTATCCCTATTACGGCATGTTTTGACCTCTCGTGACCTTAAATGTGACCTGACAAAAAAAATGGTTCAACTATTTTCGATGGAAAATTGGATGGGCTACCCAACACCGTTTACCGTTTTTCGCTACCTACCGTGATTTTCGAGATCTTAGGGGAGGGGGGGGGGCGTGTACCCGCCCCTCCCCGTCAATGCCAAGGTGGCTCAGACCCCCGTCAATGGGCGTGGAGTATCAATCAGTTTGAATTTTCAAATCCTTATATGAAAGAGCACAGCATATTGAGAAATGACCCTTCACCACAAAAATACCAAACAAACATTTCAATCACGCCTAACACATCAAATATTACAAATAACAGCAATACAAGACGCTTGAAATGCTGTCTAAATATTCACCGAAAATTCCTATCATATAGGGGAAGGTGTGTGAGTTGTTTGGTGTGGATGTTCATGATGGCTGACGTGTCTCGGATGTACAGTGTTTCTAGTGTCGTGAGTCTGCGATGATCAGTGCACTGGGCTATGGGTGTTTTGTGTTAGTATGTTTCGTGTAATATCTGTGTTATACTACTCCTGTATATGCTGTTTAGGTGATCCTTCCTGTAGGTGCATGGTGAGTCGTCTGCTGAGAGATGTGGTAGTCATACCAATGTAACATACCTTACGGGTTGCGCAGTCCCCGGCCTTACATTGGAACTGGTATATTACATTGGTCTGCTTGAGTGTCGTGCTCTTCTTTGAGATGTTGTTTTGCATAATGAGCTTGGATGTCTTAGGGTTGCTGTAGTAGATGTTGAGATTGTATGTGACCTTGACCTTGGGACTGCGCAACCCGTAATGTATGTTACATTGGTACGACTACCACATATCTCAGCAGACGACTCACTATGCACCTACAGAAAGGATCACCTAAGCGACACATGCGGGAGTACCACAACACAGATATGCGCAACCCGTAAGGTATGAACCAATGCGCAACCCGTAAGGTATGTTACATTGGTACGACTACCACATATCTCAGCAGACGACTCACTATGCACCTACAGGAAGGATCACCTAAGCGACACATGCGGGAGTACCACAACACAGATATTACACGAAACATACTGACACAAAACACCACAGTCCTAGCACAGTGAACTGATCATCGCAGACTCACAACAGTAGAAACGCTGTACATCCGAGACACGTCACCCATCATCAACATCCACCCTAAACATCTCACACATCTTCCCCTATATAGAAGGAATATTCGGTGAATATTTAGACAGCATTTCAAATGTGTTGTATTCCTGTTATTTGTGATATGTGATGTGTTAGGCGTGATTGAAATGTTTGTTCGGTATTTTTGTGATGAAGGATCATTTCTCAATATGCTGTGCTCTTTTACAAAAGGAGTTGAAAATTCAAACTGATTAATACTTTTAAAGAGCGTCGATTTTGTGTGTGATCATGTCATAAGTTTGGTGAAATATTAATATATGAAATTTAAACATATTTTATGCGCTTTGCTACGACCTTGCACAAACATACCGGAAGTAGCATTAAACGTATTAGAAACATTGAATCTAAATCTTAAAAAAAATATGCGGCTCAACAAGCAATAGTATTTAACGAACAATGCATTCAAGAGAATCTGCTGCCCAAATGTACGAATATATATATATATATATATATATATATATATATATATATATATATATATATATATATATATATATATATATATGTATGCATGTATCTTCCGAAAACGTTGGCGGCCATGGTTGCGTCCGATATGTTGGAGTAAGAACTCTTTTTTAAGTTGCAGTAAAGGAATGAACTTAACAATTAATAAAGACACATATGTCAGCATGCAGACCGGTTTCGATATATTACAATATCATCATCAGTGTAATAAATGAAAAACCTACATAAGGAGCAGAGCAGTAGACAAGAAGGCCAAAGGCGCAGTTTTTCGAATAATTGCTAAAAATATAAGACACTAACAAACACACACACATATATGTTGAAGGTACTTGCTATACAAAGATTTGAAGAGGGAAAGCCGAAGACATTGTGTTCAACCTAGGTTTATTTTTGGATATATAAAGAGACTCGAGAATTCTTAAATCTACACCTTTACCACACCTATCCAGAATTTTGAAATCATCAATGGTGACCGGGGTATCACATTGATGTGAATGTTCGCGAATCGCAGACGGATTTGGGTTCGCCACCATTCGGTTAGTCCGGTCGGACATACCTAAGTGTTGTTTTATCCTGCAGTGTAATGAACGATGGGTGGAACCAACGTATGTCGCACCACACGATGCGCAACAGAATTGATACACCACTGAGGACTGGCAACTCTTAGGTAACCTGTGCTTGAACCGGAAGATAGAACCCAAGGATGAGGTGTTCTGAAGGACGATCTTTGGATTGAGATAAGGGTAATATTTTGAAAGAAGGGACAATAACTGTTTCTGAAGTTTTAGAGACTGCTGACCAAAATACGGAATGAAAAAATATTTCTCAAGTTTCTTAACTGTACATGCATTGGGAGATAAATCGTACTTCTTATTCAAGAAATCCTTGACCGAACAATAAAAAAGATGAATGGGAAAACCATTATTTTTAAAGAAGCGCTTTAAAAAGTCGAGTTCCCTGTGGAAAAGTTGGAATGATGAGCTAATACTAAATGCCCTATAGATAGCCGTTAAGGTGATGGCACGTTTTACAGCAAGGGGTATAAAGCTAAAAAAAGCTAGTTCCTAGGCCAGTGAATGTTGGCTTTCGATAGACTGATGTTTCAAGCTTAGAGCTGACCCTCCTAACGCATATGTCAAGGAATGGCAGTTTACCACTCTGTTTGACTTCTTTTGTAAACTTAATATTTGGAGGTTGAGCATTAAGAAAACTAAGAAATTTATCAGCATGTGATCTATGACGAAATATTAAAAAAGTATCATCAATAAACCTCTTATACGTTACTGGGCGGAAGTCGGCTGGACAGTTTTTCAACCATTTCTTCTCATGAAAACATAGAAAAATGTTAGCAAAGGTGGGGCCTAAAGGAAGACCCATGCCTACCCCATCGACCTGCCTATAAAGAAGATTGTTAAAAATGAAGTAGGAGTTCAAAACGGTCTTTTCAAGAAGTGAGCGAAAGTACTTCGCAGTAATCCCTGCTATGTCTCCGAAATTATTTCTGAAAAGTTCGCTGATAGTTATTTCACTAGTTTCTTTCACCGGGATGTTAGTAAACAAATTTTGAACATCAAAGCTAGCCATAACCATGTCGGAAGTGAGTTGAAGCCCACTTAAGCTATGTACGAACTCGGAACTGTTTTTTATTGTATACTCATTTACGGTTAGTGTCGAAAGTAGGGGGACCAAAAATTTAGCAAGTTTGTACGTTGGAGTCCCACAGGCAGCAAAAATTGGGCGTAGAGGAACCAGCACCTTATGGACTTTGGAAGTCCGTACAAAACACCAGGAGTGGAGCCAGACACATAAAGTTCTTGGTACCCCGGAGTCGGATATCATAGATAGTTTCTTAAGTTTTGCAATAATGCGGTTTACCTTATCCTCAACTTGTCGAATGGTTTTAAGCACAGATTCATTAATAACACTGATGATGATATAGTAATATATCGAAACCGGTCTGCATGCTGACATATGTGTCTTTATTAATTGTTAGGTTCATACTTTTACTAAAACTTATATATATATATATATATATATATATATATATTGTTGTACATCAAGTGAAGTAGTTCGGTTATCAGTTTGACTGGCCTTGGAAGGTAAATAAGTCAGCCGGGGGACACTAATGTGTTCCAGAAATAATGCTAGCAACATATACTAAGGGGTGTTATTTTGCGCTGATATGGGCTATTTTAGGTCAGTGGCCTTGTTTGAACGTTTATATGTATATATATATATATATATATATATATATATATATATATATATATTATATATATTATATATAAATATCGTCGGCGGATGATCTTTGGTTAGGAACCTAGCACAGATATGACAGCTTGGTGACTAACTCTGAATCATTCCAATGATTTTAGAAAATTGAGCCATCCAAAGACATGACTTTATTTGGCCTACAAAAGCTTAGACAGTATCTTACTTGAGTCACGGTACCATTGTGCAGGGAAAAGAAGGCTTGCCACGTCAATGTGATGATTAAACAGAGCTGTTCGAAGAGCTGTCGAAGCTCTTCGAACACCCCTCATTGATACATATGGACCAATTCTGGACACTTTATCTTCTGGATACCTCCCGTGATCAGAAGGCATTTTGGGTAATGAGTAGTTTGCTGCCAATGCAAGTTCATTAGTTTGCGTGAGGCATTAACGCGCAGGGATGTATTGTATGAAAATACAGCCAATAATTTGGAGCCGAAATCGGGAGATTTGCCATTCATGCAGACCCTTGCCTTATAACGAGCCTACTATACCTGATTACGTATAGGTGTGAATCAGTCAAAATAGCTCACAAGCTTATTGTCTTACATTTTTTACAGACCTTTTTGACCATATTGGACAGAAAAAAAACAAGTTAACCCGCGCCCCACCGGGGTCCAGCGCCACCTTCGCCCCACCGGGGAGGGCCATCGATGACCCCCTCTAACTCCGAAAATATGGGCGTTAGCGCAAATCTGCAAAGTGCATTAGAAAGCTCGCGTGAATTCAGTAAGAAATCACTTCACATGTTTTAGTGTTCAGGTCAATTGTTTGATCTCCAGAGGTCAAATTAGGTCAAGATCGGCTATTTTCACTCAAATATGCAATGCTTAAGCAAACTGGGCATAACTCTGATGTCATTAGAGCTATGAAGTCTGATAAAGTATATTTGATAGGATATTATCAATCCTTTTTCCGCTATGTGAAACGTAAAGACCTCCCGCCATTGGTTTGACCTCCAGAGGTCACCTCGTGACCTAAGATGACCTAAGGTCACGAAAGGTCAGAAAGTGACCTTGTCGTATATCAAATGAAAGCCAGTGACAAGACAAACACGATGGTGTTTGTTTCAGCGCTCTAGCTTAATTAGGTAAAAAGTTATTGTCAAAATACTGTTTTTGACCTCTGGTGACCTTGGATGACCTTGGAGAGGTCAAAGGGAAAATATGGCCCCTGGAATCGGTGAAAGGGTGTCCAAAAACGCTTTTCTGATCAAGCTGAGCATTTTCACTCGCTTTTGTGACTTTTAGATCATAAGACAGCTTTTCCCATGCTTTTTCAATGGGAGAGGTCACCTCGTGGCCTGACCTCAGGGCACGAAATCGAAAAATCCCGGATATACACCTTGTAGACCCTAGAGGGGCCATAAAGTGTAGGAAGTGTCAAATTGATCGAATTCAAAATGTAGCTCTTACAGAGCTCTAAAGTTGAAGTGAGGTGACCTTGGTTGACCTCGTCTGGTGACCTGATCTTAGGTGACCCGGGGTAAAAAATTTCAGGGATGGTGGGAAAATGATGCAGTGAGAGGTAGAGCCCTCTACCGCGGTGCTGCGTCTCTTCGTTTTTCTGCTATCCCGGAAAAAACCTTAGGGGGGCATCGATGGCCCCGGTGGGGCGAGGGTTAAAGAAACTGTTCATGTCAGTGAGTTCATACATAGTAAGCGATTATCGGTGCGCCCGCAGGCTGCACCGCTAACTTTCCGCAGGCGGAACGTTATCGAAATATGAAATGTATGTATGAGCTCTCTGCACCTTTCTTTCTCCTGCAAATGACAACGCTACACAGGAAGGTGTGAATAGGTTCATATAGCACATCGGTAAGCAATGATGACAATTTTCAGGAATTCGTATTGATTTGAAATGTGAGGTAATGTAGTCCTTGGGTTTCAGACTTTTCATTTATTCACTGGATTGATAATGACGGAAATGGGTTGATTATGCTGAAAAAAACTTGAAAGCCCTGCGCTTGAGGCGGCTATCGTTCATCACCAGAGGCGGGCGCCGCTACCGAATTCTTAAAACTACCAGCACTACTTCTGCTACCTTGGCTACCTGAAACCTCTACCACTTCTGGAACTACTTTTTAATATTACATATCTGCTACTCCGCTTCTCCACTAGTGTTTCTTTTTATCACAAGGCACTTCTAAAGCATCTTCCATAAAAAAACATTCTTGTATTGATCTTTCTTAATTAATAAATTTTGCAGAAAACTGCTGTAAATTTTTGTATCACTTGAAAAATTATAAGTTTTATTGTAAGGTATGCAAGGAAAATCACACATCAAAGACATTTCATCTAATCTGTTATTGTTTTTCTATGTTTGAAAACACCTCTCAATTAACATATCTAAATTGATTTGGGTAGCGTTCCACAGCAGGTTGTCGGTAGCGGTAAAATTTTGGAGTTTTTTTGGTCCGCTACACAACCTTCCGAAATTCTTGGGTTCTAAATACCGCTATCGCTAATTCGCTACCATTTGAACGCTCCGCAAGTAGCAGAGTAGCGAAGAAACGGACTTAAGTAGCAGAGTGCTCGGCTCTGTGCATCATGCTACACCAAACCACTCTCCCCACCGCCGCACCAGCCACAGTACCTTACATCGCACGTTTTCCCTGGACTTCACACCTGTGGTATAGTTCAGCCTGGATGCACCGCTGAGCTGAGTCGAACCAACAGCTCCCGCCCAGGAACACCGTCCCGCTGGATCAGTGAGTACGTGAACAGGCTGCCGCTCCTCACGACGTCGACGGCCGCCTGCGACTGTACCGTCCTCACGTCGTCCCTTCGTCGGCATCGACGCGACGCCGGGGGCGCGTGTATTGCCTACCTTTGCCCAGTGGCGCCAGCACGCCCCATGGGGGACCAACGGAGCACAGGAATGTTTCCTGAGGATGCGTGATAAATCTGATGTTCTGATCTGATCTGATCACATTTACTGTCTTACATCATATTTTATAGTGATCTCTCCAGTGGGATCACATTGCGAGTTCATTTAGAAATGAACATTTTTATGTTTGTGCTCCATTTTGGTCAGAGCATAGTTTCTCCCTTCCCCCATCCGCCCCCAAGAAGGTTTTCCACTGTTAGTGGCACACGTCAACAGAAACAGTTTGTGCTGCACTTCGAATTGTTCCGGGTAAGTTGTTCGGTACTAGTATTTCTTCCACAGACTTTCTCCTTCCTCGTCCCAAAAGAAACAGTCACGAGATTGAGGTATAAATAGTTCAGCTACTGTGCGTGCAAGGTGTTGCTCAGGATTAGTGCGTGCTGAAGTGATGCGCTGTAGGCTGGAGTGTTCTAAATTATTTCTGATGGAGTTCCCCATACTTTAGATTCACTGAGCAGGCCCGGTGCCAGCACAAAGCTGTGCTCTGTGCACAGAGCACAGACTCACACAGACGCACACAGCACAGAGCTCTCTGTCAGTCAGGCCACGACCCCTCTTCGACTGCCAACTGCGCTGCCAGCCGCATTTTTGCAGTCTCTGTTTGTGCTTGCCCAGCTCAGTTCTAAAAGAACAAGGGTCTCTGATGCCAGTAGAGCTGATTCCAGCACCTGGACTGTGCACCGGCTATCGACAACTTCGACATTCTTCCCATGTACGTACCATAGCGTGCAATTCATATAATAATTGTTTATATTTAGCAAGGCACTAACTGCCAGGGTTATACGTCGCAAACGTCGCAAACTCTCAACCTGTTAGGAGGGATTTGGGGGATCAGATCGATTTTCTTAGAGGTTTCACCGGGACTTAAACCCGCGACCGGTGGCTTAGGAAATTTTGAGGCTATCCACTAAGCGTCCCATCCCCATGCTTTACAATCAGATACTCTGACATCAGCGACATCTGTTCTTTGAGGTCTTAGCTGGACACTAAAAAATAGCGAGTATGAGAGATCATCAGGGTGCAAAAATTTTCATTTTCAACCGATCTGAAATGTTTTTCAACGCACAAGGGGCAATATACATATATTGGTTGAATAAATGGGACCATCATTTAGAGAGATACAAAATTTGGCAAAAAAACCTCATACAAGTTTTGAACACCGTCACTCACTCAAACACTGCGACATCTCAATCGGAAATGCATGGGAAAAACGGAAATCGACCGAAACAAGTGTTCTTTTTCTATAGATGCGGCTTGGAATACCTTCGAATTCTCCAAATCATTGTATCCTAGGCATCTTTATAGGTTCATATTGCAAGTTTGAGCCTTTGACCTCTGAGAGGTGAATTGGGGCTGCTTAAGCAGGTTTTCAGACTTGGGCCAATAACCTTGCAGGAAAAGATGATAACGTTTTCATCTATACCATTATGTTTGGATTGTTATTGTGAGTCGATCGATATGCATATTGACTATGCTAGGCTAGGTGGTGACATTGACCTGACCTTTGGTCAGGTCATTCTTATATTTTGTTCCAGTATAGTCATATTATACATCATTCGATTCGTCGTAACGAGAGGAAGCAAATGGTACCTAGAGCATATCGTAACGCAACTCTGTCAGACAACAGAGCCCAGCAACTCTTCTCTAACATGCCACATTCTTTGACCTGTCATGGCCTCAATATTGCCCTGAGCTAAAAAGTGACAGATGTAGTTTCTGTATGAATTTGTATGAGCTATGCACGATATTTCGCGTTTGTTTTGCACTATTCTGCATAGGAGTCGAGTTCGAGTGGGGTGTTTAAGCCCCCCCTCCCCCACCAGGGTGAAGGTGACTCGGAGGCCCCCAAGGGCGGGTGTTAAAGGGTACCAGTTGTGAAAAATGCTGAATGTTTGTTGGGTATCTCGCAAAACTCTATTCAAGATTGGAGCCTGTATGTCTTCAAAGGGATGGGGGCGTTGGATGAATTTCTTTATGCATTTCTTTGGAGCTAGATATTATCATCCGATCTCTTCGTCTTGGCTTTTTCTAAACAAAAATAGACCCTGGGAATTTAATATATATCAACCGCACCAGACAGCACTAACAAGCCCACAGACAACCGTTTGGTGTTCTGGACTCATCATTCTGGGTGCCCTGCCTAAGCAAACGTTTGCGGGTCCCGCTAAGACTTTAGCATCACATCTCTCAGACGTTTCCTGTCCTTGCTCCAGCAACCACTTCTAAGAAGTTTCTCAGACCAGAGTTAAGGGGCTTTCCCAAAACAGTTTCTGAGCTTCTCAATTTAGCTTCCAGTGATCGTCACACCATTCCACAGTAGGAGCTTTTCCACTACTAGCCTGAATTTAACCAAAAGTTAAAAATGGGATTTTTTGGAAAAATATGCTTCCAATTGGTTGTAAATTGTCCAAACTGTACTATGGTAAAACTCATTTTTGTCTCCTTCTCCTAAAAGTGGCTGAAAAATGTCTCTAAAGTCGGAGAAAGTTGAACATCCAGTGTTACTTGTTTCAATGCCAGCAAATGGTGTACAGTTCTTTCAGCGACAGGTAGTGGACGTGTTTTCAGTGCTCTTTGAAAATATAGAAATGCTCCTGTTCTAATTCAAAATCAGCAATGATACCATGCAGGTGAAGGATACATTCTTTTGGCTACATTATGTACTAATTTTTATTTGCCTCGACCGTCTCTGGTGCAAGCTAGAAGAAGATAAAAATAAGAAGTAAGTCATCATTTTTGGCCTACTATTCTCGTTCCGTCGCTAATCTTTCTCCTTGATGTTTTGTTGCGTTTCACGTGTTTTTAAGAGCTCCTTCAAGAAAAAAGCTTCTGCGGCGGGAATATTGAAGTATTTCAGGACGGCTAATTTTAGAAAACAATACAAAAACAAGTTTTGTGAAAGAGAACATCAGCACCGGAGATTAAAGAAAAAAATATGCAACAATTGAACAACAGTGAAGCAAGGCAACGATGTCACAGACATGATGGAGCACAAACAGCGAAATTTACCAGATCGAAGACGAAATGAAAACGAAGCCGAAGAATTGAACATTTTCATCCTCATATTATTTTAGTTTAAATGTTGGAAGTGAGTGTGTGATTGTGTGTGTTTGTTTTTTTACCGGTACCTAATCCTTATCCTTACTCTACCTGGAGGCTGTGAGCGCATGCGCCTGTGGCTGCAGCGACCCCTCCAGGTAGAATCCCGTCCTCTTGATCCTCACCTTTCCTCATCCTTACCATCTCCTTCCATAGTTTATAATCACTTCATACTCATTGCGACAACACTTTAAAAGCCACCTCATTTGTGTGGAAGTGTGAGAAATACATGATACAAAATACGAACGCAAATGGGACGTCTGATATTATTGAATGCGTATCAAATTCTGTATTTCTGGAAAGTTTGACTCTTTTTGTGTCCAAACTGACCGTCGCATTAGTAAAACATGACATGGGAATAAAATTATACAAGGTTTTATTGGACCTTGTTTCTAACCACTTTCAATTTCGGATCTCCAAGAAATGTGTAAGATTTCAACTACTAGTGACGTCGATTGGCGCACGGAAATGTACAAATTAGGACACGGCAGACAATTCTAGGTACAAATCAACAAACATTTCCTGAGACTTTTTGCGGTTCTTGGAGAAGGGTTTGTATTTTACCGCAATGCGCCTTGCCGCCGCGGCGCCCATCCAGCCACAATGACAGAGAGGCCCCTGAGATTGGGAGTTATGGACTTTTTAGCGATAATTACAGCTGAAGGTAGGTGGTGTCACCATAGGCGGATCCAGGGGGCAAGTGGGGGTACTCCCCTTCGATTTATCTTCGTCGCCCCCTGAAAGTCCGATACCGCCCCTTAAAATGGCACTTCTCATCCCTTTCCCCTAGATGCGACTATGGGGACTGGGGAGGGGATATCGACCCCTACGATAGAATTTGGCGCGCGCCTGATAATTTTTAGGTTTCATCTGATGGTTTTACGCCCCGAAAATTGGCAACCTCGTGGTCCGGGTGCCACCCCCGACCGATTGCTCCCGATCAAATACCTTGAATACGCTTACGTGCGGCACCATCCCAAAAATTGTGTGATCCTCTATCGGTGTTTACTGGAGATGGCCTTAGCAGCTCTTCCGGAAAAAGTAAATAATAGAATAATAAAATGTTAACATACGCGGTGGAGGAGGGATCCTTAAATGCCCTGTCACCTATTTTTCTAAGCTGGCCAAAAAACTGTTCCCTACCAGAAAACGTTACTCTGCCGCATTTGAGAGACTTCATGACGGCGTCGATTGGTGTAGGAATTTTAAAAATCGGTCTCAAATGTTTCGACTTATAAGCTTTCAAAGTTGGACCTATATTTTGAGACCGTTGCAATCACGTGATCGCACCACTTCACCTGCACTGTAGACTAAGTGGTGACGTCATGACCTCAGATAATCAAATTATACGTCAAGGTAAACCCACATGAAGTTCAAGGTCAAATGTTTCAGGTCAAGGTCATTGACGCCAGTATTCCGGTGAGATGGCATTATTCATTGTGAAGTATGTTATGCTATGATTTCGTAGTTAAGGCTACTCAAGGTCAAGTCACAGGTCAAGGTCAGAAGTCTTTTAAAGGTCAAATAATCGTTTCCCGCCCAAATGCTGCTATAGTGCCAGTTAAATCGAACATTATTGTGAATCTGGCATATTAGTACGTCATAGGTCATTGATCTTGAATGACCTTGGCCTAAAAATTCCAGACAGCATTGTGTGGCACCTTTCATATATGAATTGAATCCGCTTTTGGTGTATTCCCGGCTATTTTCCGCATAATCATGGTATTTTCCAATAGGTCCTGTAGCAGGGCCCATATTTGACCTTAGCGACCTCGCTTGACTTTGAAGATATTCTTAGGTCGATAAGACTTGGTCATAATGTTGATCGTTATTGCCCCCATGAACACCCCAATGGATGTTTTTCTAATCCTATTGACTTCCAAGATCTCGGGGGCACTTTAGGACCTTCTCAACTGTGCGTTGACTCCAGACCCCTCTCCACTGCGCATGTTAATTGGAACGTAGATTTCAGTGTCAGGCTATGAAATGAGAAACGATATTCATATATTGTAACAAGTTATTGTTGTATTGATTG
Source organism: Lepas anatifera (assembly GCA_034440635.1). Taxonomy (NCBI): domain Eukaryota; kingdom Metazoa; phylum Arthropoda; class Thecostraca; family Lepadidae; genus Lepas; species Lepas anatifera. The sequence goes on along the minus strand of JAOTON010000231.1, from coordinate 2,033,245 downwards.
AGGCCCGTTGAAATTATTAGGGCTTATTTGGAAAATGATTTGGGGGCGCTTTAGGACCCCTCCTCTGTACGTGTTAAGTCCAGATCTGAATACAGTGTTAAGCGTTATCATGTTATCACTAACAAACTGATTCCCAGCCAAACTAATAGAACTCACTCATGGATTCTGTCGTTAGGAATAAAAAAGTGAAAAAGTTCCCACTGTGCATTCGCCAGGGAGCTATCAATTCCGCTTTCTAGTGGCGCTGTATGGAGAATATATCGAAAGTCACACGTAGATCAGCACTAGAACCATCATTGCGGCGTCGGGGGCTCTTTATGGAACTATCCGATAGGCGAGGAGGTAAAGGGCGCCGAAAGCGCCTCTTGTGGCAGGAATGCAAACTAGGGCATTCAAACACTAAGTGATCAGTTTCCAACCTTTTTTAGCAGAGAAACCTTTCTTAATATTTGTTTAATAAAAATGAAATGAAAGAAGCCCATATAGACAGATTTCATCAACAGTTTTTGCTCTGGTTAGAGCTGTAGCACGAGCTCGGCCCGACCGACTTCTAGAGGTTTGTAGAAGATTTATCATAATTCCGCTAATACCGCGAGTTATTTGCAAATTTATTGTATTTTAGTTGAGTTGGGTAAATTTTCCCTATCACCATCAAAAAGAGCAACACGTCGGCTTTATTTTCGATATAATCTTAAGGTGATAAGTGACAAAAAAGCCGGTCACTTTGAGATATTGGTGGCCCATGTCGATTGACATCACCCATTTTTATTAATTTTTCCGCGAATTAGAAACGAATCAAATGAAGGTGTAAATTTTCCCCCACTGCATCGCATTCCTGCCACATTCAGCCGTCTTTAGAACCCTATTTTCCCAACAAGGGAGGAAAATAAGCCCGTTCATTTCGAAGTCCAATTAATGCTCCCGGTGAAAATCGTTAATGCCCAAATTTTCCTTCCATACTGTGGCCCCCCAGAACAAATATATACATTTTTCCCTCCATATCGTGTTCTTGAGATATTCAGGCTCCTAAAAACAGCTATCTGGCTGTATGATGACGTTTTACAAAGCTCCTATACGCCACCACAGTCCCTGCATGATCAACGCGCGGCTACAGAGAACATACAAAAATGGCGGATGGAGTGGAGAGACTGGTAAAGAGATGCAAATTAGTTACATGTGAGGATTGCAAAATTAACAGGTTATCATCAGGTAAATCATTTCTATAATTTCCTTTCGTCTTTGCTTCATTATTTAAAGCGAAATATTACCTGAGTAAATCAGCATTTCCGTTCCCTTGCCTTAAATGCATCAAAATACTTCCTTCTTAACGAGAGGCATCTACAGTTTTGCATTCCCAGATTCCTTTTGGAGGGTTTACTTCACTTAACAATGTCCTTGATTTTTACTGCCAGATTCTTTATAATTGCTTCCAAAAGAAGGTAACAGAGAAATACTTCATAATCAGGAACCTGAGTAAAGGGACGGTCGTCGCCTATCGCACTCTGAACCTCCCATGCCAGCACGTAGGGACCTTTCAAACTAGCACTGCTTGTGATTGGCTTATAGCTAACCATGAATAGTTTCCAGATGAGAAAATGTATATTGATCAGTGCCACAGTTGATGCACTATATATATATATATATATATATATATATATATATATATATATATATATATACATATATATATAGACATCATATATATACATCAATAATATCAATACAAATATGTAGATATATTTAAAAAAATATATCTCACATGACGTCAGCTATAGTGGGAGCCTATCATGTTTCAGTACCTAATGATAGAACTACTGGTGCGGGTTAATAGGTAAGGCCAGGGGGAAAGTCAGAGGAATCATGTAAAAAATGAAAGTCGAAGAACAACAGCTATTCAACAATAGACATCACCTTAGAAGTTTTCCGTCTCCCCGTTGTTTCCCTGCTGTGATGCTGCAGCTTCTATCGAAGTCAAAGTTTAGCGGTATTCTGGCCAGGTCCGAAGGCAGTTATTTAATGGTCCAGAAAGTGCTGGCTTAAATAGTTCGCCAACAATCGGGCTTTATTCACGGCAAAGTTATTACTGCGCCAAGTTCGTCGTAAAGGACTATAAAAGTGGAACAACTCAAACACACCAATGAAATGAGGAAAAACAAGCTATGATTATATAAACATTTATTAAATGCTTGCAATAACACCAATCAGGGTTTTAGAAGCTGTAAGTGTAACATTATACGATTTTGCGTAGCAGTTTGGGACTGATACACATGTGTAGCTTAAACTGTCATACCAGGGCTAACGGATCTCGATCATCATTGTGTTCGAAATGTTTCGAATAATTTAAGTGACCTTTTCTCCACGAGCAACGAGTTGCAGCCTCATCTCTTGAGCTTTAACACAAATAGCCTCTCCCAATTTATGCCTAATCATGAAGCAGATGCAACTTCTTTAAGTTAGATTTGACACAGTTGCCTCTACCAAACACCATAGAGAATAGTATCAAACCAAGTACTAGGGGTGGCAACATGGGAAATGATTGATTTTTTCACCTGTGAACATGTCCCTGATTGTTCACCTGATTGTCGTTTCCATCCAGTTTTGAGGGGATCGTGGTTGCCACTGAGACCACACATTAGCATCTCCTGCACCAACAGCCTGGTTTACCAACAGAAAACTTCGGCTAATCTTAAAAAGAACATAATCTTGTTCCCATGACCTAAATTGACACATACATGAACGGGCACTGATTATGAAGATTCTAGCTACACTTTCAAGTATTAAACAACATAAGCGTGTATTCTCTGTCAGTCACAACTAAAATTTTCAACGAACTACCAGAACAAATCAGGAACGTTGCATTGGGTGCATCTAACTGTCACATTATCAGCAACAGCTCTTGGCAGCATAGCACAGCAGATATGCTGATTCCTCCTTAACTTTCGCGGCAGACACTTCCTTAACAGATGTATCATCGATGAGATACCAGCGAGCCTCTGGTTGGTTGCAGCAGAAGGCAGTGTTGTGGTCAGTTTGGGCGCTGCCATGGTGTTGTATCACTGCGTAAAGATTATACACAAGGCCGCCAGAAAACTGCGGAGGGCCGGAAACCATCTGGCTGAGATCGAGGTCGCAAAGTGGGAAAGATACATGAGCGTGTACCTTGTGCAGTGTGTTGCCGCTGTAGGTAAACCGCTTGATGTGCATGATCAACACTGAGGGCAATCGGAAAATATCGAGCTTCTTGTGGGCATCTTGTTTCCGTCCACAGTAAGAACACATCCAATCTGGTATGAGATCACTATAACAACATAAGTGCATAAGTATGCCTGGTTTCCGGTAGCATATTCCTGAATACCGGGAGATATGTCAAAAAAGATCCTGTGTGGGACAGTTTATGGCAGAAAGCTTGGAACGAGACGTTCCCTCTAGCGACTGACCCGTTGCCATCTCAAGTAGGCTCCGCCCATTTATTCTTGCAAACATCAAGCAGGAGTCAAAGAAATACCTACATGTATCACTTGTTTGTGTATTTCCTCGAACAGGCTCGACATGCTTCTCCTAAGATTTACATATTTAGAAGGCGATAGAACATGTTTCGCTCTAGTTCATTTGTTAACGTTGCATGTCGTTCACAGTTATTCGTACCATAACCCGTCGTGGGAACATCGATTAAAGCTCCACTATGGAGTGTAACGGCTCGTGTCACATATCCAGAACGTAAATTCGACACCCCGACGCAGACCTCGCCGCCAGAATTCGGCAGAACCCCCATCCAGGACGCTCCTCAACACGCATCAGCTCTGTTCTGCAGCACCGCCAGTCGCATGGATAACAGCATACTTTACGCCCATGTGTGCAGGGCACGCAAGGCCTGAACCCTGAAATACAGAGCAAGAAAGGGGCCCACGGCTACGTCTCCTCAGGCCGATGTGTTCACCGCTTCAAGAAGGAAGGGTAGGATAGATAAGGCTGAGCCCTCTTTTTTCTTCTTCTTGTTTCGTCTTTACCTAGGTTCGTTTTCAACATTAACTCAAATTGAATAACCAAGGCTTCGAGCCTAGATCCGCTGCTGATCCCCAAAATCAAACCGACAGCTGACATGGAAAAGGCATCCGCACCTGCCCTGGGGCTAACCAGGACCCGGCTACTGCGTGGGAACCGCGAATCAGACAGGGTAATGCCGTGCCAGGTCAAAGCACTCGCACTTAGAGGACAACGAAAGGACAGGAAAGGAAACGTCACGGCCTCTGAGTTCGGGCTTTGTGCTGCTTACCCTGTGGGCCAGGGGAACGAGGCTTCTGCGCAAAGCACGTGCAAAGCAAAGTAGGACAAACTGTGTTTAGCATTACATTTTTTTGTATCATATCCGGGAGCGCCAGGCCACCTGTAACATCTCACGTAATTACCCATCTATTCCTGCTGGCTGCAGTGAGTCCTTATGCTACCAGCATGTGCTAGTATTACGCTGATTTCTGTGTCTAACACCTAACAACACTCATCCGCACGTAACGTCTAAAATAATTATCCATATTGACTTTCCGTTGCATGGCGTGTGTACCCTAGCGTGCACGTAGTACTGCAATTTTTAAAATTAGTTGTGTAGACCGGAGAGCTCGCGGCTATCCTTAGCATCTGAATTCCCCGCCCACAGACGAAAACAAGGTGAAAAACTCTCCGCCAACAGGTGAACCTTTTGACTGGGCGGTGTCGCGTGCATAAGTCGCCAGTGTATGTTCGATAAATTAGTGTCACAGGGTAGAGTGTCGAGCAGTCCCTATCATCGTACTTCTGGAAAACGTGTATTAAATAGTGCATTGTAATGAGTGCCAGCTCACTCGTGTCCTCCGACCTCTGGAAACGTTCACTTGCGTTAAACAGCATTATTTTTAGCAGAACAGGATATGTGAATGCCCCGTGTGACGGTAAATGCCCACCAGTGAATGTCTCGGGCCGAAAATTTAGCCTGATCGGAAAGCGCACGATTTCCAATTTCTGTCGTTGGGAAACGTGAATTAAATGAGTACCATAATGAGAATCCGCCTGTCCGTATTATTTAACTAACGGACACACTTCGCCAACGTTAGAAGCCCAGTTGTCCATGACATTGCCACGCGCATGCGCCGCCAGTGTGTGTTTTGTATTCCTGCTTGTGGACATGTAGCACCCGGCTGGGAAATACCTCAGAGCTCAGTAGCTTTTTTGGTGGCCTCCTCTTTTTCGATTGATCAAGACTTAGGAAAACAGGGAGAAGGAAGATAACTCGGATACCATTCGAAACTCGCCGGTAGCTCAGTTGGTAGAGCGTTGGGCTCCGGCCCGCTGCTCAGAAGCATGCAGTGGCAGTGCATGTCCAGGCTTGGGATCGGTTCCCCTGAGACGCTCCGGCGCTCAATAGTTTGCCCGAGGTAGGTCGGCTGGCAACCGACTGGTGAGAGGGTGACCTGAGCGGGGCGGCCGTCCCTGTGCTTTGTGGGACGTTAAACTTTGGCTTCTAAATTATCCCTTCATTGTGGGAGTTGCTCGTTCGGGTGGTGGGGTCGGGGTCTCCGTGACAAGTCCCCTGAGGACTTTAGTGAGACTCCGACTCCAGCAGCCGTACTGGGAACAAGTTGGACAAAATTTATTAAAAAAACTGGACGAAAAAGAGATAAATCCGCAATAGGTGGCGGAGGAACCGGCGCTGGACGTCAGAAGTGGACACGACGCCGCACAAAGAGCAGTCCCACGGTCTCGGGCGGCGAAGGTAGTCAGACCGAGTCCCCGAACTGCAGCAGAAGCGAGCAGTCAATCAGCAGGCTATACGGGGCTGGTGGAGACCAGCTGCCCTGCAAACCGGAAGTGAAGCAGCGAAGCAGGCACTCCAGTTTCTTGTTTGACGTGACAGATTCAGTCAGGGGGTGCAAATACCTTTAAAAATACATTTTCCTTAATAGGAACAGATCTCTGGTTCTGAATATGTGAAAAGCACTGGTCGCCGGTTGATGTAAATACTAGGGGTTAGGCACCAATGGGAAGAGCTGGAACACAAAAACAAGTTTGAATAGAGAGGAAACCAGCCTTACCCTCAAAACTGAAAAAGGTAAAAAGAGAGGAATACATCTTAAAACTGATATTTCGCCTCTGAGGCTTCGTCAGAGTACATGCATAAAACAACACGACAGTACACAACCACACGATTGATATTGGATCTCTTTTTTAACTTTTTGAATTTTGAGGGGAGGTTAATAACCTCTCTAGTCTAACAATATATCCTTCATTAACGAGCTTCAACTCTAAAAAAAACTAAACACAAGTTTATTTGTAAAAGCAATTGACTTATTTCACTGTCCCTTTAAACCGTGAAACGTCCTTCCTTGCGCCTTCGGTATCAAGGAAAGCAGTGTGAATGCGAGCACCCGTAATAACCTGCCGTCTAACACGGCTCGTTCGTTCGTTCGTTCGTATATTTTGTCTAAGATCCACTGTATGTGGTTTTTTCACTTGACACGTCATTTCTATAAAAGTAAACACTCGGGATATTGGCTAAAATACACACAGAGCATAACAAGACATAAAATCGTAGTGGTGACAATAAAAAGACAGGTAACCATCAAGAACTACGATAAAATTATCACTATAAAAACAGACATTAAGCATTCTCACTCGCGGCGTGACAGCAGAATGTTTCTCAGTCATGGTCTAAAAAGTACACGGTCGTCCACTGCCAGCTGGCTGTACACTTGTACTCCTCGGTATACAATCCGTCTCCTCCCCGCCTCTGAACTATCCGTGGCAGCGTAAGGTTTTGCGACTGTCGCGTGAAATGATCGTGCGTAGCACCAGCCACAATTCCTATCGAATTGGCCAAATATTGGGGAGCACCACGCACAAGAGCTGAATGCACAGCACACACTGTGTGGTACTCAACTAGTTGTTCAGCTCTCATCCATCGCAACTGGGTCAGAACATCCGATACATGGTCAAAACGACGACGCCCACTTACTACTCGCGCACTGAAATTTGCAATCTTTTGAATGCGGCGTGTCTGGGTAATATTACATGAGCCATAAACTGATAGACAATAACGAATTGCTGACATCACCACCACCTGCACAATACTTCTCATGACGCTTCTGGGAATGGAATGTTGTGCGTGGCTCATTGCTATCAATATTCCAGTGCATCTGGGGTCACTGGGTGATACCGGTCCTGGAAGTGAGGCGGCTTAAACTAGTATGTTTTCCTGTCTTTCTTGGAGGGGACGGGTGCAGCGAAACTTCCTTTATGAGATGAAACTATGTTCAGGTTTCGTGCAGCTGTTGAAGCTAAAATGAGTCCCTGTTTTCTTAGAGCAGCTTTAATATGTTTTCGCTCTGCTCCAGTCTATAGCATAAAACACAGAACACGAGGCAACTTTTTAGGAGGGCGGCACGACTCTGTGTTGAGGAGCACGCCCGCTCCACTCTCACAAACTTACTGATTTGCATTTTCTAAAAAGAAATGCCTTTATTAACATTGGTGCCTTTATAAGACTACAAGGACTTTCACTCGATCTGATATTTTTAAGCTGTTTAGTCTAGATACTTATAATTCTCCGAAAACAGTGAATGGGGTATAATTCTGCTCAAAATTATTTTAATTTTTGTTACATGCCAATTCATTGTCATGGATGCTAATTTATGGCAGGCATGGAAGATTTAGTCATCATGCGCTAAACGGAAAATTTGGTATTTTAAAAGAAAGCATATTTTTGTCTCTGGCGGTGCCATACCAACACTGTCAGAGTTGGCCGCATCTATTGCACGTGGCTCAAAGTCTTGTGAAATGTTTCGTTTTATAGTTTTGGGTATTTTTGACATTATCATTTCATTCACCACTACTCCAGGCGTCCAATGGCTTGCGAAAATGACCCCGCAATCACCTCAACGAGCGCAACGAGGAGCAACCTGTTCACCAAGGAGCTGGGAACATGGGAAATTCTTGAGTTCAGAGCTCCAAGATACTGTGATTGTTTCGTTGAACAAACAAAATGTTTGAAAGAACACGTTCTGTGGAGCGATGAAAATGGGTTTATGTGAAGGCAAAAAACAAACAGGCAGAACGAGAGGTATTAGGGACCATGTGATCCTGACAGTGGCGGATCTAGCCGGTCGGTTTGGGAGGGGCAAACCAAAGTCCAAAAGGAAAAAACGTAACACAGTGAGAAACTGCGCTAAGATATGCCTTGCCAGTAAAATTTTGGGTGCTTGAGGCAAAAAGCAAAAAGCAAAACAAAGCGTCAAAGGGTGAAAAATATGGGTTCCAGACACATTTTTCCTATCGGAGCCCCAATGTTTACACTGAACTTACGTGGTTCTATTCCCCCCTGGATCTGCTACTGAATCCTGAGGTTGAAATCGAGGGTGGGGAGCAAAGAAGCCAGAAAGTAATGTGCAAGGCTGGTATCGTTGATGGGAACATAGAATGAAAACTTAGACGGGTACTCCAGACCTGAACGGGGGTGGTGTTGGGTGATTTATGATCCTATTGGGTACTTGTTGCAGCCGATGACAGTTGGCATAAAAACACGTGCTGTTATTTTTTCATCCTGATTTAAACAGAGGCAAAACGGGAAAAGGAAATTCTGGCAATTGCCATCTTATAATAGATTGTCATGTAGCTCCCAAAATATCATCCAAGGATGCCTCAAATATCATCAGAACAAAAATTCAAACAATTTCACTTATAATCGTGCGTGCAGAACTCAATTTAAAGGCTTAACCCATTAAGGCCCGGCGGGCCATTTTTGGACGGTCGTTTCAAAAAGGCCTGTACGTATCAGCTTTACCACTGAGCTTTTACTGCAGTCCCAAGACGGCGGCAACTATATCCCAAGATTGGTGCCTCATATCCCAATATTTTTCACACAAAATGGAATTCGGATTTTTCAGCACTGGCTGGTGTGTTTGTCTCTGGGCTGTGTCGCTCCGTAAATTTATTGAGCTTTATTAACCCTTGCCCCGGTGGCGGGTACGAGCCACCTTCGCCCTGGTGGGGGGCTAAAAAAGACCCCCCACGATCTCAAAAACTAAGAGAGCTAGAAAAAAGCGCAAAACAGCAATCGAAAGCTCTTCGAAAATGATATCGAAAATACTTGGGTCATTTTTCTTGTCAGGTCAATATCAAGGTCACCAGAGGTCAAAATAGGTCAAAATCGCTAATATGAGGTGTACTAAGAAAACCTCATATATCTCAGAAACTATGATAGCTAGAAACAGTTTTTAAGCACCATTCGAAAGCTCTTTAAATGCGCTTTCATTACAGTGCATTCATTTTTGTGTCAGGTCAATGCCTAGGGAGCTACAGGTCACTAAATATTGGGCATATTCTTGGGAATGTCCATAGCCACCCATGCATAAGGGCGCTTACTTTTTCGCTAATAGCTTCCAAACCAAACAAAATACAGCCATAGTTTATGCACCGTTGCAATCCTCTCGTCAATACAAATCGAATGATATATGATATTGCTATTCCAGGTCAAATTTAAGAATTTGACCTGACCCAGGTCAATGGTCTGACCCAACTTGACCTGGTATAGTCATGATGTATATCATTTGAATTCCAGTGACTATACAAACACTTTGGTGACAAAATAAAAGCTCTATCTTAGTTTATTCAAATTTTATACAGGAAAACACCAAAAAATGCTTATTTGACCTAAGGTGACCTTTTAAAGGTCACAAGTCAAATATTTTGGCAACAACTTCAGAAATGGGCTAAGAGCAAGTCGCAACCGATGTTTGAAGTTGATTCCATCCATACTTACTGAGCAAAGCTCATTTCGTGATTTTCACCATGTATTGACAATGCGGAGGTCATGCTCTGCACATGAACTTACGTCACCAATATCAAAAATCCCGGAGCAAATGTTGTAGCTCCTGGTGGGCCCAACATGTGGTATGAGTTTCAACTTGATCGATTAACCCTTCTTTTAGTTATGCGGTCCTAAGTATTTTTTGAGGTGAGGTCACTTCACCTGGCCTGGTGACCTGACCTGATATGACCTTGAGCCAAAATTTTCAGAAAAGATGTAAAAATGATGAAGAAACAGCTAGACCAAGTTTGGCGGCGCTGCGCGCCGCCGTTTTTTGGTCACTTCGGAAAAACCCGAGGGGGGTTCTAAAAAGACCCCCCACCCGGGCGAAGGTTAAGGTGGCTGGCATAAACTCCAGTACACGAGAGGAGAAACAGTTTCATTTGCGGTACAAAATACAGAGCTTAAAGTTGTAAGTACCGCAAATGGACCACTCCACTACCGCACCCCCTATGGCTCGAACTTTGAACAGCTTATGATACCCTTACTCTCGACCGCCAGGCTGGCCAGAAGGCGGCTCCTCGTTGTCTCCACCTTCAGATGTCTTCACCCGGTTGACCTAATGCAGATGCATGAGCTAGCGTTAAACTCAGAGAATAGGTAATTACCCAGTCTCGATAAGTTTCATACCGAAAGATTCGGCATTGCATGTATTATGATCTCTTCATCGGCAAGGAGGCTAACGATTGTTGCCGAGTTAGGAATGAATAGTCTCATAGGCGGATCCAGGATTGCCAAACAGGGAGGCACCTTCGGGGGGGAACCATCCAAATCAGGGGGCCCCACTTTTGACCGGCAAAACCTATAATGTGGGTGCAAAATCCTATCGGTGGGCGCCCATTTTCGAATCCTGTGGGAGGGGGAGCGAAAGAAACGACATTTCAGGGGGCGCCATCGACCTTTCAGGGGTGCACCATGACCATTTCAGGTGGTGCCGAGAGGCGATCGAGGGGGCACGTGCCCCTCTTTGCTCCCCTGGATCCGCGTATGAATAGTCTGAACATGGGTGTAGAGGATAGCACGCCTGCTTTCTACGCAGCCAACCTGGGTTCAAGTTCAGGCGGCTTTGCTGAACAAGGAATAAGCTGACTCTCAGCAAGCCCTTCCAAAAAATGCTTTAAGATGTCATCTATGATCCTGACAATTTTTTATATGAATTTTGTCCAAGTTGTTTCTCAGTTCCACTGTTGGAGTCGGAGTCTCACTAAAGTCATCAAGGGACTTGTCACGGAGACCCCGACCCCACCACCCGAACGGGCAACTCCCACAATGAAGGGTTGATTTAGAAGCCAAAGTTTAACGTCCCACAAAGCACAGGGACGGCCGCCCCGCTCAGGTCACCCTCTCACCAGTCAGTTGCCAGCCGACCTGTACGTCGGGTAAACTATTGAGCGCCGGAGCGTCTCAGGGGAACCGATCCCAAGCCTGGACATGCACTGCCACTGCATGCTTCTGAGCAGCGAGCCGGAGACCAACGCTCTACCAACTGAGCTACCGGGGTGGCAATTGGTGCGTTTGTAGCCCAGAAAAAATTATTACTGAATATGCTAGAACAGCGGCAGTGATAACCCTCGCCCCACCGGGGCCATCGATGGCCCCCTAAGGTTTTTCCGGGATAACAGAAACACGACGAGGCGCAGCACTGCGGTTGAGGGCTCTACCTCTTACTGCATTATTTTCCCACCATCCCTAAATTTTTTTTACCCCAGGTCACCTAAGGTCAGGTCACCAGGCGAGGTCAACCAAGGTCACCTCACTTCAACTTTAGAACTCTGTAAGAGCTACATTTCGAAATCGATCGATTTGAAACTGCCTACACTTTATGACCTCTCCAGGGTCTACAAGGTGTATATCCGGGATTTTTCTATTTCGTGACCTGAGGTCATGTCACGAGGTGACCTCTCCCATCGACAAAGCATGGGGAAAAGCTGTCTTATGATCTAAAAGTCACAAAAACGACTGAAAATGCTCGGCTTCGTCAGAAAAGCGTTCTTGGACACCCTCTCACGGATTCCAGGGGCCATATTTGCCCTTTGACCTCTCAAAGGTCATCCAAGGTCACCAGGGGTCAAAAACAGTATTTTGACAATAACTTTTGACCTATATAAGCTAGAGCGCTGAATCAAACGCCATCGTGTATGTCTCGTCACTAGCTTTCGTTTGATATACAGCAAGGTCACTTTCTGACCTTTCGTGACCTCAGGTCATCTTAGGTCACGAGGTGACCTCTGGAGGTCAAACCACTGGCGGGAGGTCATTGCGTTTAACATAGCGAGAAAATGTCTGAGATTTTGCTATCCAATGTACTTTACCACATCTCAATAGCTCTAATGGCACAAGAGTTATGTCTAGTTTGCTTAAGCATTGCATATTTGAGTGAAAATAGTCGATCTTGACCTAATTTGACCTCTGGAGGTCAAACCATTGACCTGAACGCTAAAACATGTAAAGTAATTTCTTACTGAATTCACGCGAGCGTTCTAATGCACTTTACCGATTTGCGCTAACTCCCATACTTTCGGAGTTAGAGGGGGCCATCGATGGCCCCCGGTGGGGCGGAGGTGGCGCCGGACCCCCGGTGGGGCGCGGGTTAATAAAACCTCTCGATTGCAACAAAAAATTGATAACTGACCTGACTGACAGAGGTGCAGAAAGTATGCTGGCTGTCACAAACTCAATGCGACTTATGCCTCCTCTGTCACACAGAGCTGGAAATAATAATTGTATACTTAAATACTATTTCCAATATGCTGAATGTCGTCTACCTGTCCCTTACTTTTTGCAGCAGACAAGGTTCTAGCACCAAACCATTACAGCATGAAAGTAGTAAACTGAGTTTTCATTTATAGATCATGTTTTTGTTTTTGGAAGAAAAATTTCCAATTATGGGTCATTTTTTCAAGTATTGGGGTCATAACTATTATTGGCAACTCTGACTGCAGTTTCCCCCAATGACATGCATTTCCTTTTTGAATAAGTTCCCATTTTTGGAAGGGGTGTTTCCAATTATGGTACTTTTCCACATGATTACATGTAGCAATTATCATGAAAATAGTCATTATTGGGAACATACCTATTAATGGGAGCATACATTTACACACAATTGGGAACCCTAACCACAGCTTCCCCCCCACTAAACTTCTATCTCACATATCAACAAAAGGGAAAAAATGTCATTGTCAACATAGTATTTGAATCTACCTAAAATGTGTTGGTAAAGTGGACCTTAGGTAGCATTTTTATAAACACATCAAGTGCTTAAAATTTGCATCCCACTCACAATCATCACCTGTCTGGTCATTCCTTTTTGCACTAAAAACTCTGAGGCAACTAGCCTGCATAGATGTAAAATAATGTCTATTGCCCTAATAGGTACAGAGGTATTGGAATTCACATACCAAAGAAAGATCCAGTGTAGTCAAAATCCTGCTTTAACTCCATGCAGTTCCAGGTCCTGTGCGTTGCTTACCACCACTGGTAGTAAGCAACACACCCCCAACCAGCGTTTTTCGAAGTCTATTTCTTTCTGAGATTTGCTGTGATTTTCTGAGATAAGAAGGGGGTCTACTCGGCCCCCTCCAGTGCACGTTAGTTCCAGGCCCCTCTCCAGTGTGGGTGTTACACTTTATGGAGGACTGCATTAGCACACATTTGCTATCTGTACAATATTGATATGATAATTTGATCATGAAAACTCACCTGAATCACTATTGTTGCCAGCCTGTTGCTGGCGCCAACTCTCCCAACTTCTTCCAGCTCCAAATCTATCTAACCAATCTAGGGCACAAATAAACTAAGGCACAAGCAGGCTAAGGAATGAAAAACCAAGCTTGATATGGGAAAGTGCATCAGTCTTACAATAGCCTACATTCATCTTAGATTAGCCATGGGCAGCAATATTTATTCTAGCTAGTTTTAGCCTGCACTTATCTTAAATATACCTAATGAATATGCCCTCAAAATAAGTGCCTTCCCGCCTGTTTAAATTTTTGGCAGGCTCTACCAAGGCGGCTCTACATCACATAAACATTTCTAACTTGTCTTGTCGCTGTTGCGCAGTTTAAGTAGAATTGCTGCCCAGCTATGTTTATTTTCTCACTCACTTAGTACTTTTATTAGTAGCTTTTAGGCGTATTTAATACTAAATTCGAAGAAATTGGGGCCAATAAATCGAAGACACTCAAACTGTAAATATGAATTAACCTGAAAAATGGACAGAGAAGTACTTGGTAAAATATCTGCGTTATCGTTAATGCCTTAAATATGCCCAAAATCGTGTATTTCTCGAAAAAATTGACTGTCACATTTCCGGTATCTAGGCGACAACTTTCTGCAAACTACTAACAATCAGCCCCATTGGGCTGCATGTTAAAATCTGGCAACTGTGACAGCGGTTTGCGGGTTTTCTGCAGCGGGGGTCCCTCGTTTTAGTAGAAACTGAACACAGTACCAATATTGTAACACTAATGGTACGCTGTGCAATTGAAGAACAGAGCTGCTAAGTTAAAATATTCCCTACACGCTTCATTCTCTATTTCGAAAATATGGGGTTTGATCTTGAGCCATTCAGTCAGGATCGCTATTTTGTCACAATTATGCACCTCAATTTTCATAAATGTGTCACAAACTCCGGTAGCCGAGTTGGCAAGTTTCTGCACCTCTGCTGACTGAGTGAATAACCTCCCCACAGATGCCGTCGAGTGGGGAAGTGCCATCAGGTCAAACGGACATTATAATTTTTTAGGTCTATTGGATTACGCCTTGTTAAATGTTTAAGCGTCTGGTTATTTTTGGATTTTTTCATCTTATGAATTTATAGATTTCCTAAAATTTTATGATTTACCCTTGCGCACATTAAAACTGGAAATCTTACTCACAGCACTCGGGATCCCAGGATCAGCACCTCAAATCCCGATATCCCAGGCCACAGGCCCACATCCCAAGATCTTGGGACAAATCCCAAGGAGTGGTAACGCTGGTACGCATCACTTTTCACTCCCTGCCCGCTGAAATCATATTGGTATGAAGTGAAAGCCTAATAGTTCCTGTTAAGCCTAAAAATGCTTCAGTGCACCCAGTGGCGGATCCAAGGGGGGGCGCAAAAAGGCAATTGCCCCCCAAATGGAAAAGCTCGGGGCAAAGCTATGTTTTTGCCCCCCCCCAAGCGATCGACCTCCATTTTCCCCCGACTCCTTTTTAGCTTGTAAGCAAGATTTTGGTGCTTCAACTCTCAACTTCAAACAGAATTAGTGAAGTTCAGTGTAAATATTGGGGCTTGGATAGGAAAAAAATATCTTGAGCCCATATTTTTCACCCCGTGACGTTTTTTTCTTTTCTTTTCGTCTCCAGTTCGCAAAATCCTACTGAAAAGGCATATTGTAACGCAACGTTTCACTGCGTGACGTTTCTTTTTTTTTGCTTTTCGACTTTGGTTTGCCCCTCCCAAACCAACCGGCTGGATCCGCCACTGAGTGCACCGTACGATTAAACATTGAAGGGTCTTAAATTTGGTGAGTTTTGCGTTTCGTGACCTTAGACTGTTGATTTGCATATAATGGAAAAATTAGGGCAGATGTGACTATGATAATACCACAAAATTCAAGAGGAGAGCCTATGGAACAGAATAGGATATATAATCAGTTTTCGACTGATGTGTGTAATGCTGGGATGACACCGAAGTTTCGAGCGACTAATTTTGGACCGTCGGGCCCCAGCGTGAAGTGCAAGTCGAGTGCGTTGCCGCGGTAACGCTGCGCGTGACGGCATTGTTGTGATGTAAACCTTGGATGTAAACTGCGCCAGTCGTGGATTCAGATCAGTAGGAAGCGGGGCAAACCTGTAGCTATCGTGCCAAAAGTCCAGTGTATCACAGTGAATGAAGCCGTATCTACAAATTCGACCTTTACTGCGGGAAGGAGAAGTGATAGGAGCTGCAGCACCTCCCCATGGGAACACGTGTCGTCCTCGACATGATCAGCGCTATCAAAGTTCCAGGCGCGCACAGGGTGTTCTTCGATAACCTGTTCACCTCGCGGGCGCTGCTTGCCGAGCTGAAGGGACGTGATCTGCGAGCTAGAGGGACTGTTCGTGAGCAAAGGCTGGACAAGTGCCCTGTCACGCCTCTGAAGGATATTGTTTCGTTATCGTTCGCAACTCCAACGCTCAGACGTCCAACACGCACTGCTGCCGAGATACAAGTGTATTGTCTTGTCACAGCGCAGAGCTGCCGACCAGGCCACCAAATGCCGCAGGCACAGCGGGTCGCTGACCAGCCAATCAGAGCGGGCGCATTATCACGTGACACGGGTGCGGCTCAGACAACACCGATCAATCGGCGCGTCGGGTCACGGGTGCGCCTAAGACCACGGTACATCTCCCTCCGAAACAAACTACGTTAATATCTTCTCGAAGAGAGAGCAAACAAAACAAGTTAGAAGCGGCGTCCGCTTCTAGTAACACGCGGGCTAAGCACTAGCGCGGGCGGTTCTTCTTCAGTCTCGGGCGTTTTCACGGTGGTCGGGTCCGGCGGTTTGGCCGGGCGGTGCGGTGACTTGGCCGCTGGTGGCGCCACTGGCGCTGACTGAGTCGACGGTGTCACGACTCTGGTGGCCTCGTCACGGTTGCCACCGACGTCTGCTGCAGGCGGAGTAGCGCTACCTCCCACTCTGGTAAAGGTGCGAACAGCAGGGGGCAGGGGCGCCTGCGGCTCGGGAACACGGGCTGGTTGTCCCTGAAACTGAGACAGTAGCATTAGATGTCGTCGATTTCGACGATATGATTTTCCGTTAAGATCCACCAGGAAGCTTCTCCTGGAGATCTTTCGGATAACAGTGGCTGGTTCAGACCACTGGGTGTCGTTGCCAGTCTTGATGCGAACTTGGTCGCCGCTGCGGAGTCCTGGCAATGTGCGCGTGCCGTTCCGCTGATTGAAGCTGTCTTGCATCCGCTTCTTCTTCCGCTGATCCTGAGCCTTGGCGTGCTGCCAGGCCACCTTCTCTTCTCCATCACCTTCCAACGCGACCATAGGAAGCCTGGCTTGCAGATCTCGGCCCATCAGGAGACGCGCTGGTAAAGAGCCTGTTGCTTCCACGGGAGTCGAGCGGTAGTTGAGTGGCGCCAGATGTGGATCTTTCTGACGGAGGATCCATTTTGCAGTGCGAACCGCCCTCTCAGCAGCTCCATTCGATGAGGGCGTGTGTGGATCCGTTACACGATGCATGAAATTGTAGGCTGAGCTGAACTCGCTGAACTGGCTGGAGGTGAACTGCGTTCCACCATCAGTTGTGAGCAGGTCAGGAATGCCGTGCCGCGAGAACAGGCGCTTCAGACGATCAAGACTGCTCCACTACTGAGGCTTGGCAGACGCTGGACGTCTAGATATCTGCTGAATATATCCACCGTTACCAACCAGTTGACGTTGTTGAAGTGGCAGATGTCTGCTGCGACATGAGACCACGGTCTAGATGGCGTTGGTGTCGCGATGAGGGGCTCTGCGTGCTGCTTTGGTGCGTAGACCTGGCAGAAGGAACATCCTTCGACGTGCTGCTTCAGCTCACTGCCGAGCTGAGGCCACCAGACGGAATCAGCTGCTCTTTGCCGACATTTGTTCAAGCCGAAATGTCCATCGTCGTGAAGTCTTTTCAGCATCTCCTGCCTCATCTTCTGTGGAATCACGATGCGCCTGCCGTACATGAGCAGTGTTCCACTGGTCAGGTACAGCATGCTGAGCTGACTCCTTGCTTGAAAGTAGTCCTGTAGGTTGGAGTGCTTCATGCCTTCCTTCCATCCAGTGAGGGTTTGCTGAACCACTTGCTGTAGTAGATGGTCCTCTTGTTGTGACACGCTGATGTCGACTATCCGCTGTGGTGTTGCTGGCAGGTCGCTGAATGCGCCAGCACAGAAGCTGTGCACATCCTGCTGGAGAACGGCGCTGATCTCGTCCTGCTTCTTCATTGGGTGTCTGGAGAGAAAATCTGGCACGAGGTGCTGCTTTCCAGGAACGTAGACTGCTGTGGTGTTGTATCTCAGTAGTCGCATCAGCATGCGCTGACATCTGATTGGTGCGTCAACCAGGTTCTTGGAGTTGATCAGCGGGATCAGAGGCTTGTGGTCCAGCTGAAGCTCGAAGGAGGGTAGGCCAGACAGGAACATGTGCATCTTCTCGCACGTCCAGGTTGCCGAAAGAAGCTCCTTTTCGATCTGGGCCCATCTCGTCTCGGTGTCGGTAAGTGTTCTGCTGCAGAAGGCTACCGGCTTCAAGACGCTTCCATGTCGCTGCCGAACGCATCCTCCGAGTCCAAAACTGCTGGCATCCGCGCTGACCACGGTTTCCTTTGCTGGGTCGTAGAAGGCTAGCACAGGAGCTGATGTTAGCAGCCTCTTCACCTCTTCCAGTGCTTCTTGTTGCTGTGATGTCCAGTTCCAGACGGTGTTCTTCTTTAGAAGGTCGTTGAGAGGCTTCAGTCTTGCTTGCACTTGTGGGATGAACCTGCAGAGGTGGTTGATCATGCCCAACAAGGACCTTAGCTCCTCCACACTTTGTGGTGCGTCCAGCTTCTTGATGGCTTCAACCTTGTCTTCATCGACTTGGATACCGTGCTTGCTGATGACCATGCCGAGAAACTTTATTTCCTCCTTCTTGATGTGACACTTTTTCTTGTTTAGTTTGAGGCCTGACTCTTCAATCCTCTTGATGACGGCATCTAAGCGAGCGTCGTGGGTGGTCGTATCGCCGTAGCAGACGACGTCATCCATATACGTCACGACGCCGGGCAGTCCTTCCAGCATCTCTTCCATCTTCCTTTGGAAGCATTCAGGAGCCAGGCTGATTCCCATCGGAAGTCTCAGGAACCGCTTCCTGCCGAAGGGCGTGATGAACGTAGTCATCTCAGAGCTCTTCTGATCCAGGGGCATCTGAAAGAACCCAGACGACGCGTCGAGCTTGGTGAACAGCGTCGCTCCACACATCCTTGACGTCAACTGCTCTAGAGTCGGGATCGGGAAAATTTCTCTCTTCACGACCTGGTTCAGCTTCTTGTAGCCGACGGTGATCCTGATGTTGCCGCCTGGTTTGCGTACTGGTACCATCGGAGCACACCAGTCGGTTGGCTCTGTCACTGATGTGATGATGCCGAGCTCCTCCATTCTCTCCAACTCCTCCTGCACCGGCTTCAGCAGAGGGATGGGGACGTGTCTAGCAGTCGCGACAGCACTGGGGACTGCATCTTCACGGAGCTTGATGCTGATGGGAGCGGTCTTCATCAGGCCAGCTTCTCCGAAGACATCCTCGCTGATCTCGCCGGTAAACTCCAAAATGCCCAGACGAGAGCTTGCTGACCTGGAGAGCAAGTTTTCAGATGTGTCGACAATGTAGAACGCTTCATTTTGAGCTTTATCTCTGAACTTCAGCGCTACTTGGATTTTACCAGCCACTTTCAGAGTACTCCCGACACTGGTTAAAGTGTTCGAAGTTTTCTGAAGCTTCGGCAGTTTCAGCTTCTTGTTGTTGGTTAGAGATAAAATGCTTACGTCAGCACCAGAGTCTACCTTGAAAACTACTTCTTGATCGTCTAGTTCCAGACAAACCTTCCATGGCTTTTCATCTTTGTTTACTTCACCAAGGAACAGATCTGATTTCACTGGCTCAACAACATGCTCATCTTCAACGTGACTGACACTGTTCGAAAGGCAAACAGCCGCAAAGTGATCTCGCTTTTGGCACTTGTTGCAAGTTTTGCCAAGGGCAGGACACATTGCCGGTTCTGGGTGGCGTTTCCTTCCACAATACCTGCATGTGGTTGCCGATCCATGCCGATGTTGCTGACGTGGTGGGACGCGATGTTGGCGCTGATGCTGAAGCGGATGCTGCTGGCTCTGTCCCGGAGGCTTCGGCTGCTGTCTCCTCTGCTTCGATGCGTGGATCCTGTTAATAGATGGTCCAGAGCTGTCATTTGAGCTCACAATTTCCACGTTACGCATCATGACGATAACAGTATTCATGGTTACATCCTCTTCTAGTGATTTGAGCTGAATCTTGCGTGATAACTCCTTATCAGTCATGCCCGAGATCAGTCTATCTCGGATGCGTTCCTCTTTGTCAGAGAAGTTACAATGCTCAGCAAGCGCAAACAAGGCTCTGATGTAACTCTCGTTACTCTCACTTGTATTCTGAGATCGCAGCTCAAAATTATGAGGCTCCGCTACGAAGTTACGTTTGGGGATGAAATAATCATCGAGCTTCTGAACAACGAGGTCAAAGTCCTTACTCTCATCTGAAGTGAGATTTAAAGTTGGTACAATATGCTCGGCCTGCGGACCCATGCTGTAGATCAATGCAGACACCTGTACCTCACCGTCATCTTTATGCAGTCCCGATGTCAGTCGGTATCGTTGAAATCGACCTCGCCACGTCGGCCACCGCTCCGGTGCTGTAAAGTCGAACTCTTGAGGCGGCTGAAATCCTGGCATCTTCTCAATCTTGCTTCTTGCTCTTCAATCAATCTTGCTGAACAAATAAAGTTAATGCTTCAAAACTAATGCTTAAACGCTTCAAAGCTACTGCTTAAACGCTTAACTAATAATGTTTGCTTAAATGCTTAACTAATAACGGATAATTGTGGTGGGCGCCAAAATTAACCGGCTGCAGGCTGCGCCATGTTTCGTTATCGT
The DNA here is from genome assembly GCA_034440635.1 of Lepas anatifera. NCBI lineage: Eukaryota > Metazoa > Arthropoda > Thecostraca > Lepadidae > Lepas > Lepas anatifera. The sequence goes on along the minus strand of JAOTON010000231.1, from coordinate 2,012,745 downwards.
TCGCAACTCCAACGCTCAGACTTCCAACACGCGCTGCTGCCGAGATACAAGTGTATTGTCCGGTCACAGCGCAGAGCTGCCGACCAGGCCACCAAATGCCGCAGGCACAGCGGGTCGCTGACCAGCCAATCAGAGCGGGCGCATTATCACGTGACACGGGTGCGGCTCAGACAACACCGATCAATCGGCGCGTCGGGTCACGGGTGCGCCTAAGACCACGGTACAGATATGACAAGGAGCAAGTGCGGAGCCTACGAGCAGCACTTCGACACGACATCAGAAGTCTTGGTGCGCGGGAAAGACAATGAAGTGGTGAACGTGATGACCAACTTCGACACGGCTGTACCCATGACCATGACAAAGCGCTATGACCTAAGTGTGAAGGGACGGGTAGATGTGCCACTGCCCAACCTGCTAAAGACGTACAACGCTGGCATGGGAGGCGTAGGCCTCCATGACTGGTTGCTGGGCAGTCCGAGGTATCAATTAGGGAAAAGAAGTGGTACTGGTGTCTGATCACGAGAGCTCTCGACATGGCGGTAGTCAACAACTGGCTGCTTCACCGCTCTGCAGTGCCCCGACAACAGCAGCTGACGCTGCTGCAGTTTCGCCGGAACACCGCCACTACATATCTCATGGCGACTGCCGGTGCCAACAACGGAGCTGGGGAGAAGCCGAGTGGCTTCAAGCGCTCGCACGGCTCTTGGATTCCCAGAAGACTCCGGTACGACGTCCTGGGTCACCTGCCTGGTGTCATAGGGTCCCGCCGTCGCTGTCAGCTGGAGAGCTGCAAACGGAGGTCTTTCAAGAAGTGTGTCAAGTGTGATGTGCCTCTGTACCTGCCCTGCTTTGCAGCGTATCACCAGAACGTGTAAGCGGGCTGGAATCTGTTTTGAGGTGAGGAGAGTGATTGACTGTTCAGGCTGTTTGCTACTCAAAATATCCTTCAAGACCTAGGAAAGAGTTACTGTCTTTTCCTAGTTTGCAGCCCAGGAACAGAGTGTCAGCAATGCTTCTTTGTTGCATATTTGTGAAATAATAGTTACTGCCAGTTGGTTGAATTTTGCAATGGCTGGGCAGATTTCAGTAAAATTTGTGTTCTTTAAAGTGGCAATGGAAACAAGAAATAACAAAATTGTGCCGCAGTCACAGCTCTATAATTATATTGTGTTCCTGGCCGAGAGGGAAGGTAACTGACGGTGCCAGCGTTCATAAATTTACAATTACTATGCCGTAACTACTCGAAACTTGCCTGGTCATGCAGTGAATGTAACTATCCAAAACAGCTTTTCTACGCATGCATATCCTTACAACTACGGTCATTGAGCAAATGCAAAATGTCATAATTCTGACACATGCGCTGGTTGGCGCCGTGACGCCTGCTCTTCGGCTACGCGGCCGCCCGGTCAGTCGGCCGGCCGCGCGGGGTCACCGCTGGGCCCGGCGGGCCATTTTCGGACGAATCTTTACCTCAAAAACCATAAAGGCTAAGATTTTGAATTTTTCAGGATTTCTTATTGCCATTATCAGAAGACTGTTCGCAAAAAAATACGGAAACATTCCAACGTAAACTAGGTCCAGGCCTTAATGGGTTAAAGTGTTAATATAGAACTCATGAAAAATATCAGTTCTAAAGGAAGACCCTGTATGTAAAGAGTATTTTCCACATGTGTGGGCACCTCTTCATGAGACCACCTGAAGTCTGATAGAATATATGTCAATGGTCGTGACCACAGAGACTATAGTGACCATAATACTGCTACACAGGATCTGTCCCTACAAATGCTACAGATGGTGTGACCGATTGAATCTTTTTTCAGGAAAAGAGCCTCCTATCGCTCGTGAGCTTGAACTGTTTAATATTTATTGTATGAAAAGCTAAATTGGTTGTTTCCAAAAGAGTTGCAAACTGAAACTTCAGATGTGGTTCACAATTAGTATTTGCTTCATGCTTCTCTTATACCAGTTTGCTCACTTCATGATGTACTATTTTGACCTTATGAAGCGTGCAGTATGTTCAGATAGCATACATATGACATCTCTATAGCTCTCTCAGGGCGTCATGGAGTCAGATTTAGAAAAAAAAACACAACTCGTTCAATGAAAGACATAAATCTGTGATTCATATATTAGTCTATTAACACGCGCCCCACCGGGGGTACGGCGCCACCTTTGCCAAAACCGGGGGGCATCGATGGCCCCCTCTAACTCCAAAAATATGGAGGTTAGCGCAAACCTGCAAAGTACATTAGAAAGCTCGCGTGAATTCAGTAAGACATTACTTCTCATGTTTAAACGCTCAGGTCAATTGTTTGGCATCCAGAGGTCAAGTTAGGTCACGATTGGCTATTTTCACTCAAATATGCAATGCTTAAAAAACTGGGCATAACTCTTATGCCTTAAAAGCTATTGAGATCTGGTAAAGTAAATTTGATAGAAAAATGTCAGACCTTTTTCTGTTTTGTGGAATGTAATGACCTTGCGCCAGTGCTTTGACCTCCAAATGTCACCTCGGAACCTAACATGTCCTGAGTTCACGAAAGGTCAGAAAGTGACCTTGCCGTATATCAAATGAAAGCCAGTGACAAGAAATACACGATGGTGTTTGATTCAGCGTTCCAGCTTAATTAGGTAAAAAGTTATTGTAAAAATACTGTTTTTGAGCCCTGGTGACCTTGAATGACCTTGAAGAGGTCAACGGGAAAATATGACCCCTGGGATCCGTGAAAGGGTGTCCAAGAACGCTGTTCTGAGCAGGCTGAGCATTTGTAATCATTTTTGTGACTTTTAGATCATAAGACAGCTTTTCCCCGTGCTTTTACAACGGGAGAGGTCGCCACGTGACCTGACCTCAGGTAACAAAATAGAAAAATCCCAGATATACATCTTGTAGACGTTGGAGGGGTCATAAAGTGTAGGAAGTTTGAAATTGATCGACTAAGAAATGTTGCTCTGATAGAGCTCAAAAGTTGAAGTGAGGTGACCTTGGTTGACCTCGCCTGGTGACCTGACCTTGGGTGACCTGGGCTAAAAAATATCAGGAATGGTGGGAAAATGACGGGATAAGAGATAGCGCCCTCAACTGCGGTGCTGCGTCTCATCGTTTTTTCTGCTATTCCGAAAAAACTTTAGGGGCCATCGATGGCTCCCGGTGGGCGAGGGTTAAAGGCAAACATAACACATTAGGATCATCACGAACATAAAATCCAAATTTTGCGCACTGCATCCTGATATGTTCTTTATCATCGCTAGATTACTTGGTGTGCTTTTCGAGCTTGTAAGAGGATTGAGCGACCGGTTGCCTTCTTGTTTGGCACTTAGTCTCGAGACAGCTGAAGAGGTTTGGCTGAATAGGGTGAATATCACATTTCTAAAAATGCTCTAAGAAGTCTCCGCCCCATAACCACAAATGATTGCAACGATGCTGAACGACGAAGTGTTGGTATGCGTCTGGCAGGGCAAGGGCCACAGCCACCGTAGGATGTAAATCGGATAGATTAGACATATTTTGTCCCCTGTCGTGATTAATACCTTGTATTGTCGTAATTTGACTGACAATGACCAACATCAAGTGTACGAACAGATGAAGCTGATACTTTAGGCCTAATAAAAACAGGGTATCGGCTTCAACAGGATATAGTGCATCTGACTGGCAATTCCTCTTTACTACCCATTACTAGTACCTGTATCTCTATTGCCGTGACCATATTATTCATCCACCCTACTGAGCTTGCATGCTAGCGGTCAAAAATTATATATTACCCTCAACGGGTACCGATTTTTACCCCGAGATAAGGAAGTTTTCCAAGTAAAAGATCCTTCTAGAGTCTTACCAAACGAACGATCACCAACCATCAGAATGAGTAGGTTAACCCGCGCCCCACCGGGGGTCCGGCGCCACCTTCGCCCCACCGGGGGGGCCATCGATGGCCCCCCCTCTAACTCCGAAAATATGGGCGTTAGCGCAAATCTGCAAAGTGCAATAGAAAGCTCGCGTGAATTCAGTAAGAAATTACTTCGCATGTTTTAGTGCTCAGGTAAATTGTTTCACCTCCAGAGGTCAAATTAGGTCAAGATCGGCTATTTTCACTCAAATATGCAATGTTTAAGCAAACTGGGCATAACTCTTATGTCATTAGAGCTATTGAGGCCTGGTAAAGTACATTTGATAGCAAATTGCCAGTACTTTTTCCGCTATGTGGAACGTAAAGACCTCCCGCCAGTGGTTTGACCGCCAGAGGTCACCTCGTGACCTAATATGACCTGAGGTCACGAAAGGTCAAAAAGTGATCTTGCCGTATATCAAACGAAAGCCAGTGACAAGACAAACACGATGGTGTTTGTTTCACCGCTCTAGCTCAATTAGGTCAAAAGTTATTGTCAAAATACTGTTTTTGACCTCTGGTGACCTTGGATGACCTTGGAATAGTCAAAGGGCAAATATGACCCCTGGGATCCATGAAAGGGTGTCCAAAAACGTTTTTCTGAGCAGTCTGAGTATTTGCAATCATTTTTGTGGCTTTTATATCATGAAATAGCTTTTCCCCATGCTTTTTCAATGGGAGAGGTCGCCTCGTGACCTGACCTCAGGGCACGAAATCGAAAAATCCCGGATATACACCTTGTAGACCCTGGAGGGGTCATGAAGTGTAGGAAGTTTCAAATCGATCGACTTTGAAATGTAGCTCTTACAGAGCTCTAAAGGTGAAGTGAGGTGACCTTGGTTGACCTCGTCTGGTGACCTGACCTTGGGTGACTCGGGGTAAAAAATTTCAGGGATGATGGGAAAATGATGTAGTGAGAGGTAGACCCCTCAACCGCGGTGCTGCGCCTCGTCGTTTTTCTGCTATCCCGGAAACACCTTAGGGGGGCCATCGATGGCACCCCGGTGGGGCGAGGGTTAAGTAGCAGATTGCGATGTCATACTATATCGAAGTAATGATTGGTACCTCAATCTTTCTTGGTTAAAATGGTTAAATCTCTACAAGCATAACCCACCAACAAAGTAAACACTTTCCTCGTGGCTCGACCGAATGCTGCCAGGCATACCTTTTAGTGAATTCATGACGAGGCCAAACCTATTTATGAATATATGCGTGAGTACAAAACAAAGATAGCGATGACTGGTACAGCCAACTGCTGAAAAACCAAAGTAATTCGATGGTATCATCTCGGGAACATCTTCTGAGACATATGTATTGGTCCGGAAGTGCACTTCTGCCTATCATATTAACCCTTCGAAATCTCAAACCTTTATAATGACGTGAAAAATAACCCTATACTGGCTACATATGAAATAAATGACACAATTTTGGATCACGTTGAGAAATTACGTGATCTTGGGGTATGGCATGGCACGAAACTGGTTTTTTTCGGAACATATAAATTGTACATTTGGCAAAGCGAACAGAGTGATGGGCGTGCTGATGCGGTCGTTTCAGACTGGCCGAACGGCGGGACGATTTCAGACAGGCCCCACTCTTGCAGCATATTTCGTGAATATTCGGTCTGTGCTTGAGTATGGGTGCATTATTTGGGGCGGTGCTGCACCCTCACACCTTGAGAGAATCGAAAAAATCAACACAAATTTATCATATGATTAGCTTATCACGGTCATGCTTCACGGCTTTATCGATCACTCTCATATCAGGAACTTCTAAAATCATTCAGTATTAGCAGCTCAGCACAAAGAAGATACCAATACGATGTCTGCTATGTGCACAAAATTATCTGCAGTAGAGTGGACTCCGCCTTCCTGCTCGGATGTTTTTTCACTACATGTACCCAGCGTCAAACCGGGGGCGGGACACTACAACTCATTCACGTTCCATCCGTTCTAGACGCCAACAAGGGCACGATAAAACGTGGCCTGTTTACACAAGCTGTGCTGAAATTTAACGCCCATACAAGCATGTACCCCGAAGTGGATCCCTTTTACAATACTTTCTCTTGTTTTAGATGGACGGTACAACGTGTTTCAGCAAACCCAGTTTAGTATTTTATGGTGCACGTGTATTTGTGTTTTATGTGACTGTTTGTATGCTTTTACTAATTTCATACTTTTTTCATCGCACTACCTATGATTTCACCTATCAGTGGGTTCTAAGATAGTTGGTGATGAGTTTGAATAAAAATATATATAAATGGGGTGGATTGTGGGTAAAAACAAATACGGGGTCCCCGAGTACCACACAGTTTTGATAGCAGAATTTCTCATAGCAGTGACCTACGGTGAGGTAAGGACAGAGAGCTCAACGTTGACGATGCATTGGAAAATGTTATAATCCCAAAATAAGGGCCCCACGTCGGCATGGCTTACTCAGAACAGCTTCATTATATCAATTTCTAGGTATTTGAGTACACTAACAAGGATGCAGTAAACAATAACTCCTTGTGATCTATGGCAGTTCATCAATGATCACTTTGGCAGGTTTCTAGGCTCTCTAATCCCGTTTGAACACACTTTTAGTAGTAAGTATACTTCCTTCGCTTTACATACTCACCGTTGGACTTTTTTAACCCGCGCCCCGGTGGGCCTCCGAGCCACATGCGCCCGGGGTGTATGGGTCACTGGGGGAGGGGGAGGGTGTTTGGGCACCCCCCACCCCAGATGAAGAAACTATATTAGTCACTTTTTGGCTCAGGTCAATGCTGAGGTCATGACAGGTAAAAGGTGGCATTTCGAGTAGAGCTTTTGGGCTCTAGCATCTCACAAATTTGAGCTAGAATCATTTTTTACGCACCCATCCGCTTCCTCTCATCACAGCAAATCGAATGATGTATAATATGACCATAATAGGTCAAAACACAAAAACGAACGGACCTCAAATCAGGTCAAGATCACTTTTTAACCTAGCATAGCCAGCATATATATATATATATATATATATATATATATATATATATATATATATATATATATATATATATATTTTTATATTATATATATATTATATAAATATATATTTATATATTTATATATATATATATATATATATATATATATCAACTCGTAATAGCAATCCAAAGAAACGCAATGATATAAACGAGCTGTATCATCATTTCATGCAAAGTTATTGACCTAAGTCTGAAAACAGCTTAAGTAGCTCCAGATGACCTCTTAGAGTTAACAGGTAAAAAATTGCAACATGAGCCTGAAAAGGGGCACAGGATACTATGATTTAGAAAATATGAAGATACTATCAGCTGTATCTACACAAACCCCGGTTTGCGACCTGGGCTAACGCCCCAGCGACGCAGGAGAGCCGCATGACAACGTGCTGAACGCAAACCATATTTCCTTCTCAATGTATCTCTTCATAAGCTTGTAGGTCAGTGTTATCATTATTTTCTTTGAAATAACTAATAAATGTCCCGCGGTCGACCCCGGATTCGAACCAGGCACCCCTGATCACGAGACAAGGCCTCTAACTACTAGACCACTGCGCCACACTTCACCGTCTCCCACTAACCCTACAAATGTGACCTGTCAAGAGGTCACTGGCCGGTATCACTCGATCAAAACGATGCCGTGATCGTGGCGCCGGGTGCTGTGTTCGTACAGAAAAGGCAGGGTACATGGCTGCTTCTAGAAGACGAACCAAACATTATATTGGCCTAGAAACAATTGTATCGGCGACCCAGGACCCCAAGCTAGCTTTATGCCAAATTGCATCCACTTCCATTCATTTTGAGGACTTGAAACCATGGTGAGAAGCAAACGTGTTCCGAGAAATTTAGCTCCTTGAAATACCCTTTCGGACGAATTTCTCGAAAGCCATTATAGATAGGTGGGTAGTATAAGTGAGTGGAATGACCGCAAGTAACTTTCCTATTCAGCCATGTCATTCTGAGTTTCTGAGTGACATGAGCTCAGAACCAGGAAGCTACAAATGAAAGGTTTTGTACTAAAATTTATATATATATATATATATATATATATACAAAACAATGAATTTTAATGTCACAATATCCATCTCCAAATATTATCGGGGGGTAAATGTTCTTTCATTATTTGAAATGAAAAGTCAAATCGGCGCACTAGATCGGGAGATATTAAGATTTAAATGAAATGTGCAAAAATGTAGTCCTCCGGCAAAATGGCAAAAACTAGGTCAGAATTTTACGTTTTCCACTGGAAACTATGCCTAAGCGCAAGAAAACTGACCTAGCTGCCTCCAGGTAACTGTCTTTAAACTAACTGAAGCGTACCGTCTGACATTTTGAGCTTATAAATCGGCCGTCAAATTTCAATAGCTGTTTTGCTTATATTAGAAATACTGCGTTTTGGCGGAATAGATATTGTCGAACCAGTTCAAATTTTTTTCTTAGGTGGCCACTGTTGCTTTTTGAAAATGAGGCAAATTTCAAGTTCGTCGCTTAAGAAATAAAAATGAGAAGAAATGCGAAATTTAAAACATTTGTTCCAAAATTTCTGAAATACTATTTTTAACTTAGGTTTGGGAGCCTTAGTTTGGGCATCTAGCGTAAAAGGGCTACCACCCTACACAAATGCAGAGCCATGGCATCAACTGTCAGAACCACCAAGCGGCCAGAATGGAGCCTCTTGAGCAATCTCAATCCGCTTCGCAGCATGGATTTCGTCATGCGGCTCTGATAGTGAGGCGAACATACGCAACGCACTTGATGATCTTAAAGTCCATAAGGCATGTGGGCCTGACAATATCAGTGCTCGCATTATTAAGTAATGTTTTGCACAACTTGTGGTACCTTTACGTATTCTCTTCCGAAAACCAGTAGGCCAGGGCATTTTCCCGACTAGATGGGCGGAGGCCAATATCATTCCCATTTTCAAAAAAGGTTCTAAAAAGCCACCCTCAAACTACTGCGCAGTTTCGCTTCTCCCTATGTTTGGAAAAATATTGGAAAGGTGTGTCAAAACATCACTGTGGAACCATGTGCACCCCGTTATGACAGAGAAACAGTATGGATTCATTCCTCACCACTCATGTGAAACCAATTTGGCCTGCCTTTTGAAAATGGCGTGGGACTCAGTTTCTTCGGGATACCAAACAGATGTAATATATACAGACAATTCTGCGGCGTTTCAGAGTGTGATTCATAATCTCTTAATTTATAAACTGCACAATTCTTACAATATTTCTGTTATTACACTAAATTGGCTAGCATCTTTCTTGACTCTGGCACACCTGAGGGCAGTTTGCTATCTCCCCTTCTGTTTGCTCTGTTAATCAACGATCTACCGATGAGAATTAACTCTAACTGTAATATTCGCAGACGACGTCAAAATTGTTAACAAAATCTGTTCCCCAGAAGACTCGAACCAACTTCAGGAGGACCCGAACCCTCTTTGTAATTGGTAAGAAGAGTGGAAACTTCAACTAAACCCTAATCAATGCAAACATTTCACCATTACATTAAGACGGTGCTCAATTGAGACAGCATATGAAATTCAAAATGTACCACTTGACAAAGTTACAACGATAAGAGATATCGGTGTCTGGCTTGACTCAAAATTAACCTTTGTTGATCATATAAATTTTACTGTTAGAAAGGCAAACAAAATGTTAGAAATATGAATAAGATCTTTCCAGGAAAGTTGAGTCCCCGGTCGATTTAAGTGCGATCCAATACTTGCAGTCTATTTTGGAAACATTCAGTCCCTTTTAGAATATGGATGCATCATTTGGGGTGGTGCCTCAAAAACTCAACTAGAAAGATTAGACAAAGTTCAGCATAAGTTTCTCATCTGGTTAGCCTCACACGCTCACTCCTCCCGGCCTTCAGAATATCTGTCATATTCGGAACTTCTTGTTCACTTCAAGGTATCGAGCCTGACGAGTAGACGGGTCCAATACGATATTCTATTCGATGATAATGTTATAAAAAATTAACCGGCAATCGCTCATAGTATAATGAAATTGAAAAAGCCAAATAGTATATTGATATTTCGACGGCGTGTCTTCTTCAGGAGCAAGTTTTGAATTTGAAAGACATTGAGAGTAATGATTTTTAAATTCAATTTGAATTTAGGGCGAACAGCAAGCAGGTACACGTGAAAACAATGCTTAACATCTCGCGAAGGATACAGTGTGATGAGTTACCTAAAAAAAGATACATTTAAAAACTACAGGATACAGAAACTAAACACACATAAAAGCACAGTATGCAACAAAACTATGGATGTTACAGTAAGTAAAAACAATTTTCAGCGATGGATGTGTGGTGGTGTGGCGAGTGTTTATGCGTGGTGGCTTGGTCTTAAGTGGTATAAGTGTATGTGTATGGTACTGGTTGTAGGAGGCGCCACGAGGAGAATTGCTTATTTATTTGTGGTCTGCGGTTTCGGATTTCTATTGATTCTCTAATTTTGCATTCTGCCGAGTCTTTACAAACATGAATAATTTTTATTGCGAAGTCCTTGTCTGTGATGCGTGTAGTGGGGTGATGTAATATGGTATGGTCTCCTAGATACTTACCCTTTTCTTTTCTCCTAGCGTGTCCTAAATGTTCCATGAAGCGGGTACGGATTTGGCGAGTGGTTAATTTTTTTATAACATTATCATCATGACTCTCACGCTCATTACAACACTTCAAACTCTTAAAACTTATGATATTCTATTCGTCCATAAAATTTTAACTGGAAATTTTGACTGCGCCTATCTACTCGGATGTTTCCCCTTACACATCCCAATTAGGAATACGAGAGCATCGGCGAATAGTTTGTTGCACATTCCATTTGCAAGGTTAGAGGCAGTAAAACGCGGGTTGTTTTGCCGAGCCGCGACAAACACAAACATATTTGTTCACTCCCAGCCTCAATCTAACCTCTTTCACGATTCTCCCTCTGCTTTTAAATCCCAAGTAAACAAGTATGTTAAACAACTGACGAGCTAGGCATGTGTGGTGTTATAAAAGAGATGAGCTGTAATTGGGTGACGCACGGTAACCTGTTGCTCATCAACTGCAATAAATAAATAAATAGATAAATGCAACCCAATATTTATTTTCCCATGTATTTCCAATGGAGAGGTCATAATCCGTACTTGACCTTAGTTCATCGATATGAAAAATCCCGGAATAAATTTTGTAGCACATGGTGGGCCCATTATGCAGTATAGGTTTCAATCCAATGGATTCACCAATTTCTTACTTATGCTACTTTAAATTTTTTTTTAGAGATGAGTTCACTTGACCTGCACTGGTGACATAACCTGAGATGACCCAACCTGAAAAGTTTTGGGGAAAGTTGCGGAATTGATCAAGGAAAAGGCGTGTCAAGTATGGGGGCGCTTCGCGCCGCCATTTTTCGTGCCCCCGGAAAACCTGAGGGGGTGTTCAAACACCCCCACTGGGGCGAGGGTTAACTTTTGCCACGATCATGGTTATGTAAAATAACGCGTTAGCAACGCCGGAAACACCGGATACGACAGAGAGCACAGTATTATTATGATAATTACGAACGGTTTATAACAATGAGTAGATGGAGAGTGCTACATATCAAGTTATTTTCATCAGCCCAAGTTTCTAAGAGAGGCCGGTCACGGGTTCCAACACAGAACAATGTGAACTCTATCTTGGGCTGCCTTTACCGTGCCTGCGCCCCAGCCTCCCTCAGACATCTGCTAAGTGATATTGATCCGCCTATTTCCGTTCAAGTGGTAATTGGATCACCACGTGGACCGAAAGACAAATCGGAACGGTACCAGATTGCATTAATAAGTTAAACACAATTAGATCACCTAAAAACGGGCCCTCATCACTCCTACAAGCGGGCATAGTGGAAGCCTTTGCAAGAAAAAGTAATAGCGCCTTTACTTTGAGACAATTATGCTCGGATTATCCCTGTAAGTCTATTTATATTAGTTTCTGTCACACTGGTCACAAATTTATCGTACTTTTCTCTGGGTTAAGGTTTTTTTATGTTAACTGCAACAAGAGCTTTCTGAGGATGTCCAAAAATATACTCTTACTCAGCTCAGTTCGAGGCTAGAGCCAAGAACCGGCCATTTTTATTTACCCCATTTAAGCATTCGATTTCTCATCACCTTAATGTTGATCTTAGTTAAAACAAGTACATATACACACACACACACACACACACACACACACACACATATATATATATATATATATATATATATATATATATATATATATATATATATATATATATATATATATATATATATATATATATATATATATACATACATTAATGGCCCCCCCTCTAACACCGAAAATATGGGGGTTAGCGCAAATCTGGGAAGTGCATTAGAAAGCTCGCGTGAATTCAGCAAGAAATTATTTTACACGTTTAAGCGCTCAGCTCTCAATGGTTTGACCTCCAGAGGTCAAGTTAGGTCGCGATCGGCTATTTTCACTAAAATATGCAATGCCAAAGGGAATGTGGCACCTTGGTCGAACCCTGGAATTTAGTGAAATTAGGCATACTTTTAGCCAAAAATAATGAATCCACTCATGATTTCTCTGAAAAAATGTTCAATAAGCTCAATATTTTGTTTTTAAAAATACTCCTCCAGGAAAATAAATAAATATCTCCCTGCGGATGATGTCATGATCTGGCAACCACTACCATATTTGAAATGCTTCAAGAGCTTCAATTGGCTGATGCTCATCGTGACGTCAGCATATGTCGTCATACCAGCAGCTCACAACAATGGCCGCCCGGTGGGGGTGGGGGCTGATAGAGGGCTAGTGTCAGGTAGGTTTTAGCTTTTTCTACGGAAATATCGAGTTCCAAGACAAATGATATATGCAGTATCGGGTTTTCCGACTTGCTTTACAACTTGGCTATCTCAGTTAAAATCACGTTATGAAGGTGCCACATTCCCTTTAACACGCGCATTGACGGGTCTGAGCCACCTTCGACTTGACGGGGGGAGGGTACCAGCCCCCCTAAGATCTTAAGAACTGCGCTAGGTAGGGAAAACGGTAAACGGCGTTGGATAGCCCATCCACGTCTCCATTGAAAATATTTGGACCATTTTTTGCCAGGTCACATTTAAGGTCATTAGAGGTGAAAACATGCCATCATAGGGATAACATGTAAATGAAGTTTTTCGACCATTTCATCTGAACAAGTAACGATAGAGCAAAACGATTTAAACTATATGAATCCTCGCAGCAAGCCGAATCGAATGATATATAATATGACCTTGCTAGGTTAAATCAAGGAGTTGACCTGACCTCAGGTCAGGTCAAGGTCAAAGCATTTAAATTACGTATCATTAGAACTGCAACGACGAGGCAAATCTAATAAAGTTACAATACATGCTCTATCTGTATTAATTACTGAGTTATTCAGTTAAAACCATTTTCCCTGTGTATTTCCAATGGAGAGGTCATGGCTCGTACCTGACCTTAGGTCATCAATATAAAAAATACCGGAACATATTTTAGAGAACTCGGTAGGGCCATTGTGTGCAATGAGTTTCAATTGGATAAATTCACCCTGTTCCGACTTATGCTATCTTAAACTTTTTGAGGTCAGATCGATTGACCTGTACTGGTGACCTGACCTGAGATGACCTGACCTTAAAATTTTGACAAAAGTTGTAAAAATGATGAGAAAAATGTATACCAAGTACGGCAGCGCTGCGCGCTGCCGTTTTTATCATATTTCCGAAAAAACCCGAGGGGGCGGGTACCCGCCCCCGTCAATGCGCGTGTTAAGCAGACTGGGCATAACTCTTATGCCATTAGAGCTATTGAGATCTGGTAAAGTACATACATTGGATAGGGAAATACTAGACATATTTCCACTATGTGAAACGTAATGACCTCCCACCAGTGGTTTGACCTCCAGAGGTCACCTCGTGACCTAATATGACCTGAGGCCACGAAAGGTCAGAAAGAAACCTTTCCGTATATAAAATGACAGCAGTGACAAGACAAACACGATAATGTTTGATTCAGCGCTCTAGCTTGATTAGGACAAAAGCTATTGTCAAAATACTGTTTTTGACCCCTGGTGACCTTGGATGACCTCGTAGAGATCAAAGGGAAAATATGGCCCCTGGGATCCGTGAAAGGGTGTCCAAGAACGTTTTTTTCTGAGCAGGCTGAGCACTTGCAACCGTTTTTGTTACTTTTAGATCATAAGACAGCTTTTCCCCATGTTTTTTAATGGGAGAGGTCACCTCGTGACCTGACCTCAGGTCACGAAATCTAAAAATCTCGGATATACATTATGAGGACCCTGGAGGGGTCATAAAGTGTAGGAAGTTTCAAATTGATCGACTAGGAAATATAGCTCTCATAGAGCTCAAAAGTTGAAGTGAGGTGACCTTGGTTGATCTCGTCTGGTGTCCTGACCTCGGGTAACCCGGGGTAAAACATTTCAGGGATGGTGGAAAATGATGGGATGAGAGATAGAACCCTCAACCGTGGTGCTGCACTTCGTCGCTTTTTCTGTTATTCCGAAAAAAATCCTTAGGGGGCCATCGGTGGCCACCCGTGGGGCGAGGGTTAACTAACCTGCCACTACCTGGGCCATTTCTATACCCACCACCAGAACCGGAGGAGGGGGGATAGTTTCTCACCATACCCCAACGATTTCAGGAAGGAATAGTGATCCGAAAAAAATATGAATGGTACTAAAACCTGCCTCACCCTTGTAACAAGTGTGAACCATTTATGATGATATTCAGCAAGATATTGTTAGGTTATGTGACAACCTTGACCTGAGGCCAAGGAATTTTGTATGTCGTTGTAATCCTTAGATCATGCTTGGCGCTATGATAATAAACTTATAACTGTAGCATGTTTCGTTCGAAAGCTAGAGACACAAGCTTGTTAAAAAATCGAGTTTGACCTTTGGTGCCGTTTGGTGACCTCTGGTAATCTTATTATTGACCGGACCTAAAAACGTAATCGGTTTGATTAATATAAATTATTTTTTTCCTTAGATATATAGAGACTAGTCCTACTAGAGCTTTTTTAATCGGAGCTTTTATATTCATTGAATGTTGCATCAGGGTAAGTGGTCATGTATTTGAAGTTCCGTGTTTTAACGCTCCTTAATCGAAATATCAAGTTTTCCTAATTGTGTCGTTATTCCCTGAGAAAACACTACCGGGAAAATGAAATTCTGAAGTAAATATTTCCTCGTCCTAATTTGAGAAAATACAGGATTCAGGATGAAATTACTGTCGTGAAGCTTCTAATCTATCTGAGAATTCATACTATTTGATCATGTTTTCTGTTTCAGCGAAACCTCTTGTTTTCTCTGTTTTAGCAGCGACATTACGTTCAGCGAAAGTAAAATAAGCATGGAGTCTAAGTCACTCATCCTCTCTCAGAGAAAAGGATCCAGAGTGATCCAGCACTTTGCCAGCGCCAATGCACATAAACCACCGTCGATGAAAGGATTTGGAAAGCCAAACGAGTTCTCAGAGCCGTCCCCGGAAATTACAGCCGCTGTCTGTATCCAGGCGCAGCGCCGACTAGAGATTTCAGGCTCTCCGCGTCTGGAAATCCCTCTAGACGATGGATTGTGTGCTACTTGACCACGTATATTTTACCAGCTCACTTCTATGTGGGGTTTCAGCTCTGCACAGCTAGTTTGGCGCTGATTAGCCCTCGCATGTACCTACTCGGGTTTTCGCCACATTCGCCCGTACAGGGAGGGTTGTTGCGACCCCCCTCGCGATTGGCCCCTAATTGACATAGAGCAGCGCGGTAAAAACCAGCGTGTTGGTCGTCACGAATACTCGCGATTGATTCCATTTGTTTACCTTAGGTCATAAGGTCACCTTCCAGGTGAGGCCAATGATGTGATTTTCGCCCTGTTGTTGCCCATTTTGCGGTTTTGGCTGCTATTGACCGGAATTTTGTTAACAAATCACATTTGTATGGTCATTAAATTGAGAAACTGGTATTAACGCCTCAATCTATATGCCATCCACCTATGTGACCCATCTAGCTAAAGCAGGGGGTGAGGTCAAAGGTCAAAGGTCAATGACCGGTAAAACCCGAAATTGCCCAATATGCCTAATTTTCAGTTTCAGAGGAGTAATTTTGGACATTGAATTCGAATTTAGCACTCTAAACAACATCGCAGGCTTCTTTTATCAAAATTTCAGGTCATCAGGTTAACTTCCAGGTCAGGCCAATGACCTTGTTGACCTTAATGACTAGGTAGAAAGGTCAAGTCGATATTGGAAGCAAATCAACTAGTTCAGTGTCCACATAATTAAAATGGGCTATTCATAAGCCATTCTACATTAAGCCATTCATCATACATTACATAAGCCAATTTAGTGCGTGTCTAATCATCTGTCACTGCTTAAGCCCCCTTCAAGGTCAAATTAGGTCAAAGGTAGAAAAAGGTCAAGTCCGTATAGGAAGAAAAAGGTCTTTTTATATGAATTTTGTCAAGTTGTTTCTCAGTTCCACTGTTGAGTCGAGTCTCACTAAAGTCATCAATGACTTTCAGAACGACCCACACCGAACGCAACTCCACAATGAAGGGTTGATTTAAAGCCAAGGTTTAACGTCCCACAAAGCACAGGACGGCCGCCCCGCCAGGTCACCCTCTATCAGTCAGTTGCCAGCCGACCTGTACGTCGGGTAAACTATTGAGCGCCGGAGCGTCTCAGGAACCGATCCCAACCTGACATGCACTGCACTGCATCTTCGACAGCGGCGGAGCCCAACGCTCTACCAACGAGCTCCGGGGCGGTCTTGTTCAGCGTCCTTCTCATGCTGCAAATTGACTGTTCATAAGACAGTTTGTATCATTTACGCCAATTGTCTGCTTCATCATGTTATTGCTTCACCCCCTTCAAGGTCAAATAAGGTCAAAGTTCGAAAAAGGTCAAGTCCATATAATATGCAAACCAACTAGTTCAGTGTCCATGTCATTCAAATTCACTATTCATAAGCCATTCTGCATCATTTACGCCTAGTAAGTGCTTCCTTCTACATCTGTTATTGTTTATACCCCTTTCAAAGTCAAATAAGGTCACAGGTCAAAAAAGGTCAAGTCTGTATCGGACGCAAGTCAACTAATTCGGTGCTCATCTCATTTAGAAATACCGACTTGAAACACGCATCTGTGGTCATTTTTGACGCAGAGTTATCACTGAGGTCACGCAAGGTCAAATCAAGGTTATTGAAGGTTAAAAAGGTCATTTAAAGTCTAAGCAGATAAAAGTGATCCTCAAGGATAGGAAGAAAATATGCTGGGCCAGTTCATGAATAAATGCTGCAAAAGAACGATGAGAGTCTGGAGCATTCACGTGAAAACAGGTACAGACACCCAAACGACCCCAACATGCCTCCACTCTTGAGGTCATAGCTCCGTGTCCTTTAAAGTTAGGAATAATTTTTTGCAAAACATGCGCAATGAAGGCCCCAGAGGCTACACAAGCTTTCAAGACTTTAACTTAAGAAGCTCGTTTTCAATGCCTGAAAAACCGTAGGGGGTTGCAACAACCCCCCCTGTACGTGCAAGGGTCAGCTAGGAGCAATTTATCCAAGCTATGAAATATAACAGCCAATACTGATATATCATTGTGGGAGGTACACAGGGACCTAATTGAAATGAGAATGTCCCAGCAGAAAAATTACCGATGAATTGAATGATTATATATATATATATATATATATATATATATATATATATATATATATATATATATAGTGGAATCTTTACTCCTCTTTGCTCCAAAATTTTAGAAAAAGTAGTTTTTGATGAATGCTGCATTGCAACTAGCAATCCCGGTATACAAATGGGTTCTTACCAAGACGATCGTGTCAAACATGTATTCTACACACGGATGGAGTGATCAGGAGGCCAGACAGATGCAATGATTATTCTTCGGCCTTCACAGGCAATCATGCATTGCTTCTTCACAAAATTAGAAATCCTTAATGTAAGACGGACGCACCGGATCGATTCCACCTAATCGTCGTCAACGCGTCGTCATGACGGAAAATGAGGGCACCCGTCCTTTCAGGGGTGCGGAAGGTGTGTGTGGCCTTACTTTTATATGTTTTACCAGACACACCGCATAAGACGCAATGCTCATGTACGCATGACGTCAAGATTTTAATCATAAATGTTCACCGACGCAATGACCAAGCGGAGGAAGACTCCGTGGTGAAATCTGCTTATTGAATCCTTAAAATATCAAAAACGTTCACCTTGAAATTCCCCATTTGCCGGATATTCATTGATGATTCAATTAGCGCACGGAGACTCGGGACCGGGCGTACACACAAAACTGACATTCTCAAACATATTACCAGAGTAACAGAGCAAACGCATGTTGGGCTTAAAAACATGCAAATCACAATGTGGCACGGCGGTAGACTATGCAGTCAGTAAAGTGCGTACTTTCTATGTCGGTCATATTGGAATATGGTTGTTAGTGCGGAGCTGTCAAACGAAAGCTGAACGGATTCACATAAGTTCCTTATGTGGTTGGCGGTAGTCCAGACAATCGCAGTCACGACTATAAACGCTTTACTACATTTAAGCTCTCAATTCGTCGAGACTCGCAATATGACTGCTTTATTTGCATAACATTTTCTCTGGACGTCTGATGTCCCCATGTGATGGATGTTTCGGTATTAGTGCAGGGGCGTGTATCGAGTACAGAGGCTGGGAATGTTCCATACGCCAGAGTGAACACTGTAAAGAGGTCTTTGTTCTGCAGGATTCCGGTGCTCACTAATGATTTTCTCAACTCAAAGATGTTGATTTTTTGACTCAACGCATTTCACCTTCAAATCGGTGGCCAGACAATGCGAATAGCCTAGGGCCATTTGTGTGATTACAATGAGTGCGCTTGGACCGTGGAAATGTCTTTGTTAGGCCTGTAGGC
Source organism: Lepas anatifera (assembly GCA_034440635.1). Classification (NCBI taxonomy): domain Eukaryota; kingdom Metazoa; phylum Arthropoda; class Thecostraca; family Lepadidae; genus Lepas; species Lepas anatifera. Next base: position 1,993,909 of record JAOTON010000231.1, on the reverse strand, counting down.
ATGTATAGACCCGTTTTACACTTTTACAGATGTTAAGATGTTAGACCGTCGTTTAATGATGTATTGTCGTGCTACTACGCTTATATAACTTATTTACCTTTTTACCACTGACTGCACCTGTAATTGGGATACATCCTGTTGGTGTTTACGCAAACAAATACAAATACAAATATAAATATATATATATATTTGTATACCTCGGCAGTAAATCTTCTTTTAGGCACACTGAATTGAATAAGATGGCATTTTCACTTTTTGATAGCTTCTTCTTATGTTTGATAATGTATTAGATGTATTAGATGTATTAGATTTAGCGGGTCTTTATAAGGCACACCTTGGTGCCTGGCTTACCCGATCTAGTCTGACTCATGTACAAACATTGTGACATGTACCACAATATTATCGCAAATTTTCTTCGCTTTCAATGCACAACCTTTTATCGCGGGGCTTCGTATAGAATGTCCGAACAGTATTCGTCAAAAGAATTCTTGAAGGTGTTGATAGTGTCAGATTCTACAACGTGGGCTGGAAGGCGGTTCCAGTCTTTTAGTGCACGAACAGCAAGATAATTTTTCCGTGATCTGCTTATGGCATCAGATATAAAAACTTTGAATCGATGACCTCGCGTGGCGGTGAATGGTGGCTCCTGAAACAGCTCTTCTCTCCGGATTCCAGTTTGTCCCTGCATTATCTTGAAAATAATCAGCATATCCCCTCGTTTACGGCGATACGCTAGGGATGAAAGATGAAGCTGCTGCAGCCCTTCCTCATAGTCTAGATGTTGAAGTTCTGGGACCAATCTGGTTGCCCTCCTCTGAACTCTCTTTACTAGTAATTGGTCGGCCTTGTTAAATGGTCCTCATATCTCGTTCCCATACTCGAGATGGGGCCTTACAAGAGCTTTGTAGAGGAGGGGTAAAGTTGCCTTATCAAGATGGATGAAGTTCCTTTTAATTGCACCAAGGACTTGGTTAGCTCGTGTAACAGCGGTTGCGGCCTGCTTTCGAAATTTGAGCTCCTCGTCTATAAATACACCCAAGTCCTTTTCGACATGCACTTGCGCAAGTTCTACTCCATTCAAGGTGTATGAGCTTCGATGATTATGTGGCCCGATGTGAAGAATGCTGCACTTGCTAGCGTTGAAAGGTAGCATCCAATCGTGTGACCATATCTCCAGCTTCTTCAAGTCATCTTGGAAAATAGAGCGATCGTCTTCCGTTGTAACTTTTCGGTAGACTTTGGCATCATCCGCGAACAGCTTTATACTGCTGGTCAGTCCATCTGGCAGGTCATTCACGAAGAGAACGAAGAGGACTGGCCCTAAGACTGACCCCCTGGGGGATCCCGCTGGTGACAGGGGACCAGCTAGACACGGTCCCTCTCATCCTAACCCCTTTGGTGTCTGCCAGATAGAAACGAGTCAATCCACCTCAGAATAGTCCCAGTTATTCCATAGGCTTCAAGTTTGGCAACAAGTCTCCTGTGCGGCACCGAGTCGAAAGCTTTCGCAAAATCCAAGTATGCCACATCGACAGGGTATCCATTTTCGATGTCTTTTGTCCATCCATCTAAAGCAGAGAGGAGTTGGCTGGAACACGAGCGTTTAGGGACAAAACCATGCTTGGCGTATGTTAACTGACCAGTGTCTTGCATATGCTCCAGGAGTCTATCTCGGATCAGGGATTCCATGACTTTGGAGGGCACAGAGGTCAAGCTGACTGGTCGGTAGTTTGAAGGGTTACTTTTGCTTCCTTTCCTTTTGTAGATTGGTACTACCTCTGCCAGTTTCCAGTCTGCAGGAAGAATGCCACTCTCAAGCGATTTCTGAAATATGGCGTAGAGAGGCACACAAAGAAGTTGGGATAGTTCCTTCAGCACCCTAGGGTGTATGCCATCCTGTCCTGGTGATGATGTTGGCTTCAGTGATATCAATTTTTGCTCAACTTTTGCAGGTGTAATCTCAAGATCCTCGATGGTACGCCTTATAGGATTCTGTTGACCAAGTGGGATGGGAATGGACCCATCATCAACAGTGAAAACGCTGGAAAAAAATGCCGAGAGGATCTCTGCCTTTTCCTGGTCGACGCTGGTGAGGGTGCCGTTATTTCTTTCCAGGTCTTCTATCTTGTCACGAGTCTTAGTTTGGGACTGTATACAAGCCCAGAACATTTTTGGTTGCTGCTTGGCTTTTTCTGCTATTTTCATCTGGTAGCCCTTTCGCAGTCGCCGAGTGAGTCTTCTTAAGTCGTTTCTTCTCCTTTTGTATTCTATCCAACATCTTTCTTTCTCCAAGATTGAATTTGCTGACTTGACCTTTTTCAGGGAATTATGTTTTTGCTTAATACTTTGCATTGCCTGCCTGGTAACGTATTGTTGACGCTTTTTCTCCTGAGATTATGAAGAGGTATGCATTGTTGCATAAGTGCCTGAACTTGTCTACAGAAAAAATTATACTCATCTTCCAGCGTTGGTAGGTTGGTGGACCAGTCGATTACCCTAGCTAGAGTTTTCATTGAATTGTAATCCCCTCTGTAGATGGCCAGTTTGGGTGGGCCAACAGGTGTTGGCTTCGGAGTACAGTTTAGTTTGTTTAGAAGGCAAAGATGGTCACTTTTTCCAAGTCCTGGTGAGTACTTGATGCTTCTGACAATATTTTCGTCCAAAGAAAAAACCAAGTCCAAAATATTTGGAGTATTTTCAAGCTGGTACCTGGTAGGCTCAGTCACATGCTGAACCAGAAAGCAGTCTCTAGTCAGCTCCAAAAAGCTGTGGGAGAAATGATTTGGTGAATCCATAGACATTCCCGTTTCCCAATTGATCCCTGGCAGGTTGAAGTCACCCAGAACTAGGATATTCTGAGGCTTGGCTTCAATCATCTTTGTCATCAGTTTACAGAGGCCTGTATTGCTTGGAGCAAGGCTGTTTGGGCTCCTGTAGATGCCTCCAATGACCAGAGCTTCTCCATTTTTGAGCTGAACCTCTATCCAGACATGATCCAAATAGTTATCAACTTCGATTGAGACCTGGTGACAGAGCATTTCAGTCCTCACATAAATTCCGACGCCACGCATACCACTGGATCCTAATCTTGTTGACTGTGGGTCAAAACTTAAATACATTGAATAGTTAGGAACCTCAAAAACTGCAGGAGCAATGGGCAGCACCTGGGCCTTTGGGATCATTTCAGTTATAACCATAATATCGGGCTGAAGTCCTGAGAATCGAAGGCACAGCTCATCTCTCTTATTAGGGAACTGATCAGCGTTAGTATATAATACCAACAGGTCCTTGGAACAAATGTGTCAATCATGGCTTCTCTCAGAGCTGGCACAAGCATGAGAGCCAGTGTGAAACACGTCTTGCCGTCCTAGCTGCATGGGTGCTACAGTACAAGCTGCTGTATCCTCCAAAGTAGCATTCCTACTAGTCAGAGCAGCATCTTGCTCTGCTTGACCCTGGGCTTGGTTTCCAGATGCAGTGGAACACTGTGCGAACACTGTGCTAAAGCAGCGACTTGCCCTTCATTGCCCGCATGCTGGCGTAATGAGGGATGTCTCAAGGCATTGTGAGCAACAGTATCCCTGGCTTGCATCATTGATCTGTTTCGGGAAGCTGGCTCTGCAGTCCTTGGCTGTCTCAGCGATAGTTCTCTCGCTTTCCGTCTCTCTTCATAGTTATTGTCCGAGCCAGGAACGGAAACGATTTTGCCCTTGCGAATGACGATGTCTTTCTTGCCTGCCTGTCTCCTCCTTGCAAGCTCTTCCCTCAGCTTCTTGGCCTTCTCCCTTTCCGCCTTGGTCTGGTCAGGGTTAATATACACCTGGCCCCACTCTTGACTTCTTTGTAGTTCCCGGGCATTTCTCACAACGTCCCATTTGGTTGCCTCAGACTCGAGAGCTGCTATTAAGAGACGAGGCCTATATCCATTCCTCTGGCCAATTCGAAATGAGGACACAATCCTCACATTCAGAAACATAATGTTTTTGAAGATGGATTCTAGTAGTCTACAATCATGTGCTTCTGCCTCCTTACGGGAAGCACTGTCTGATTCGGGAAGATTGTGGACGACGATGTTACATTTGCGTCTCTCTCTGTCCAGTAGATCTTCACCCGATTCCTGGGGCATGGCCTCGATCTTAGTACTAAGTGCAGTGATCACCTTATCACATGAACCTTTTACCACATCTGCAAAGGAAGATTTCATTTCCAGGGGATCGGGTTTGCTGTACTGAGCATTTACCATCACGCCTAATTCTGTTATTTTGTTCATAAGATCATATCTTTGTTCGACTGCAGTTGCTGCGAGCGTCTCAAAGCTACTTATCTTATCTTCCAGATGCTGGATCATTGTTCTATGCCCTGATTTATTTTCTTCTGTGGCTATTTTTGTCTCATGAACAGCCTCCGTAATTCTTATCTCTGCTTCCGATACCCTTTTGTCAACCAATTTTCCAATTTCCATCATGAATGGAAGCTTGTTTTTACACTCCATACAGAGCCAGATCAGATCATATTTACTTCAAGCCTTGAGCGCACCAATCTGGAATTCTGACAATAATAATTGTAACAAACAGTCTCAATACTTGAAGGTTTGGGAAGACTATAGAGCTAAAGAGTGAACCCCAACTAATTCCTGACAAGCAGGGTGGAACCAACCACCACATCCATTGCATACAATACTTTGGACACTTTGGTCGATGATACATCCGCATGTATTTTTGCCACCTTTGCATTTGAACTTCTGTTCGCTCATTTCGAGATTAGAATCCTTTGCATTTACGTTCTTCTTCTTTTTCTTACCTTTTTGAACCTCAGTCCACCCATCTTGCTCCTCCTCCATGTTAAAACTCGAACGAGCTTCACTACTTCGACTTCGGGTGGAGACAGAAGGAGTAGGATGCGACATCGGTGGTGACAAAGCCGGCGCAGTAGCTAGGATAAGTAATAATAGCAATTATTTGAAAATTCAAGCAATGAAGTGAATGAATTTGTGGCCCATGCACTGAAATCACTTTAAGCTTACGAGGGGCATATTTTCACAGCAATTAATTACCAAAAATTACTTAAACCAAGCTTTATAATAGAGCTCTCAAAATTAGCGTCCCTTTTATCCCAACGCACGTGACTTTTGATATGCTATTAATTATATTTTTACTTTCAACTGGTAGTCCAAATATCAACTCTCCAATACTCATATGAAGTCACTTGACTACGACGCGTTTTGAGTTTATTTTAACTAACTCATCATCGGGTTAAGACCAGTGCTCCTAGGTTTTTTTCACTATTCTATAAGTTTTGAAAAACATTCAAGTCAAATTATTTGAACAAGCGACAATATTGACGGTTCCTCCTGTAAGAAATTCCTCCTAAGCTTATTGCTTTCAATTCTGTAACATTTCTAAGATGCAGTATTAGAATACAATAATAAAGACACTTATACACCCATTATACTAACGTCATAAAGCAGATACACACATAGCTCAATCAACACAACACATTGCACGATTGCTAACTTTTATCACATTATGACACGCCTTCTCCCCACAGTGCCAAAGATATGTGTGTGTGTTTATTTGGAGGTTGATGTGTGGTGATTGTTCGTGAATGTAGAGTGATTCGGGTACAGCTAGTCTTCTGGTGTCTGGTGTGGCAGCGATGATGTGAGTGTTATGGACTAGCATTTGTCGTGTGAGTGTTGTGTTGTGTTGTTGTGTCATGTGTTGTTTGGGTCCACCCTCCCTGAGATGCATAGTTAAACGCCTTGACAGAGTTGTTGAAGTAACACCAATGTAGCTGTGTCCACGAAGCCTGCAATCTTCGTCGGGGCATTTAAACTCATATACTAAGTTGGTGCGCTTCAACATCTCTGTCTTGACAGGATTGTTGCGCATGATTAGGTGTCGTGTCTTGGCATTCTGGTAGTAGATAGTGATGCGGAGTTTGTTGTTGTCGTTACACTTGATGTTTTTTCTTAAGAATGTGTTGTAGGATTCTCTCATCGGTTGCATATTCAGTGTTCATGTAGTTGCGATAGTACAGTTTTATCACGTTGGGGTCAGTTGTGTTTGTCTCTGTCTCTGTCTTACTAAGTTGGCGTTTGATCTCAGTATCGATGTCTCTGTTACGAAAGCCATTGTTGACCAATAGCTGTTTAAGCCTAGCGAACTCATTGTGCATACTTTGATAAGTAGAGCTGGTTTTCACGGCTCTTTTTACAAATGCTCTGATGACACTAGCTTTATACCTCTCAGGACACTCACTATCGGCATTGAGAGTGCTCCCGTTGTTTGTCGGTTTTCGGTACACGCTGGTTTTGAACGCACTATCACCAGTTTCTACAAGCACGTCTAGGAAGGGTATGACATTATCCCAGCTTAGATCATATGTAAAATTAAGCACAGAGTTATTCTCAAATTCCTCAACTAGTTTCTGGAGGTGCTGAACATCCTTTACATCTACAATGCAGTCATCCACGTATCGGAGATACCATGCGGGTGCTAGGTTCGGTTTGCTTAGAACTATGCCTTCAACATAGGCCATATAAAAGTTGGCGAACAATGGGCCCAATGGTGAGCCCATTGCCACGCCATCCTTTTGCACATAGAGTGCTCCATCAGGACCTCTGAACGGTGAATCGGTTGTGCACGCAGTTAAGAGTTGTTTAAGTATCTTTTTAGACAGCTTTAAATGATGAAGTCCGTTTTGTTTTTTCTCATAAACTTCTTCAATAATTATATCTATAGTTTTTTAACTGGAACGTTAGTGAAAATACTTTCAGCGTCAATGGAAGCTAAGATGCCATTTGGCTTCTTAGTGCGTAGTATATCTAGAAACTCGTCAATGGAATTGATACAAAATTTAGATGGAACATATGGTTTTAATATAGAATTTAGGCGTTTGGCTAGTTTGTAGGTGCAAGCACTTACTTGGGATATGATGGGTCGCAGTGGATTGTTTGTTTTAGGAGTTTTTACCGTGCCGTATACGTAGCCTGGAGGATATTCACCTACGATCTTTACGAAATGTACCTGGTCTTGGACGGCGTTAGCACTGTCGATAATTCTATTTACTTTTGCCTTGAGAGTGCAAGTAGGGTCTCTAGTTATAGTTTTGAACTTATTGCGATCAGAAAGGATAGTGTTGAGTTTACTTACGTATTCATCATTGTCTAATTTAACAATATATTGTCGCTTGTTCAAATAATTTGACTTGAATGTTTCTCAAAACTTATAGAAAAGTGAAAAACCTAGGAGCACTGGTCTTAACCCGATGATGAATTAGTTAAAATAAACTCGAAACGCGTCGTAATCAAGTGACTTCATATGAGTATCGGAGAGTTGATATTTGGACTACCAGTTGAAAATAAAAATATGATAATAAAATTATCAAACATAAGAAGAAGCTATCAAAAAGTGAAAATGTCATCTTATTCAATTCAGTGTGCCTAATAGAATATTATATATATATATATATATATATATATATATATATATATATATATATATATATTCGAATACGTAGGCAAAATATGTTCTTCAATACATGTCTTGTTAAAAGATATAGCATATCTTGTTTTCACGAGCTTCTTTCTCGTCTTCTCCAATGCTCGAAGAGTGCATTTTTGTAAATCTGATATTTGATTTATTAATTGGCCGAAAGTTGGCATCTTTTAGGTATACATTTAACGTTGCGACGCGTTTCGGAAGTGACATCTTCCATTATCAAGCACTTAAAACACTTATAAAAACACTCCTATCATATTTGAAATCGATCTAAACTACTTTGAAAGGACAATTATTTTTCATTCAATTATTACGACAGAATAGTGACACAACTAGACGGGCTCTTCTTCTCTGCAGCGCTAGAAGAAAAGCCTCAGTGTGATAGTTGGGTTGCTCTGCTTGTTAATCTCCGGTTGCATGCTTCTGATAAGTACTGCTTCGTGTATGAACAGTTTCGTCCGGTTTGGTTCTTGTTTCAGGATAGTGGTGTTCTCTGTTAAGTCTTTTCGGGTGAGGTCGTGGTGGTGTTCTAACTTCATGTGGGTTTTGGGAGCTCCTTCTGCAAGATGCATAGTGAGGCGTCTGGATAATGTCGTTGTTGTGGCACCAATGTAGCTACACTTACGAAGCTTACAATCTTCGTGTGGGCATGAGAATTGGTAGACTACGTTGGTGCTCTTCAAGTGGTCACGTTTGGAGTTGAGATTATTTTTCATTATCAGGTTGTGAACTTTTTTGTTGTTATAGTAAACGATGAGGTTGAGTCGATCTTCTTTGTTTTTTGGTTGGACATTATCATGCACGATCTTCTGCAATACTCTTTCATCGGTTTTGTATGATGGGCTCATCTGGTTTTGATAGTAAAGACTTATTTTTCTTTTCCGGTCTCCTGTTTTTCTTTTTCGGTTACTGAAACCATCGACATTATCCTCGAAGACGTGTATAACCACCCAGAACTGCCACCACCAAACCTGGCTCCTAACATCATGAAGAGCCTGCTGAAGGCTTGCACGTCCGAGTCTCTGTTTAGAGCCCCCAATAACCAGCTCTACAGCCAGATTGATGGTGTAGCGATGGGGTCACCACTTGGCCCTCTGTTCGCCAACGCGTATATGTGCAGAGTGGAAAACAAGGTCATCAAATCACTGAACAGCCCACCGTATCTATTCTGCCGTTACGTGGATGACATCTTCCTGGACATTGAAAACCAGGACCAGCTACAAAAACTCAAGGAAAATCTTGAAACCAACTCTGTCCTCAAGTTCACCACCGAGAAGAGCATAGAAAACAAGCTCCCATTCCTTGACGTTGAGATTGAAAGCACGCACGGACTTTTCAAGACCAAGGTCTATAAAAAGCCTACGGATGCCGGTCGGTGTCTAAACGCCGGGAGCGAATGCCCTGACCGGTACAAAATCAGCGTTATCCGATCTTACGTCAGCAAAGCCATCAAACTCTCATCAGACTGGACAACCCTTCACGCTGAGCTGACTCGGGTCAAACAAGTTTTGGTCAACAACGGTTATACTAACAAAATTGTCGACCAAGAGATTAACAAACAAATGACCTCCCATGTGGCTCAGCAAGAAAAAGAAGAAAAACAGGAGACCGGAAAAGAAAAAATAACTCTTTACTATCAAAACCAGATGAGCCCATCATACAAAACCGATGAAAGAGTATTGCAGAAGATCGTGCATGATAATGTCCAACCAAAAAACAAAGAAGATCGACTCAACCTCATCGTTTACTATAACAACAAAAAAGTTCACAACCTGATAATGAAAAATAATCTCAACTCCAAACGTGACCACTTGAAGAGCACCAACGTAGTCTACCAATTCTCATGCCCACACGAAGATTGTAAGCTTCGTAAGTGTAGCTACATTGGTGCCACAACAACGACATTATCGCCTCACTATGCAAGACGCCTCACTATGCATCTTGCAGAAGGAGCTCCCAAAACCCACATGAAGTTAGAACACCACCACGACCTCACCCGAAAAGACTTAACAGAGAACACCACTATCCTGAAACAAGAACCAAACCGGACGAAACTGTTCATACACGAAGCAGTACTTATCAGAAGCATGCAACCGGAGATTAACAAGCAGAGCAACCCAACTATCACACTGAGGCTTTTCTTCTAGCGCTGCAGAGAAGAAGAGCCCGTCTAGTTGTGTCACTATTCTGTCGTAATAATTGAATGAAAAATAATTGTCCTTTCAAAGTAGTTTAGATCGATTTCAAATATGATAGGAGTGTTTTTATAAGTGTTTTAAGTGCTTGATAATGGAAGATGTCACTTCCGAAACGCGTCGCAACGTTAAATGTATACCTAAAAGATGCCAACTTTCGGCCAATTAATAAATCAAATATCAGATTTACAAAAATGCACTCTTCGAGCATTGGAGAAGACGAGAAAGAAGCTCGTGAAAACAAGATATGCTATATCTTTTAACAAGACATGTATTGAAGAATATATATATATATATATATACATATATATATATATATATATATATATATATATATATATATATATCGATGTAAAAATGACCGCAGAGTTCGCTTTGATTTGTTTTCTTGTCAGATTTTCAATGTCTCTTATTAATTTACGATGATAAGAGATATTACGATGATTTTTCGAATTATTTTCCATGGACTGGAAACATCTTCTGTCCTGAAATTTACGACGGAGTTAGCCAGCGATGGAAGCATCTCGTTCCTATATGTTCAAGTAGACTCAAGAGACGCGGAATACACAACATCTGTTTACAGAAAGCAAACCAACGAAGGAGTTTGCCGCAACGGAGAAAGCGAATGCCCCGATAAATACAAGAACAACGTGATTTCCGCTTACATACACCGGGCAATTAAGCACTGCTCATCGTGGGCGCTGCTGCATCAGGAATTTAGCCGGATCAAACAAATACTAACCAACAATCACTACAAGACTAGCGACATCGACGAACAGATCAAATGACTCCTGCACAGCCACTTCACACCACCCGGGAAGACAGGCACCAACAAACGACTACTTCTCTACTACAAATCCAGCATGACCACAACCTACAAGACCGAAGAAAAGGTCATCCCAAACATCGTGTACAACAACTGTTCACCAACCAAGAGCGAGGAAAGTCTCCATCTCATCATTTATTACAAAAGTCCTGAAGTAGCTAATCTGGTAATGAAGAACAACCAAGAAATAACTACCAAACTCAAAGCGACCAACGTAATCTACGAGTTTAATTGCCCGATCGGTGACTGCGCGCGCCGGAACAACTCTGCTTACGTTGGCCACACAGCTACAACCCTATCTAGACGGATAACCATGCACCTACAGGACGGAGCCCCTCTGAAGCATGTCTATCAAAACCACAACATGAAGTTAACGAGGAAAATACTAGAGGAAAACACTACAATTATAGCCAGATGTAGTGAGGTGCGTAGGCTGAAGGTAATGGAAGCTGTTTACATCAGGGACAGGGACCCCATAATTAACAAGCAGCTCAACATGAGGGGTACCCTGTACCTCTATGAGGGCCGGCCACTCGCGCCCCGGGTGTAGAGTGAGGAATGTTAAATGTTAGATGTGAGGAATGTTATATGCGCATATATAGTGTTATGATTATAAAGTAACATACAGTATCGTGTAACTAATCACTTAATTCCATTAATAATTATATCTTAGCATATTTCACATCAAAACGGAGGTACAAGTGCCATTGATGCTCGTTTTTCATTCAACTGTATTCAAACTATCGCAGTTTACTTTTAGTGTCATATTTGATATCGAACGATCGCGCCGCCATGAATAAGATAGATTATATATATATTTTTAATGTAATGCCTGATGATGAGTGTCAACTCGAAACGTTGCAAGCCAATACATTAAATAATATCCCCCAGAATTTATCACAAGATCATCGTAAAATAATAGAGACATTGAAAAGCTGACAAGAAAACCAATCAAAGCGAACTTTGCGGTCATTCTTACATCGAAATGTGAACAAGAAAACTTACTCCCTATTTTCACGAATATATATATATATATATATATATATATATATATATGCATATATGTATATATATGATATTATATGTATAAATACTTACATTGACTATTTTTCCTTACATTTCGTCTTCAGCTCTTCATCAATAACTGACTCTGATAAGTGTTTTCAATGCATAATCAGTACGGATGGAAAAAGTGAAGCTGATTTTCAGCGTATGTGCACGGATTTTCCAGAAGCATGGCAGTATACATTGTCCAATGGTCCAAACTCTTCCAAAGCTCTATGCTTCCAAGTGTCGCTCTTAAAGGTTTTCAAATGTTATGTACACATGCCAAATGTTTGTGCGGTTCTAGCTTTGCGACTATTTGAGATATCCAACAGGGTGAAAGCACCAAAAGCTAAAAACATATGAAATGGAAGTAAATACATGTGGAAACGTAAAGTAGGGGAGACCGGGGCAAAACGGACACCCTAAGTGTTTTTCTAACATAGCAAGCTCAGTAACGGGCCGAAAATTTTAAGCTATACACCCTGACGTAGCCTAATTAATTGTGTCTCTAATGTAAGAGTATCAGCTTGAAAAATTAATTTGGAAAAACATGGCAGTAAAATATATCAGCTAATGTTTTTTGTCAGTTTTGCCCCAACCCTGGGGCAAAATGGTTTTCAGGAAGGGGCAAAAAGGACAGTATGACCTGCTGTCATTGTACTTCGCTTGAGCACCCCCAAAGATATATAAATCCACATCCCTGACATTCTGGGTAATATGGCGAAAAAACATCGTGTTTTCGTTAAAGCGTCAACATCTTTTATATCAGTTAAAATTTTAACCTGCTTTCATTTTGGCACAAGACAGCCGCCCAACCTGGGCTCACCCCTGTCTTGTTTTCTCGCTGTTTCTGTGACCTTACTACAATAACAAACTACATAACAAATTATCCTAAGTGATTGGGGTAAACCGAACCATTTCATAACCGGACCACAACCGGACCACCGGTCAGACCATTTTACACTATTGGTCCATTTTGCCCCGTCCATTTTGCCCCACAGATACTGCGATTCAAGTTTTTACGTGCCGGAAAAAATAGCAGGCTTTGAGATTTGAAATTACCCTTACCCTAAGCCTACACTGCCACTCATTCATACATATCACCATCAGAACTGAACTCAGTTCCTCACTCGAAAAAACGAATATTTAAAACTTATAAATATCGTAATACTTACAAGAAAATCCTTTTCAGCCAGCTCACGTCGAAATGATGCCGCCAATTGACGATATACACGCTGTTTTCTGACGTCCTTTGTCTAAAACAGTAGTTCATCCTCTAAAATCTAGGTGGAAACACCAGCAACATACCGAAACAGCTAAAACCAGTTTTGCCCCAAAGTCCGTTTTGCCCCGGTCTCCCCTTCATAAATGGAAGCAGCTGATGTGCCCTAAAAACCCGGCTAAGAGTGTCAAAATAAATGGGATTCTTATTTTTGTATACGCTATGAAACAAATTATGCTGGTCACAATTGGCATCTGGCACTGGGTGTACATGTTATGTTTTCTCTCCTTATTTTGACTGCATTTAATTATATGTCTACATGAAATTTTGAGTTTTAAGAGAGCGATCAGTTGTCAAATTTAACCCTTTCTCATAAATATCACGTACGCTTGCTCATTTCAAACAGGAAATCTGTAGACCTCGCATCTCCCTTTCTCAGCATACACACTGTGTAGCAGTCTCCAGTTGAATCCGTATTCTGTAGACACCACGCTCGACAGATTTCGGATCATTGCTAGCGAACTTAGGACCAGTAAAACGCTTTTATTGGTAATAACCAAACGGAGGATTCCTTTTCAAGATCAATAGTTATGGTTGGCTTTTTTGGGTGGTTCATTGTTATTCTCTTACATAAGCGCGACGTATTTTGCGCACTAAGCCTTGCCCCAATAAGAGCATGTCCTACTTATCACAAATTTCCGTTATTAAGAAATTGATCGGTAAACAATTCGACAGGATAAGCTACATACGCTTGTTCGAAAATGTGGTCATTTTTTCTCAGAGCTTACGAGCATTCCGGCAGTCAGTTCTCCGTTTTCAAGCCTGGAAACTTTTCAAAACACTTAAACGATAGGTGTTTCAAGGTCTCGGAGAGGCGTACATGCGTCCTTTGCAAGAAGGGGCATAAACTTGTTCCAAAAGTCGAGGCACGGAATTGATGCCACTATCCATTAGTGCAAGGTGCATTCCGGCACGACACGTATTCGTAGAAATATAAGCTTTTCGTTAGAGAACAGATCGGGTCACGTTGAGCGGGACCGACCGCCCAACCAGTTCTCTCTACGTGAAATGGTATACGTGTGTAGGAAGAGACCATGTGGCCGCTATGCACCCGTTCATTGGCGGACGCAGGGGAGGCTATTCCGGCCATGCCCCCCCCCCAAAAGCGCTGGAGGTCGGGGGCAAACTATCTTTTGGCCTCCCCAAACGCCGGAGAAATTGAAAAAGGGCATTTACACCAGGTCTGTATAGCAAAAAATTCTTCGCTCCCTCCCCCCAGAGCGATCATGCACTTGGAGAGGTAGCTTATACTAGGTCTGTCGAGCACTGAAAAAGGTGAAAAGGTGTTTACACTAGGTCTATAGAGCAAAACAATATTCGCTCCCACCCCCCCCCCCAGGAGGAGAGGCAGACATGGGTTTGACCCCCTCCCCAAAACTCGGGTCTGCTTCCGCCCCTGCACCCGTTCAATTATGAGTTTTTTTCTGAAGCTTTCGATTACAAACATGAACTCTTCGCAACTTCGTATCTCAATTTTTTGGGCTAAAACATTTTGTGCAGCTCTTCTGAACCAAATATGTTTTTAGAAACAGTTCCCAGAAAATGGGACTGTCTAATGTTTTATGGGTAAATATCTTGTAACTACTTTTCAAACACATATATTTTAGGATAAATCACACTCGGGTGATCAGTAGTTCGCTAGCCAAAAATTACCGAGCCTAGTGTGTACAGATTCTCTTGCAGTGGGATGTAAATTTCAGCAGGGTCTTGAACCTTATTAAAGGACGAAACAAACACTCACGGGATGTTATTTTGGCTAGTTCAAAACATGTCATTCACCGAGGTGATTGAATGTATTTCAGGCTCAGGTCTGGCTGTGATTTTTCAAAAAGTTTCTTTCCAGGTTTGCTCTCCAACAGCGCTGCCAAGCTGTCAGTGATGGAGCTTTCTAAGCCAGCTCGTTCATCAAGCAGCTTTTGAAGAGAACCTGTTAGGAGTTCACCAACCGGTCAGAGAGGGGAATCACACTAAATCCCATTGAAGTGCGATATGTGGCCATTGAAAGAGGTTGGCGCCTTTCCCGGATCTTACGCAGTCAAGTGGTCTATGATGAAAAAACTGAAACGTTGGAGTTGACTGACCACATATTTTTAACTGACTTCCCCCAGATTATTGAGGTAGTCGACATGGTCTTCCAAAAGCTACCAAATATTAATAATCTGATTGAGCCAGAGGTGGATCCAAAGGGCTAACCCGGCCATGCCCTTCCAAAGCAAGATAGAGGGGGCCAAAACCTCTAATCGCCCCATACCCCAAGGCAAACTAGTGTTTTATAATTGATCTATTGAAGAAAAGGTGTCTGTCAGTAAGCACAGTTTTAGGCGTCTTGTCCGTTCGGAAGGTATTTTGAAGGTGAAAGAAACTCTCTCTGACGAGAAAGGAAAAACTGAAGGGCGCTGCATTCTTATAATTTTTGGGGCTTATCGACGCACCAACTGCCAGGGTCATATGGCGTCGCCAACTCTTTCCCTGTTGGAAGGGTTTCGCCGAAGCCAGCCTGCTCCTTGTTTAGGAAGCGTCGCATTCTCTGTACGTTGTTTTTGATAACATTTTTCACTCCCTGACATGGGTTTGTCCCCACACCCCCCCCCGCAAACCAACCGTCTGAATCCGCCCTTGGATTGAACACAAGCACGCACTGAATCTCGGCGTCTGTCACATTGTCCACCATTGCCGTAGAAACTCGTGGCTGTCTCCTTCACTACGAATCTAATAAATAAATAAATAAATAAATAAATATATATATATATATATATATATTACATATAATTTGAAAATATGTTTCATGGAGGAACCGAGTCGTAAATATTATTATTCAATGAATGAATACCAAAATAAGTGATAACTTTAAGTTGGTAATATTGTATATTGCCTATTTCCGATATGTTGGATGAGAGCTTTCCGCAAACAAGTAAAAATGGTTTTCGTATCGACTGTAAAATCCGGTCTCATCATTATCCGGGTCTGTTTGGGCCAATAATCTACTTCCTCTCGAAGACACTCTGCAAGATACTTGTCTTATCTCTGCCAGATATGTGTCTTATAACGCAGCGGGCCATCACTTTTGTGGTGAAAGACAGCACTATTTCCACTGCAGTTGTAGCCGTTTTATGATTAGGTACTGTTTTAGCACTATAGCTGAGGCCGATTATTATTTATGCATTGCTTATGCATCCAGTGGACATGCTGTTCGTTTTTTCACTTTAACCCTCGCCCCACGGGGGGGCCATCGATGGCCCCCCTAAGGTTTTTCCGGGATAGCAGAAAAACGACGAGGCGCAGCACTGCGGTTGAGGGCTCTACCTCTCACTGCATCATTTTTCCATCATCCCTGAAATTTTTTACCCCGGGTCACCCAAGGTCAGGTCACCAGACGAGGTCAACCAAGGTCACCTCACTTCACCTTTAGAGCTCTGTAAGAGCTACATTTCAAAGTCGATCGATTTGAAACTTCCTACACTTCATGACCCCTCCAGGGTCTACAAGGTGTATATCCGGGATTTTTCGATTTCGTGCCCTGAGGTCAGGTCACGAGGCGACCTCTCCCATTGGAAAAGCATGGGGAAAAGCTATTTCATGATATAAAAGCCACAAAAATGATTGCAAATACTCAGACTGCTCAGAACAACGTTTTTGGACACCCTTTCACGGATCACAGGGGTCATATTTGCCCTTTGACTTTTCCAAGGTCATCCAAGGTCACCAGAGGTCAAAAACAGTATTTTAACAATAACTTTTGACCTAATTGAGCTAGAGCGGTGAAACAAACACCATCATGTTTGTCTTGTCACTGGCTTTCATTTGATATACGGCAAGGTCACTTTTTGACCTTTCGTGACCTCAGGTCATATTAGGTCACGAGGTGACCTCTGGCGGTCAAACCACTGGCGGAAGGTCTTTACGTTTCACATAGCGGAAAAAGTACTGGCAATTTGCTATCAAATGTACTTTACCAGGCCTCAATAGCTCTAATGACATAAGAGTTATGCCCAGTTTGCTTAATCATTGCATATTTGAGTGAAAATAGCCGATCTTGACCTAATTTGAACTCTGGAGGTCAAACCATTGACCTGAGCACTAAAACATGCGAAGTAATTTCTTACTGAATTCACGCGAGCTTTCTATTGCACTTTGCAGATTTGCGCTAACGCCCATATTTTCGGAGTTAGAGGGGGTCATCGATGGCCCCCCGGTGGGGCGAAGGTGGTGCCGGACCCCCGGTGGGGCGCGGGTTAATTATAATGTGCAAAACTCCGTAAAAGAGCTGTTGCACTGTATGCGCGGTGCAAGTTTTCAAACTTCGAATGTCCAGTCGGTATTTTTTCCGTGGCTCAGCCCATAACTAGAAGCGATTCGTCCGTGGGCGATTGAATAACATTGAAACATGAATAGAAACTGTCAAAACAGGAAAAATAATTCGTGAGAGAACAGTTAGGCAACTGAATGCCTTCGCACGTTCCCTGGATAGTGATACTTTTTGTCAGAAGTGTAATGTTTTAGTACGATGGGACCATGCAAGGAAACTGAGCAATTATCACCACACGTTATTTGTCTCTTTTGAAGGACTAAGCAGTTCCTTTTTATCCCGCGCCCCACCGGGGGTCCGGCACCACCTTCACCCCACCGGGGGCATCGATGGCCCCCTCCCTCTAACTCCGAAATGATAGGGGTTAGCGCAAATCTGCAAAGTGCATTAGAAAGCTCGCGTGAATTCAGTGAGAAATTACCTCGTATGTTTAAGCGTTCAGGCCAATGGTTTGACCACCAGAGGTCATGTTAGGTCAAGAAGTGCTCTTTTCACTCAAATATGCAATGCGTAAGCAAACTGGGTGTAACTCTTATGCCATTAGAGCTATTGAGATCTGGTAAAGTACATTTGATAGGAAAATGTCTCACCTTTTTCCGCTATGTGGACTGTAATGATCTCCCGTCAGTGGTTTGACCTTCAGAGGTCACCTCGTGACCTGACCTCAGGTCACGAAATCGAAAAAATCCCGAATATACATCTTGTAGATCCTGGAGAGTTCATGAAGGGTAGGAAGTTTCGAATCAATCGACCAAGAAATGTAGCTCTTATAGAGCTCAAAAGTTGAAGTGAGGTGACCTTGGTTGACCTTGCCTGGCGACCTGACCTTGGGTGACCCGGGGTAAAAAGTTTCAGGGATGGTGGGAAAATGATGGTGTGAGAGGTAGAGCCGGTGCTGCGCATCGTCATTTTTCTGCTATCCCGAAAAAACCTTACGGGGGGTCATCGATGGCCCCCGGTGGAGCGCGGGTTATGTTACACTCTACCTTGGAGTCATCCGAATACATATTATTTAAAGGTAACCGTTAGAGATTTTGGTCAATAGAAGCACATATGGATATTCTAGACTTTAAAGATGCTGCCGCCTTACGGATCCACTTGCGTATAGATGCACGTTTCATGGAGTCAATTTATTTTCTGCAGTTGAGTCCGGTGATATAAATGCCACATCACTAACCACACATTATTCGATGCGAATAAGTATCCTCGAGGTGGTCAAATCATCCCAGTCTCGGGGAAGAAACGGTCGCACACACAAATGATATGCCACCATTTACATTTCTACAGACATTCATGTCTCATCAAAAGCGAATGACTTCAATCGACGTAAAACAAAATTCCTGCAGCACCTATCTTAACGAACACGTCAAGTGCGCCTGAACGCAAACGAAAGACACAGCCACAAGTATCTCAAGACTAGTTAAACCGTTAACAACTTCTGATGCTCACAAATCACAACAATAATCACAATCACAAGCAACATACTGGGACACACACTGGACCACGTGACCAATCGTCCACAGTCGTCGGTCAGGTCACGTGGGGCGGGGTCAGAGTCACTGTACCGGGGTCACGGACCGTGCCCCGCCCACCGACCTGCCAGGGCAGTAGAACTGCGTGTGAGCCGAGTAACTGGCCAGCTGTTTAAACGCAATGTTGCAGTGGTGGCACTGGAGGCTGTCTGGCGGCGGCCCCGCTGACGTATCGCCATTCTGTTTCACGTCTAATCGCTCTCCCTCGCCCCGATTACCATCCTCGGGAATGGGACTGGCCGTCGGTGCTGCCACCTCGCGGCTGTCGGCGGAACTGCTTCGCCGCTCAACCCCCTGCATCACCAGCCGCGAGAGGGCACTGCTGGCGTCGGTGGCGGGAGGACTGGAGCGCTGCTCTGGGTGCCTGAACAGCTGATGGTTCAGCATCATCTCAGGAGAGTCTGTGTAGAAGCTACAGTACAGACACTTCTCAGAGACCTTGCCCGTATTCGCGATAACTGTGGCGCCGGCCGCCAGCAGTGGCGAGCCTGACGAAGCACGTCTTCGATGCTCTATCATAGACGGCGCTGTGGAAACTCTGGACCTTGAACGTGGATGCGCCAGGGCGAAGTGTTTTAGCATTGTCTCAGGATTTCCCGATTTGAATGCACACAGTGGACACTTCTCTGTTCGATCGTCTCGACTATTGTCCTCTTCGTCGGAGTTGGCGACGATGCAAGATATAAAACTTTCTTCCGGAAGCTCCGGTGTCTTTCTGTCAACAAAATGCATGCGGATATGTGTTCGCATACCGCGCAGTGTGTTTCCCTTGTAACCACAAAGAGAACACTTGAATGCACGAACATTATTGTGTGTCTCGAGATGTTTCTGCGCGGCAGCGGAGGTTGCTGAGTACATATCGCAGCACGGGCACTTCCAACCCGTTGCTAGAACAGGGTGAGGTCGCGAACTGGGCGGACGCCTGCCAGTTTCGGAAACAACGGCAGTGACAGCTGCAGCTACCGCAGCCGATGTGGCAAGCTTCGCCGCCTCTGCAACATCCTTCTGCGTGCAGTAGAAAGCCTTGTGAGCGTGAAGAGTGTCGGGAGACGTGAACTTGGTGCCGCAGGCGGTGCAGTGGAACTGGAAGCGGGCAGCAGCCGGTGCCGTATCGGATGCTGGAGATGTTGCTCCCGCAGACGATGTTCTTGGACTCACAGGTGACCCTCTCTCTTCCTTCAGCGACGCCCGCTTCATGCAGTAGTGCAGCCGATGTACTTCGTAGTTGTCTTGTTTGTAGAACACCGTGCCGCAGTCTGGACACCTGGCAGCGCCCTGTTTCAGCAGCAGTTGAGCCGGAAGCACGCCCGCGGCAGGGGATAACCACGATTCCAACACACTGTGAGATGCCCCATTCGCCAGTGACACTGCACCACTGGACAGTGGCACCGCAGCAGCAGAGGGGGCTATCGTCTCTGGCACGGAGGCCTCGGACTCGGTCGTCACAACGCCCGTGCGCGGCGTTGCCGTGTCAACTGGCTTTTTGGAGGTCACTGCATCGGCTTCAGAGATCGAGTCCGGGGGCTTTATGGAGATGCGGAAGGTGGGCTCCGGAGTGCCCGATCGCTTCCGCTCGTGGTCGCCCCGCTCGGTGGGAGTCGTCGATGACCCGGAGCGAGCGGAGCAGGCCGATTCGGGCCGAGGACTAGAAGCAGCAGGCTTTGAAGATGAAGTTCTTGATCGTGCAGAAGAGGGCCGAGCAGTAACGGCGGCCACCAATGCCGACAGGCTAGTGGGTTGGCCATCTCGAGCCTCCTCTTCGCTGTCTGTCTCAGCTGGAGAGACCTTCAGGCGCTTGTTCGTTAGATCCAGAGGCGAGTCTCCATCGACGGGCAGTGGTCTTTTGCCGTAGGCGGACAGCCAGTCCAGAGGAGGTGCAGAAGCCGCCGCTGCAGCTGCTGCCGCAGCAGCGTTGATACCTGTAGCAGCGAACGGTAGCAGAGAGGGAACCGATGGACGCACTGTCTCTGAGCCGGATGATTCATTACCCTTGGACAAGTGTTCTGTTATTTGACTGAGTGGCTTGACTGTGCCGTTAGGAAGAACTACGCACGTCACGGGCGGCAGACCTGGGGGAAGAGGGCTTCCCACTAAGCTCGCACCCTGAAGAACTTGGTAGGGCACAAGAAGAACGGGCGATGTTGGCAGGGCGACCATATGTGGCTGCGGTGGCATGGTGTCCTCTTTTCCACTGGTGTTTCCCGGTTCGGTATCGGCGCCACCGCCTGCCATCACTGAAGATTTGCCTACCCGTGTCTGGCAGTAGTACTGCTTGTGCACGTGATACGTCTTCATTGACGAAAACTGGATGTCGCAGTTGCGGCAGTACCTTTCTTCGACTCTCTCCTTGTCGCCACTGGTTCCTGGCGGTGGTACATGGATCCGCATGTGACGGTTCAGACCGTTCGCTTTGTCCGTTGTGAAAGAACACTGAGGACAGGGGAACAGCCGTTTCTTGGAGGACGACTCGACGGCGTTGCTCATGGCCTCCGACGCGGACGACTCTGAAGGGTCTGGTGATACCACAGGCTCCGTTCCTCCGACCACCGGCTCTGTCAACAAAGAACACATATGTGAGTTCGTACTGCCGGGAAGCGTTAACCAGCCAGCGCACGTGCCAACATGTGCCATTGTCACCTCTATGTGTAGAAGAAACGGGGCTTAAAGTCGATGACGTTCTGATAGGTTGATTAAACTGTGGCAACAAGAAGCACATCATTGCGATATGGACATGATTATACTGCTATGGCTTTTGTAATGGAACAGTTGATAGAAGTTCAATAATGACCAGATCTCAAATGGTCAATTTCAGCGATAAAATGCGAGTCACCAAGACAAATATTCATAGGGCACAGGCACGGATATAGTTTCTGCACTCAGGGGCAGACGCAGACCCGAGTTTTAGGGGTGGCCAAACCCATGTCTGCCTCTCCTCCTGGGGGGGGGGTGGGACGTGCAATTTGGGTGCTCGACAGACCTAGTAAAAGCTACCTCTCCAAGTACATGATCGCTCTCCTGGGGGATGGGGGGTGGGGGTGAGAGCGAAGATTTTTTGCTCTACAGACCTAGTGTAAACACCTTTTTTAAAAAAAATCCGGCGTTTGGGGCCAAAATATAGTTTGGCCCCCCTCCAGCGCTTTCGGGGGGGCATGGCCGGAATCCCCCTGCGTCCGCCAATGTCTGTACTAGAGCAATAACTAAAGTTTCGTCTCCAGAGCTAGTGCCGAATGAAACTTAGTTCAAAATATGGCAACCCCATAAAAGTCATTACACCAATTTATTAGAAAAGAGAACATCCATGGATATGCAATAGTGTTGCCTATATTATATTTTAAACTTCATCAGGCAAATCCATAAGTGTTCAGTTGATTTTTAACATTTTCCAGGAGCGAAGGAATTGATAACATTAAATACATTTGAACAATAAATACAAAAAAACGGCCGGCTACATTATACTGTGAATATGGATGCGGCGTCTGTGTGGCCTGGCATGTGTATCGCAATGGGAAATGTGTTCTGCCCTGGCTGTGGGTAAAAACATATAAAAAACATTCGTTTTGATTCTGGCATCAATTCGGAGGCACTGGCTGGTAGCTCTGGTCTATGGCTGTTGTGGGGCCCATTGTTAGTTGACCAATTTGATCAGTCGGGTGGCAACAATAAGCATAGCCGGTTAGAGAGAACAGCCCTCCAACTGGTTCTTTTCACCCAGCCCAAACGGGCTCAACAATCTGCAAAACGCGTTTCTAGCAGCGAGGCGTCACAAAATGCAAATTTTTGCCCTTAGCAGCCCTGAAATTCCTAGCACTGATCGCAAGTCATGCACAAATGGCGCAATATCCACCCTCTTTTTTACTCCAGTCTCTATGGCACGACATACATTAGAAAGGAAAACAAATTGTTGCTCTAAGGAAATGTATCCCGATGCAAAGGCACGAGGCCCTTTCTTCTTTGTAATGTTCTCCACGACAGCCGGTGGAGAAGGCTCTCAAAACCATGGGCTTGGTTCGAGATTTTAAAATATCTTCACAACTGTCGGATGACTATATCTGGACTCATTAACCCACGCCCCGGTGGGACTCCGAGCCACCTTCGCCATGGTGGGGGGTGTTTGAACACCCCCCAGAGCTCGGTCCCTATGCTGGATAGCGATAAAACGCGAACGCTGGTGAATAGCTCATACAAATTCATGAAGAAACTATATAAGTCACTCATTGGCTCAGGTCAATATTGAGGTCATGATAGGCCAAAGAAAGTGGGATTTTGAGTAGAGGTTTTGGGCTCTAGCGTCTGGCAGAGTTGAGTTAGAATCATTATTTAGGCACCATTCGCTTCCTCTCGTCACGGAAAATCGAATGCTGTATAATATAACCATACTAGGTCAAAATACAAAAATTACCTGACCGCAGGTCAGGTCAAGGTCTTTTTTAACCTCGCGTAGTCAGTATACATATCAATCGACTCGCAATAGCAATCTGAACGCAATGATATCAAAATAAAAGCTGTATCATCATTTCATGCAAAGTTATTGACCTAAGTCTGAAAACTGCTTAAATAGCACCAGATGACCTCTCAGAGGTCACAGGTCAAAAATTGAAACATGAACCTGAAAAAGGGGCCCAGGATACTACGATTTGAAGAATATGAAGGAATTCTCACCTCTATCTAAATGAATACAGCCCGATTTCTGTTTTCCCATGTATTTCCAAAGGAGAGGTCATAGTCCGTACTTGACCTTAGGTCATCGATATGAAAAATCCCGGAATATGTGTCGTAGCACTTGGTAGGCTTGTTATGTGGTATAAGTTTCAATCCGATGGATTCACCCATTTTTTATTTATGCCACTTTAAACAGTTTTTACGGTGAGTTCACTTGACCTGCACTGGTGACCTGACCGGAGATGACCCAACCTTAAAATTTTGGGGAAAGTTGCAGAATTAATCAAGGATAAGGTGTGCCAAGTACGGCGGCGCTTCGCGTCGCCGTTTTTTCGCGCCGCTGGAAAACCCAAGGGAGGTGCTCAAACACCCCCCCACTGTGGCGAGGTTTAAGACCCGAAGGCAAAAGTTTAATAAGTTATTTTTGGGGCGTAACGACGGACTAACTGCCAGGGTCATATGGTGTCGCCAACTCTGTCCCTGTTGGAAGGGTTTCTCGGGAGCCAGCTTGCTCCTTGTTCAGGGAAGCCGCCGGGCCTTGCACCCGGGTCGGCTGCGTGGGAGCCAGCTGTGCTGACCACTCCACAACTGCGCAAATGTCTAGAACATCTATGAACATGTCTATGAACATCTCGAACAAATTTGCATTTACTGAGGTCCAAACCTGAATAACCCCTTGGATAAAAACCTGATGCGTATCGAGTTCAATGACGAGGTATATTATTAATTATCATTGTTATTAGACAATTAACATGTCGTCCTCGTTCACATTCAGCCTTCTCCACCGACCTATGAGGAATTCTACTCTCCGCCCTGGCTGGATATTGCGCGAGTCGGACCTTCGCCGGAACTTAGGCACGTCTGAAAGCTATGAACTCCCAGCGATGACTTCGGGTACCGTATATTGTTTAAATGGACAGGCTTATTGCTTTCACCGTGAATACCGTCGTAAGTCGCCTTTGGGTCTGACGGCAATGCTCATATCCGGCATTTGGGCTGACATTTATGATCTTGTACCTCATTGGTTCCACTTGGATCTACCAATGTCCAGTACAAGTACCTTGAATAGATATTTGCCTTCATTATTGCCATTTTGTTTCCCTGTGAGTCGAGTATCTTCAATGAAAAGTGTAAATGGTTTCAAGCCCGTTTGGGGTAGGATGACTCAGATTAGCGATCATCCATTGGTGGTCAGAGGCTGATCACGTTTCTGACGAAAAGTGGCGTCATCCTATTTTAGCTAAATTGAGACAAAATATTCGACGCCAGTAGATGCGGAATATCACAAAGCACTCAGGACCAAACATGTGTTGGTTTCAAGGGCATCTAAAATTTGAATCTGAAGATATAAGTCTAAATTCAGAAGATTCTAAGCAGAAACGATTGCCAGCCAATTTTCCATTGTATTTATCCAATCGACGGGCTAATCAATTCACTCGAACGCAGACGAGTAGTGTTTTTCGTCTGCGCACGGATTTCCGGCCACCTCGGAAAACTAGGAAGGGGAATTTTTGGACCCCTCCACTGTACGTGTTAACACGCGTACAGGGGTGGATAGCCACCCCATCCCCTAATGTTTTTTTTCAAAAAAAGCAAAAAGCGGCGAGTAGCGCCACCGACTTGGTAACCCTGTTTTATTTTGCAACTTCAAACACAATTTTAGGTCCAAGTCATATCAGGTCACGTTAGCAGCCCAGGTCACATGACCGTGACCTAGCCTCATGGTTTTTACGGTAAGAGCAAACTTAAAATGTCAATCTGATATTCACATGACATAACAAGGTCACCGAGTATTACAATTTGTGGTAACGGGAATTTATATCGATGACCCAGGGCCAGGTGGGGGCCATGACCTCTCCATTAGAAATGCATGGGTGAACTAGCTTAGTTCGATAACTCAGCAGAGAATGGCGATAAGGCGTTTATTTTGGATCGTGCTTGGCTTGCCAATACGGTTCGAATGATCCATAACATGGCATATGATGACCTAGTCAGGTCAGAACAGTTTTATAATTTAAATTCCAAGGAAGTATACATATTTTTATAGTTTTAATCTGAGATAGTTTCACTATAAAAGCGAAAAATTGGGCTGAGGAATGATTAAATAGTTAAAGTAATATAACAATTCTAACCAAATTCGGTCTTCACTCACGTGATTATCATATTTTTGTATTGTCCTCTCAGTGTCGATAGGAAACAAGACTAGGGGGCAGGGGAGGATACTCCACCTTCCGCACCTTGCAAACGCATAGCCGAGAACCATTTAGGCGAGGATTAAAAACTGCCAGCTATTCTTTTTTACTTGGGCCTTACAGACGCTCTAACCACTAGGCTGCATGGCGTCGAAGGGAATGGGAATTTAACTAGGCTGGGTCCATGGTAGGGCGCCCAATTGCTTCATGCCTCTGGCTGCTGCTAACTATTCATTGACTGACTATGACGTAGAGCTTGGAAACTTCGTCTGAAAATAGCACGCAGCTGTTGCATTAGCATTGCTCTCAAGGTCACCGGCCCGAATCGCCCAAAGGTATGAAGATTGTCATAAATTTGGACGCAATATATTAATGCAGTCAGTGTTTTTATGCTCAGAATCGTCTCCACAGGCAAGGTTTTCCTGGTTTAGCGTTTCCTGTTAAACATAAAATAAAATAGCAATCATAGCTTTTCTTAACCCGGATGAGGCCCCTAAGGTTTTGGGATAGCAGAAAACGACAGGCGCAGCACCGCGTTGAGGGCCACCCCACTGCATCATTTTCCCATCATCCGAAATTTTTACCCCGGGTCACCCAATGTCAGGTCACCAGACGAGGTCAACCAAGGTCACCTCACTCACCTTAGAGCTCGAAGAGCTACATTTCAAAGTCGATCGATTTGAAACTTCCACACTTCAGACCCCTCCAGGGTTTACAAGGTGTATATCCGGGATTTTTCGATTTCGTGCCTGAGGTCAGGTCACGAGGCGACCTCCCCATTGGAAACATGGGAAAAGCTATTTCATGATATAAAAACCACAAAAATGATTGCAAATACTCAGACTGCCAGAACAACGTTTTGGACACCCTTCACGGATTCGGGGGTCATATTTGCCCTTGATTTTCCAAGGTCATCCAAGGTCACCAGAGGTCAAAAACAGTATTTTGACAATAACTTTGACCTAATTGAGCTAGAGCGGGAAACAAACACTATTGTGTTTGTCTTGTCACGGCTTCATTTGATATACGGCAAGGTCACTTTTGACCTTTCGTGACCCAGGTCATATTAGGTCACGAGGTGACCCGGCGGTCAAACCACTGGCGGGAGGTCTTTACGTTCCACATAGCGGAAAAAGTACTGGCAATTCTATCAAATGTACTTACCAGGCCTCAATAGCCTAATGCCATAAGAGTTATGCCCAGTTTGCTTAATCATTCATATTTGAGTGAAAATACCATCTTACCAATTGACCCTAGGTCAAACCATTGACCTGAGCACAAAACATGCAAGTAATTTCTACGAATTCACGCGAGCTTTCATTGCACTTTCAGATTTGCGCTAACGCCCATATTTTCGGAGTTAGAGGGGGCCATCGATGGCCCCCGGTGGGGCGAAGGTGGCGCCGGACCCCGGTGGGGCCGGGTTAACATACGTGATTCTGGTTAAAATTGTTTAGAGCTTTGAGACAAATACTTGACATCAATATGATACTGAAATAAGCTGCAAGGGCTGCCCAAGATAGCTCAAACCAAAAAGTCTACGATTTTTTATCACGACACTTTTCCGTGGATTTTCTGTCTCCGCCTCGAATGATGACCTATCTTCTCCCAGAGGCCCCGCTGAAAATCATCAAACCACCACACCTATCAATCATAGTTCCACATATATAAATGATATTGCAAAAAATGGTTCAAGCATTCCACGAAAAGACAGGATAAGCCCTCGTGTGTCTAGCATTAATCGGCGGTCATATCAAGTACAGAACAATGATTTATCGAGCACGAGGACGTTTATTTATGTAGGAATTAAACACGTTCCCATCTCTCATCCTGCGAAAGATGAGAAACTAGCAATGCCTGCACCGACCGTTGACTGAATAGACTTCCATAACACGCGATGTAGAGCGAGCATATTAGCAGGCTGGGGAACGCCGTCCACGAGTCCGACCCACTGTAAAGTACATCAAGGCCGCAAAAACTCACAGCTTGTCCTGTTACCATGCACATTTTCCCGAAACGCCTAGGCCAATCGATGCTCACACAGCGATAATTGAAATCCGATCCCTACACGAACAATTCCGACTAAAGCTACAAAGGTATGATACTAAATCCTTATCCAGATCCAAAACAGCCCAGATTCTTTAAGCAGCCTAATCAAATCCAAGGCATCCTTTAATGTGCGCGTGAAAACCACTACCAGCTTTGCCAAGATTCGTGCTCTCTTTCATGTGTGTACACTGGAGTCATTAGTACTACGCAGACTTCGCCGGTGAGGTGTGTGCTCAGCAATTTACGGATGTTCGGGTTGTGATCCTCACACTGCGTTAAAACAGTTTGTAAGGGGAAAATACTTCCGTCGAAACATTTTCTCTTTAAATGAATATGATAAAGGGCAAACGTAGAAACTTAGCAAAAAAAACGAAGAAATGTATTAAAGGAATATAGTACTTAAAGCCAAAGTAGAGAACATAACCCACGCTAAGAAATTGACTGGTATAATGGTACAAATATAAGAAATGAGCGCTTGCTTTGAGTCGAGATAATCTCTTGCAATGCACGTGCTCGCTGTGGGTCCAGCAGGAGTATCGACATCTATGCAAAATCCATACATAACTTGGACACTGCGATAGTTTGAATACCGACTAACGACACCCATGTTCAGAGGTCGAAAAATTGGCCACCTCGCCAACAATGTTGGTGACGAATACTGTGGCGTGACATAAGTGGCAAACATGTGGCAAAAAACATAATGACTGCATCCGACAAAGCAAATATATAACTGCCAGAAGTCTGCAAAGCAAAACAGCTTGCAGGTCACTGGTGTAAACACCCTAGCTATGCATTGCATATAATATATCCACCACCATGATCGTCCAGGAGTGCTGATAGGCGTTAACATTCATACCCACTTTGAATTTGTTCCGTCGCGCGGATGGTAATATGCCCTCCGGTATTGCCAATTATGGCGCCAATAGAAACACTCGCATCAGCGATGTTCCCACCCGCCCGCCGCTGTCGCGTTGGAGGCAAGAGATGAGCATTCAGACCAGCAGTAATTATTCTCGGAATTACTACACAGCTGCTTGGACGGAGGCGGATTGCACTCGCAGTTTTTGGTCATCAAAAAGCACATTCATTAGATGCTAAATAAGGCAATTCTCTATTGGCATTTGGTCCACTTACATTATCAAATATTCTAGCGGAGCATTCAGTACAGCGCAAAATATTGAAGACTTAGCACGGAACAAATACTGCATTGCAGTTAAAAATACATTGCAAATGACAGAGCTACATTTTCTCTACCCCATGAAGCAACGCTATAGGCAGCAGTTTGCACTTGCACAGCACGCAACTTTCGGTTGTTTCGCATTCTTCAAACATTCTGCAGCCGAAATGTCAACCGTGTTTAGGTGCGATGCGCATCGATTTTTGGTGGCCTCAAACTTGGGTGCGTAAGTTGCCAGTTTGGAAAACCCGTTCAACCCTTGAGATGGCCGACCCTGTTCGGGTTTGAACTGCCGGCGTCTATGAGGTTGGGGTCTCATTTGCGGGTTTTTCCGAGAGAAGAAATTAATTTTCGAAGGAAAGTTCAAACTCAGAGCATCAATGTTTTAATCAACTGCTGGCTTAGGGCCAATACATTCTTGTCAAATGTGATAGGGCATGAAATAGGTGTAAAGGTAAAAATACTGTATAGTATAGTAAAGTATTATACATGAAAATAAGCGTAGCAGCTTATCTCAGTACGGCTGGAATTCCAACATTTACCATGAGATGGGAATGGTGAAATATGTTAGCACTAATGTAATTGGGGCTGCATAAATTAGTGTGTTACAGCCTTTCGATGGAAGACAATTAAATCAAGTGTAAACTGAATATGTATACATCAAACAAAAAATAAGGAGCCTACCAAATACTGAATTAGTATCACACCCCCACTCGTGTTTCCGCAATTCATATCCAGATACAATTGTGGAAAGCTTAGCTTTTTTAATGCGCTCCAATGTAAAAATCGCATAACTAACACTTTCAAGTGTTGTACACTTTTATTAATTCAGCCCAAAATCTAGAATGTGTCCGGCACCACCACTGGCAAATGATTTAGCCTCCCTGCTCCGTCTAGTTTCCGACCTCTACGCTCCGTCGCACAGGAGATGCCATAAATAGACCGTTGTGCGCGGTGTCGCTGTCTGCGCACCGCTGCACTCGCTCCACCAAAAACATAATTGGAGTGCACTCTGCCGTCTTCACTGATGCAACCCGCTTATTGGCATTGTCTCGCAGTCACATCCTGCGCAATATTGTTTTCTATTGGTGTTAAGGCTTGCCGCTGTTTTTATTTATACTGGCTCTGTATTCTCAAGCAACCGTCACTGTGGTTTAATATTGCGGTGATTCTAATGAAAGCCCTTCGGCGGGAGACAGACACACGTTTTTCTCTTACACCGTTTTTCATAGGCGGAGCTGGGGGCAAGGGGCGCACCTGCCCCTCCCACGGTCGGCCCTCAGCGACCCCTGAAATTGACACACCCACCAAAGGTCGATTGGACCCCACCCTCGAAATGTCGCTTCCCCTAGGATGCGAGCATCGGCGCCCCCAGGATAGAATTTGGCACAGATCTGATAGGTTTAGGCTTCCAAAAGCAGCCACCCGGACCAAAATATTCTGGTCGGGATGGCCCCCCCCGACCATGCACTCTCCCCCGATCGGTAATGGTGGAACAGTCTAGGCCGTTTTTCACGGACATGCCCCTGACGCGTGTAGCTTAATTACGCCTGAAGCTTCGGTGACAAAGGTCCTGTCAGATTACATGCTGGATACCTTTATTAAGACAAAAACTAGACCAGTTCTTCCATATTTATTCTTACTGCATTGGGTTTGATGGAGACAGCTAAGGGTGGGATAGTAATGGGACAGCGCAGGATGATGAACATGTACTGAGGAAGTAAAAACGGATGAGAGTAATAAGTTATATGCCTTTAGACGATATATCAAATCATCGTTTTGATGTATTTGATGTGCATCAAAATCTGCTCGAGAAGTTTTTGGCATTGTGTATTTTAGTTTTACGTATCATGCATTTTTGGAAAACCTGGAAATTATGTATATCAGTGGACTACGGTTAACAGAGACAAAAGGCATATGATTTCATGTGAACAAAATCAGCTCTTGTTGGGGAGGGAAGGGGGATACATCAGTTCTGCTCAGTCAACAAAATACAAAATTAAAAACGTGTTATGAGCATCTTAACCCTCGCCCCACCGGGGCCATCGATGGCCCCCCTACAGTTTTTTCGAGATAGCAGAAAAAGACGAGACGCAGCACCGCGGTTGAGGGCTTTATCTTTTACCCTATTATTTTCCCGCCATACCCTAATTTTTTCCCTGAATCACCCAAAGTCAGGTCACCAGGCGAGGTCAACCAAGGTCACCTCACTTCAAATTTTGAGCTCTATAAGAGCTACATTTTTTAGTCGATCGATTTGAAACTTCCTACACTTCATGAACCCTCCAGGGTCGACAAGATGTATATCCGGGATTTTTCGATTTCGTGACGTGAAGTCAGGTCACGAGGTGACCTTCCCCATTGGAAAAGCATGGGAAAAGCTGTCTTTTGCTCTAAAAGTCACAAAGAAGATTGTAAATGCTCGGCTTGCTCAGCAAAGACGTTCTTGGACAGCCTTTCACGGATCCCAGCGGCCATATTTGCCTTTGACCTCTCCGAGGTCATCCAAGATCACCAGGGTCAAAAACAGTATTTTGACAATACCTGTTGACCTCATTAAGCTAGAGCGCTGAGTCAAACATCATCGTGTATGTCTCATCACTGGTTTTTATTTGATATACGGCAAGGTCACTTTCTCACCTTTCATGACCTCAGGTCATATTAGGTCACGAGGTGACCTCTGGAGTTCAAACCTCTGGCACGAGGTCATTACGTTTCGCGAAGCGGAAAAAGGTCTGGAATTTTCCTATCAAATGCACTTTACCAGATCTAAATAGCTCTAATGGCATACGAGTTATGCGTAGTTTTCTTAAGCATTGCATATTTGAGTGAAAATAGCCTATCGTGATCTAACTTGACCTCTGGAGGTCAAACCATTGACCTGAGCGCTTAGACATGCGAGTCATTTCTTATTGAATTCACGCGAGCGTTCCATTGCACTTTGCAGATTTGCGCTAACCCTCATATTGTCGGAGTTAGAGGGGGCATCGATGGCCCCCGGTGGGGCGAAGGTGGCGCCGGAAACTGGTGGGGCGCGGGCTAAACAATTAATTAAGTTTGTTGCCAGATTTTGGGCTAAATAAATTGCGACTTCCAATGGAAGGAATGACAATGAGGGCCGGCGCTTTAGCTAGATACCTGGAGTGTCATCAGCGTTGGGACGGTTGGTGCAGTAATACTTCTGGTGCGCAGCGAGCGTGCTGAGGGAGCTGAAGTTGATGCCGCAGGAGCACAGCATGCCGCGAGCTGCCGACACACAGTTCAAAAATTAACACAGGCACAGCGGTGAATCTACAGCGGCTTTTTTTGGGTTGGGGGGCAACGGGCCAAAAATCATCCAAAAACATAGTGGTTTTGAAGAAAATTGGGGAAAATTGGGAGCAGGGTTTGGGAAGGGCGAAAGTCGATTTTGCCTGTTTCTGGATCTACCACTGAACGAACACGCATAGTGTGCATATATATACAAATAAAAAAAAAAAAAATATATATATATATATATATATATATATATATATATATATATATATATATATATACCTATATATATCCACACATATATCATCCTCCATTTCTCATGAAAACCATGGCCACCGGTAGAAACGGGTCCGGACCAAAAGCTTGACCAGGGGTTCCTACACGGGTGAAGTCGCGAAAACACACTTTGTTTTTCTAGGAAATGGGTGAAAGTTTGCCAAAAATGGGCAAATTTAGCTGATTTTGTGAAGGGCACTACAGGAGTGTACTCCTTGGATCCGCCCTGGCCACCGGCCTGTCAACCACTCAAAATCAGTCTTATGAACAACTCCCCGGGCGCCCAGAGTGGGGATAAGCTCCGTAATCGTCGCGAACCGGAGCGCCACTGGCGGACCCTGGCAATGCAGTTGCGGAGGACACAGTATTACAAACCACTGGTTTTTTTAATTGGTTCGAAGGACAATTGAGTGGGATGGGGTCATTAACTTCCCGGATCTGCCAGTGTGCATCTCTTCTCGACAAGCGTGAAATGTTCTTCAGCTGCAGTCTGAAGCAAACTCTTCTAATCCTCCCCTAGTATGCCAAGTTTATTGTCCATTTCAGCTCAAAACTCCGAGGATGCAGCACCTATTTCTGGTGGAGGCGAACCCCGGGGAAAAAAACCTACGTTTGTATCCACTTCTCTGTATGTAAATTCGGTTTGATATAATGATGCAGAGCTTTACATAATCAACCTCATCTTCGCCTTCACGTTTGGTTTTCTTATGATGCCTATAAAAATGATTGTTTCGGGTAACAGACGTGATCTTGCTGTGGCTAGGCTATCCCCAAATGGATCGGAAGTGGTTTTGATGCAGCATTCGTGCCACGAAAATGATTTTGTGTCTGGTATAGCCTACCCCCGTTTACTACGAGAAGCCCGTTTGTGCGAGAAGGTAGTATGTCTCCAACTATCGCCCTATCTTGAGAAAAACCACATACTGTGCGATAACCAGCACGGTTTCAGATTGGGACATTCAACTGAAACAGCAATGCTAAAAACGGTTAATTTCATCTCCGACAGCATGGATCAAGGACACGTCACTACCCTCTTAACAGCTGACACATCACGTGCGTTTGACAGCGTGGAACACTCGCGCCTACTCCAGAAGCTAGGGTGGTATGACATAGACAAACACTGGTTCAAGGACTGGCTATCAAATGGGACTCAAAAGATCCAGGGAGGCAGAGCTGGGTCACTACCAGTGACGCACGGCGTGGTCCAAGGCTCACTCCTGGGACCAAAGTTGTTTTTGATTTTCACAAATGACCTCGCATCTCACTTGTCTTCGGGCAAGCTCATCATGTACGCAGATGATGCACAGTTCCTAGACTCAGACACTGTGGCAAACATCTGCCACCTAAAACTGCCTGTGGAAAGTACGCTTAGACTAGCCCACGACTGGTTTACTCAGAATTAGCTCAAAGTAAACCCCAGCAAAACTGAGCTTCTCGTTGTAAAGTCGAACCGGAACAGGTGTGACCCGAACCTCACTATTCGGTTCGGTAACACCCTCATCAAACCCACATCATATGCTAAGATCCTCGGTGTCTACGTCGACTCAGCCCTGACCTGGGAAAAACAAGTATCGCAAGTAACGTGGTCCGTCGCTGTTACGGCATCCTCATTGGATTATATCGCTTAAGTCGCAAAATCCCACCTGAGACCAGAAAACTTCTTGTTCAGGCCCTTGTGTTCTCACATGTACAGTATTGTTTGACTGTATGGGGAGGATGCAATGCCACTCAAAAACATCGCATCCAGAAAGTTTTAAATTTTGGCGCACGCATCGTAAAGGGACTAAACAGGCGTGAGTACGTGACCCCAGTCCTGCAATCCTTGGGCTGGCCGACGTTTCCCGATTTGCTAAAGAAACGGGACATAAAGGTTATTACAAGACTGCTCTCCGACAACTCTGGAAGTTCACTGTCGCGGTCAGTTTCGCGTCGCTCAAAAATTTCTAGCCGGAGCACACGCGGGACTGACCGTGATTTGCTATAACTCCCAAAGGTGCGAACGGAGCAAGCCAAGCATAGTTTTCGCTTCAGAGGGGTAGAAGCATGGAAAAGCGGGATGAAAGAGAGCTAAGTATATGTATGGTGGGCATTTAGGAAAGAGGATAGGCTAAAAATGAACTAGCGCATTTCTTTAAAATTTTTATCTACAACGGTCATGTTATGTAAAGTATTGTGTGGTTTACGAAAGTGTGTGCTCCCCTATGTGTGCTGTGTCCTTGTAATTGAGGGCTGAAAAGCCATATCTTATGGAGACATAAATAATAAACATCTACATCTACTACCTGAACAGTCTTAGTATTGGATACAAGAGTTTACTCACAATGTGACACAGGGACGGATCCAGAGGGAGCTTATCTGACATTGCCCCTATTTCCCCAAACGACCCGGATTTACCCATGCAGTTTTAGCCCGTTGCGACCGATGCTCTTCTTAACCACTATGTTTTCACGATTTTCCTGGTTTGCCCCCCACCCCTAAGATTTTGTCAGGATCCGTCTCTAATGGGACGCTCTCTTTCCAGGCCACTTTGGGCACTGATGAGAACTGGCTATGATCTAGAGCTCATGGGCAAACCATTATATTAAAGCCTTCATTATATGATGGTATTTCAGCTCTCAATTATGGTAGACAGTGCGAATAACAATGTCTCTGTCTTCTGCCAAGGCATGAGACACACCAATACAACACCGTTGGCGTCATATCCTCTTGCGCTCAATCAACGCTGCAATTATCGCATCATTCGATCGTATTTCACTCTGTCTCACATTCCAATTGGGACCTTACTTCCACTGTATTCTCCATCCACCTGCGGCCAGACTTTTACTGGGAGCTCTAACCGCAGCATCTTGCTACACTGAGAACAGATTTGGAGAACCTTTTCCAAAGGTTACCGAAAAGAAACAAGCACGGGTTCTCGAATTGTCTCAGATAATACCCAGAATTGTACTAATAAATGGCACACAGTGTTACAGCTTGTGGAGCGGCCGGATCGCGGCAATTATGCCACCAAACGTCCAATATGAAGCTGGCTTGTAGGTTGGTTGCAGACCTTTCAAGGCCGGCTGATGGGGAGTTACGTAAGGTAATTATGCGGTATCAATATGCATTTGCGGTTACCATGACAACGTTATTGGTTGACGTGGTCTGTATGGAAAATTATGAGACACCGGGTGTCATTCTACGGCAGCGGAACGCCATACCCGGATCCAAGAATTCCGATCTGGGGAGGAGGGCACATGGTCGGAGGACACCGTCCGGGCCAGGGGCGCCCCTTTTGGGCAATAAACTTATCAGGTGGGTGCCAAATCCTATCGTAGGACGCCAGTACTCACATTCTGAGAGGACCAACGTTTCAGGTGGGCAGCGATCGACCAATGGGCGGGCTGTCGTGACCATTTCAGAGGACACCAAGGGCTAATCGGGGAGTGGGGGAAGTGTCCCCTCTCTTCCCCATAAATCCGCCAATGCGGTACGCACGCTAGCTAGAGGCTTCGGGGAATGGTGGTTCTCTGAACTTTGCAGATGTGAATGTTGGAAGCCTCCCCACGCAGCGTGGAGATCAATCATTTCCTACACCCACTCAGATCAGATTGGACACGAGGAATTTCACCCCACTGATTTATTCATTACTTTCCAGTTCATAAGATTAAGGGGAAGTAACCTTTAGCACGCGCTGGAGCGGAGGTCCCCGTCTCCTTTGCCGGTAGGGGGAGGCGAGTCCCCTTCCCCTCGGATCTCAGCAACCATTCTAGGTAACGAAAAGGGGGGAGCGGCGTTAGATAGCCCACCATGATCTTATTCGAAAATGTTTAGGCAATGTTTTGCTCAGGCGACTTTTGAAATCACTAGAGATCAAAAAGTCTTCTCATAAAAATTCAATGGAAACCTAAATTTTTCAAGCATAACGACAGACATAGTTGAGATATAGAACACATATAAGCACCACTCGAATATTCTTATCACGCCCGATCGAATGATATATCTTACGACCTTGCTTGGTCACATCTTAAAGTTGACCTGACCTGACCAATGGCCATGTCAATGCCAACATAGCCTCATATGAAGTGTATCATTCAAACAACCATGGCAGGCCCAACGGAAAAATAAGGAGCCGTTAATAAATGACGTCACTTGTTTGGCCGGGTTTCCACCCCCATCCCCCACGTCATGGCGGTGTCACATTTCGGTGGTACCCCTCCGATATCATGGCGTCACTTTTTCACCGATCCCCCCACCCCCCAATGTCACGACGTTACTTTTGGGCGAACCCCTCCCATTAAAGACATTCCTTTCTGCTGGCTTCGACGTTGTCAGTGTGAATCGGGTCAAAGATCAGATGCTTTGTTTACGTTTGGCCTCTGTTTTAATTCTAGGCAGCTCTACCTTTCCCGTTAGACTCAACAACGGTTCAATGCTCAACAGTAAAACAAAGAGGACAACAAAATATAACCGGCGGTCAAAGCCCACTAGTGTCATGGTACATCATTTTTTGGCCACCCCCGTAAGTAAGTCATAGCACGTCACTTTTCGACCACCCCCCCGCCCTCCTCTTGTCGAGTGATGTCATTTATGAACAAACCCTAAAGGCTCTGCCACCATTTTCGGGAAATTATCGAACTCCAACGAACTTCCGTACGCGTTTCCGATGGAGAGGTCATGGCCCTGACCTGTCCCAAGGCCACTGATATATAAAATATCACATTACCACAAATTGTTGTCCTTAGTGATCTTATTATGCGACCTTAATAGTGAACTTATTAAATCTCAGATCGAAAGATTGAGTTTGCTCTCACCTCTTTACATTTTTTGGGATAGATCACGTGACCTGCACTTGCGACCTAAAGCTAACATGTTTTTTCAGAAACTGAAAAATATGGACAACAGGTATACCAAGTACAGCAGTGCGCATCACCGTCGTTTTTTCCCTGTCTATCAAAGCCTTACAAGTTGGGGGGGGGTATCCGCCCCCTGTACCGACGCGTGTTATAGGAAGTACAGTCCACGAACAGCTTCAGGGAAGCCCTTCAACTGCCAAACCACATATTCCTGAAATTTCCTGAACTCATGGTCCTGAAAGTGCCTGACCTCATGTTCCTGAAACTGCCTGAACTAATGTTCCTGAAACTGCATGAACTCATGTTCCTGAAACTGCCGAACCTCACGGTCCTGAAGCTGCCGAACATTATGGTACTGCAACTGTTCGCTGCCATGGTTCACAGTTGACGTTTTAACGATTCACTCCCTAACGGTACGTTATGAAATGAGGTACAAAATACAGCCGGTCCTTCTCTAAA
This sequence comes from Lepas anatifera, assembly GCA_034440635.1. Lineage (NCBI taxonomy): Eukaryota > Metazoa > Arthropoda > Thecostraca > Lepadidae > Lepas > Lepas anatifera. The sequence goes on along the minus strand of JAOTON010000231.1, from coordinate 1,956,317 downwards.
TCTTCTGGAAGAGTGGCATCCCAGGTCTCACAATTCTGTCACCTGCTCATTTTCAGAGTAAACAAAACAATATCACAAACTCCCAGGGGCCCGCGCAAATTTGGCTGGAGCCCGTGAAATATTGGGGGCCAGCAAAAACCAGATTGGGTATGGATAAGTCTAGGGGCCCGCAGAACATTAGATGGAGCCCGTGACTCAACAAGGCCTACAAAATTCTGAGGGACTGTATGGTTTCAAAGTTAAAGAAAATCTCACATAAATTGGAAGGTCCGCGCGAGATTTGTGTGCGATCCCTTACTATCATGGGGGCCCGTGTTATCTTGGGGCCCGCACAATCCCTGAGCTGAACGGCAAAGCTCTGTACGCCCGTGGACATTGGTATCGGACCCAAAACAATCCGCACGGGACCGGCAAAACTCTGGGGCCTGCGCAAATCCGGAAGGAGCCCGAAGTATCCCGGAGCTGATACAGTCGGATCACTGGGATAGTAGGGTTGGGCAGGTGTCATTTTTAGCAAAATTAAAATTATAGGGCCCGCACAACCTTACGCACTACTCGAGGTAAATTGTGCAGTCCCCAGGCGGGCCACTGCCGGGGGCCCGGCTGGCCCAAGGGGAGGGCGGGGAGGGGAAATCGCCCTATCGAACCCCTTGGATCCACCTCTAGTCTGAGTCCTTTTTAATTTTTAATAACGTATTGGCAGATTGAGCGTTGTCAACTTCTCACGCTGAGGTGTGCACGGTCCTGCCTATTTGGTCACCGACTTGATCTACTTATGTCACCAACATTGTTAGCGAGTTGGTAGATTTTCGACCACTGACAAAGATGGGGAGTTCATCTCTACTCATTTTCATTTTCCTATCCACCCACGGAGGGCGGGGTTGTTATCAGATTAATTTTAACTTTTCCCCGCCAACGGTAACTCCTGGGAGACATGAAACATCGACCAGGTGGTTTCACGGCAGGCTTTATCACATAGCTCTATCAGCTCACATAGGGGAGATTGGGTGTATTGCGCCCGCTTAAGGAAGGCCGCTTGTGGTAGGTATAAAGTATAGTTTCCAGGTGATGGGAAGACTTTTAACACAAATTTTGATCAATTCTGCAAGATTTTAACCCATTCCTAGGCCTGAAATTTGCTGATTCATAGAATGATCACGGAATTGGTAAATCATTGCAAAGGGTGCATTTCACTCAGGCCTATTGTTAATTGCGCCAAGGAGGGGAGCATTTGTTTTCAATTGCGCCCTATGAATAAACACTACATAGATATGGGGCAAGGAAATTGGTTAAGAAGTCGCAAAGGGAAGGTAGGAAATAGATCAAGACTTATGGCTGTGTGATTAACCTGCATCAAGTGTCTGCATGATAATGCATGCCCAATAATGTGGCATTCTATAATTTTTTCGGGCTCATCGAACAACCAACTGTGAGTATCATATGGTGCACATTTAACCGTGGCGCATTTAAAATTTCAGAACAAAGACAAACATGACTACGTATTGGGACACCTGCTTCACAGGAATGACTAGTAGAAGGCTGAAAATACACGCAAATGTGCCTTGTGTAGAATGCAAGTCCTCACATCGTCCCAAAATTAATTGAATTCTTATTTTACTATATTTTTGAACCTTAAATATCGTAAGAAACCTATTCTTAAAAGATTATGGCAGGCCAAGCTCAGCTGGAACCCACCAGCAATGGCGGCGCGCCGGAAAGAGGAAGTTCCTAGTGATGGAAACGAGGTGGTAGTGCGTAAAATTGAATACCACTTTTAGATTCCTGTGGAGGGTGGAGGGCGCAATTAGTCGCATGGGCGCAATACACTCAATTTCCCCTACCGTTACGAGGGTGCCACATTGCCTCTAAAACAAACCACTACACGCAGACGATCCTTCACAACATCACTGAACGACAGTTTCAACAGAACTAATTTAACTAGTTCTGTTCCTAGGTATTCGTCGGCCGGTGGATTCAGACCAAACATCCCTCCAGTCACGGTCCATGTCCGAGGCTTTCAATGCCACCTCTGCCCGTTTCACCTGATGCATGCGGGCACCCAGTGGAACGCCTGTGCCGTAGTTCCGACTACAGGGGAGTGAGGCAAGTCAGAGGCATGAGCCGGATGAACGCCTGGTCCTGGGCGCTTCTTAGTACGACCACTGCATTGTCAGTGCTCCCGTTAGCGGATTCAGCCGTAAAGCCCCCTGGTCAATTGGGGTCGACTTTCACAACACTGCACCCCTGATCTGCGCGGTATGAGAACATTGGATTGCCTGTGATTTACGGTCGTCATTATCAAACAGCTATGTGGAGGCCGGTGTTGGCTGCATAACGGGGTGAATGGGTCCGTAGATAAAGCTAACACAATGGGTGCACGAATAACAAATTGAAATGTAAAACACATATAACTAGAGTCTGACTACCACGCTGATGAAAAAATATCGAAAGAAATTAATTAGTAAAGTCATTAGTCTGGGAGGGGACCGAAAACCTAAAAGGCTAAAAATCAGTCATCTTTTAGAGTTTTCTCACAAGGGCCTGCAACCAGTTTTGTGAATTCCCATCAGGATCGTCATTATTCTTGAGTGCAGCAATTATTTTTTACCATATAACAACAGTATCACTTTTGAGCATATCTTTTAATTGATGTGCATTTGTTTCAAGTATGCATGCGTTATTGGGGACGGTTCTGGCATATTGCAATATTTTTCCATACGTCAACCAGTTTCGGGTCTAGCCGGTCGGTGTAGGGGGGCGGGGCAAACCAAGTCGAAAAGCAAAAATAAGAAAAAATAAAAAAACGTCACACAGTGAAAAATTGTGCAACAATATGACTTGACGGTATACTTTGATGTTTTTTAGGCGGAAGGCAAAAAAATCACGGGGTGAAAAATATGGGCTCAAAATACTTTTTTCTCATCCATAGCCAAATATTTACACAGGACTTAACTGGTTCTGTTTGAAGATGAGAGTTGGAGTTCCAAAATCTTGATTATAAACTAAAAAGGAGTCGGGGCAAAAAGGAGGTCGACCGCTTTGACAGGGGGGCAAAAACATAGTTTTACCCCGAGTTTCTCCGTTTTGGGGGAGCAAACGCCTCCCCCTGGATCCGCCACTGACGTCAACGGACTTATTCATAACTACATGAGAGTTCTAGGGGGTTAATTGTCTTCTCATTTGACTTTTAAGCAGAGATCCAGTGATTGAGCGTTGTCCAGCGTTAAAATTTGTAGTTTGCGTAATCAGTTTTAATCGTAAATGCATATCGGAAGTCATTCACTATTCACGAAGAGCCTGTAGATGAGCATACCAACTGACAAGATTACAGCAGCATCCACGTTCTCAAGGTAGAAATGATCGACTTATTCTACTGGAGCTTCATTACGTTCTATGCATGAAGCATACTGGCGGAGGAAATGAATGTACCGTTTAACCACTGGGTGAGGACACTTTCCCACGAAATGATTCTGTTTACGGTGTGAGACAAACCGGTTCTCTGTGCAGTGTAAACATACGGATTCGTCTGACCCAAGTGAAAGTTGGCCCCCATCTGCATCCATTATTTTAAGATGCAGACAGCTGAGTGACTAGTCCCTACGTGGATTCCTGTTTCCTATGGGAGAGCTACTTTGGCCAAGAGGAGGAGGGGGCATTTGACATTATTGGGGGTGCAGTTTGGGCTAGGAGCACCATATTGCATGGTGGGGGTGGCGCTAACACTTGAATCCTGGGAGAAGGGTGAGGTGGAGTGCGACGTTTCAGGGGTGTGCCAGGGCGGTCCCTGAGAGTGGTGGCGGATGGGTCGATCAGGGTTCAGCCTCCTTCTGCCCCCTCTCTCCACTTAGATCCGGCTAGAGATTGCAAGAGGGTTGCAAGAGTTCCTGATGCAACATCTCAACCAATGGGAAATTCCAAACAGATCTCGGAATACCTTCGTTCCAGAGCAATTTCTGTTTCAATATTACTATCCAGCTTTACTAGTTTCAAGTTCTCAGAACAGTCCGAGCGGCAAAATCACCCGAGAGCTTGCGGCGTACATTGCCCTAGGGCATAAGCGTCGCCACCGGAAAAAAGTGGGGGGGGGCAGCCAAACTTCAAACGGACACTGACAAAACACTTTTCACGTTAGGACCAAATACTGTTCGAATTTGGGGTCCTCGTTGCCTTCTGCAGCGGCTGGTTATAAGAATGTCCAGTTTTCGCCCATTTTGGTTGAGATCAGGACATTTTTGGCCGAAAAGTGGGGGACCAACCCCCCTGCCCCCCCGGTGGCGACGCCCCTGCCCTAGGGACACCAAGGGTATGTGCTATTCAGGGGCAGGCAAGGGCAAGTGCATTCAGCTATGGCCGCCAGCGGATCAGATGGAGCTCAAACAAAAATAATAAAGAATAACAAAAAAATATAGAAACACTCACGTTGTAGGCTGGGCATGATGATGAAGGGTGTGCCTGGAGCTCGACTCAGGCGAGGGCTCGACCGTCCTCCCTCACGAGGGCTGCCCGGCTCCGATTTGATCTCCGCCGACACGAACATTGCCGGGTCCGGCGGCGTCGCACTGCTGGCCTCGCCCTCTACTGGTGCCTCGGTGCTGCCATCTTGTAGTCGGGAAATGCTTTCCTCTGGTGGCGAAGTTTGAAACTCTTCGTTGGTCTCTCCGCCGCCAGTAGAAGGCTGGGCGCTGTCTGCGGCGTGCTCTGATTTTACAACTGTTTCCTCTGAAGTTGGTGATTGTGGCTCTCCAGGTGGGGCGCTACCATCGGGACTTAATCGAGACGATTCGCTGCGCTCCGTTGCGTCAGCGATGGAAGGTGTTTGCTGGTCATTTTCACCTCCGGTTGAGAAATGACGACCGCCTTCTTCGTCGTCCTCTCCCTCTGAGTGATCTGCAATCACAAATATTTCAGATTAGACAGGAAAAACAGGGCGTATTTACACTACTGCAGCAGAGTCGTTAAAAAAACACTCTTTACTTTTCAGACTCGAACCCACTTTTTCCCCGTTATATATTCAATTTCGATATCAATGAGCCACATTCCAAGCATCTACAACAACGGCAAAGATCGCCTCAAAACGGTTTAAAATTTTATATTTCAGCCACCAAATCAGCCGCCCGGCGTTGTAGTCTCCTGTTGTTAAATTGGAATGAAACGGGTGCATAACGTACCAGTAAAGAAAGCGTTTCATATGCGTGCGTATTTGAGCAATAGATGGACTTTAAAATGCATCCATCTACTTGTCAGATCTATTTGCAGCGTAACATAGATATGTGCTACTCGACATGCGACCTGGAATTACATGGTTCATCAGCCTAGTACTCTTAATCCCCACCGAACAGGAATGCCTTCCGGAGGCGAGTCTATCTCTAGTAACCTTCGCTGGAGAACGTCTATGAACGTCTTTGAGCTCGGTGAAAGGTTCGGTACCAAGCCTCAGCTAGCTTGCCAATCCTGGCAGATGGCTGGTATTCGATTGCCTGAATCTTAAGTATTCTGACCAGAAATGGCTCCGTTAAGAAGCTGGTGACTGGTATAGCTTCCCTGCTCCAAGGTATTCCAGAACTTAATGTGGTGAACGATCCCACAGCGTGGTGTGAAGCTGGCGGAATATTTCGTGAGCCATCCAAAGGGTAAAAATATGCAACAGGATCTTCTTTTATCAGTACCAGAGGTCTCAAATAGTTCGCAGGAGAATAGGGAGAAGCACCTGCCTCAACGACGTTCTCCAACGAATGTTACCAGAAAAAGGTTCGCCTCCGGAAGGCATTCCTGTTCGGTGGCGATTTAGAGTACTAGGGTGCTGAACCATTCAATTTCAGGTCTTTTGTTGAATAGCGTGTATTTATATTGCGCTGCAAATACATCTGATAATTAAATGGCTGCATGTTAAATTCCATCTACCCCTCTTATACGCACGCCAATGTCACGCTGTCTTTACTGGTAGGTTATGCATCCCTCTCATCGCAATTTAACAAGGGGAGACTGCAACGCCGGGCGGCCAATCTGGCGCCTGAAACATGAAATCTTTAACCGTTTTGAGGTGATCTTTACCATTGCCGTATATGCTTGGAATGTGACTCATTGAAGTCAGAATTGAATATATAATGGGGAAAAAGTGAGTTCGAGTCTGAAAAGTAAAAGAATATTTTTGAACGACCCTAATACTGCAGCTTCCCTCTCCGAATGTTGAACACTGATTTCACCCCAGGGTCAAGAGTAAAACGACTTTCTGACTGTGAGTTATTATACTGAAACTTACCGCCTGTAAATAATCGTCAATTCAAATGATTAAAACGGTTCATTTAAATGAAAATGGATAGTTTTCGAAATGCTGAGGCGAGGAGCATGATTATAGATTGAAAAGATAATGAATGGCCTGTCTCCCGGAACTCCGGATGCAAAATGGCTCGAAAACACCGGGATTATATATTCGGACACAGCCCTTCATCAGAATCAGTATAGTACAATAGGAAAAATCACAAATTCTTGGTCATAGTGTAAGTCTTGTTTTCAATCAGCGTAGAACAATAGGTAAAATCACAAGTTATTGGTCATAGTGTATGTCTTGTTAAAATATGACCGAAAATTTGAGATTTTACATATTATATTATGCTGATTTTGATGAAGGACTGTGCCCGAATATAAAATCCAAGTGTATTAGATCCATTTGCATCCAGGATTTGAGGAGGCAGGCCATTCAACATCTGACCAATTTAAATGAAAATTGCTTCAATAGTTTTCTCTCCTAATTTCATTGAGCTCTGAGCAACATAATTTTTCAGACAGTTGATGATGAAGTGCAAAATCGTAAGCGAGCGTTAACCGTATCAAAGTCTTCACACATTTCCATCAGCTTGCAGGTCACGCATTAACCTCACCGCCAACTCATCATCCAAACAACTCCAGCGAACTGCAGAACGCTTTCCCACGGTGTGATCTCCACGGAGTGAACAGGATGTATATCGATCATCAGACACACATACATACATGGAGGAGGAACGACGCGATATAATTTATTTGCTGTTTCTGTCATCATCAATCATGCCACAAATAATCAAGTCGCAAGGCGATTGGCATACTGTATCATGACCCTTTGGCTCTCGGAACCTGCGAGTGGGGTTACAATATATACCATGAATACTTAGTGCATGACTCATCAGTGATATATCTACCTATAAACAGAATACGGGAGGCGATAACGCATGGCTCTGATTATATCAGGTTTGATCTCGCTAAGCCTTGCAACTAAAAATAGCATCCATGCATAACCAATGCTGAGTATACTCAGTTGAAGCAAATCTCAAGAAGAGACAAGATTAGATGTTTATTTTACCTTAGCATCTGGAACTATAATTCCATCTTCGAAGATCAGCGCAGAAGCACAGAGTGCTAAGTTTGAAGCGTTCCTCGTATGAAACAACATCTCTGGGTAGGGACGCGCCTGTGACCATGACACATTGAATTTTTGGCATGTATCGAGAGAACCCACCCTCCCGGTAAATTACGCCCTGTAGTAGACAGTGGCACGCCTAAAACTACGCCCTGCCAGATAGTGTCATGCCGCCCAGCGAGTGCTATTGGTGCTGGGCAGGGGACCAACAAAAGCCCAATCCAGTCGCCAACCGAATGTCGAAAACAGGACGCTTTCGCCACTCGCACATAACTCGCTCCCAGCCTCGACAGTAAAAATGGGGCAATCATACTTATGAACTCGCTATTGGAATGTCTAAGCCATATAAACGTTCATTAGTCCACATCATTCACTTTGCGTAAAAGTATCTCCGTTGAAAACGAAGCCCAAAAACACCGTGTAGCAGCGACGACGAATAACAAAAATCTGACCCTCCCGGGGTTCGAATCCGGTACACTTAAGCCTTAGCCGATCACTCTACCGACTTGACCAACCAAACTACGAGAATCGCGCTCGTAGGAAATAATATACTGAGAAGTCTCTGTTAAAGCTCTGTTCATTATTTGCCAAAGAGATCAGCCAGCCAAATAACCTCAAAGAGTGGGCGAACCTGCATATTACGCACACAGTTTACAAATCAGTTCGAGAGTTTTCGTGTTCGCAAACTATTTTCTGGAAGCATTCGAAAATGTACAAAAACACTGCCTTCCAATGCCAGAAACTGTTGTCAGGCCCTGTACGCCGGCGTACGCCAGCAACTCTGGTCTGTCGCTGTCTGCCGAGGCTGTCGCAGCCGGCAATTCCGGCCTGTCGCCTGTCTGCCGAGGCCACCGCCGCGCTGCGGTCAGTTAAAAGTACAAGTATAACAAAGGGACGCGACTCCGAGACAATTGCAGATCCCTTACATGCTAAATTGTCGAATAGTTTTCTCTTTTGGCACTACCTCGAGAGTTTAAATATCGAAAGCAAGATGGGAGTTGGGACAATGGTGGATCTACTCCAACGCGGGGCGGGGGTGAAATGAATGAAACTGAGGGAGATCAATTTTAATCGGAAATTTGAGAGCTATTACCTTGGCAGTGCAGGCGGGAGTAGCCCCACCTCTTGGAGGTCGGGTGGGAGGTTCACCGAGCCTCGTGTGGATGGGGGTTCTCTGAGATTCGTGAGGATGGGGATTCTCTGAGATTCGTGAGGATGGGGATTCTCTGAGATTTGTGAGGATGGGGGTTCTCTGAGATTCGTGAGGATGGGGATTCTCTGAGATTCGTGAGGATGGGGGTTCTCTGAGATTCGTGAGGATAGGGGTTCTCTGAGATTCGTGAGGATGGGGGTTCTCTGAGATTCGTGAGGATGATGCTCGGTAAAAGCCTCGCGTCCTGAGGCGTTTAGCTGGGGAAAGGCCCGGATCTCTGGGAACTTCCTTCTTTTCTCCTCTCCTACTTTCTGAATTCCGATTTCGGAGGTGTTTTCTGTCGCACTTAATAGCTGCAGTATCCGAGATCTGTCGCCATCCCTGTTTGGCGAGTTGGTGGGTTTTCTCACCCCTGAAGCTGCAGTTTCGAATAATGTCCTACAACAATTAAATACAGCTGGGACTTCATCCGCACCGTGGGATTAGATGTAGGCGGTACCGGCTGTCAGGCTATACAGGCGACATAGCCGATCTATCTGGCCATATAGGCGGTATCGCCGGTGATGGCTGTCTGACTATATGGACGATATAGGCGATACTGGTTGTCTAGACTATATAGGAGACATAGGCCGTACTGGTTGTCTGACTACATAAGTGATATAAGCGATATTGGCTGTCTATAGGCGATATATGCAGAACTGTCTTATCTGGTTATATAGGCGATGCTGGCTACCAATACTATATATGATACATAGGCGGTTTTGGCTGTCTGACTATATAGGGTACATAGGCGGTACTGACTGTGTGACTATATAGGCGATATAGGCGATACTGACTGTCTGAATATATAGGCGATATAGGCAGTTGGATCAAGTACGTCATGGATTGAATATTCATCTAGATATCCAATATAATCCTATCCAAGGATTGGATTGCCCAAGATTTCGGGTAGATCTGGAGCTAGATGTTGACTGACATTTGTGTAGATTTAGTGTTAGTTTCTCCGATCTGAATCGGATCCGAAGTGATAATCCTGGAGTGCAAACGGATCGGCCTGGATCTGTGGAGGAAACTCTGGGCCTGGATCGGACTGGATGGGATTTCTCTTGGCTATGACGTGCTTCAGTACTGGTACAGATCGCCTCTCACAGCGTGTGGGAAGTCTACACGAAGTCCAGTCTCTCCAGGACTTGGTGGCGATCAAAGGCTACGGCACATACGCCAGCATATGACTGGCACACGCGAATGTGGCAAGATTTGATTGAAAAAAAAACTGGTCAGCCAAGACAGAATCCTTCTACTGTAAGCTTGGTATCAAACCCAATGCATCAGATGCTGGCTAATACTTTCTTTTTTGATATATATATATATATATATATATATATATATATATATATATATATATATATATATATATATATATATATATATATATATATATATCAAAGCAGTTGCTTTGGAATTTTCAACTGATTACGATCGGTACTAATATTTCCCACACACTGTTAAGTGAACCAAAATGGAATAAAGAGAGTTAACGAGCTACACATAACGATTCTGTCCGATACTTTCTATCGAAATGCCGGAACATTAAAGCTATAACATTTTGTATTTTTTCAATTTCTGTCTTCTGACAAATTCCGTTAAGGTCAATCTATAATAAAAAGGGACATACATTAGGGTGTTTCAGCCCACTATAGTAAAATTTTGTTTGTTTGGAACGAAGTCATATCGACTTTCCCCCAGCTCTATACGTAAAACTGAATCGATTGACACCCTTAAAAGCAAAATAAAAGGACATTTAGAGGTCGCGCACTTTATCACCAAAAACCATTGCACTTGAAAGAGGCGCATTCTTTCTTGGTGCGCTTGGGTAGAGCCCTCCGATGGAGCTCCACCACCCGGAGCAGGTACTGCTTCTGCTTCTCGTCCTTGACGAATCCGTTAAACCTCTTGATGAGAGCTATCTCCCTTTCCCGCTGTTTTTGTCTTGAGTCAAGAGTTAAAGTCGTTGTGGAGTCCCATTTGATATAATGGTCCTTCCCATATGTAGAAGGAGTATCGCAACCGATTCGACGCATATGTTCGAAATTCATCGTAAGAACATATTTTAAGCCACATCAAACGATCAAACAATTACTGGTTAAACCAAAGGACAGGATAGACAACCGGAAAAACCAGGCCCAGTATACAATATGGAATGTAATGACTGTCCAAAAATATACATTTGAGAAAGCAAAACGATGATGGAAGTCCGACAAAACGAACACCAAAAATCTCGACAAAAACTAATCCGAGGGTCAATTGACGAGAGAGCAGCGGAGGCCACAGCGGAACACTCATTCAAGAAAGATCATTATATCAAATGGGACGCCATAACGACTTTAACTTTCGACTCAAGACAAAAAACAGCGGGAAAGAGGCAATTTACATCCAAACCACCACGAAACCAAAAATGAATAGAAATATCGGCAAAGTTACCATCTTCTCTGGATTTTTGGACCCCTTAAAACGCCAGCCAAACAAGAGATTGAATTGAAAAATAATATGTGTTTAGAGCTAATAATTATAAAATGATTCGTCATGTTCGTCATGTCATGTTCATGATTCGTCATTGTTCTTTCAAAGTTTACTGTCTTCGTGTTTTTTGCTTAGTTAGGTTCATGTCATAGTTTATCTTCATCTCCCTTGAAATCGGGGGCGGGATGCCCCCAAAATCTGTCGGGTTTTATATTCAGGCTAGTCATTGTACATGTGTGTTTGGGCTGCAACTTAACTTGGCAAAAAGTCAATTTATGTGGTTAGGCAAAGAGAAGAGATGTCAACATCCCATTTGCGGCCTACCGCCGAGTGCTAAGGTTAAAGTACTCGGGATGGAGTTTAGTGCCTTACATAACTGCGAGGAAGAAAATATTGGACACGTTAATCACAAAATACAAAATACATTGAATCAATGGTCCCAGAGGGACCTTTCATTGAAGGGTAAGATAACAATAGCAAAATCTCTCGTTGTCTCCCAGTTGATATATATTATTTCGGCTGCGCGAATTGATAAAAAGCACTTAGTGGCAATTCAAAGCAAGATCATGAAGTTCATATGGAGAGGTCGCCCACCAAAAGTTTCTAGGAATACCCTATACCAGACTGTTGAAAAAGGGGGCTTGAACGTTCCGAATGTAATCAACATGTACAAAGCGATGCGTGTACCGTGGCTGGGGAAAACTCTAACAAACATTGATGCACCTTGTTCTGAAATTTTACAGGCTAGGTTGAAAATCAAGTTCGAACACATTTTGCACATGAATTACGGAGATAACTGGACTAATTCACAAAAATACCATTATTTTACAAGGAAATGTTAAAGTGGCTACGAGAAGCCTTACCTATCAAAGAGCCCCAAAACGGCAAGGAAGTGCGAAGACAGTGTCTTTGGAATAATTCAGCAATACGCATAGGAGGACAGCCCCTGTTCTGCCGTAGGGTATATTAAACTGGTTTGCATTTGATCGACGATTTATTTGACAATCAGGGGCTTTATATGAGTTTCGAGCAATTTAAAGAACGTTATCCAGCGACAAGAGTTGATCCTTTGACCTATTACGCCTGGAACCGAGCAATACCACGGGTATGGAAAGGGATGATAAGAGGAACAGTGGTATTGGAACCAGAAGAACGGGTGATGGGATATTTAATCAATATGGAAGGGGAGGATATTAATTTAAAACATTTAAAACCCAAAAGTATTTCCATTAAGTGGCTGGAAAACCTTACCCCCAACGCTCAAAGAAAATGGCAAACTGAAGGAATTGATTTTGGTGAAGATTGGCAAAAAATCTTTATAATGCCGTTCAAAATAACTAACTCGACAAAATTACAGTCTTTGCAATTTAGACTAACACATAGATATTTTCCTACTAGACGCTACTTGTGTATTAGGAACGTTGTAACTGATCCGTTTTGTAGCAATTGTGGTGAAGTTGAAACAATGCAGCATATCTTCTTGGAATGCAATGATGTTCAAAATTTCTGGAATGCAATGGCTATGAGAATAAATGAGAAACTTCCAGCTCCCAACAAGTTAGTAATCAACGTTAACAATGTACTGTTTGGATCCCTGTTGACTTTAGACATAGTGAATTTCATCGTATTAATTGGTAAACAATACATTGCCAATCAGTATTTCAGCGGCGGCCAAATCAGAATCGATGCATTTGTGAAAACTGTTGTTAAAAGTTTCAAAATGGAACAACACAGCGCTAATCAAAATGGGTTGATTTCCAAGTTCAGACAGAGATGGGCACCCTTTATTGGAGAACATGGAAAACTTATTTTGTAAGTATTTGGAAGCAATTTAGCAAGCACTGACAAGCTGTAATGACTAATTAAGGTAAAAAATGAGATTGTGAAGGAAGTGTCGTCTGCTTGATGGGTAGGGTTAGGATGGGGATGAGGACGGGGAATGCTCATTTTGCGGTGACGATTGTGTCAAAGCTGCCAAGGAACTAAACAGTAAGGTATGTTTCAGACATGTGCGCCCTGTTTGTTTTTGTGCACATGATGATGCACAAACGTAAACCTGATGTGCTTTGTGCTGAGGCTGCCTTGTGAATGTGGCTTGACACTGTTTGCTGACTGAAATAAGCAATTCCGAAAAAAGTCATTGTGCATGTGCAGTAATACATAATTTACTTAATTTGAAGAATATTTCAGATGTGAAATAGAAAACCAAGCAGAAGAAAACCAGCGCCAGTATCAGTGTGGAAATGTGTACATTCATAGGCGTAGGAACAGGGGGGCAGGGGACCATAGCCCCCAATATTCTTGATTCTTAACCCTTAACCCTATGGCGTGGACTGGAAAGAAATGACTTCCAAATGCACCTTGGCCTTCCCCAATATTCTGGACGTTCCTACGCTTATGTGTACATTTGAATACATTTTATAAAAAAAGCTGCAAAAGTGCACGACCTCTAAATATCATCGAAATACATGGAAATTTCGCACAGAAGCTTGTAAGCAGATGAGGTTTGAGGGGAACATCGATATGCGTCGAAATATTGCATTTTGGAACAATGAAACACGCTAACATACATCGCTACAGCGTTGCAAGCTTCCTTTTTAAGCAGAACATTTAGCAGAAAATGGATTAGTGCTAGTCTTCCAAAATTGGAGCAGTGAACGGAACAGGTTCGCCCCAAACAATATTAGGAAGTGGTGTTCCTTGCTATCATTTCCAGCTCCATCAAATATAAAGAATATCTAAAACATATATATTCCAATCCCTGTGATAAGCATCGAAATGGATAGAAAATGCTTCGACCGCACTGCCGGTGGTTGGTTCCTATACGCCGTACTGGGTGAGTGATGGACCAGACTTCGATGGCCCCTGTTCAGCTTTGATAGGAACGCGCGCTGAAATAAAAATAGCCCATAAGTTTAAGGGGATTTAAGGTGCTTTAACTTCACTTCACAATTCTTTTGCTCCGGAATACATTATTACTGATGAATCAGGCTATTTTTGTTCCGAACATTTTGTTTCATTTCGAACCCGAGTACTCATTCATTTAGGACCACTTCTCGACTCTGGCATCTTCGAAGTCAGCGTGTTTTCAGGAAGAGATTCCGTCACAGTTGCCAGCTCGAGGGAAAAAGCAATAGGGGGAGGTTTTCCACTTGAACAGGCTACTGAGTCTACATTGATGATCTGAGGATGAGGTTTTAGGGGCCAATTCCTATTTTAAGGTCCTCCGTGGCAATTCTAGTGGCTTCCTTTTATGCCTTGTGTATCTATCGAGTATATATGTCTATATAACTCGTTGGGAGCCTTCTATGAGATCTCCAGAATTTGCGCTGGTCCGAGTGTCTTCTGCGCCGTCATCAGGGCCTCTCGCAAAATTGAAAACAAAGTCACGTATCTACTGTTCGAAGCTCTTCTGCGTGGTAGATAGGCTTATCTACACACAATCATGTTTTCACTATCAGGCGATAGGAGCTCCTTCGCTTTTCCAAGAGAATCTTAGTTTGCTTTAAGCTCTGATAAGTTATATTTAGCTTGCAGCTCCTTTAACACCTCCCAGAACAGCTGAGAGGGCTTTTACACTTGTCTTGGGGTCTCAAATGTCATCATCGGAGCCTCCTAAACCAAATATCAGGCGGTTCAGATGTTTTTGCTCAGCCCCCGGGCCTTGTTTGGCATGTAAAGAAACACTATCGACTGGTATGGAGTTCCATGTTGTCGTTATTGACGCATGTTTTATAATTTCGAGGGTAGCCATGCAAAAGCATTGGGCTATTGTGTCAGCCTGAGGTCCTCCTAGGCCGCTGCACGGGCCTCCTTTGCTATCTCAGGAAGTTCCATTTCGATTTAAACATTCTACCTTACCTTCCCGGGGCTTCTCATAAAGCCCCAGATACTTCTGCGTTCGCCTTGTTTGTAATTTCTAGGGGTTTCCTGTATTTTTAAGAGATCACCTGCATAGTCGTGCCTGCTCAAAAGAAAGAAGAACATAATATTTTCTTTCCTGGTGGCCAGTTTTTCCGTCACTGGATCTTCATTGCTTTTATAGGTCTCATTGGTCATTTGAGGCAACCATGGCAAATTTGAAACCCATGATTTGTTATTGCTGGTCTCTTTTTCATTTAGACAGCTTCCTGCACTGGCTTGAGGGCCCTCTTTCACAAAAATGCAGTCTGTAGCCCTACCTCCACAGCTTAAGGGTCTTTAGGGCGAGTTCAGTACAACCCTCAGCGTCCTGCCGCAGGGGCCTCCATTTTTTCTGCAGGGCTTGCGTGAAGTTGGGTGTCTGTCCACAACGTTAGAGGATGCATCTCGTTCTCACCCACAACTCCTTCCTCTATGATGGAGAGCACGGTTGGCACGGAATTTACCGTAACCCTGTATTTCTGTTAGCCTTTCTGGACCTTCTCATATCTTTGCTGCAAATTCCAAAAGCCGGGCGGAGAAACTAAAACAAATCCTAGCGCACCACTTTCCCTGCGATGTTTCCTTTCCGGACAGTTCCCCGCATCGCGGAGACGAGTGAGCACTATTCGAACAGCGATTACGCGTGAGCGGACAGAGCACTTTTCAAACAGCCGTGACATACATAGTCATCACCCGGAAGATTCAACACGGGACGATGGACGGCTAACACATCAGCCGTGGCAGCGCGACACACGATAGTCACTTTTCAGAACACGGCATTGCACTTCATTGAATTGTGATGGCCGTGTCAAAGGCTCGCCGCGCCGCAAGAGGGGCCGTTCTGCGGCCGCGATAGCCACGGACAGAGCCTGTTATCGCCAACGGCGCTCCGGTGGCATCACTACGGGCTCCCGCCCTAGTGGTGGCAACATCATCGACGCTCGCATGAGGCTGAGTTCGATTTTATAGTGCGTGGTTTGTTTTTTGGTTTATAAGTGCACGTGAACCATGTTGTATTTTTGCCGCCAGGGTGCTGGCTGTATTGAAATATCTGAGAAGTTGTATTATACATATATTCTCGGTATATCTGCATTCATTGGTTAACGAGATGAATGTGTCCGCGGCTAAATGAGTTAACGAGGGAAGTTACGTAAATATTTTACAAGTAGTTTATACATTGCTAGATGCTCGTGGGGATGGGGGGAACATTCACCCCACACTTTTCATTAAAATCCTGATCTCAACTAAATTTGGAAAACAATATAAATTTATGGAACCAACCAATGTCGAAGTCCAGTCCAGAAATGGCCAGTTTTGGTGTTAGATGGGGTAGTTTCTTATCATCATCAGGTTGAAGATTGACTGACCCCCTTCTTTGGTAGGTAACTATGCTCTGAACTTTAACAAATTTTAGAGAAATTCAATGCAGTGAAGGCAAATTTTTTCAGTGTCCTCCTCATAATATTGTTGACAATACCAATTTTTCAGATTGCCATCTCAAAAACTGCAATTACCTGGCTTTGCATCTACAGCATCATTTCCTAACGTTGCAGAGCTGAGTAATTTTGCATTTCTGTTTTGTCAAATTGCCCCACAAGTCAAAACGTCTGTTTCATTTTTTGTCCCGAAAAAGGTTTATGGCGACTAAACTTGATCGGTATAGTCGGCAGTGGATCCCTGGAAGATAGGTTATGAAAAACAACCTAGGCAATAATAGAACAGCTCCCGATAATTTTTAAAATAGCATGATATTATATATATTGGTGATATATTTCGGCCAACATATCATGATCCAGAGCACATTAGCGACATCAAAACCATGTGCCGCGCAATTTTCCCTAGCTTTTATGCTTTCCATATTTCAAATCATACATATTCCACGCTCCATCCAAGCTTACAAATCTGAAAATCATCAAATAATCTCTCCTTTCCCGGGCGGTGCGTCCGATTTTTCCGGCCCATCGTCGCCACGTGCAATCGCCACCGTCGACGCCGCCGACGGCATTTGCGTGTGAAGCGTATCGGCAGGGCGGCGGACGGTCACCGCTTATCTCCTGCCTGCACCCTTTCCTGAGGCCGCATCGGAGCCGACGGACCGCGTCGTTCGCGACGCCCTCGCCATCAACATAGTACACATCCGCAATGGGGTGAATCTGCGTCCCTGGCTGCCGGACCAGGACCTGAAGAGCAATAATGTAAAAAAACTGATCCCCCATTTGTAAAAGGTGCTCTGCTTGAATCTGGTTCCGCGGAGCCGGATGTGTGCTAGCGTTGTTAAAGCAGGTGAAGAGTGGCGGGGAGGAGGCAGCTGCCCTATCGTCTCTTCCGGTGACACCAGCTGTATCTTACGGGCACCAGCTCCTTGGTTTATCGGCAAGCTTCCGTAGAACGAGAGAGAGAGAGAGAGAGAGAGAGAGAGAGAGAGAGAGAGAGAGAAAAAAGAAAAAGAGAGAGAAAGAGAGAGAGAGAGAGAGAGAGAGAGAGAGAGAGAGAGAGAGAGAGACAGAGACAGAGACAGAGACAGAGACAGAGACAGAGACAGAGACAGAGACAGAGACAGAGACAGAGACAGAGACAGAGACAGAGACAGAGACAGAGACAGAGACAGAGACAGAGACAGAGACAGAGACAGAGACAGAGACAGAGACAGAGACAGAGACAGAGACAGAGACAGAGACAGAGAGAGAGAGAGAGAGAGAGAGAGAGAGAGAGAGAGAGAGAGAGAGAGAGAGAGAGAGAGAGAGAGAGATAAGAGAGATAGATATTGCAGAACATAGGTGGGTGAGTTAGAAAGAGACAAAAGTGAGAGAGGGACTGAGTCAACATGAAACAGAGCAGCTAGTCTGCACGCGCACACCCGCCCTATCTCCGACCACCCGGTCTGCTCTATCGCTGGGGGCGACTTCCTCCCGGGAGGAGATACAGTACATCCTCCAGCCGCCAGGCTGCCGCGTCGCCGCTCGCTGCCGGTATCAGCGGGGGCTATTGTGCCTCAGCAGCGGGGAGGGAGTAAAGGGGGGGGGCATCGGCAGCGGCGGCCCTGTTATCGCCAGCACGTCATCCGACCCCTTTATCAGAGGACGGCGGGCAGCCGACCGCGGTCTGAAGAGATAGCGGCGTCGACCGCGACGCTAACGTCGACGGCGGAGATAGCGGCGAGCGCGACGCAGATGCGGCGGTCGGCGCGTGATACCCGCTCACTGAGAGAGACGATACCGGCGGCCAGCGTACTCAGGCAGAGGAGGGGATCAGTGGCGTGTCCAGCCGGTTCGCAGAGGGGGACGGGTGAGGATGAACGGTCACAAAGAGGTAACACGTTGTTTTAGGTGTTGGTTTGGAGCAAATGTATTTCATGGCCCTCTCCCTGGATCCACCACTGCCGGAGGACAAGGATGCACTGACGCTGCTCTCACGAGCAGCTATGCGCTCCTGCAAATGAAAAGAACACCAGGAAGGGAATATCTCACGTTACGCATTGGTACAGTAAATGTAGGTAACCACGTGTGTAGGTAGGTACTGCAGTGATTCGACTGGTTTGGACATATTTGTCTTCCCATAATATTTGAAGTGATAGTGACAGACGACCAAAACGGCTCTCGACTGTCAAGTACGGGATTCTGCTATGGAAAATGAGCCGAATGAGCGAAAGCACCAAATGGGTGTTTTTTAACCATTCGTGGGATCATTGACATCGGTAGTATCGTAGAAAGCCATCAATGAGAAACACATGTGAAGAATAACTACCCCACCTGCCGGCACTTCAGCCGCTTGAGCTTTCAAGAAACACCCTTATAAATCTTAATACAAGCTGGTCCGTGTAGAGGTAAACCAATTTTAACACCGTAACTTGGAAAAGTCAATAGCTCTTTCGAAATAACTGTCCAGCTCATTAATATTACAAACCCCAGAGGGAGACTGAAGCATGACACGACAGAGAATTCCTCCTTCGTCACATCCCGAGTGACACTGCTAATAGCGGCTAGCTCGAATGTGGTCACGGGACTTCCCAGAAGTCCAGTAAATACTGTGCTATCCGGGAGCTTCACTAACTAGTCAGAGCTGGAGACCTCCCGATCCAGGGGGATTCCGGATTACAGCACTGGAACGGCAAAACCGACTCCAGGCGAGACTAAACACCTAGAGGTGGGGAGTGGGGTCCCGCGATCACTCCGTCCTCGGGACGGTAGCTCGCTGGTATTTTCGGGAGTGAGTCCAGTGTTTAGGAGACCAGTTCGGACGCGAACATACTTAACCGAAGACCTGTTGATTCCGTGCGCAACCAAGATGGACCACAAAAGAAAATAGTTTCAAATGCGTCATAAAAAGCATGCATAAAATTTCCCGCCAGAGAAGGGTGCATGCAGCAAAAAAGAATCATGTCACAATCTGAAATATATGAATAAGCGGGGTCCACAAATTTCAAAAGATCGGACCGAGTAAACAAACTGTTATCAGTTCTGAAAACAAAGAGAATGGCCTGGGCCGTTACAGAGCTTAACTGCAACATAATGACACCAAATGCATAATTTGGATACATCTAATGACATGGGCATGTTGCATGGAATCAAGGACATGAATAGGGACCGGACGATAAGATCA
Source organism: Lepas anatifera (assembly GCA_034440635.1). NCBI lineage: Eukaryota > Metazoa > Arthropoda > Thecostraca > Lepadidae > Lepas > Lepas anatifera. The sequence goes on along the minus strand of JAOTON010000231.1, from coordinate 1,936,752 downwards.
GGAGCCAACTAATTACTACCGCGAATGATATTACGATAGAAACTGTCACACGCGACATCAGAGCTTGATCAGTCGGAAAGCAGTGAATGCATGATAAAATCGCAATTCAACTTGAAATCCATGGTGCACTGCGATTTAACATTTCGCGAGTAGTTTCTGATCCATTGTTTACGTACTTTGCGAACAAGCCATAGTGCAACCATTAATATTATGGTACTCCTAATTATCATAATATGGTGAGACGGGGAGGGGGGATAAAAGTGCATAGAAGATAAGAGAACGCAGTAGCTGTTTTCGTTACGTAGCAGCCAGTTAGATAGCCGGACTTTGGTACAAAAAAGCTAGGCCAATGGCTTAGTAGCTCAAATGTTTTGGGCATGCGTTGTTTTTACCGCGGGAGTGCAGATCACAGTACGTTTTGTGGTATTCTTGATGCAATATTTTGTAACTAGGGGCACTTGTAAGGCATTGCTCCTACTATCGTGAATCGTTGTTTACGGTCTATCATCCGAAAGACAACTGAGCTATAACTGTGTCCGGAGATTGGGGTCCACGTCAGACGTCTGCCAGCATTTATGACGACTTTCTTCTGAAGGGAGCATGTCCAGCAAGAATACGCAAGTGACCGTCGTGCAAGATTACCTAAGTGTACTTACGATATAGAGAAATTTGTTTCAGCTCAAGATAGAATGCAAAATTAATCTTTGGAAAACTAAATTTTGCAGCATTAGTCCTATATGTGTACGGCGATATAAAATTATACATTCACTCAATTCGGTAACAAACTACTTTTGACGACAAAGCCTATACACCTAATACACAGCGGAGCATCAATGCGCGCGACAGTCTTATCTATTGCCCACTCTTACCCTCCCACTCTGGTAAGCGCATGAAATTTACTTCTCTTAATTTTGGATTCGTGACTGGTTTCTTGTTGAAACTAAGTGAATCAATGACCACACTTAGATGACTGTCCAAACCAAATGACCAAATAAAAATGTAAGTTTCAGGGCACGCAACAGATAAGTGAATGCACTGAGAAAGGTAAGTGCGCACTTTTGCACAAACATGTCATATTGTAAGGTTAAGTTTTAAGAGGTCTTCGCCAAATCATCTCCCATATTCTCGATGTCTAGGGATTCTAAACTAAGACATTTATTATGTATTTAAGGCCACAATTGAGAGTGGCGTAGGTCACTTCTGTTCAAACAGGGTGCTGGTCTGATAAGCCTCCTATGTAGCTGGTATATGCCTCAGCTTCTGGGGGAGAGACGCGATCCCAGAGGCGATTGTCGCCTGCGCACCCATCAACGACACCTTTGTGTAGAATTGTTTAGTCACGTTTACTGCCACTGATTGACAACTATCATGGCTGTGAAAAACTGCGCACTTTGAATGCAACTGCCTTTCGAGCTGCTTTGATCAGAACTACACCATAAGAAACTTATATAATTCCACAATTTCCTAATTCCTGCTTTGTGAAACTGCAAATAGGGAATGCCTGTTCATTTTATACCAGTTTATACCCCGACTTAATCTATATTGAGTTGTACTTTAAATTACGTGCAGGTATAACAACTGCCGAGTTCATGGGAGCCACCTTTTTATCTCAAAATCAACTTCTGGAGCCTTATTGCAGCATGTTACAGCGAAATTCCATGCTATCTGATTAGTTTCCAAGTGTAGGAAAAACAAAGACTTAATATAACTATATATCACTGTAATTTTTGCAGCGCTCTGGAAAATGTTGCCTGCTGATGGGTGTATGGGTTATATAAATGCAGCTAAAAGCCCTAGGGCTCGCACAGAGGTGTAACTGCAAATAGCAGCATCGGGGATATGTGATAATGGAGGGCCATCTTGGGACCCGCTGGGAGACTCGGTTCACGTCTAGGGCCGCGCTGGTCGTGCCCTGAGATAGGAGACAAGGTTTCCTATCACGCACAAGCATTGACGTCGAAAGCGGGGGGGCGTCTACTCAACTGGCGAACCAGTGGTAGTGTCGCTCCCCCAACAATTCTGGGACTCAACCTAGGTGCTTTGGATTTTATATCTATGATATGCGTGGATCTACTTGATAATAATTGTTGGGGTTTAACGACGCACCGACTGCCAGGGTCATACGGCGTCACAAACTCTCACCCTGTTGGAAGGGATTTTGGGGATCAGATCAACTTATCTAGAGCCTCCGCCGGGACTCGAACCCGGGACCAGTGGCTTGGAAGACAAAGGTGCTATCCACTAAGCCACCTCATCCCCGTGGATCTATCTGAATTCCTCCACTTCTGGTGGTAATAAAGTGCATCGGCCACGCTTTCAAAGGCAGCCAATATGTCCATACTTCGCCTAGAGCACTCCAGTCATGGCCTGTCCAGGTCCCTCTCCTCCCCCAACAAAAATGTCCGTGGCGACGCCCCTGCGCACAACCGGACAACAAGGGTTCACAGTGACTGTTGGTGTATTACCTTCGTCGGGATGCACTTACATACCCAGAAGAACACAAAGTTGCGACACTGAACCTGCATCAGATCTAGATCATGGTAAAACAGTGTATCGTAGATCGGACATCTAAATTGGCGTAACATCAAATCCCATTCATTTGGATATGAAATTAAATTGCACTAAAATAATTCGCCTAGTTTCATACCTGGATTTGATTTTTGTCGATTTAGTCCACATTTTTATACTGATTGGGATTGGATGGATGATCATGGAACGCAATCAGAATGGTTGGGATTTTGTCGGGTAATCTTCGGGCGTGAACCAGATTTGGTCTTGATTTTCTTGACTCTGGTTTGTTTTACAGTGCGCAAAGTTCCTACAGCACAAAACGTATCCAGTCAAAATATGTTGGAAATGAGGTTGGCTTATCTTGTTTCGGAACTCAGAGGCACCACATGCAATACGCCTGCACGCTAATGGAAAGGGCAGTGCGATGAGCCGAGGAAAACATAGTGCTAAGACATTTGTCATCATGCTGCTTCATAAATAGCACTCATACGGATGGCAATGCAGAAAGTGGGCACTGGAGTATCCCTCTGTACTGGTATGCTAGATTATGATATTCGAAAGACGATTTGATTGTGATACAAGTTTTATCTGGGAACATGACAGGACAAAAGTAAAGTTTGTGCAGCTATTTATTTACATATTTTGCATATTTGTTGTTTTTAGTTTTTTTGCAGGTTTTCTTGTATTGTTGCAGGTTGTATCCCCACGGTAAGAACTGCGCTCCCACCCTGGTTTGGACAATGTTCTATCGACCGTGGTTTGAACATTTGGTAATAAAAATTCTCTTTTCTCACGGATTGAACACAAAATAACCAGCCCTACACAATATCACTAGCCGGATATACATTTATTTGCTCTGTGTAAAACAGATACCTTTATTGATAACATAGAGTGTTGTGGGAATGACCTAGGACCTTAAAAAGATTATAAAAGATGAGACAGTAAAAACGCTAAAAGACTTCATATACAAAAAAACTAAAACCAAGACGAAGGCAGCCTAAAAAGCCAAAGTCCAGAAACTAAAACGTTTAAGCCCTAAAAAGCCCAAACAAGGCTAAAGTCAAGGTAGAGATAAAGAGCACAACGTGGGATGAGGCAAACGCAACGTTTCGGTCCTTGAACGTCGTGAGGCGAGGAGTGCAAGGTGGAGGTGGCTAGAGGCCTAACGTAAACTTCAGGTAAAAGTTCGCTTTACTGTCTTCTGTTTTTTCATCTTTTTAGGGTCCTAGGTCATTCCCACAACACTCTGCGTTCATGGCACCCTATGCAGGCCCTCCGAGAACTTATTATTTTAACAACATAAGCCCTTCTCAGCAACGATTCACTAGCGGACAGTCTGTTTCAAAGCCCCGTTCTGTCATCAGCAAGGTCTGGAAGCGTTCTTCGCCAGACCCCGGCCATTGATCATCTGTATCTGGTCAGCCGTGTGCTATCACATAGCGGCCGAGTCATTTTTCTCCGTTATCGGTACTTGTCCACCACTATCGCGCCGTCAAAACGCCACCTAACGGATACGGTAGCAGAAGAAAGCAAGCCTGGTGGGAAGAGTGCCGCGCGTTCTCCAAGATATCGGTGGCCACTATCGTTCATCGAACAGACAGGTAGAGGCGATGTCAGAAGATAGCTCGGAGAGTGGCTCTGGATCGGCCAGGTCTCAGGCTAGCGGCGTCCTCGACCCCATGCATCCGGAATATACTTTATGTAGAAGATAAGGCATGGGCATCGGACAATGGAAGCGGAACACACGGACGAGGATGTGCACTTGGCCCAAAGGCGTAACAGGATAGCATTGGGCTATGCACTTATTTCATTTTGATCAAGACTACTCGCACGTGACTATGGGAGCTGTGGATGGCCTATTTTGTTTACAATTGTGCACGTTTTCCTACTGACAGAAGTCTGGCAAAGCGCCTGGTAAGGCTGTTACTTTTTTTACCCACGTAGAAAGCGGATGACATATCATGGTAACGACTCTCACCCTCTCCTTGTCATCGTCGTCATCATCATCACCACCATTATCATCCTTTGGGACCTCAGGGCGTACCGACCGCGTAGGCTATAGCGCCCGCTCTCGCCGCCTCAGTAGGGGTGGTTGAGATGGAGGAGCCCTACTCAGTCAGAAACCTTGCATGCGGCTGAATTATATTTACTGTCAAAACATTGACAGTAAATCGCCTGACCACTCCGTGGCGTGAAGTAAATACACATACAAAAATTGTAACTAAACTAGGCGTACACGTGTAAATTATATACCATTGGTGCTTGTCAGTGCTTATATTCGTTTTCAAAACAAAACAGGCTAAATTGAGGAACAATTCGAACAGGTACCTAGGTTATAATCCTGCGATTTTACTAGGAGAAATGGAAGATCAAAGGAAATATTTCCTACAAATTTCAAAAAAGCGTGAAAGGAATGACTTCGAACCGAATACCGAATCCCTCTGTTTTTGTTGTTATGCCGATACCAGCATGGAGTGTACCCGTCTTCTGGTTATAGCATAGGACACATAACAATAACAATATAAATTCAAAGTGATTTCAGTGCAATACGCACAAACGTGGCCACGAGTTTCAAAACCAAGGCGTGCAGACATTGGCGAATCCAGGGGGAACAGAAAATGCACTTGGCCCCCAAAGCCACTGATTTAGTCAGATTTTCTGCAAAAAAAGTATTAAGTCTTTCACACTTTTTAACCCCACCGACCCTCCCCCTCCCCCATCAAATAACGGCGTAGACCCGTCTCTGGGTGCAGATGTGTCTCATTGGTGGTATTGAGCTACAGTTTCACGGAAAGTATTCCATGCGGCCATAGTAGGTACAGCTTAGACACTGCAACACAGTATAGCTACAGGTTAGACAGTGCGGCACGGTATAGATACGGGCTAAACACTGCGGCACAGTATAACTACAGGTTAGACAGTACGGCACAGTATAGCTACAGGTTAAACACTGCGGCACAGTATAACTACAGGTTTGACAGTGCGGCATAGTATAGCTACAGGTTAAACACTGCGGCACAGTATAACTACGGGTTAGACAGTGCGGAACAGTATAGCTACAGGTTAAACACTGCGGACAGTATAAATACGGGTTAGACAGTGCAACAGTATAGCTACAGGTTAAACACTGCGGAACAGTATAACTACAGGTTTGACAGTGCGGCACAGTATAGCTACAGGTTAAACACTGCGGCACAGTATAACTACAGGTTAGACAGTGCGGCACAGTATAGCTACAGGTTAAACACTGCGGCACAGTACAACTACAGACGAGATAGTGCGGCACAGTATAGCTGCCTCGATTTTCCTGAAGTAAGCGAGTTCTGCACGCTAAACAAACACCGAACGATGAGCTCCTTGGTGTTCGCTTGTACATTGCCGCTCATGAGTGTCATTGGTATAGTGGATAGGTAGGGCATTTTTTAATTTGAGATAATGTAAATTTGATTTACTCGATCTTAAAATTTGAATTATGCACGTGAACTGTGATCACGGTTCACGTGAAACTGGTCGATGCCGAAACTTGTCAGTTTAACAGGAGACAAGGTTTTGGGATAGCAGAAAAAACGAAGCGCAGCACCGCAGTAGGGCCACCTCTCACTGCATCATTTTCCCATCCGAAATTTTCCCCGGTCACCCAAGGTCAGGACCAGACGAGGTCAACCAAGGTCACCCACCACTTTAGAGCTCGAAGAGCACATTTCAAAGTCGATCGATAAACCCCACAAACCCCTCAGGGTCACAAGGTGTATATCCGGGATTTGATTTCGTGCCTGAGGTCAGGTCACGGGCGACCTCTCCCATTGGAAAACATAGGAAAAGTTGTTTCATGATATAAAAGCCACAAAAATGATTGCAAATACTCAGACTGCTCAGAACAACGTTTTGGACACCCCACGGATCCCAGGGGTCAATTTGCCCACTTTCCAAGGTCATCCAAGGTCACCAGAGGTCAAAAACAGTATTTGGCAATAACTTGACCTAATTAACTAGAGCGGTGAAACAAACACCATCGTGTTTGTCTGTCACGGCTTTCAATTATATACAGTAAGGTCACTTCTGACCTTCGTAACCTCAGGTCATATTAGGTCACGAGGTGACCCGAGGTCAAACCACTGGCGGGACGTCTTACGTCCACATAGCGGAAAAGTACGGCAATTCTACAAATGTACTTTACCAGGCCTCAATACCTAATGACATAAGAGTTAGCCCAGTTTGCTCAATCATTCATATTTGAGTAAAATAGCCGATCTACCTAAACCTCGGAGGTCAAACCATGACCGAGCACTAAAACAGCGAAGTAATTTCTTACTGAATTCACGCAAGCTTTCATTGCACTTCAGATTTGCGCTAACGCCCATATTTCGGAGTTAGAGGGGGCCAGATGCCCCCTCCGGGGCAAGGTGGCGCCGGACCCCGTGGGGCGCGGGTTAATACATTTTATATATTTCATCGCTCAGTTTAATTATTGTGGCAAGACGACAATCCCAAACATAATGATCATAATCATCAAACAATTGTCATATCTTTAAATCCTCAAACCATAGCTTCTAGATTTAAATACTACCAAGCTTGAAAAATTAGAGGAGCTCAAAAGCTTGACAGTTTTCATCCATGTCATCCACGTGGAAGCATGATTGAGCTGCACATCGGCTGCACATGTCGCCCACAATGACCTCACGATAGTGAACTATCGGATGGCGTACATTGAAATGGATTCATAGGGGGTTGAGGCCGAACAGACATTTTTTGAAAAACAAACAAGGCACATACCCCCTGTCAACTAGGCTGATACCAATGGTGCTCATCACTCATAGCACAAGCGAACACCAAGGAGCTCGTCGCTCAATGTTTGCGGAGCATACAAGACTCCCTGACTTCACAAAAATCAAGGTCTTCCGCTGTACCTTGCAAAGGCAGCACAAAGGATTTGACACTGTTTAAGTTGATGGGCTAGCAGTCTCATCACGTCTTTGACAGTAATGGCAAACTGTCAGTATTTGATGAACATGTCGTTTCTAGAGGAGAACCCACCATAGGACGAAATACCTGGCTTCAAAAGACTGTTAGCCATGGCTCGGAACCTCCAAGTGATGATCAACATTGGGACAGCGACTATGACGAAGCTGCGAAGTCTGGTACAGTTGGCGAGTGATCCAGCAGAATGATGTCTGCTTGTAGCTTTTTACTCGTGTACCCTATCGAAACCAGCTTAGGTGTCTCCGCGTTGTGAAGGTGGTGTATGTAAACACCATAAACCATATAAAAACAATTTGCTTTCTTCTGAACTTACAATGACGCAAGGGCCCGTTACCTATCGTGATATGTGCCTTGCAATTGTTTACAACATTCCTCTTTATAAAACGAATAATGAGGAGTGGCGTCATTAAAAATGAATCAGCATCCCGTGAACACAACAAATCAGCGGAGGTAAAGGGAATGTGGTAGCTTACTGCAACTTTCCGCTGGAGTGGATTTAAGACATTTTTGTCGAACATTTTGAATTTGGCGTTACTTCTGCTGACTAATGACTAAGAGGTCGGATATTTTATGTTGTCTTCTTTAATTTTCCTTTCCAAAAGTAAAAAACCTCCACATCGGCGTGACGTCACGATATGGTCGCACATCATGCCGCCACATACAATACAATTAGTTGTTTGGGTGCGGCATAACATATTATGAATAGAAATTGAATGCTTTGAGCTAAAACGGCTCTTATTATGACTCAAAGTGACATTCGATCATATTGCAATTTTTCTACAGATTTTAAAACATATTTCACGTTTGAAACCTAGTCACTTAAACAGTTATACGCATTTATAATCGTAAGTACCCTAGTCACTCCCAGTCACGCATAGCAGGTATATTTACAAGAGGTCCAAGCAAGAAAAATTGTCCGCGCAGCACGCGCAGTGAGGTTTGAGTAAAACATCAGTTTCTCCAAGTTCAACTGATACCACGTGACCACCGAGGGAAGAGGGTTAGGTAGGCGGGAAGTTCTAAACTTTTTTTTCTTAGCGAACGGAAGTTCTGGGGCAAAATAAATTTCGGTCATGCGGTTGTTCGGCTTTCTTTATTACATGACTAACTCCGTTCAAAACCCATTATGAAGGTGTGACATTACCTTTAATATAAAAAGAATCAAACGAAACTATACGCGGTCGTCATAGCTTACGCAGAAAATACGAAAATGCTTTATGTTCCGGCGTTCAAGTCTCCATTGAATGCCAGGGGGTAAAACTTACCATGATTTACGCGGTGATCAAATATCAATTCCAATGCTTGATTTTTGCATGTTTTCCTTTGAGATAACAACGTGCATCGTCATTTGAGATCGTGCGAAACGGGAAAAACAAAGGTAAGTGCCAACATTTAGAACTCCGCGGTCACTTATATTTCAACATTTAGAAGTCCACGGAACAGCAATGCCGATACATTGAAAACTAGAACCCGTTGTTTATTTCGAGCGCATGGACGCGGTGATCCAGCCGATATCGTTCGACCACACGTCATGACCAAGCCCAGCCCCCGCCCTGCACCAAGGCTCTGGAAGGCATATCTCCCGACAGCGCCAGCCATTTTTCGCCGGTGCTCGGTATGAACTGACTGGAAAAAAGGCAGCCGTCAGTAGCATTGTGGCACGCGGCACGGTCGCCCGCCCATCGATAGGAAAACGTGTTGACTGGCAGGTTTCAACGGCGGTTACCAGCGCCAAGGCAATGCTGTGCTTATCTGCAACTAGTTCTCGACTAGAGGAAACAAGCAGAATCATTTGAGACAGCAGATGTGATGATTGAAAAAATATATATTCTCAGCAATGGATGCCGATTTATCGCTAGAAGTGCTAGCCTGCAAACATGGACGTTTGAAGTGGGCGGGGGGAGGGGGCGACGAGAGATAGGGACCGCGTCCTCCAACCGACGAACCAGGGAGAGTAAGTGTTCCAGGCTGGGACTCGACCTTTGTTTTGCTTTCTCCTTATTACATGCAAATACCTTCGTAAATGTTCCAAAGTATAGTGTCGGCAAAAGTATCGGTAACGTTCATAAATATTAAATATGTTGGAGCTTTGCATACCCAGTCATTGTTAGTTTGGGCCATCCGCCATTAGAAGTCCATCTCGACGACCCAGCCTACAAGGGAAAGCAAATGCAAATGCATAATTGCATGTTTTGGGATACACTTGCTCGTCCAAGCACTGGGGGACAAAAAAACGAACCTTCCAATTGTTGACAATTTTCTTCTGAAACACCTAGATTGTGCACAGAACTTTTGACACAAATTTGCCGAACATATAAGTGCGTTGCGGATTTTTGTCGCCCCTTCTCATGGTATCAAATCCTACTTACCTGCTTCTTATCAATGTTCAAAACGCAAATAGCTCTCAGAAAGGAAGAAGGAACTTAATGATAGAGAGTGAACTGAGACAGACATGTGCTAGAGCATGCCAAGATCAGCTTGATCGATATGTCATTATTTGTCACAGAGCCTACCGATCGCGAAGAAAAAAATGAAGGGTTCACCCTATCGACCCGCTCTCCGCAGGTGGTCGTGTGGTGTGACGTGACCTTGAAAACGGGATCTGCTGTTCATAGCCCGCTGCGCGGACATACTGTCTTGCTTGGACCTCTTTAAAACGTACTTGCTATGCGTGCTTTGGGTACTGACGATTATAAATGCGTTTGCGTTGTTTTCATAAATGCGTAAATTTATATGTATTCAATGACTAGTTTCAAAAGTGAAATATATTTTGATGCATTAAGACAAATAACAGAAAACGAGCAGTGCCACCTTGGGTTCTAACAAAAACATATTTTAGCTAAAACACTTAATCTGTATTCGTAGCCATTTGTGGCGCAAATCAAAGTTTCCATCTGTCACAAAGCATTGTCAGATCATGACAACAGGCCGATATAAAACTTATCTAGAGATAGGTAAATTAAGCATTGACAAATATTTAGCTTTTTAGCCCTTTTCCGCAGAAATCAGGCCGGATTAGTTATTTTCAATAAGAAATGTGCCTAAAAGCACTCCAGTTTGTTATTGCACCGATGTGCCCCAATTTCTTTAGGAATCACAGTTTTGAAAAATCGTTGTACATGAGCGTATAGTCTTTTTGAGAAACCCAACAAAGTTTAATATACATTTGGGTCACATGTAGCCATGCAGGAAATTGTTTCCCTCAACCCGTTTCACACAATTTTTGTACCATACAGGTTAGTTCGGGCACTATCGGTATGCAATCAAATGTCAACTAAGCAAGAGGGTTGGCTGGCTGAGACGTTCTGTGGTTTCATGTGTAGCGAAGTCAACTATACTGAAGGACGCTTATCTCCGAAGCCTTGTACTCTGCTTCTAACCTGCCAGCAATTACGGGGCCCTGACATGAAACACAATATAAATCTTTCCTAAAAAATATCAACAGTGATATAATTATAAGCCTTGGTGCTATATATGGAAAGAGGTATTCCATTTCATCTCCTAATTCCGAATGCATGATTTGCTAAGACTGCAAAAACCAGTACGTCTTGAACTGCAATGACTTCATATATCTAAGTTCCTTATCAAAACATTACCATACAAAATAAAAATTATTCTCGTCAACAATGTGCACATCAACTATTTTCTATAACCATTGACCTGACATTACATCACTGACTTTATTTCCAGTCTTGGAGACCAGCGAGGCGAAAACGGCGCGCCAGGATGAAATCCAATTGCGCGACGACGGCCGGTTTCCACGTCATATTTTTCCACAGTTCGCTTGATTGGTGGTTAGATTTGCCGCTGGCTGTGCGGATGCGATAGCCGAGTATTAATCTCCTGTGATGACACTATCGCCACATTCGCCGGGAAAACTGAATGTGAATTAATGGAAACGGACCTCTTTAGAACATTATCGGTCGCAGCAGATATTAAACTGGACGTTTAGTGATTTAGGGATGAGTATTTGAAGTAATATCTTAGGAAACTTTAATTTTTGAGATGGTGGTAATTCGGAAATAAGAAATGATTGATGAAAAATTCCAGGTTCCAAAAAGTAAAAAAAACTGTCATCAAAAACTTCGAAAACTGAATACAAAACGCGTGAAATTACACTACCAATATTGGTGCAATTCGTTCATTATGATATTGAGCATTATCTGAAATAAGGTGTAGCCATCAGAATGCCAGGCTCAGATTTTCCGTTACGGTACTACATCGTCTCCTATATTCATAATGTCTCCTCGTAAGAATACCAGACATGACACCTGAAAATGAAAAGAAACATTTTCCCGGCTCAAATCCAGTTAATTCAGCTGGACATTATGGTTTTATGCTTTATACTTTGGATATAGCAAACATGCTGGGTTCTTATATTTTTTAACCGGTGATGTATCCATCCACCTACAGCCGCCCAGACATTGGAATGAGCGGTCAATAGCATCAAACAAAAACGTTATTCACTCATTCTACGTTAAGTAAGCTCGAAGTTTCCCATTAGGTTTAAAAACATGTTCCTGTAATCGTCCATATTGCAATTGAAGTATTACGCAAAATGCGCTACAACAATGTGTAGTTTTTTTACGCGAACAAACATGTCATCGAGTTAGAGATGTGGAACAAAATCCATGTAGCGTTGTATATCAAAATAGTGATGTTTAACGAAAAGGTACGCTGGTCATATCCACGAAAAGGAGTAATATTCAAGAAAACAGTTGAGGTGATTCCGAGAAGCGTGCACGACTCAGCAATCTCAGACAGCCCATTATCAAATAAAATACTATCACCTCACGTTTCCTCAGAAGAGCACGTCTCATCTCACGCTTTGTAACGCAGCACAGTTTTCCAGGTAATCCGTGAAATATAAAGACTAAACCAAATATCCACCTGAGAGGCACCATAAAAATGGACACTCGCGACACGAGCGACGCAGTGTTGCCCATCGTCGACATGTACCACTGTGACTTTGGCTGGTCCCCAAACAGTGTAGAACACTACCGACCTTCTGGTGTCACTGATAAATGGTATAGCGCTAAATTCTAGTTCAACTTTCTCAGCTGGTGAAATTTTCGTAAAATAAGGCATCGTTTCCAAGATGTCGAATCACATTTTCCTAAGCATAGTTCTACTATTTGTAGGGTCATTTTTGCATTCGTAGGGTCATCCAACGATATCGATTGAAGGTATCGCCTGACATTGTTCTGAAGAGGATATGTCTATATTATAAGCCATGTGAAATTCCATGACAACATATACACACAAAAGCTCGTGCACTGATGCGTAATCGAAGACAACGTTAGAAATCATCTTTCAGAAAGTCACTAACCCGGCGTGCTAACCAAGACGCAACGCGTCGCAAGCCGTCGATCTGCCGAAACGACCGGGATTTTCGGTCAGGACACGAAACGCACTGCCACAATGCGTCGCAGCAAAAGTTAAACTTTGTCCAGCTTCTGACGTCGACGGTTCATGTTCATGTATTACCGAGACTTCCACAATATTGAGGTGGTTTTTAAAGTGTCTGCGTCAGAAGCCCATATCTGTATTATTTGTTGTTGCTTTTAGTCAATAAGTATAACATGTATTTGAGAATAATAATTCAAATTGAAATTCATACCGAAAATCTATGGAAACTGTACATGATTACCTTTTTCTCGTTAACTGTCCTTTTATTAGTTCTTGCTGCCACCTAAGTTTTGGTTGTTGGTAAAGAACAGTTCGTCGCAACTTGAGCTGCCAGATTGTTACCAAAGTTGAACCTTCCCTTTTGCCGGCCAAAACTCCAGGAGACAGGTAAATTACCACTCAGCAGCTGACACCGACCTTCGGCGACCGTCCAGTTAGAGCACGGCATTAAAGTTAAGAGCACTCAGCTGAATTTTTTTAAACAAAATTGGGTGCTCTCTGCGTGCTTTATTTCTTCATAACGTACGATTAAACCTATATAGTGATACGGGAACAAATTCCATATGAGGACGTCGCCTTCAAGAGAAGCTGATATGTGGATATGAATGTGATTTTATTCAATTTGGGTGGATGGATGTAAAAACTTATCGGAGAGTGTTGGGTGTTCGCCGGTGATGTTTATAATCATCATGGAAAACATGCAACGAAACTTTATCTGATCCAAAAGCAAGTGACAGGCTCGATATCGTGATATGTATCCAACGTCTCGCAAAACAAGCTGAATGACTACTCTTCCCAACGAAATGCAAACGCTTTCATTAAAAAGGAAGTTTCATTTAATTGTCTGGCCGAATTTCTATGAACTGGTCTGGAATGCGGTCTTTGCTCCAAATATTCTGAACTATTGCACGACAGGATGTATAAATACAATCAAAATATTAACTTCCGGGGTCTGACCAGGAGGTAGTTGCCAAAGCCATATGGTGCTTGCTGCAGAATGATGATACAATTTAAAAGAAAATGAACAAACAAATCCCTTATTCAAAGTACAACACTTCAAATGGAAACTTGGGCATGTTTTGCAGTTCGCTGCACAGGCACGAATCCACCTTACATGCCATGTATCAGCGCATGGATATATGTATTATGTTTGGTGGTAACAATGAGGAGTGATAACATTCTGCAATGTTCCTCAAAGTGTAGCAATTTTTACTCAGCGATAATGAAACTTCCTCGGTAGAAAAGGTATGTGAAGTCTAAAGAAAGAGGAAGTGGTGATGCCCAACATACAGAACGACTATTTTGGGTACCAGCTTGCATTACAATAGCATACTAAAGGGCTTATTGATGTTTATTATCATGATTTGCACTTTAAAGGGCACCAGCCCCAATTCTGACTGGAATGAATGTATCAGGCTAGAAAATCCAATGCTCTGGTTTCACGATATCTCCTCAAATGTGCTGACAGCTCAGATTAGGTCAGATCAAGTTTTACTGACCTCTGCCAAGACAGTTAGGTACAACAAATGTATTGCATCAATGTTATCGTTTAAGGCAAGTACGTCAAAACGTAAAATGGTGAGCTGAACCTTGATTATGAGTGCCTCTGATTGCTTATGCCACCGATAATCAATGCAAGTATTGCTTTAACAATTTTAAAATAAGAATACAGGGTGGTACACATGTGGATACGAACCCCAGTGAAAGTCGCAGATATTTTCACGGACAGAGAAGAAAACTATAATCAATCATAATAATTAGACTCGGATAAATAGCAAACAAATTTAAAACTAGCTCAACAAGTTTGATTCCCCTTGAATAATTAAAATGTAACACGTCTCCGTACTCACAAGGTCTGGAAAATATATATATATATATATCAAAAACAAAAATATAATTCAGCTAAAAAACAAAGGTGGGAGAATGGTAAACCTTTGGAAGATCAAAAACATAATATACAGTGATTTCCAAAAAAGTCTAAATAGAAATCTCCGAAGGACTACCGTTGAATTCAAGTTCATATTTCTACCAGAAGTTCACTATTCAGCTCAAACTGACGCGCAAATTTGTTCGGATCCATTGCGACCACAAATATCCAATTGTGTATGCCAATGTTTGCTTACCCCGCCTTTGGTTAGCGATGTGTGCGATATAAATGTCCAGGTCCGCTCCTTTTCCACTCGCCTCGAAATGACACCACTATTTTACCAAGCATTCCCGACGCCCAGGCTCTAATGAAACCATAAACTATTAACTATGCCTGATTGGAGCACGTAACGCGGCGGTCGGGCGGCCAACGGAGACCACCAGGAGCAGCACCACCGGTGACCTGAACTCGAATGAAGCTCTGACTCAACCCAGCCATCTAATTTATACTTAGCCGAGTGTAAATGGCAAAATGTTTCTATCGCACGAGCCGGGTCGTCGCTTTGCCCCGTCGGTCTTGACGCTGGACCGATGCAGCCAAGTGGTGATGCCAGAGTTGGGTGGAACAATTCCAAACCCGAAGCACGATCAAATCACTGACGCCGGCCAGACACCAGCCAAGAACGAAACCCGGGACGAGGCTGCAACAGTCATCCCAGAATCTATATTCATCTGTGACCGCATATCTCGGTTACATTCAGATATCTGCAGGGCTCCCGGACGTTTCAGGAGCGTTTGACACCATCGGCTCCGACGTTCGTCGACAGCGACGGCTTCTAAATCAACAGCACGCTGCGCTATCAGCACGGCGCACAGCCTGGACTGAGCGAGCCCGGGCGATGTGCGCCGCGCCTCCCAATCCAAGCGGGCCATATCAAAAAGCCGCAGCGCAGGGTGCCCTCCACTGATAACGTGGCTAATAGACTTAAACATTCGCCTCCAGATGCGGCTCGCCGATAGAGCAGTCACAAAATTGAAAAAGATGTCAGTCGCCGCCGGAGATTGCGCGGGCGCCGGCGTATCGCGCTGGAGCGGCCGGTCTCCGGCAACAACAGACGGCCTGCAGATCTCCTGCCAAGGAAAGTGGATTTCAACCGAATACGACATTAATTTGGTAATTGATTTTTTAAGAGGAGGATAAGGGGGTGCTGCCTGCAGAGAGCCTCAGGATGCAAAAAATGTATTCCTTTAGCTTGCCTTTTAAGCAGTGGCGAATCCAAGACAATATTTCGGAGGGGGAGGCTAAGGGATTAGAGCCTCCTACATCATTGCCTCGAAACAAACTCCAGCTATGCATTAACTATAAGCACTGAGCCCCTAGCCCCCCCCGCCATGTATCCGCCGCTGCTTTTAAGTCTCAAATGGTGAATATATCACCTACACGCTCGTGGAGGGTCAGCATCTGGCAACCTATTAAAGGGAATGTGGCACCTTCATAACGTGATTTTAACTGAGATAGCCAAGTTGTAAAGCAAGTCGGAAAACCCGGTACTCCATATATCATTTGTCTTGGAACTCGATATTTCCGTAGAAAAAAGTAAAACCTACCTGACACCAAACCCCTTATCAGCCCGTCGCCGGGCGGCCATTGTTGTGAGCTGCTGGTGTGACGACATATGCTGACGTCACGATGAGCATCAGCCAATCGAAGCTCTTGATGCGTTTCAAGTATGGTAGTGGTTGCCAGATCCTGACATCATCCACAGGCTGATATTTATTTCTTGTTCTAGAGGAGTATTTTAAAAACAAAATATTGAGCTTATTATACATTTTTCAGATAAATCATGAGTGGTTTCATTATTTTCGGCTAAAAGTACGCCTGATTGCACTAAATTCTAGGATTCGACCAAGGTGCCACATTCCCTATAACTGCTGGTGAATGCATTTTATTTCCTGCCATAGAGCTCTTGACGAAACATGAACATTCCAATGCATGTACATACCTAGTGACTCGCTAACTCTCATTAAAACCGACACGGCTCTAATACTGACGGACACCAAGCTCGAAAAGTCGGAATAATCTTATTCTGCACAAAGCTTTGGCGCTTCCGTGACATTCTCTTCTTCTTTTTGTTCAAACAGCTTTCTGTTTAATCATCAGACTCTTGACTCGACTTTCACTTCTCTGCTCAATTGGTCTTTACAGAACATATCAATTTGTTACTTTTAAGACAGATGTGTACTACACAACCCGGGCTTCCCAGGTTTCGCCCGTTTTAATGCCGTAGACAAGTTCTCACAACCATTGCAGCACGCAAAAAAACACGCAATCATCACCTCTGACCAGTGCGGTGTGTGGTTTTTACCTCTGTCCATGTCGTCTAGCACTGGCACTGATATACAGCAGGGGGGCCCCACCAGATGGAGGCCGATTATGTTCATCGATATGTATCTTATCACGGTGTGACTTGGTGCCAGTCTCGGGTACGCCGGGATCTGATGGTAGCAAGGTCGCCTACCCACCACCACACCGTCTTATCTCTGCATGCGACTTCATTTGGCTACATTTTTTGATATTAGAAAGATTGGGGCTCCCTTTGTTACCTTGATGCGTTTTTTAGCTGCTTTGTGTTTTTTTGCAGTGTACTATCAACAATATGTTGGCATGGTATGTTCAATGGATGTGTGCCATGATAAGGTAGTCAACAGTAAATGCGAGTTGTCTCAACTTAATCTTTATTCAATTAATCAATGCAAGGATTAAGGAGCTGGATAACTGCCATCATAGGACACCAAATGTTTATTTTTTCGTTAAAAAGCATCAATAGCCACAATGGATTTCCAAACGTGGTATGGCATTAGCGGAGGCGAATGAGATTCAGTAAATATTTTAGGGTTTTCCCAGTGGACAAAATGTAAAGGCCTCCAAGCTTTCGGCTATAATCTACACGTCTTCGTCGGCGTTAAGGTTCGGATCAGATAAGAAAACACCATAAGGCAGTCAGATACATATACCATAAAACCGGAAAAGGTAAAGGGAACATGTGAGACATTAGACTACCTTTCGAAAGAACATTGCCACCACACGCATGAATATATATATATATATATATATATATATATATATATATCTATATTCCTATTATGATTGAAAGATTACTCCTTTTCGAACATTATTACACACTACCATTAAACATATAAATACATACTGTACGTAAGTTATTTTTTAAGAGGCCTTACGAAGGTATGCAAAAAAGTCGATTGCTCCAAGTCCTTCACGTATTTTTCTTGCAGAAAAGTTCTAAAATATTTACTTAATCTCGTTTCTAAACATTATTATTTATATTATCTTATTCATATTGAGTGTTTTTGGTTGATGTTGACATTGTCTCCAGAAAGCTGACAAAATGTTAACCTGGAAACGCGCATTTTTAAAGGGACAATACTGCACAAATAATCAACAAACTAGAATGGATGGCATGTCGAACGGCAACACCGCATGCGACCTAGCATTAACCAGCACATTTTTTGGCGTTAAAACATGTGACCAGTCATAACTCCAGGGCGATCAATTCCAACGTGTTCAATTCTATGACACAGCTGCTTGTACAACGCGAGGTCAATTGCAAGCATTACCATAATTTATTTATTATGGTTCAAAGGTCAATCGTAATAAAATGTATCTTCAAAAATCGGAATTCGGTCATTTCTTGAATCAGTTCCAGATAATATCGAAATTTAACGCTTCCAACAATAGAAGTTCGGTGGCTTGGATGAATGGTGGCCAGAAGCCCATAAACAAATGGGCAACAGTACGGCGTGTTCTTGGTTGTCTCGCATGTGTGGCCAATGCTTATGTTAAATTTGTGTTTTTTTCGGCTGATATCCAAGGTTGTCTCCTACACATACATGACTCAATTGACCGAGTTTAATTCACGTCCTTGGCATAATTCGCGTTCCATTGTGCCTGTCAATGAGCTGGGGCAGTCAAGGTCATTCCAAATGGGTCGTCAGAGTAACTCCGCGTTCGGAGAAAAACCAACGAACAGTCTTAAAGCCTGAGCTGGATATGGTCTAACCTGATGGCGAATCGCTCGTTGAAAGGCGACTGTTACATGGCTTTTAACTCGAAAACGAGAATATTATCTCCATAATCTGACAAGACCAAGTTCCGACAGCAGCTCAAATGTGGAGATCCCGGATGTTTCAAGCTAAGTCACATTCTCTTGAGGTTTTAAACATCCTGTCGAGCGTCCCCAAGACACTAGCCCACTCTGGTGCGCTTCGACTAAAGGCTAGGAAAGTGCCATAAAACTATATCGATAGGAGCTTTTGATTAGGGCACGATACGTTACAAATCACTTAGCTTCCTTGCAAGATACTTGCGATTTCATCTACTTGCTTAGATATCTTCGGCGGGCTGTCGCCATGAGTCATCCATGTTTTTGTTTGGAAGGGCCGGCGGATGCTGGTGGTTTCATAAAGTCCCGTCACAAACCACGCCACCGCACATACAAAAATAGCAGCTGCCCGTAGCTCAGTGCTTCGACAGCTGATAAGCAACAATGTCTAGCGTATGACAACAATTCAGAGTTGGTGCATATTACAATCGATGACCTAAATGTTCCATCACCTGATAGACACAGGATTGCCTTTAGAAAATTGGCCACTCTATGATTAGGATGCACAGGGCAGCTTGTAGGCTTTGGCCGTTATCGGCATGTTTCATTTGAGACCGGCCATTATCAGCTCCGGCACCTGGTGTTTTCACGAGGGTGTATGGGACGCCATCGCTTTCTTTAACATAGGACGATGTATGACAGTCGCCGGTCGAACATCTGTTTTGGAAATACGCACTGGCAAGAGCTGACTGATTATTTATTTACCCAAGTTCACGCATGCCAACACTGTTGATTTCTATCGGCGAGCTATTGAAAAGTGCAAACATTTCGCGACGTGTGCCAAGAACAATAGGCCTACGCACAGAGCGAATAAATGGCAAAAACCGACATCGCGAGCCGCTATGGACGCCAAATTCGTCGCTGCCAATGACGGCAAAAGGTCAATGGTGGTCACACCGTATGAAGAGTATATCACAGAGGGTGAGAAATGCTGCGTCGCTAGCCAACGATGCATACGACGGTGATTCCAGTAAATAGTGTAACATCTTTGTTTCGCGTCTTATCCATAGACAATCGCTTACGGTGACTTTAGCTGGTCCTCAAGTTATCAGTTCGAAGTCGGCGACTTCAGTTTAAATCAACGTTTCCCAGAAGACACGCAGCCTGTCACATGTACCCTCCCCCGACATGCCCAGGTCACGCTAACTGTATTTACCTTCATTTCTAATGATGTTTAAAAGTGGGCAGAAGCCTGATAACGCCAGAGGACCCTTACATATCGACCCCGGTTAGCTTTTAGCCGGCATAATGGCTGATAGCGGCCACCCTGAACAGAGATTATATTAGGATTTCGTATCAGGAGATCTGGCCTTCTTTAGCAGGGTGGAACGTGGCACCAGCCATGAGATAAGGCGGATGCGTAGGGTGGCCTATCAGTTTACACGCTTGGTCTTGTTGGCCTAAAAACATTGACCCAGCCCAGAGAAGCCATCTGAAAACTCCTACTCTTCACATAAACCTGGGAATCGCGTTTCATACCGGGCCGGTTTAGCTTCGTGCATGCATAAATATAACTATTTTATAGCCATGCACGTATTGTTAATACGTCCGGATGACCAGATTAAAAGCCGTACCTGGCATTGCTTTCCAGGTTCTGCCAGTTCAAGGAGGGAGGAGGTGATCCTCTCTAGGCTCCGCATTGGCCATACCAACGCAACACGTTTATTTTTACTTAAAGGGAGATACGCGAAAAATTATTATTGTGGCTTCTTGAAAAATCCTGATTACGAAACTATCAATTATTTTTGTATCTTTGGCAAAATTTTGGGAGGCCATTCACTTATTATCAAAATAGGTTAACAGTTCCGATAAAATGCTGAAACCTTCACCCATCACTTACTTTTCGAAAACTATTTAAAGTTGAAAAGCAATGTTTTTTTGTGATAAAAATGTCTGTTCTCCTGTATTTGTATTTGAATTAATTTTAAAAAAAGTTTCTAAAAACTACAAAATGAATTAGTTTGCCCTAGAAATGGAAAAAACATAATTACTCAAGTCTTCAGCGGTTTCGCACCTAGGGTCTTGAGTCATTTTCTGCTTCAGCGCCAGGATGACAAAACTTTTGCGTCAGATAGGTCACGTGGCCCCGGTTTGAGAATTCCTAGGCTTCTGATTGGTTAATTGTGATTTCTTTTAAGCCCTATATTTCTGTTTCAAAAGAGTTTTGGAATGTTGTTTTTCTAAAGTAATTTTGTCTGTAGTAGTCCAAAGTTCTACATCACTGTTTAGGATAGATATGACCTAATTCTTAGAGAAATTGATAGCCTTAGCCGTGTGTACGTCATATGCACCGATATGAGGCGTACCGGTAAAGTCGTCTAGAAATGTTGGCTTTGATAGCAATTTTAAGGCATTTGCAGGCCGAATTCGCAAAAATGAGAATACGACTTCTGAAACAACTTTTTGTGACCTTTTGATCTAGCCAATACTTTTTTCGCGTATCTCCCCTTTAATAGAGATGTCCCGCCGGAGTGTGCTCGCTGTGGGGAATCGCCTGTCTGTGCGACATGTGCTCGTGGATTGTCGAGATTTTGAGGTTGAAAGACAGCAGTACTTTCATGGGTCGCCCTCACTGGATTTACTGCTTGAGAGCATCGAACCGTGGACTTCACGGTTATTGCTGCTTTTTTAAAGTGTCTCATTTAATGTCATTTATTCACCATATAGGACGTAATCACCTGCTTTTTACTCTTTGACTTGTTGAATCACACGAACGCAGCCCGGAATTGCAACACGGTGCCGCATTCCCTTCAATACACCCGTGTGTGGTGCTTATTTCTGGAGTCACAGGCTTCCTAAGTGTAACTGATACCTTAAATAACATATCGTAATATCATCTTTAAAATGATGAGCATTTACAGAGGACAAGATCCTTTTCGCACAACGTATCGGCCAGAATATCTTTTGCCGTTCTCCCAGGATTCTGATGTATTTTCTTGTCAATAATCATAGAACCCGCGACCGGATAGGGGCAGTAATTCACGGCGTTTAAAAAAGTTGAATTATATGTCACATGTAAAACATATTCGCAGCTATGCGAATACGTTTTACATGTGACATCTAATACTCGCAGCTATGCCTGTCACCGGTGATAAATATGCGTGAAGGACAACCAAAGCCAGATAAAGTCCATGTTCCACCCACTCAGTGTACCAATACTGCAGCTGCCTCTTCTGATGACTCAACTGGCGGGAGGGGAGGGGGGGGGCATAGACAGGCACGTCGCCACGGAATATTACTGGAGGGATGGACCTCAGACTGGCAATGACCGGGGAGCGGGAGATTGGGAAGCAAAGTTTGACCATACTGGCCGCCTTTTGAGATGTTACCGATAAACAACGAAAATAGAATTTTTACGTAGATCCACGCACGTAAAATAATGCCAAAATGCACAACAACCTACGTGTTTTCAGAACTCTTTGTCGGGTGGACGTCTTCCCTGATCCGCGAGTTGGGGAGAGGAGCGCATTCCGCCGCCCCCTCGCTTTCGACACGCTTGGGCATAGACACTGACGGACGCAGAAGGGGGTTCAAGGGGCAATGTCCCCAAAAACGGCGAAATTTTGGCCGAGTTTCTTAAAAAACACACTATGTGTTTACGGTTTCTGCCGAGTTGCCCCCCCCCCAAACGGCGCTCCTGCGTCTGCCCCTGGGCATAGATTAAGGAACGCCCACTTACCAGTCATCTTCAGCCACAAGCGTCGATCAGCACGAGCTAAGCCGCGAGTCGGCCGTGTCGCCGTAATCGAGGCATCAGTCATGTGCAAGACGACAAGATGCCGCCAAAGAGAGAATAAAGATATCGGCCGCGAAAAGGAATGCAGAAGGAACACGACATCGTTGCTGCGGTCTAAGAACACTGTTCCAACTTTCGTAAACGGACTGTTATAACAGCGCAGGAAAGTGGAGATTGAATAGCAATGTGTTGGTCCTAATCTTGCAATCAGTAGCGGCAAAATCCATTTCGGAACATCAATATGCGCATAGACAAGTTGGGCGATAGCTCATCGGCGGGACGCCGCCCGACTAACAGCCCACGTTACAAAGTCGGCTGATATGATTCCTACAGAACGCAGGACATTGCCATTTCGGGGGAATGCAATACCTTTTTGGTGGACGCGATCGGTGTGTGGACCGTGGAACGCGCCGCTGCGTGGAACGTGGAACACACCACTGCGTGGAATGCGCTAGTGGATCGAACCGTTGCAAAGGTTTCTCGGACCCATCTGAAGAGCGATCAACGTGTTCAGTGCTGCTGAATGAAATTGTGTGGACAATTCCGGAACAAACACAGGTCCTCAGACTCAATCAACATACGCCATGTGGATGTAGCTCTGATAACACTTGTCTAGCTCGAGTTATTTCTTTCATGCCTAACGAACTCATTTGCGCCAACAAAGATCCGTGTTACCACTGATGAAACTGATAGCATTTCTGCCATAATTGCATACAGGCGAGTAACGATTCCAAAGAGTGCAGCGGTGACCTCAGGCTTTACAGTGCAGGGTTATGTTGGATATTCATCGATCTTTCTTATATCTCATTGACAGAATACTGCAGCAGCTTCGGTAGCCACAGCTGCATGATGGTTAGTTTAGCATTATACCACATATGAGCTTTTTGAATACATAACATGCAGGGTAGAGAGCAGAGCCTACCCACTCTCCCCCACTTGCCATTCGACCAGGTTCTGATTCCAGCTACACTGGTGGAAAATCTGGAAGTTTTCGAACAAAAAATGAGCAGAAAGTAACACAAAACCTAAATACGACTTTAACCCTTTTTAATTATCCAGGGAATTGCTTGCATTTGGCCAGAGGTTAAAGATACAATGCCCCCTCCTCCACTCCATCCTCATGTCCTTGCTGGTGATAATTTAAGGGTGCCGGCAAGGATTCCTCTATCTCAGGGAGCGGGAAGGGTGCAGGAGGCCAAGCCCGGAACTTTCACTCATCATGGAGAGTGCTACCTGGGAAGATACTATAATTAGGGACGTTTAAGTAAGTCCACAATGGTAAAACGAGAAATGGGCTAAAATCCTAGTTTGAACCCCGCAATTTCGGGAGGGGGGGGATACCACTAGTTCACAGGTCTGGGAGATGCATGTCATCGACACCCATTGCTTTCAATGCTCATGGCAAAATAAAAAAACTGTACCGAATATATTTCTCTCGTTAAATTAAAACAAATTAACCGCATTTTTCGAGAAGGATGATATGATTACGGATGATGATCTTCAAAGTTTAGCATATGAACGTACAACATACATATGCCAAAATCAACAGAAGCATCAAAGTGACACTGACGCCGAATGTTAGTACAATACAATATTTATTCGTGGAGCTGCTTTTTAGGAAACATCATTAAGATTACCAACGAGGGAATGTAAATAACAAAGTAATACAGGTTCCCGACAAACCACATATTTTTGCAAGTCTTGAAGTTGTTATCTAGCAAATATGCTGCCCCTGTCTAAAAAAACAGTCGGCGACTATCCCATTTGGCTGACATTGGCCGTAAAGCTATCGTTGGCAACCAGATAACTGCTATCAGTCGGTATCAACCATGACCTATCGCCAGAGACGACGCTGGGCCATCAACCGCGATCGCTAGCAACGTCGTGACCGACAGTGGAGTGCGATAAGATAGCCAGCAATGGAATCGTGACCGCAGGATATCGTATCTGGCCACGCACAGCAACTAACGGGCAGATTAACGTTTCAGGAACTTAGACCTGACAGCCTTCAATACCTCCGACAATTTGATCCCAGCGATACGGGTGAAACTTTGATGTAGCGAAGTGAGTACAGCTTCATCGTCACGGTTTTAGCATTATATTCAATATTTGCAGCGTTCAGGTTGGCTTTCGATGATATTGAAGTTAACTAACAGATAAGATATCTGCGCGATTGAATACCTATACTTATCACAAGCAAATGGAAATCATGTTTGATTGCACAAGACCCGAGCACTGAAGCAATACACATACGCCACCAATGCCGAAAATAGCCAGAAACCGTAATGTCCACGACACAAGGTCACAATAAATATATGTGCTCATCTTACTTTTTCATGATGACCATACACAGCATCCCCCTATAAAACCCACGATCCCAATGCCGCCCATCCCAGGAAGCCACCTATACTGTAGCTTTGTAGCAGTTATAAAGTGACAAACGCTCCCTGTGCAAGCCGCTGCTATCATCTGCCAATATCTATGCAAGGAAACTGCATTAGCCGAGAGAGCAGGACACTCAGAAGAGGCTGTTACCTGCGGAGGGCACAGATGCATATCAACAGCGAAAGAAGGCTGCGGAGCTAACGCTGCTTATCTGAGAGAGGGAATGGAGACTCATTGTGGTCGCTCAAACCAGGCTTCAACACTGTCTTGTTAGTGAGTTTTGGACGCTAATAAATTTGGCACAGGTGAAAAGTATACAAAGGCACGGAGAAATACAATATTTCGGTGAGTTTGGTTATGAGTTTGGTGATGCTTTAGCATCATAGGACGATAATTCAGTGAAATCTTAAGTTTTACTCATAGGGAAGATAGAAGAATGAGGTTTACCCAATTTTTTCTCGGTTACTTGAAAAAATCCTGATCCTTATCACGCTTAAATCTGGTGCAGTAGTAATATCTGTTTGACATGAGCACAAATAGGTAATGCCTTACAGCCAAACTTGACAAATATTTCCGCCGAATGGCTGACGCCCTCTGGCGGCGCGGCCAGAGTTTTAAGCGTCTGACTTTCCAGCTGGTCGGGGCCCGGCATCGCCGACGCCGCTGCCGCCGCCCTGGCTGCGTTTTGCATATCGGCCCGTGTGATCGCGGGCACGGGACTATTTCACAGCCTCAGATAGCGCACCGGACGGCAGGCTGGAAAGATTTCCAGGTCAGATTGGCGGACACGGCTGGCGAGCCGGCGCAGTCCAAATACGACTGTCACCTGTCAAAATGCCTGTAGCGCCGTGCTGGAGTGCACCGCCTCCCTAAAGCCCCCTTCTGTCCCTAGCGCCGTGCACTTGTAGACACTCTAACCGAGTCTGGTCAACCAGTATTAGATTCATAGAAGCGTGATAGGTGCAGGCTATGTTGTCCCTCTATTGTACACTGTTGATAGCAGTCGTATGAATGATTTATTAAACTGTGGTGTTTCTAATGGTGGCGCCCACAGACTTGCTGCAAATGTGTCGTCACGTGCTGACGGGCACGGCAAAATTCAGCCTGTCTTGGTGTCTGTTTTTTATCGGGGGGATTTGTTTCGTTCCAGCACACACAAGCCTCTTAACTGACCAGATTGGAGTCTCTTACGTTCATTAGCAGTCGTGACACATTTAAAACAAGCTAGGCGAGCAATAAAGCTACTTCTGTGCCATCACACACTATCTCGTCAGATTTATTTCAAATGACCTACAATTAGGAATTGCTTTATTAAGACTGAGGTGGTGAATTCTCCACTTTTCCAATATGCACTCATTTATGTCTAATAACTTCCACAAAAATATGACTGTCATCCGATTGGATTCACGTCCCTTCGTTTATAATCGTAGGATAGTCCACACCATGCAAACACGATAGCGAAAGGATGTGCCCAGTGGCGGAGTCAGGACTTCACTTCAGGGGGAGACTAGGGGGCTCGAGCCTCCCTCGCCTTTGCCCCGGAGCAGCCTTCGACTAGGCAGAAATTACCATAGGATTGGCATTCCGGGGGGCTTGAGTCCCCTTGTCCCATCCCTCCTTGTATCCGCCACCGGTTGTGCCCAATGCAAATTCACTGCTATTTTAGTTATGTGTACATTTCTAACTAGGCACAATGGCATTGAACTGGTATCCAAAAATAATCATGGCATGGGATTTCAAACCCGGCAAAACACTTTTTCGAAAAACTTGCAACAACGAAATTGAATAAGAAATAACAAAAATATATACAGAAGCGTAAAAATACAAATAAACAGCAATCTAGGCTTAAACATGCGAATCAAGTACACGTTTTATAGCCTAAATCATAGTATTTGTAACAAAACAAACAAAAAACTGGTGAAAAGTTAAAACGTAAGGTTCCTGCCGTCACTACTACAACCGGGCGGGGTAACGATAGAGACAAGGACAACTTAAGTCAAATGAAACATTCCCCACTTTGCATACACAAATTGGGCCCATATGATTTCATGGTCGGAGCACCCTCCACCCTAAACAACTCACTCAGCTGATGCCTTGAGCAACACACGTGAAGGACAACAAAGTGTTTCTCCCATCGGCCGGACAACAGTCTATATATAGTTCCGCAGCGGTCAAACCCTCACAAAAACAGGGCCCACTAATCGCGCGGCACACCAGTCAGCGAGGGTTCCCCAGGGGAGTCGGCTAGGTTTTTCTCCCATTCACAATATCGATGAGCGATGTCGCAATACATTCTGGGCATTTCGCCTTCCACACTGGCATTGACAGACATTTAATGAATACGAGCAAGCGCCTAAAATAAAATAACGACAAGATCAAAGAATGACTGTCAATGTTTAACACGCGAATGTTACAAAAACAGCACAGTGTGCTGCTGTTTTTCTGACACTTCAAGTAAACACGCGACTACGGGGCTCTAAACCCGTGCGGTGGCTGAATTCGGTTTCGATCCGTCATGTCATGGGCACTCGGTCACCGGGCAGTTCGCCGGTGGAGGCGAGACAGACGAATAATGTTCCCGATCTGTTTCCGTGACGTTTCTGCCGATAATCCAGACAGTCGGCCAAGCGCTGGCGATTCCAACAGCTCTTTCAGCAGGAGGTCAAGACCAGGGTGTCGTGCCCGCTCACAGACAAAAAGGTTTAAACGGCATCGCAGTTATGGTATGCACGACACATCGTGAAGAAGAAAACGTCGAAAAAGTCAAGCAATAGATAACAGAGAAATAACTCTTTATACTAGCCTCTCGCCCGCACTGAACAGCCCTGGTGGAATCCGACGCCATTCGTGATGAATAGGGCAGAGATCGAATGGTCCGATTCCTCTACCAAGCTGTCTTTCAAGCCTTCCGATACGGATCCGGCCTCTTTCAGCCGTTTCAGATAGCCATGGCGGCGAATTTTTTAGGCAGACTGGTGTCGGAATGTGTTAAATGGCCCGCTCTTGTGTTCAAATAGCATGAAAACGTTTCATGTCCTGGAATGTTGGAGCCGGAAAAATTAGTTTTCGTGGATATATCCAAATGCTCTGAAAGATCGGAAAACCAGGAGTCAGAATAAGCGGCTAATATTCTTGTCATGCAACGATGCATCCAGGCGCGACTTACTTGATACATATTAAAAATTGCTACAAAGAATTAGGTATACCTATGTGTCATATAGGAATGATTTCTTAAGCTATATCCACACATACAATCTTACGCTGCTGCCAAATTTCATGAATGCAATTGATAAACACGTTAATCATACACAGCTGATCAAGCACAGATACCATTTACATTTTCGAACCAATTCTTGTGAGCCAAACAGACGGGTCAAATTTCAAAGTATTTAACAAAGCAGCTGATTACATAATTCCACAAAATCTTACAGCGATTCCTACCTTAGGAAATAAGCATATCTGCCGATTTCGTAACCAAATGATTGGGGATTGGTTTTGAGATCAGCGCGCTGCGCGATGTCGTCACGCCACGCGGTCACGCTGGGCCGCGCGGTCACGCGGCACTCCGCAGCCGCCGGCATCCGGTCCCGTGAGCACGGAAATGGCACGGGAAGCGGCGGCGAGCGCGGTGTCCGCGTACCGCTCAGATACCCCACAGATTAGCACGGTCAAGGAGGCTGGAAGCCAGCACCGGCCACCATCCGGAATACACGGCAGATTAGAGACGGCGTTGCCATCGCGGGGACGCTATTATGGCCGGTCAGATATGCCACAGATGGCAGGATTTGGCTGGGATTTGCGTTATCTGAGATGTGGTCGCGCAGGAGTGAAGAGAGCAGCGCGCGGCATGTATCGCAGTCGAGAGCCTCGCGCTCTCAGCAAGACAGCGGGAGACGATGCTACTTTGCCGGCAGCTTCAGGCAGGCATTGGTCCTGTATCATTTGCGCATGAGCAACGCAGGACGGCAACAAATTCACTTAGAACATACAATAATCGTGTAGGCGTTCTGGATTCCGAAGCATGAGCGCCACACCAAAGAAGGATTTTTCTATTTTACCGCATGATATGGTGTAGTCTTTCTCCGAAAACTTGGGCCCAAACTTGCACGCTGGATTTTCAGCAACCAACCAAGGTACGACTGTAATATCAGTAAAAAGTTTGATAGAGGAATTCGCTTACAAATAACTTACATATAGGAGTTCGCAAACTTGTTCTTTTTTAGCAATTGAAGTAGAGCCACTGTCCTCGAAACGCCTGGCTATCTTCTTTCATCGCATTGTTAATTATATATAAGTTTAATATAAGAATTCGGTGTTTGAAGTAAAAAAACGTCGTCCAATTTTTCACAGCAATATTATTCATTCTCTCCTACAAACGTATCGTACCGCACATACGTGGGCCTTGCAAGTTGCACTGCTCAATGATAAAGAGAGCAAAGGAAAACAGAATGTTGAAGGTGAGTAGATAGTTATTGATTCGCCCATATATATTTGATTTGTCCAAAGGCTTGAGAAAGTAATTCCTCAAAACCATTCGTCTTAATGTCGTTTGTATAATACTCCATTTGGATGACAAGTTTTCTGGTAGCTTGGCAGGAAGAATGAACGTCAGCGATGATATGGAAGAATGCATTAATTAATAGTTAAATCTGACACATAGCTTTAGACTGATTTCATATACGGTTCTCATGTCTGGCAGCTACCAGACTGTACAATCTGTGTAGCGGTCCATTTGACACCCAGTGGAAACATCAGTCACAAACAAGGTCATGGATAATGTCTATTGTGACGCTTCATTGGAATTGAGTCCACGGGCTTTCCCAGTTTCATGCATAATGTGCTTGTAAAAAATATGAAACGGGCTTTTTATGAGTATAACAACTATATTTCACTTTACCTACGATAGACGGCTTTTGTAGATTTTATGGGCTATTGGAAGGTACATTGTACCGACAAACACCTGCTTACAGAAGAATTCTAAATTGGATGTTTGTGCTTTCACTAAAACCTCACACAACTTTCCCGAAATTAAAACATGTTCCATGATAACGTAACTAACGGTATAATAGTAAGAGGAAGAATTGTCATCCTGATACTAACGCAAAAAACAAGTATTTCAAAATTTGGCATCCGTGTCTTATCAGTAGAAAACCAGAGATTAAGACATTTTCAGACAGCTCTTTGTGCTAACATTTTTTGCTCTGGAACTCGTTATATATGGCGCCCGCATACATAAGTGAACTACTTGACTAGTCGACGGCGTAGAGCCTGCATGCAATGGCGTGCTTCATTATCAGCTTAATCGATGCCAGTAAGATCTAGCTGTCACGAGATAGTCTGGCAATCTGAATATCTGACGTCATTTTCCAGCCCAGCCTGAGCGGAGTGCGGTGATAACAGGAAAGTTGACCACACACCTGGCGTACCCGTCCTTGGATAGCTATCAGCCCCCGCGCTTATCTACCCGACAGGCGCATAGCAAAACAAGTGCTGGGTGGAATCTCATAAAACGAGATTCTATCTCGATATGACGGAAAATCACCTGACAGCCTGTGCTAGAAAAGTACCTCGTCATAACCGTTGGACCAAGAAATGTAAAACACATCTAGAGACTGCAGACGATTGCGAGGGAGATACCTGCATAACTACAGGGCGGTGGGATGTCTAGCTCAGGCCTTCATTTATTCTATATATTTGTTGAGGGTAAGCATCCAATAGGCTGGTGATTTGACTTTGCAGAATACAATTTCAATTGTTGTTTTATAAAGTCCGACAAAATGCAGCCTCAAAACATTTCAAAATATAAGAATAAAAAACTAGCGATCCCTTAGTTCAACCGAAACATTCAAGTGTTTGTACTTCCGTGGAAACAGACGCGCAGGTAAACAGTTACTTGATCAGCAGCCTTGCATCCTTAGTCACCCCATTTGGCTAACAGTTTCTATCATATTGTAGAACAGCAGAA
Organism: Lepas anatifera; assembly: GCA_034440635.1. NCBI lineage: Eukaryota > Metazoa > Arthropoda > Thecostraca > Lepadidae > Lepas > Lepas anatifera. Next base: position 1,905,719 of record JAOTON010000231.1, on the reverse strand, counting down.
TTGTCTTCAACAGATGCGATTGTAAATTATAATACAGTCAATTTTACAATATGAGACACAAAAACCAACACCCTTTAGACATACCTCATTTCTGATCTAGGTAAAATTTGGAGTACTGTGTCTTTTCAAATACAACAAAAATATAATTCAAAACCTCCTCCTTATCACATTATGTGACCTTTGCCTCGGGCCATTTTGTTCCGTCAGACTATTCCAATACCTGCATTTGCACTGAAGTGGAGAACGTCCATTTTCAGGACTGCGGAACTGGCCTCAGGCTATAACCCGATTAAAAAGTCAGCCTGTATATCTCCGTTATCTTAGCCGACAGGTTCGTTGTTCCGTGCCACGATTTAGATGCGGTGGCTGATACGGCCCCCAACTCGAATGTAGCGCGTCAGACTTCACTGAATAACTCCTGTGCCGACGCCCGCACGAACCCGTTTCCTTCGCCAGATGTGCCGGATGTGTCCACGTCACTATCTGTACGTCATTATCCACGTCTGTGTCCACGTCAGTATGTGTCCACGTCAGTAAATGAAAACTACCATATGTTTACGAAGGAGACAGGCCTACGTTAGGAATTAAGCCCCGTGAGGTTTAGCTTCAGCATGAAAAGAATAGATAATAACAGCTGTCAAGATGGGTTCTTTCCATCTACCGAGAACAAATCCACTTGATAGCAGTCCATAACGTTTATGGTCTGTGATAAGGCTTAGATTAAGACACACCCTTTAACGCTACATCAAAATCCATCCACCGTCCGTTTTTACGCTCAATATTGGGGCTCATTAGCCGCAAGATAGCACGAAAGCTAACTGCACTCCTTGCACTATGCAGGTATGTATGTACATACATTGAGATCTGAGCAGGTTTAGCAGCGCGATCGCGGGGCTAAACCCACGCGGTGGCGGACAGCGCACTGTGAGCCCCGTCCGATGCTTATCTGGGCAAAAAGCCGGTCTGTTTTCAGCGATTTACGGCTTAGCCTGCTGCGGCATAATAAATGCTCCAGATTCGATCCGGAGAACATCTGAGAGAGCATTCGTTATCAAGAGAGGCATCGGCCGGGCTTGCAGCCCTTGTCAGCGATTACAGACGGTGATACTGGCAGATATATTATTGCCAATGCAGATGGGGTGTGCTGGATGCCATCCTCTGCCCGATCGGGGCTGTCTGGTATGCGGAGACATTTAGCTCTCTTCAGCGTCAGTCGGTGAAATATTGCACGCCAATGGTGCATTCTTTATTTCTGTAGTATGTACATATTCGACCTGATCGTCAAAGGCGATGGCCCTATTTACAAGCAAGGTCGAATGCCGAAATCAAGGAATACAGAGGTTAAGCAGAATTATGCACAACAGCCAATCAAAACCTATGAGTATTGCTACATAGGTATGAATTGACTGTGATGTATGGACGGAAAATCCCGATTATGTCACGGTGCCAGTTATATGAGTGATGGTATTAAGAACGTTTCCAGGGAATGCAAGTATGAGACAGTTACTTCGACAGATTCAGTCAAAAGCTAAGTGCTCCTCTGTTGTCGAGTAAGAACTTAGTTGGTGTCATTATTTTACTTTTTAAAATATTAACAGCAATTTATCAGACGTATTAACCCGTACTTTCATGCCACAGTCGAACAGGCGGGGGTTGTGCCGGCGAGAAGTGATTAAGCAAGGTTGAGTTGATTCCTTCGGTATCGAGTGGAAACAAGTAAAATCGACTCTATTCTCAATCACATCGAGTCGGTGGAAACCCCGTATCAGCTACAACTTCAAAGAGTGATTCGTTTTAGATCTGTAAAAACACAATACCCGAAAACAGTGTAATTGAGACCCACAGTCGCATCAAAGTGACATGTTCGCTTTAATTCCGAAGGTGGTAGGTACTGTTGAATCACAATATTTCAGAAGCTTGCCGATGAAGCGAAACAAAATCGATAAAAATGTCGCAAAAAGACATCCGGTATAACTTGAACATAATTTAATGAGACAAGCTCATTCAATTGTAGGGTACCTCGTAGGTAATATACAAATTATCACTACTTGAAAAAAATCAGTCAATACCCATTTCGTTGGGATAGGCGAGGAGGAAATGTCACATTAAGTATTTGACACTTGACACCAAGAAAACTATTCCTACAATCAAAGACCACGTGCAAAAACCTAATTTATTTAGCAGTTATCGCTATAATCTTTCCGACGTGTTACCAGGTATGTACTGATTCCAGATTCCCAATCCGGCACGGATAAATAATTTACAAACTCGCATAATCCTCAGCACGCGCGTCAGACGCCAGTGGTGCTAGGTTCCGCGTAAATGTCGCGTGTAGTGACGCTAGACTTCATGCACCGCATGCTGGCGTCTTTGACGATGGTTCATGACATCTCGTTTTGGCTTAAGACGTGGCTAAAATATAATTTTTTAGGTTGGCCAGCCGTGAGTCTGCGGCCGTAGGTTGCGTTTTTCTCCCGAATTCAAACAACTGATCGCCGTGCAACGGTATGTGTGCGCTCGCAGTACGCGCAGTAGCAGTGACAGTTCCAGGGGGGGCGTTTTCTCCCCTCCTCCCAAACCTGTCAAGCTATTTTCCCATACTCCTTTCAAGGTTTTGGTGCTTCAACACTTTAACTCCAAACAGAACCAGTCAACTTCAGTGTAAACGTTGGACGTAAGAACGAGCATCTTGTGGCCATATGTTTCAACCCGCGATGTTTTTTTGCTCATTGCCTCGTGCGCTTACCCCCCCCAAAACCTACCGTCTAGTGAAATTGCGGCGTACTGTCACTGCGTGACGTTTTTTTTGCTTATCGACTCTGGCCTGCCCCCCTACCAAACCCATCGGCTAAAGCCGCCACTGCCCGGTATTTTAGGCAGAAATGAATTGCCGGAATGCTAAACCCATGTATGATAAAAATATAGTTTTAATCCGACATGACATCCGTCATAAAACCGCATTCGTGCTGTCACCACCGTCTTAAAGCCAGCACTGGTGCGTGCAGTATGTCTGTCACGGGCACATTGAGGAACTTGACAGATAGCACGTGCGTTAAGATAACGCTGCGCGTGTCACGTTATGCTCGCTTTTCCTCAACAAAACAGGTACTCCTACTAAAAATTGATTGGAAGCAACACAAAAATGGATCATACAATACAACCGTTTTCCTCTAAGTAACTAATACCTTAGGTAACGTAAGTAAAACCCTAACTTGTGCATCGCGAGCCATCGGTTAGTAGGTACTCTAACATAATAATGTAGAAATATAGTATGATCAAAAATGCCTAAACACACCAGAACAACTGCACAACGCTGCATTACGGGACGACAGCTTCTAGAGCTTCAGCTTCATCGCACAGCTCAGACACCGATAATAACTACTCACACCTAGACATAGAGAACTATTCAAACCACCTAGTCCGCCCGGAACAGCCAGCGTATAGTGTAACAGGCAGCAGCAAACAGACCTGAACAAAACAGGCTGCACTGCAGCACCAGCCGAACCGATCCGCACCGATCCAATCAGGCCGACAATCTTCAGCCGCGCGCACGCGACCTGCTGGAGTTGGCGCGATTTTTCAGCGCCGCAGCCGCTTGAACCGCGCCACTCGATGTGCGGTTGCCGCCCCGCTTATCTAAAATGGCATCGGGGGAGTGCACTGCCTTGAATTGACAGATCTGGTTGGATAACATCTACCGGAGGCTCTAGGTGCCTGCTATCAGCCACCGCCATCCGTGTATTTTATACACGATAAAACATCGAGGAATCAAGCAAGCGGCGAAGAGATAGCGACGCAGTGCGGGTCGGACACGCGGCAGATTTAGTGAGCCGCGCTCGGCTGCATCTGGCTCTTATAATTACAGTCGGCCGTAACAAATCATACAGAGGAGTGTGATAGCATCTGTTTTTACACCCAGCTCCGGTCCGTGAGATGTCAGATGTCAAGATGTGGCGGGGAATCTAGCGTTCGAGAAAGCTACAACAGCCTGCTTATGTGCTCTGGAAGTTATGCGCGAAGAAACATTGCATGGGAACAATATGGCCAGGTTTTCGAACACTGCCATTAGTTTATGGCGCTGTTACGGATGCAGTGAATCATGTTGCTGTTCTCGAGGGAAATAAATTGCCTGGCAGACACAGCTGAACTTCACAAATATCAAGTGGCATATCAGCTGTGTTGAAAGCCTCATGGGGTGTTGGATCAGTGGTCCTCAACGGCCCTATCACTGAAGCATGTGTCCCAGTTCAGTTCCTGACGGGTGCCGGGATCTGGTCCTCACACATACTTCTTACAGGGAAGGAGTCGGCTACGCCATACGACCTCGCAAACGTGTGTTTTGAGCTGGCATAATCACATCAAGCTCAAACCTAAGGATAATACGTTTCGCAAAATTCGTAGTGCAATGGGCATTCAATATATCTACCCAATAAAGTGGTCTCAGCATTGTTAGGCAAGGCTCTCATGCCGTCAGGATTTTATGCCATTCCAGATGGCATTGATTTCTATTCTGGGCGAAATACGGGCGTGTTGTACCATGGGGTGGTCTGTGTGGAGGGCATGCGACAAACAATCCCTCCCAGCGCAGCCCACGCCCTTCTCGAACTGGAAGTGCGATTTCGAACCTTCTCTCTGGCGATTAGCGCTCCCTGACAAACGACGAAGCTCGGTCGCTGATCCTCACCTATGGCTAATCGTCAATGATGTATTCGTCTTTTTCTAGCCAGCTTTCAATGCCATTTCTGGGACCCGTTTTCACCTTTCAGTGTCCACAGTAATGGTTCTATGCCAGTTTAATAATAAATGTTGGGGCCGGACGATGCATCAACTGCTGTGGTATTACGGCGTCGCCAACTCCACCCTGGTAGAAGGGATGTTGGGGTCGGATTGTTTATATCCAGGGAAGCTGTCGCGGCCTTGAAGCCGGAAAATAATCCCCTATTCGAGTTTATGAAAAGTGTAAGTATAATAAGCGGGCGTGAAGGTTCCGATTTAACTGGATCTTAATTCCACAGCAAACACAAATTATATATTTCCAAAATATACTTCATAGAGTTTATGGAAAGCTTAAGGCCTTTTTAAATTCTCTGGCATTTTGCGCGCGGACAGAACACTACCCGCGATGTCCGTGATTTGACATTAGCTAAGCGGCGGGCGGTGCCGAGCGGGCTACCGCCGCGCATCCGCCTGCGCCGTCCAACTGTGCCGCACAGCACGGCCGCAGCGCATAAAGGCCAGCTGTCAGGCGTCTGGTGGTGTAAAAAACTGACGGCATGTCTCCAACGATCCGCCACATCAGAAGCTTGAAAATCAACACCACTGAGGTTTCTACCCGTTTGAAAACTGGATGCCCATCAGAAAACACTTCCATGTCCCTGACACTTTCTCACAAATCAGCAATTGAAGCCTGCACTGTCATTACGACACGTGAAGTTGAAAAACGCTGTATTTGACGTGACCCGGTGCAAGCAAATAGGCGAGCGCCGCTGCCTGAGCCGCCTTTTATACAGCATCAGCATTGGCGAACCGTCGGTCTGATTAAATCCGCGATAGCATCGTGGAGGCTGAAGATAAATGGTTTGATAGCGCAAATAAAATACCTCAGTCCCAGTAAATTATACATGTTGCGCCGGACGATCGTATCGACGGCTCAAACGGGCCTCGGATAGCCCAGAATTCAGATAGATCCGATTTCGGCTGTTCCCGGGATCGATTTGAGCAAACACGGTTAAGCGTCATCTCAAATATGCATCAGTCGATAAACATGTTAGTGCCGATAATGAGTGTGCCGCAGCAACCTTAATGTAGCTCAGTATAACAGAGCCCTGCTCCTAGAACAATTTTATGGCGCATTCGTGCTTTGCCTGGCTCCCTGATGGCCAACGAGTGTCCAGGACTCGCATAACTCTTACCTGGTTTTAAATAGTCAATTGATTGATTAAATCATTGCTCCATTTGTTCCCTTTCATTGTTTTCATCTGAGACCCGACGAATTACGTAAAATGTACGTCAAATGTATGGAGCTCTGGCCTTTTAGGCATTGGTGATTTTTATCACGTACGTAAACACTCCACAAGTAGTGGAGATTTGACCACTCAAGCTGAGCCCGTACTTACCACAACCAGATGGAGTACGTGAGTACATCGATCAAGACACTTTAACAGTCAGCCTGTGGTGTCATGGTGGCACGGGCAGGGGCGTCGCTACTGATTGGTGTACTGGAAAGGACTCAGACGACTCGACAGGCAGGGATTTCTACATACGAACCGGGGATTATTGTTGGTCCCCCGTCCCTCCTAATGGTGCCCAGCTCTTCGGAGTGTCCCCAGCGGAGACCAGTGTCTTAGCTTTGACAAAATGAAGACCCGTTTGGTAGTGGCCATTCTGCCCTGAGTTAAGCCCATTATGGTCCCGTGACTAGATTTAGTGTACAAAATAGGAAGGAGTGTCTGAAAAAACAACGTTGCTTTTTAGACTGTGGTATTGTGTCATCTTCAATCCTGATAGCGCCTTATTCTTCTTTTAGTCTCCAGGAAATTAAAAAAATGTGGGGCAAAATGGGCAGTTGCGAACCTGCTATTTTCGCCGGTTTTCTTCGGAAACACATTTGTTTACGATTTTGGGCCCTATTGTCCACCCCCAAACAACAAGTTCAGCTGCAGCAGCGATTACGACTCACTCATATGAGGACTGGTGGGAATGGTGGCGAAGCACAGTCTTAAACCTCTCCTGCGGGGCGCTCTTGAGGCAATTCCCCAATATTTCAGCTAAATTTTGAATGCAAGATCGTGCTGATAGAAATATAAAAATGTATAAAATACGCGTTGGTTGAGTCCCTCAGTATCAGAGAGAGAGAATCCCTGGTTCACCAATGAGATGGCACATTCCTGTTGCCCCTTTCCACGCCCATTGGGTGAGTGTAATGTGTAACTATAGTGAAACTAGGTGTAAGTTCAGAAACCATGCAACGCCACTGTATAACAATGTATGCAACGAGTTGTGCCAATAGATGGCAGTGCTTTGCGTCAACAATTCTTATCTGATAGGAGTATCATGAGGCATTAATAACTCGTGCCGAAGAATGATATATAACTAACTTAGCGGAGTCACGCGCAGGTGATACATAGCATCCGGTCAGCCCAACCCGCGATAACTTATAATTGAATTATGAAAAGACGAATCAGCACCAACTTATGGCCCTGTCTAATAGTAAGCACGTGCAGGAGCGTCTGCCTAACGAGCCCACCGCCTTTGTTTCGCCTACACGTTGTAAGTTATCTGATTTCACGCATAGCGGTAAAAGCTGTCACTCTTGAAATTTATGTACGGTTTTTCTCTCATTAACTGATGCGCACTCAGTGTCATATTCAAAGGAGCGATGCTTGATTATATTTGTATAAGTTTGGTGTATACATTTTCGGTTCCTGCCAGCTTAGCATAAGCAAAACCAAAAAATTTGATTCCCAAAAGATAGAACATGGAGAAATCGGGCGCACGCTGCCTGGCAACCAAAGACAGAGACAGAATAAAATTCCAAGGAGGCGTAATCACACTAGCAAAAACGTTGCGCTACTACTTACAGATGTACCGATTTCTTTCAACATAAGTGCGAAGGAGAGTGTGACAAAATCAGCAAGATCACGCTTCACCATATTTGGGATTTCATGATCCACCGTGCAAGCCCGTCAGCGGAAGACGGTCAACATTAATTGATTCTATAAATACTGATAACACCTATTCATGGTACGTGCTCAATACGAAAGGTTGCAAAATCAAAACAAGATTTACTCCGCATAAATGTTGTGTGCATGCTTCAGTCCGTTAATCCGCCATTCATACAATAACGGGTACGTAATAACCATTCATATATGGAGCCTAACTATGAATAAAGTGTCACGTTCAAGAGACGCCACTTCATGCCTATCGCTAGCTCTGGCTTAATTCTCATCCTGTTGGATGGCAAGGCTACCGCTGATCGGGGAATCAGACTCAGCGTAACCAGCTTCAGCGCCGGGTACTTCCCCGGGCCTGAAACCCGACGACCACTGATCCGAGTTTCTACCACCGAGCCAATTACCGCCAAATCCTAAGAAAATGAAGTAATATATACCTGAAATGGAAATATATATTTAGCAACCTTAATAACATATTCAAAATAAACACCTTTTGTTCACTGGCCTTACGATCTCATTTCCAATATAATCTATTTCTCTCAGGCAAAGTTGCAAATATCCTTAAACAAAATGCATTTTCACTTCTCAAGACAATTTTCGGACTAATTGTGTTGCAATTGTATTAATTTAATATTAATGGAGTGAAACACATTTGCGAGGCTTACGATGGGGTATCATTTGCATAGGGCATTCTTAACAACCTACTTTAATAGTGTGTTTGTTCGCAAACGGACTGTTTGCGGACAAATAAGCGTTCTTAAAGCGCAAATAAAACGGCCGCTCTGTGTACCTCCCCCAACGGAGACAGAATACAGCATAACTATAATACAAAAAAACTTATTTCTGCGAGAGCGATGAGTTTTAGTGGTGAGTTTCGAAACGAGAGAAATATCACGGAGCTTCCAAAGTGCTATAAAATGCATTCATAACCGTTCAAATATGCAATTTAATCAAAATGTCAAAATTCCCTTTTAAAAAGCATAGTGGCACATAATGGATATGTGTTTATGCACCCAATAACTGTGACCAGATTTTCGCAGAAAACATCGAGCCACTACATCCTGCCTCGTCTGCGCCTTTCAACACGGGATATGTCTGAATCACGTCTGACTCAGGTGCTGCAAAAACAGCCTACTCACGACTGAGGGAATTCCTAGCCCCAACAGCCACCCCTTCTCATAAGTACTTGATTACTGAGCTCATCCTCACACTCCGCACGGGAGCTAAGTCGGCGGCCCAGCTCTATACAGCGTGCCGGCGCCCCCGCCTCGGCAGCAGATGCAGATAAGAGGCGGTGTTTGCATGTGGCGATAAGGCTTACAGCGGGGCACGGAGGACGTGAAGGTGCCACATCCCCCGCTTGTAAACAATGGAACGTGCAGGGTGACGAATATGGGATATGAACGGTGACGTCATGCACAGCACCTGCCAAAGTATAAATTGTGTTTTTAAACTACGGATTTAAGGAAAGCGTAGCCCATGAGGACCTGCATGCCGCATAATCATTATTCTCGCAATCGTTAGTTTACGAATTCAGAGGATGACAATAGGAGCCCATTCAATCATTTTCCGTGGAAGATGTGGAAAACAACACATGGGCAAGTTTATTTCTTCTAATCGTGCACAGAAACGCCCACAAAACGTGACATCAAGCTTCTAGGTCAGATCACTAAGCTTAGCCAAATGATTGATTCCGATTGTCAGATCAACGAATAGTTCTTGGAATGTATAAAGTGATTCGATTTGGAAAATGAGTGAAGATTACAGCACAACGAGTATCGCGATCAGATTTCAGAAATTTGCACTTGGAAGCACTACAATGAAGTGAGTGACAGTATAAAAGTTTAAGTACGCGCTAAAAAATCAAGCGGCCTCGAATGCCTGGTGACAAAACTTTTACTACGCTTCTCATCAATGTTTTTCACTCTAATCGAAACAAGTGGTATTCGTATAGCGCATACATGTTTGTACCTAGACATGTCCCACCTAAATTGGGTCATGCCTTGTTTGTATCACTAGCTTTTCCAAATAAACCACGTTAAAAGTCAATCTTAATAAGGAAGGCTAGCTGGGAGGGCCACAGTTGTGACAACAGATAATGGACAGAAATGAAACCAGCACTTGTTACAGATGCAGCTACGAAGGTACCACGGTGGTCTTAAAGGGAATTGACCACTTTTGCTCAAATTCCAAAAAAAGACTCATTATGTACAGCATAAGCCTCGAAACCACGTTTTGATTCCGCCTTCAACCGCTTAGAACAAAATATCGCATTCATTCTGACTACCCTGGTTTGACCTACGCATTGCTTGTAACTAAGTATGACCGATAAGGTCCCGCTCGTGGCACCACACGTTGAAATGAACGTTGCTATTGTCAAAATGGATCACGTGGCATAAAGTTGCCATTGTTAAAGTGTATCACGTGGCCTGCATGTTAGCAGGATTTGGACCACCCCAATTGTTGCAGCCATAAGGAAAGGGATTCTTTCCTTATCTGAATCGGAATTAGGGTCACAGGGTCCCTTTTAACTTTAAAGAGGGTAGATGTTTAATAGAGAACATTCAATATAATTAGGACATTCCAATAGTGGTTTCTTAACCCTTAAAACGTTCCAAAAAAACCTGATGTATCAGTTCAATAGTCATAACCAGAGTGGGACACTCCCTTCCATGGGTTGAAGTGTGGAAGCTGAGAAAATCAGTGAAAGTGTGGAACATTTAGTGCATATTTGGAGGCATCCTGCCGGCTACACATAACTCATTTCACCGACAGGCGTAATCGAAAAATGTTGGTCTAGATGTGTACAGGTACATACATACAAGAGACAGGTCCGCTTGGGATCGGATCCAGGCAGGGACGATATTTTGTTTTTCTGCGCCACAGAAAGGGACGGGACGGGAAAGTATTTTGGTCAGGTTTCCTGGAACGGAAGGGGGAAGAATGTAATTAATTATTGGGGCTTATCGACGCACCAACTGCCAGGGTCATATGGCGTCGCCAACTCTTTCCCTGTTGGAAGGGTTTCTCGGGAGCAAGCTTGCTCCTTGTTCAGGGAAGCCGCCGGGCCTTGAACCCGGGTCGGCTGCGTGGCAGTCAGCTACGCTGACCTCTCCACTACCGCGCCCCCAGGGGGAAGAATGTACTTAAATGGGACAGATACGTATGTATTCTAAGACTTTGTTTCATGCTGACCTCTCATATGTGATCCCGATGAACGAAAGATAAGTACTCAGAGAAACAGAGGTATTGATGCAGTCATAGTGTGGTCCCTTTTACCAGCATATTTTCGTCCGTAAAATGTTGTCGGTCTTGGATTAGCATCCCTCGGCATGTCATTGTTCTTTCAATGTCTTACTTCGGGCAATAAGTTGCTTCGACGGTATGCGTAGGAACCTGCAGAGGTAAAACAAAACTAGGTATCACGAAAATAGTTGAGGGAAATATCCGTGAACACGAAAATTGAATTTGCTTTCCCGACTGCATTATTTTTCCTTCAAACCTGAGACTGTTACCACGGAGGTGCGCATGATCTCTTTGATATAGCTGGACATGGCAACCCGGTACCCATACCCCTCATTCTGGGTGTTGGGATAGTCATTTCGTCTCTGGTTAGACACAATTGCCCCTTTATTTTGTGGCAATGTCTTTTGAGTGAAAAACTAGTTTCTTCATATCTCTGGAAATTAATTGTCCGCAGCACACAACAGTGAACGAGGCCAGGCCGGGCTATGAGTCGGCCGTCGAAACCGACGCAAGAGTTGAACAATACCAGCAATCAACATGATCTGGTGGCTTGTTTACAAAAAGAGAAGTTGCACGCCTGGGGTGTGTTGTTTTCAAACTTCAGCTAAACATCAAACGATGATAACTAAAGCTTCATGAAAGAAACGTCTGTATCACGTAATTTGCTAGACATGACGAAAAACCAATGATACTGAGAAGTTAAACAAATTCATGATAATGTGATTCCTTATCAAACGCAGGTGACATTTTCACATGCACTGACGCGAAACCTTCTGACAAAAGTGCAGAGTTCAGGAAAACCCCCATCTTGCTAAGTTGGATGGGCGAATCTCGATGAAAAAGAAGATTCAATATTTTGAAATCTGACTATGGTGCCCATTAGGATAAAATAATTCGTTCAATATGGAAACTATCAGGGCCTGATGCCGAATTCACACATTCTGTGGGTTCAGTATATTCGTTTTCTCATTTTCTCGACTCCAAGAGCAGCTTTTTCTTGGGAAAACTTCCTTATCTTGTATTAAAAATCAACCTCCCTTGGGAAATAAAAATAATGCTCTCACCTCTGCTACACTGGAACAGTGTTCACCTCTTCCGCTACCTTAGGTATACCTATGCATTAGGTCCGTACGCCGTTGCCGTTGTGTGTAAGCCGGCCGGGACAGTCAACGCGTTCAGTGCGCGGCGAACTGAGTGATATCAACGCAGCCGAGTCAGTGGCGGATACAAGGGGGGGGGCTAGGGGGACTCAAGCCCTCTCCAACCGGAAATTGTAAGTGCCTATGGTAATTGCATAACCGGAGGCTGTCCCAAGGCGGGAGGCTCGAGCTCCCTAGTGCCCCCCCCCCCCCAATGAAGTCCTGGATCCGCCACTGAGCTGAGCCAAATGCTAGAACCACTAATGGTATAGGCGCATTAGGCATGCATATTCATGCATACTTTGTTGATGCATTTCCGTGGCTGTATTTGCCGTGACACGGGTCAACCGGGAGGACAGGATAACACCACACATATACATTGCAATAGGTCAGCAAGATAATACGGAGCTTACGAAATAGCGAGCATACGCGTCGGAAAAGGGGGGCCAGGGGGCCTGGCCCCCCACTTTTTGGCCAAAAATTTCCTGATCTCAGTCAAAATGAGAGAAAGCCGGACATTCTTATATCCAGCCGCTGCGGAAGGCAACGAGGAGCCCAAATTCGAACAGTTTTTGGTCCTGATGATGAAAGTTTTTTGTCAGCATCATGTTGAAGTTTGGCTGGCCCCCCCCACTTTTTTGCCGGTGGCGACAATTATGACAGCGAGCATGAATTGTCGTAAAACATTGCAATAAGTGTCTGTCGCATGCATGGAACAATGAACAGAGGCACAAAATTGTTGTCACTTTACTAAATCAAACATTTACTACAAAATTGTGGATGTAAGAGAGGTTAAAGATAAGGGTTTTCAATTAAAGCTTGAGCCGTTGAGGTTTGCATACAGCGCAATTTCACGGATTAATGACGAGCGAAATGTTAAGATCAACATCAAAGGCCATATGTAATATGCCAAAGGTAATACAAGCATCTTAAGGTATTCATGTTCCACATGATTAAGTAGACCAGATAAGTGCATGAACTATTCACCCCGTGTTGCGGTCACAGCCTAAAAATTCCAACGCGACCCTCTGCACCATATGGGGCGCTGCATACCACGCCAAATTATGAATACATCACACAGAAAACCAAGAAAAGTGCCTCTCTGACCCACCTCGTACCGCTCCGTGTCTCGGTGACTCAGCAGTATCCGTGAACGCCCGGTAGTGAGACCAGACTCTGGATTAGCTGCCCACCTGCAGTATTGCGCAGAGACCCAGGTGCCGCGACAGAACGCTCCGGAGCGCCGCCGTCGACTACACCACACACAGCCTGCCACCGTTACCTAGCACACCGCGATAACACCTATCTGCTATCTGGCGCGATAGTCGGCGGCGGTATCGCCGAGCGGCGACGATAGTGACGCGCCACCTGCCACGCGGTGTTTTCGCGGCGAAAGCCGCGTAATTAGACATGAAGTGACGCCGGCGTTCTCTGATATTCAGTTATCGGTGGGTGATTGTTTTTCAACGCAAAGAGGTCCAAAAGAAACGCCCTGGCACAGTTGTCGGCGGGCAGCCGAGGTCAGTGCAGCACGATCCAAGAGGGGCGATGCCATAGCAGGTCAGACAGGCAGACAGACATACGGCACCAGGGCCTCGTTCCCGTGCACGGTCTCGATAACGTGAGATATATACCATATGTTGGCTGATAACCAACTGCAATGTCAACACGGCTGCAGCGGGGCATCGTTGCAATGAGCAGCGCTGGCCAGCCGGCCGCCGGCACTTTCCAACCGACGTGGCAGATACCCTGATAGTGTCCGAACGCGAATGGAGGTTCTGTGTAAATAGCAGATGCCTACTAGTCAAGCAGATATAAACATTTCGTAAAAGCCATCCGATTCAGATTCACCAGCAAACAACTAATGAATGCTTCGAGTCACGACAGGATACGTTAGGAAACACAGATGGGGAGACTCACAAATTGTATATTGTTTCACAGAGTAGAACGTATCAGGTATATTCCATGAGGGCATAAAATAGCCTGGCAAAATATGTGAGCCTACGTGTCAAATACGGAACAGAATGCGAGTAAAACCCAAGTTTAAACAAGTTTTAATTAGTCATTTCCTACTCAACTGAGGTAAAAACAAACACGTAAGCAAAATTGTCCCATGGTTTCATGCATTAAGGGGAAGAGGGTTCATACCCCAGTGGCAGACCCACGACAAAACTTTCGGAGGGGCTTAGGGTGCTTGAGCCTCCCCTGTCATTGCCCTGGAAAAGCCTTCGGCTATGCATTAACTATAGGCACCCTGACCTTAGGGGGGCTTGAGACCCATAGCCCCCCCCTGTATCCGCCGCTGCTCACGCCCCACACAATACGCAAATCTCCAGAATACCCTATCAAATGAACATTACATAACTCTTTTTTGCCTCCAAATTTCAATCCGCTGTTCAAGGCGCACGTTTTGGCTACCACTGCGATCGTTTAACATTGTCAAACCTTCCACGACGGCGATTTACACAAAAAACCTCTATGAGTAGTGCGTGAGTGAAGGTAAAATTGCTTAAAAGTATGTAAATATTTATTAATTAACGGATGTACACATAATTCAGTGTTTTTGAGCCTACATTCGATGACCTTTCTATCTTTAGCGAATGAAATAACACTGTATAGAACGAAGCACTGCATCCATTCGTCAAATGATTTGACATCATTTTGCCGAGGCAGTATCTTCCCTAGCACATTGAACGTGCTTCTACTGTGAAGCACGATACCATAATATGTCGCAGTAGCGTTGCTTAGCGGTTAGACGATGATTTATAGGCTAAGTACGGCGCAAAAGAAGGATCAAGGAAAATCAACCACCGAGCCCTAAAGGATCCAGACCGATGAAACAAATAACGATACGTAGATTGTACTGACTTAAACAGCAAACTTGCTTCTGCCTAATGCAAACATATCTTTACTGAGTATACATACCAAGATACTAATTCATGACAGGTTTTGAATGAAGGTGCGCCTAGAAACAGATTCCTCGCTGAATGCGGATAACAAGAGACGTAATGGTCCGGTCAGGACTAGTCCACTATAGACGCTATAACGAACCTGTAGCGACAGAAGTTCGAACAGGCGTGAGTGAACCCGAACGGAGAGGACGACGACTTCCGGGGGCGAGCGCAGGTGGAACATCTACAGCAGCATCAGCAGGGTGAACTGATAGCGGCGCCGGGGAGGCATTACCGGCCGGGGCCGAGATTCGACTATAGAGCCGGCTGATAGTCGGCCTGATAAAGCAGCTGATAGCAGGTCTGATAGAGGAACCGATAGAAGGGCACGGGACGATAAATGCGTCGATACGGCACCGTTCCGAGGACTGAGGCAAAGGCAGAGCGCCGGCGGCCATAGATGAAGACGAGATGAAGAGAGAGAGAGAGAGAGAGAGAGAGAGAGAGAGAGCGAGAGAGAGAGAGAGAGCGAGAGAGAGAGAGAGAGAGAGCGAGAGAGAGCGAGAGACAGGAGGAGTAGAGCAACTGAATAAGTAGGTACTCTGATGCTGAAAGCACACTGCATGTAAAATTTGATGTAAATGTCATGTAAAATGTCAGCACAAAAGTGTCTTCTTGAAAACACGAAAATAATCAAAGCATGATATTATCCATTATCAAGAGCACTCCAACTTTCCAGGGAGTATCACTGATATCGCATGTGGAAAGGAAACCATAGATATGACAGATGAATCATGTATATATATATATATATATATATATATATATATATATATACATGACCTTATAATTCAACTTCCACCAAAACTCCTCTTCATTGAACACATTTCTAAGGCACAAGCCCCAGTGCACATTTTACAGCTGGAAACAAACTATTGCGGTCCAGAAAATATTTTGATAGCATAAATTATTTTACAAAATTTGAATGATACATATTGAAAGATCATAATGCAAGTTGACCGATACGCACGTTTGGCTCTTGAGGCTTCTATTTTAGGCATGTCAATATACCTTAAACTATCCTGTTTCAAACAAATTCGGTAAAAAGAATTATAGCATAATCGTGAGCAGTGGCCTAACTCTATCCCACGATCAAAAGATAATGGCCTAGCGCTCAGTTAAAGCTGATTCAACTGTGACTGAATTTCCCAGCAAGCTTTTTCCCAGACCAGCTGAGAAAGCTTTACGGTGCCATAGCTAAGCCTCAGATTTGCTTAGGTCGCAACGTCTCTGAAAATGGTATCGAAGGCCTTTATTGACCAACAAAGTATACACATTATCCGCATCCATTTTCTGTTTAGTTGCATTGATACTATGAATGCAAGTATGTCATTCAAGAGGCTGAGTTTCTCGAATTTCAAACGAGTCTCTGATCAGAGATCCCTTTCATGCAACGATTTATCATGCATCTCAAGACGCAACAACTAGATTTGCCGCCATACCCAATGGGTGCTGCATGAACGAAAACCTTCCTTCAAAATAAAGCATTTAAAATATTTGCGCACACTTTGTGTCTAAGCCTTTCAGCCCATTTACCAGACTTATAGCTCGCAACTACCCATGCCGTTTTGCGATTTAGCTCCTCAAAGTTGGAATAAACAATTGAAGCGTGAGATATTTAATGAAGCAATTCCAACAAACAACATGTGGACCAATACGGTCAACGACAAACCCTGTTCTGCAGTCACTGACAGACATACATAAAATACGGCGACACAGGGAACATGCCCGCCTCAAACTTCCATCGTCAGAAAAAAGGAAAATAACACCTGCCCACGCTGAGCACACCTCCGATATCAAATCACATTGGAGAGTGCTGTCGCCTTCACTAATTGAGTCATAGATAGTAAAGTTACGAAAATGGCTTGATGCCGTTGGCACTTATCCTCGACACCGATTGCTAGCGCCGTAGACAGCGTATAAACCTATCACCTGTAACACTATCGCCATCATCTGCAGTACCGATGCAGACTCAATTAGCAAATTAGTTTTGCAGAGCTCCTGGCAAGCTTAAATGCACATCCGTTAATTTCAAGTCCCCTATATGGCGTTTTGTAAGCTACAAAGTTCAAAAGCACCTATAGGCTGAAATCCACAAAGTTAGCACCAAAGAGAAAAGCCGGTACTCAGAATAGGCATAACACCAGTCAAGATAGGTGATAAAGATACGTCTGTTATAAAGATATGTTTCTACGAAGAGTCTGTATCACTAGCCATTCTCTTGTACAGGTAAGTGTGTATTTGAGTGAAGGAAAGATCCAATGATCACCGAGAAATCAGCGTTGCTTACGTACAACTACTGGCAGCTCCTTACACAGCACATGGATTTGTCCGCGTAAAATGATCAACGTTTTTTTGCTTATCATTTTCATGTTAATAAAAAACTCAAAAAAACATCCTTGGGTAAATGCGGGGTATGCTTTACATTCCTTTACTCATGCCGTTTTCTTCCCCAATGTCAAAACCCTACAGGCTATAGGTTTTCATTCCAACAGCATTTCCACTGCGGGAATGGTATCCCTGCGCATTGGCATGAGTAAAAGATCCAAACTCTGACCAAACCAATTGAAAATAGCGCCTTTACCTGAGCATCATGATGCAATATCTGGACAAATGAGTGAATATAGCTCAACAGATTCTTGGCTGACATTTTTTTTCTTTAGATCCGTGTGCTCTATTCCTCATATATTAATAATGAAAATGATTGAATTGCATATTAATGTAGACCAACGAGTTTCCAAATCTTGATATGTTTCAAGCCTTGTGCCCATCCTCCCGTCCTGAAACATTCCATCGAAACAGCATCGTCTACTTAGCGAAAAGTCATGCTCTGACTGATCTAAGATGGTAGGCAAGACCGGGTTGACGATCTCCTTTGGTCAAGTTTCGTGAACTGATAAAAAAATCTGGAAACGGTATTGCTCGTAAAAATTATTCATTTCAAACAAGTAGTTTTTAAAGTCGTGATATTCAGGGTACAATAGACCACTTTCATAATACATGGGTGGATTCAATTGCCAGATTTATATTCGTTTAGCAGCCTGAAAACAATTATTGCCATTGAAAATATGACCTGCAAATCGTAACGTGTGCAAATGACAGTGATGCTGCCCTGCGTATTTACGGCATCCAAAACCCATTAGGAGAATGAAGACCGCAGATGCGGGCAGTAACATCAGCTATATCACGCTTACATCAGCTACATCACGCTTACATCAGCTTCATCACTATTACATCAGCTACATCACACATACATCAGCTTCATCACGTTTACATCAGTTATATCACGCTTACATCAGTTTTATCAAGTTTACATCAGCTACATCACACCTGCATCAGCTACATCACGCTTGCATCAGCTACATCACGTTTACATCGGCTGCTTCTCGCTTACATCACAAACCTAGAATTATGTGGTTCTGGGCCGGAACACGGCAGCGCGGTGGCATCTCCCGCGAGGGAAACCGGTTATGATCCGTCAGTTCGGTCGGGGGGGGGGGGCTGAGGGGGCGGGCAGTCACCGCGGGAGAAGACCTGCACCACGAACAAAATCCGGTACCAGCCATGAAATTCCTGGACACCGGCTCAGCCGCCAGCGTGATGTCCAGGTAGACAAATTCATCGCACTTGTCGGTCGCCGGGAGGTGGCGTTCCGCCAGCTCGGCATCCCGTCTGATATCTGCGCGGTGTATCTACACGTGGTTATCGGAACAGCTTTTTTAATTGCTCGTCACGGCCGGTGTGTAGTGTGACAGGTTTCAGAGGAAATATGACAGATTAGCCCTGATGGACTGGAACTGGTAGGAGAGATGGACAGCGATAAAGGCGCCAATGCTGATATCTGTCTCGCTCAGATTGCTCCGGCGAGACGCACAGACAGCAGCCGGCGGTTTTCAAACAATCTGTTTTATACCACAAACGGGCGTAGGTACAGTGTGGCTTATTATTACTGAAAGCATGTTTGATGTAGTACGCTTGCATTACCAGTACTGCAAGTATAATTCTATGTAGCGTTGTGCGTAGTGCGGTAGTGCTGTTAAACTTTAATGGTACTTATATAGCAGACAGGAACGGTGGTAGCGTGCAATGTTGGACACTTCGAAAGCTGAAGTCACAAGCAAGGTAGGAACAGCTATTAAGGGCAAAGCCCTATTCAGGAAGTGATTCATATGCTTGTGCAAATGAAAAAAGCCTGGACAATTTCGGTGGTGATTCAGCTGGTCTCCAATTAAATCGAGTTCAGGACATAGCCAATACGATGCCGGTTTGTATTCATGAGGTTGCTATCTTTACCGGTTTATCCATCGGTTGAACTCTAGCCATATCATGGAAAGGTTCACAAATAGCAAGTTGATACTTTAGGTGATTTGATTTCAATCCGTTTAGTACTTCCGCCTTGCCCTTAGGTTTCACTATTCTGTAACACAAGTTAAAGTGGGAAAAATAAAAGATAATATAAACGGAAATATGTTTGTCTTCTCAACAACAAGCTACAAAGTTCCTTCATTGAATCCCCCCCAAAAAGTGAGCTTGTCCAGAGAGTTAGTAACAAAGCTGAAAATAGTCTCCCCCAGACCCAGTTTGGCAAATCGATGTCTACAATGGGGAAACCAGAAAATGACACGAAACTGGCGCACGCTGACAACAATACAGAGCGTGCTCAAACACATATATGGCGCGTGCATGATAGCATATCAGAAAGCTGACCACCCAAAACATACTGCGCTGTCAGAACGAAGATGGCTATCCGCGCTTGGAATCAATATTCAGCGCGTCATAATTTCAGATTGTATCGGAACATATTACCATTTAGCCGATGAGCCGATAAACCGTATTTTCTTTGGAGCTGCAACACATTAGCAATTTTAAGCAGTACCAAAAGAACCGTACATATGTCACTTCCGAGCGATAAATCGAATTTCTGCTAACGGTGATCAATACCAAAGCGGATTCGCGTGCAGAGTTCGTCTGCAACATCACGAAATCCAGCATTTTTTAGGTGTTCAATGATGAATTATGGCAGCTCAACAACCTAATATTGTTGCACTTTCGTCGGAGGCAAAGTATCATCCACGTGTAGAAATCCTACGATATCATCACTGAGATACTAACACACACGCAAAGACTGATTCAACTATGTCCATTGCCCTTACTTGTCATAATTTGCTGCCTAAAACCCTTAAGTTTAGTTTAAACACCTTTTGACGGCAGGCTTGCACCAGCGAACGATTCAGTGGAACTTGGGCATCCTTATCATTACCTTTTCAGCTTATCTAACCACAAAGCGCACGCGTCACAGACGCCATATTGGATCCACCCGATGAACTATTCACAACACTTCCAAAGATGGTGAAACAGGGTTAGATCGAGACGATTTCTTACAAGGCAGTCCAAACACACACCATTCTACAGCACCAAGCAAACGGACGGCAGCCACAAACACCAAAATTTCAGAGGATCAAGCCCAATTTGACGGAGCATCAATCTATCAATAATAAATCACATTGTCTTCAAAAGCATATCGTTCCTTAGCCCACTCCATCAGGTGGTTTCGCGAAGGGAAATGCATACCTGAGGAGGCATCGTTAGACTCCGACAGTCGACGCCAAGCTGGTAAATTTGGCAGCGCGCGGGCGGCGGCAGTTCTGACGCAGTGGCAGTACCAGCGCAGCTGCGCCACTCTAATGCGCATCAATTGCACCTGCGTGGCCTATCTGGCTCGGCTTGGCGCGCCGCGATTGTGCCGATTCAGCGCGCCAGAAAAAGCGCGCGCGTCGCACGACGCGTCTCTTTTCCTGCCACCGCATGGCAGGGTGAATCTGGCCAGATCGGTGCCTCAACCAAAGGGTCAGGGTGAAACACTGGCCACTTCCGGTAATGCGGGCACCGTAAAGGCGCAATTGCAGCTTTCAGGGGCACAATATGATGGTCATTGTCATCTCATCGCAATTCAGAGCACTTTGTACAATGGCTCTGTTGAGTCTTTTTTTGTTGGCGAAGTGGTTACTTGCCCATCTCTAACTTGGCTGTGATGTAACGAGAGTGAACAAGGATGCATTATTTTTCATCGATTTGTATCGTTCGTCACAAATAGTTACAGTGCATATACTCTAGGGGGGCAAAGGGGGCAGGTGCCCCCCGATCGACCCTCGGCACCCCCTGAAATGGCCATGGCGCCCCCCCTGAAAGGTCGACGGCGCCCCTGAAATATTGCATCCCACCCCCTCCCCCTAGGACCCGAAAATGAGCGCAAACCTTTTCCCATTTGATTTTTCCCACCTGATAGGTTTTACCGGTCAAAAAGGACACCCCTTGGTCCGGATGGACATCTTCAAGCAATTATTTGAACGTCTTTCAGTCACCTTCTCAGGAGTGCAGTTTCCAGAGAAGTTGCTGAGTCAAGCTGTGTATAGTTTCGGCGTCACGGAACTCCAGAATACGCCGTGGAGGGACGGGTCGCATGATGGTTCTGACCGCACGCTTATTGAGACAAGTGCCCCCCCCGGGTCAGGTCCCTGCCCACTCTCCGAAAGTGCCCCCGGGTCAGGTCTCTGCCCACTCTCCGAAAGTGCCCCCCGGGTCAGGTCTCTGCCCACTCTCCGAAAGTGCCCCCCGGGTCAGGTCTCTGCCCACTCTCCGAAAGTGCCCCCCGGGTCAGGTCCCTGCCCACTCTCCGAAAGTGTCCCACCCCCTTGTGGCCCCTATTATCGTCGAAAATGTCTAATTTTAGGACAAGGATGTGCCCTTACACTATTTTCATGAAATCGTACCGATGTCTAATAGAAGTGTTGCACTTCCCTACCTAGCAGACCGAATAAAGGGACAGATGGACACATGTTTCCATCGTAGGGTTCCCCCTCCGTCCACTCCGCTCGAAAATCTGTGACGGTGCCCCTGGCTGTTCGCAATGACAAACTCTACGGTACCTCTCCTGTATGTTGCTATCCAACGGTTAGCAACAGACAACTTAGGTCTGTTGATCTTCACTGAATTATTAATCACTCATCCGGCGTATTTTGCTATTTCGGGGGCGGGGAGAGAGGATTTCTGTCCCTACCAAAGCTACTATTGCTGCATTGAGGGCAATGGGAGGATTACGAAAAATGCGCAACATTTATGTGCGTGACGAGACTGGTTCAAGCTCAGGCCGATGTGTTTTGCCTTCATTTAATGAAAAATTAAAATCGCCATTTATTTGTAAAGGCTCTTCATAGACCATTAATACAATATTGTGGAGTCGCGCCACTATTTTCCGAATTCAAAATGTCTGCGTATTGTACGGGGTAACGCAGTCTAAAGAGGCACACTGATGCGCATTATACATATATTAAACATTTAATTTTCGAGGCGATTGGCGTGCGACCCCGAGGCCGGGGAGCTGCCCGTTTCCGAAGACACTTGTGCAGGAAGAAAGACGACAGCTCATCTCACAAAGTCGCTGACTTGTTAACCCAAACTACAGCAAGTCTATGTGTCGATATTTTCCGCGTCGAATTCCTACTCTAGTAGGTACGAAGTGTCTAACAGTCGATAATCTATCCGAAACAACATATGTTCGCGCTCTACCTACCCGGAACTTGGCAGGTCTGAATTGATTGGAGAGGAAATGCGGGTAGTTTCGGATCTGAATGCTAATCCAGATTCACTTTCTTCCACTCAGCCGGGTTTTGTTCGGGTTTGAATCATATTTGAATCGATAACCATAGTGTGCAAAGCGGTTTGGCTTAAAGTTTGTCACGAAAAACTTGGGCACGGACCGAATCAGATCTGGACTCGCTGGGCCATGACACACACCACTGAAGAGCCGGGTACCATGCACATTTTACTAAGCTGTTTCTTTTCTTTACCGTTGGGATTGAACGAAGCCCTAAATGCACCATGATCCCCATTATTACATCAGCCACCTGGCGGATTTCAGGCGCTGGCGCCGGTAGGATTTATAGAGACGGGCTACAGCGCTGGCCCGGTACTGACACGGAGCCGCCGCCGCCGGCGTGCTGCCATGCACGTGCAGGGCGGCCGTTATCGTCGTCTCTGCCGCGTGCCGTCCAGCGACGATAGCGTCTCCTGGCTGCCGCGACGGCTCACAACTGGGCGCTGCTGATGCTATCGCCCTCAGAACAGCAGGCTTATCCTGTGATGTACGATGACATTCAAATGTGACGGAGATAGCGCGCCGCCCTCTCATGCAGGAGGAGGACATGCACGCCGGTTCAGGGGCACGTTCTCAGATGGCGCTACAGCTAGTTCTGCTCACGCCACACACTTTATCACCGCCCCAGCCCGAAAATCTTGCACTGATGGCTATCACTTGGAGTGAGGTACTGCACTTCCATCTTTGAAGCCTAAGAGAACCAGAGATCCCCAGACTCGCGCTGTGTTGATCACGGCCAAGGCCATGGTCGGGCACTCCAGCACTGAAGTCTTTATGCGCGGAGGAATGCCGGGTTCAGACGATACAGTGGTGGGTTTTTATTCATGACCGGGCTTTGCTAGACCGTGTTTCGGGGAGTCTGTCCTCGCTTTCCACCAGGAAATTTTATCGTATAAGCCAAGCTGGGAAAAACTGGAAGCTTGCCGACAGCATGAGCCACACCTAGCAATGAGCCTAAACCCAAAGAGTGTATACAGCCTTCTTCATCATGTAAAGCGGGGTAGATTATTGTAGATTGTGTAGACGGGGGGGGGTAGATTGCTGGAGGTAATGTAGAGGGGGTAGATTACTGTAGAGAATGTAGAGGGAGTAGATTAGTAGAAAATGTAGAGCGAGGTAGTGCACACTCTCTAAATGGATGCGATTGCACGCAGTCAGTGTTGTTGGAAATATTAGCGAAATACGGGTAGTAAGAAGCTACAAGCAGACCCAACTGCATGATAGGTGGTGTAGGGTGAGGGCAAGGGGGCATTCCAGAACGAATTAGAGAAGAATGTGGGATTGAGATGAGTCAGGGAAAGGTCGCCCTCCCCCACCTTGCAGATAGTGGGCACGATCTCTCCTCCAACTTTGCAACGACAAACGATCGATTTTCTTCATGTGTATTTTGTTTTGCATCTCCGGTCATTTTGTATTTGTCCTTTCGAACGGTCTGGCCCCATCCGTCCTGTCCATGTACCCCTTAACAAGCATTTTCGTGTGAATATAGACGGGTATTTCAACGGTGTATGTAGCAGCCTTGAAAGCCAAGTTCCCCCAACATTTCCATTAACCCTCTCATCATGCATGCATGTTTCCATCGGCCTTTGGAAGAACACTCAAGCAATTTGAGGGCTCCACGTCGATGTGACAAGACTTTAAAGATGTTGCAACCGACTGCCTTGAGTCTCAATAATGAGGTAGATTAAGAACTCTCCAAAAATGATAACAACTGCTTCAATGACAATCGAGCCCGAGCAGATATTAAGTAGCCGATATAGTAAAAGATGAGGTAAATCACGACAGCCTTTTTCTGGCTGAGAGATTTGAACTCGGCACTGCAGCCCCGACCACTGCTGTTGATGCCATCGGTGATGCAGCATCTGAGCTGTCACGGCAGCAGCTGCTGTCCGCCATCTGTTGTACTTACATACTGTTTTGCCAGACCGCTCTGTACCCGCTGGCTCGGTGGCCGTCCGATTTGCGAGTGAACAGTGGCACCGTGAGGATTGATGTTGGCGGGTCGAGGATGCGAGACTGCAGCTTATCTAGCAAGAATTGTCAAACATCTGCCGGCGCTTAATGAAACTATCACCGTTCGCACCGCCTGCACTGAAAGAGTAGGATGTAACTTCCTCAGCAGCAAGACTTTTCTACTGTTTGGCCGACTATGTAGTTGAATCGTAACTTCTATCGACATGAATGACTAGCGGAAACCACTCATTAGTAAATATGTTACGTTAGTACCAGATCGTGATCTGTGGTCCAGCGTTTCGGTGTGTACCTCTACTCTAAGCAGCTATAGGTTAGCAGGTGTATAAGTTTCTATTCTATAATACAGTGCGCAGCATTAATCACGATATGCATTATTTACTAAGCTGTGTATTAGAGCAATACTAAACAGCCCCGCTGTTGAATTCTGTTTGCCCGTAGGCTGCATATACATATTTCTGATCTGCAGATAAGTAGGTATGTGTGTATCTACCTGTTCAAGGCAAACGCTCCTACCTGCATCTTGGGAGGAGTACGGGGCATTATTTCTATAGGAAATTACTAGTGTAGGGGCATTATTATTATAGGAGTCGATCAGGCATCGATGCCCCCTGAAACGTCATGTCCCGAAAATTACACTCCCTTATCCCCATTTGGCGCTCAATGCAAGTAGCGACTTCCCTTGATAAAGCGCGCCGCCAAAACGTGCCAGCTCACTTACGCCAATTACACCCACATTCACGTTAAAACGCTGCCCCGCCCTGGTAAAAAAAACATCCGCCTACACATTTTCTACCTATTCACTTAATTGCTGCAAAGGAATCAAGTAGCATGTGGGCAATACAATTAAAACGAGAGATAACGAAATATCACACTACAGGAGGATGTTGACCTAAATATACGTCAGGTTTGTTTGCACTATTTAAACAGATAACCCTCAAATTACCATCAACCATCGTCGTTTCAACATGGGTCTTCAGTTACGACAAACGTCTCTAAACTCGCGTCTATACCACCGATTTTCGTTCCGGCACCCATAATGGTGGCATCGGCCGTATTTTCTTCAGCGCGGCCGTTCCAGCGTCCAACTTGGTTCTGGCGCGGCAGATTCAGCGCGTTATCGCGCGGCGCTGTCTCGCCGGCGACGCCCGGCTTTCATGCAAGCCTCCGCGCTGTTTTGCTGTCCGTGTCTATTCTAGATGGCCGGACGATACGACAATCAGCGCCATCTCTTATCGTCTCTATCAGCTCGCTGCCGGGACGCCATTGCCGTGGCAGGCAGATCACGCGATATGTCGGCTGCGTACTCGCCCCAACGATCCTATCACCAGCACGGGCGCGCTCAGAATACGGCTGAACGCGTCACAAATATTCACTTACATTTGAAGCCTGTGACCGATTTTACACCCAGAACCTGCACTGGAGAAGAGGCTATAAGTCAGGTGATGTCATCACTGCACCCGCGCCACTGAGCATCTTCACACCCTCACCGCCCGTTTCACTCCGCTGGGAACGCCACTGGCAGCGATCGGATGTAAAAACGAAAGCCGCACTCGCACATAATGGCTCCAATAATAATCCGGACCGCGCTTGGCCGGTGGAGCACGGGTGTGTGTTTTAAGTAAGTAGTACGCACCTGGGTAATACGCGGCGGTTACTGCGGCACTTGGCGCTTTATGAAGAATGCCATCAATACTTTGCGGTGGAACAGATTCGGTATTGCTCACCTGTGTCTAGTGAATTTACCAACTTTATTTAGAGCGGGCATATTCAAAGTATTCCGATACAGATTTCAATCACCATCAGCAGCAGTTTAAATCATAATGTTCCTGATCCTGGGAGAAGGATGGCACAGAAGGCCAGCACGCACGGCCGCTTCGATGACGAGATATTTACAATAAGCAAAGGGTCGCAGGATCGAGTCCACCCAGAGGCAAGATCAGTGGCGGATCTAGCCGGTCGGTTTGGGAGGGGCAAACCAAAGTCGAAAAACAAAAAATGAAACAAAGTCACGCAGTGCAAAACAGCGCTACAATATGACGTCCCAGTATAATTTTGGGTATGAGGCGAAAAGCAAAAAAACGTCATTGGGTGAAAATATGGGCTCAAGAAACTTTTTCCCTCTCCAAGGCCCCAAATTTCCACTGAACTTAACTGGTTCTGTTTGAAGTTGAGAGTTGAAGCACCAAAATCCTGCTTTCAAACTAAAAAGGAGTCGGGGAAAAAAGGAGGTCGATCGCTTTGGGGGGTGGGGCAAAAACATAGTTTTGCCCCGAGCTTTTCCGCTTGGGGGGCAAATGCCTTTTTGCCCCCCCTGGATCCGCCACTGGGCAGGAGAAGGTGCCCTGCCCTTGCTCCAGCCTAGTTAGTTCCCTTCCCTTCAACGTCACATAACCTAAAAAAAGTTGTCACACATTCAACCGGCTCAGTCTTTACACATTTAATTCTCCGGAAACGGTGGGCTCTGGCACAAATTACATATCGTATGATATGTATATTAACTACCGATATCAAACAGTACATTTGCTGGTGTGTTCTATCTTCGGCCTAATCTCAGCTCAAATCTTGCTATAAAGGTGCCACATTTCCTTTACGAATAGTGCAAACAAAAACAACGTTACGTCCATCGTATAATAATAATTGTTGGGCTTTAACGACGCATCGACTGCCAGGGTCATACGGTGTCGCCAACTCTCACCCTGTTGGAAGGGATTTTGGGGATCAGATCATCTTATTCAGAGGCTCCGCCGGGACTTGAACCCGGGATCAGTGGCTTGGAAGACAGGGGTGCTATCCACTAAGCCACCTCATCGCCAAGCCCATCGTATATGGGCCAATAATAGCTAAGAATATAGAACAACGTAATGGTCATCTTGCATGGAATAACTCAAAATGAGGTTTCCGGACTTCTAATTATGCCATCCGCGATGAGCATATGGCTCTTTTACGTTTATGATTATAAGTGTTTCATTGAAATTTAATAAGAGCTCTCATAATTGATAGATTTGCACTATAAAAGAAAAACTGGCGCAGTGATTAAAAAGACCCTCTCCATTCGTCCAAGCGAGGTACAGAATGCAGTTTCCACCGCGGGGGTGAAAACCACGCCAATCCCTGCTAGTTATGTCTGAAGCTTAAGAATGAAGCCACTAGGTCACACGGCCCTTAAATGTTTTATCTAGAGATTTAAAGCATGTTTGCAGAGCTGCAAGACACCAAAATAGTAATAAATGGGATAAAATCCATCCACACACACGTTGCAATGAGAAGTGAGTTCAAAGGTAATTATTTACCTTTGTATTGATGATAATACACTTCACACCACTTTTTCTCCGCGACAAGCTTCTTCCGATGAACTTTTTTACGTTGACGGGGTGGTGGTTATTTTCCCCTACCCAAGCACCCCGCACCCGTAAAACAGAAAATGGTAATACATTTAGAGCAAGTCCTCCGCATCGAAAATGGCCGCCCGGGCGACCAAACCAACCTAAGCACGTATAAAAATATATCGATGCATAACGGTTAACCAAGAGCTATAAAAACAACATGACTCTCTGTGGAAAAGGGAACCTCAACCACCAGAGCAGAACACTATTACTGGAACGATCTAGACGATACTGTTTTGTAGATGTACATAAATCAAACCTGGAACGCTGAGTTAAACTTTATCTGCAGGCAATTGGATCATAATGAGGCTGCTCAGTATACAGACATACATCTGGGGAGGCCATTAGAATACGATGACGTCCATTGCACCCCTGAGTGCATGTCCCAAGACATGGCAGAGAGGTACACCTCGAGCTCTGCGTCAGTTTTTTAAGCATCCCATTATTTACAGCTTATTGCGCGCCTATAGCAAGTCACGTTTTGGCATGCGCAGCGCAGCTTCCAACGAAGTAGTTCCCATATCGCACGGGGAGTCGCCACACATTTTTTCCATGGGGGCCAGAATCGAAGGTGGCCTCTTATCCCTGATCCTGAGGGGGCTTTCTAACTTTTCGGGGCCTACATTCTGTAGGTCATTTAGGGGCCTCCCCAGTCTGCTGGATAGGCCGTTTGGGTGACTTGCTTCATAAGCAAAGCTGCCTATGTGGGCCGTCTAGGGGGCCTCCTTTGCAAGTAAAGGGGTCTCCTAGGTAGGACGTTATGGGGCATTCTGTATGGCTAATGGGGCCTCCTGCATAGGAATTGAGAGATCTCCTTTATAAGCAGGGAGGCTAGGCTCTTTGATACTCGAGGTGCTGTTTCAGGCTCTCAGTATCAAAGGGTGACTCTTGAGTCAGGCGGAGGGCCTCCAAAAATATATGGAGGGCATGGCCCCCAGGACCCTGATGTTGGAGAGGCCTCTGCACATCACACTTGGAAACGTTGCAAGTCGGTTATTATAACTGCATGTCATCCAATTTCACTTGAAAGCTGAAGATAACCTAATTATGACCATGAATGGAGCGATATTCAGGTCAAGTTTTAGGATCAGTGAAAATACAAGAGCGGAAGTATAAGTATTAATACGAAACAAAATATCAAGTATATTAGGAGTCATACCTAACACGACTTTAATACACCCTAAATGAGTCATTTTGGCTCTAAAACCATAACTGCCGTCTACCTTGGCACACAACCACAAAAGAAACTGAAGAAACCGATTCCGTAAGAGGGTCAAAGATGTCAGTTATATCACTGAAGCGACGATCGACACTCTTAAGAGCTTGAAGACGGAACTGTAAAAAAAACCCGTTGAGGAAAAGCAGGATCCGTCCGATATCGGCACAACTGCGAAATGTGCACCGCCACCGCGCCGCCCGCCATTGAGTAAAGCAGGGCTGACCGTGGGCTATCGTGGCACTGCATCTTAGCAGGCTCCGCCAGATCCGATACAGCCTCCAGCTGCAGATAAGCACGCCTCTGGCAACTTCCTCCTGTCCCCTGATGCCGGAGATAAGCCCATGCTCGGGTAAGGCGGTGGTAAAGCACAAAAACTGGTACGGCCATCTAGTGGCAGGTCGCAAAAGCAGCTAAAATATGGGCGGAATCGAAAGTGGGAGCTGCAATTCCTCTCGAGATCTTTATTCTGTTTTTGCAAAAGTTAGAAACAGCCAAAGCTAATTTGTCAACGATTCATATGCCACGAGAAAAACGTATACTACTCTTTCATTCGTTATCACTCGTTATTAAGCCCATCTGATCAAGGTGTAAAATAAGTCGATACGTTATGAGTTAAACAGTGTCGCTGTTTATCATATATATATATATATATATATATATATATATATATATATATATATATATATATATATATATATATATATATATATATATATATAAAAAAATAAATAACATATATTTTTCCAAAGATGGTCTTTTTACGGCAGAGCTTAGACAACTGCTTGAACATTGTCATCTTGAAATTATGAGGATTTTTTTTACATTTACTAGTCTCTAGAAAACATATATGCATTGACGAGATAATAAGCTAGTCCTCGGAACATGAGCCGAAACATCTGATATACAGTCAATAGCTGTTGCAAACTTCATATCTACAATGAGTGATTTTATCGTCTTAAATTTCGTGAGGTCTCCTGTAGATAAAGCAAACTTTCTGGAGGTATCTAAAATGATCCCAGTAACAAGAAGAGAAATCGCAAAATCGTTATGAGCCCCAAACACTAAGACAATTATAAACTCTCACGGTAAGAATTATCAAAGAAGAATTTCTGATGCCAGCGGAACTACATAATAAGGAGTCTCGCTTACCTTTTTTGGCGTGAGGGGAAGCCAGCATTTAGTATTTTAGAGATTTTTCTTACATCAATCATGCAGTTATTTTGCATGTAAAATTCAATCTTCCCAGGTCTTGAAAAAAGTGGACGAATCCCATCGATTTTCTACCATATCTAACATTCATCGCCGACAGCAGTGTAATCTCAATATACAGAAAAAATAAATAAAATATATACATGAGGTGATGTAAGCCACGGTGTAGAAAAATAAGATCTCGTTAGGTAGAGGTACTGGCTGTAGTAAAAAAGGCAATGTCAGCCAGTCAATTTTCCAAGCTGATCTACTAAGCTGGTGTGCCTTCCAGGTTGTCTAAAGAGTTTTCAGCTCAAAGAGCTGAAATTTTTCAATTAATAAAGCACTCCCCCAAGAACTGTTATTATGCCGTTCTTTGGTCGACCTTTCTACAGCATTAGATCTACGGACCCTCCGCAACTAACTTGGGTCACCATCAGTTGCGAATCTTATTCAACAGTTGGGATGGGAGGATAAAAGCAAAATGGTAAAAATGTTGCTTTTTATCAATCCGGCCATAGTCAATCAAAGGGGAATGACGGACTGCGACATTGATTCGCCCTTGATCCCCGTTACTCCCCCTTGACGAAGTTCGGTGACAGAGGGTGTTGCTAAATAAATGCACTGCCCTGACAGTCTTTTCGGGAATAATTTCTGCAAGCCCTTGTTTCTGCCACGCATTCCGTTGTTTGATTACAGTTCATTAGCGCGGGCATTGTGGATTTAGTGAGGACATACATTGATTCAGCGATAAACACTCGAAACAAATCGATAAAGGTAATCGTTGCGGGTGAGAAACAGAAATGGGCGCGTGCAAATAAACTAAGAAACCACATGTGGTGTGTTTCCCCTTATTTGATCTGTATGTATTTGACTATGGGCCTGGCTTAAATATAATTACATGGCTTGTGTGTATTTGTGTTTTAGGGCGCTTTCAGCAACTGGGCCATACGCGCCCATTTTACATGGCTTAAAGCAGTACATTTTCAAAAAATATAATATATAAAATAGCTATAGTGTCCGTGTGAATCATAGCTTACTGTCATCGTGCTGTTTGATGTAGCGCCCGCAACATGTAGGGCCATTTAACATGCTGTGTGAACAGAAGCACAGGAAATGTTGGTGTCTTTAAAGGGAATGTGGCACCTTTTTATCGTGATTTTAACTGAGATAGCCAAGTTGTAAAGCATGCCAGAAAAGCCGGTACTAAACATACAATTTGTCTTGGAACTCGACATTTCCGTAGAGAAAAGCTAAAAACCTACCTGAAATGTACCCAAAATGTACCCAAGGGACCGGCCGGAGCTGTCAGCTGTTGGCGTGACGACATGCTGACGTCACGGTGAGTAGTCAGCCTATAGAAACCCATTAAATATGGTAGCAGTTGCCAGATCATGACGTCATGCACAGGTACAGTTTTATTTCTTTCCATATAGGAACATTTTAAATATCAAAATATTGAGATTATTTGACATTTTTCAGAGACAAAATCATAGGCATTTTCATGGTTTTTGGCTAAAAATACCCCTGATTACACTACATTCCGGGATTCGACCCAGGTGCCACATTCCATTTAAACCGGGGCAGGTAGCCACATCGGAGAAGGAATACACTGAAAGTGTTCCCTCAAACACAACAGGTCATAGCTGATAAAAACATGTTTATGCACTATCAGCATCACGAGGTCCAAGTTTGCTCAAAACGCTTGCTATTGAAGTACATGTCATATTTCTACGTCGGGCGTATGTTTCGCGCCTTATCGCTGGCACACCCGACGCTAACAGGAACGTAAACGGACTGGACCACCCTATGGGAATTCCGAAAAGGGCTATTTATGAACCAAATAAATATGTAAATCTGGAAACCACACTTCTTGACATCCAATCGCTTAAAACAAAAAATGTCGCCTTTCTCTTACCATTCTGATTTGACCTCAAAAGGAATACCTCGCGTGTAGTGACGGGGCCGCCAGGGTAAACATAGATCACGTGCCCTGCGTAGCATTGGGATTTACACCAATCAAATGAAACCTGTTCACAGCCAAAATACCCTACTTGGCTGCATTTCAGAGAATCCATGAGCATTTGTATTGGTAAAATAATTTTTAAAATCGATGGACCATTTTTGGCGCAATCATCACATTCGCGCAGTCGCACCAGGTCGCCCGCACTTTAGACCGAGCTGTGGCGTAATAAAGCCGTCTAATCGGAATTATATGTCAATGTCACCTCACATGGAGTTCAAAATGAGCACCGAAGGTCACAGGTCAAGGTCATGCAAGCATTTTTCAAGATCGTATGACGCATGTTATGCTGACTTCATAGCTGAGGTTACTTAATATCAAGGACAATGTCCAAGGACAAGGACAAGGGGAAAGGTCTTCTGTCAATGTCCAACCCTCATTAACTGCTCAAAAGTTGTTAAATTCCAGTTATATTATACTAGGAATATGTGCATGACCTTATTCCGCTTTCAGTGTATTCTCCATTTCTTCTGCATAATCATGTCATTTTCCAATCGGTCTCCAGCAAGGCACAGATTCGAAGTTTATGACATCGTTTAATTGTTTCATTTAATTTTTTTTAATTTAAAGACACTCACCTAGGTAAATTAAAATTAGTTATGTCGTAGATCACTATGATCCTCACACACCACCCCCAAACGGGCGTTTTTCTAACCCTCTTGGTTTCCGAGCTCTCAGGGGGTGGGGAACTTTAGGACCCCCTCTGCTATGCGTTGACACCAGACCCCTCTCCACTGCGCGAGCTAAACAAAAACGTCATATACTCTTTTCTGTACACCTATACACTTTTTGCAATGCTTCTGTGCGAAAACAAACCTTCCATAATTGTTTCCATTATGAGCTCGGGAGCCCACGGCACCATAATAGTGCTATCCCGGTGCCCAGAGGGATTTAACACATCGACTCCGGGGTTATGGAGTGATCCCAACATCCTTTCTGTCGGAATAGACTGTGAAGACCGGGCGATTCTTCTGAAATTTCCACGCCCGGGATTTGAACTCGAAACGTTGGCATTCAAAGCAATCATGCTTAACATAAAATGGCAGCAGCTCCAATCGGGAAATCTGGCTAGGTCACTGCAAAGGCGCGGTTATTACCGACACCGGTGAAAAGTTTTCTGGGTTGATGAGAATACACTCCTAACCGTGCAGCTGCTCATTTTCGTGCAGTTTACGCCCATAAGGCTAATAGGCTCCTACCAAGATTAGATGCGAGCAATGCAAAGCAAATTGGAGCGCACAAATCACAGCAATTAAGACGCCAAAAAATAGCTGCTCGAGAATCCCCTAAGGAGCAACTTGAGTGGCGAAGTCGCCTCAAGGAGGAAATCTCTGGAAACGACCGGCAGACCATCACCGCACCCAGAGGAGGGGGAGACATCAGCACCATACACAGCAATCCGCACACCCATCAAAACGCCTACCCCTACCATAAAACCGATAACAGCACCATCTTATCCAACCATAATACTGACACGCCGCTCTCTGGTATCAAAACCGATCCCAAATTCGTCTGGATATGCCTGTGCGCGTCTCTGGCTGCACTCTTATCAGACAGGGAACGGGCTTGAAGGCCAGCGGGGCTTTATCTGGCTGGCGAGATAAGACCGCCGCCGCTGTGGCGCGGCGCCGCGCCACAGTTCGCCGCCGCCGCCGCCGACGCGACGAGGTGGCGGGCCGCCCGGCGTGGCGGCGGCGCGCGCGACGCGGCGCCGCGTGGCGCTGGTGGCGGCCGGCCGGCAGAAGGATGGGAACATCAACAGCGGGTGCTGCACGGACGGATCGGGATGAGTGGGTGGTCGCCATGCTGCTTCAAATGATGGCACACGTGACTCAAATAGTTATTATTATTTTTTCAACATGGAGAGATTTCTATCAGTATGTTCATTCACATTGCATTACATCAATGACACTTTTACACGAATGGGCTACGGGAAATATTCCCTAAGATTCCGTTATTGATTTCTTAACATAGCAATCGAGAAGGGGTTGGCTAAAAAAGTGTGTGGCCCACAACCAGCATGCCCATTCATTACAATTGAATTCAATTAATGTCACTTCTGCATGAGTGGGCCGGAGCAAATGCTTTCCTACCTTTCACTTATCGGTTTCTGGTCGTTCACAAAGCGCTCTAAATGAAGTTGACTTAAAAAAGAGTCTGACCTGCGAAGTTACAATTTTCAAACAAGGGAAAGACATATAAGGAAGAGGCAAGTGCTCTGAAATTTTATATTTCAGCGTGTCTGACTATTTAACGAGCTGGAGTCGGAACATACGATCTACGGGATCGGAAGGTCGAACAGATCATGTATCTCGCCTGAGGAAGGATATAGAATTGAGGCATGATTCCAACAGCCGTAAGACTCGTAACGAACTCGTTTAATATATTCTGCGTCGTTCTCACAGTTCAAAACTATAGCGGGAAAGCCAATGTCTCTGTAACAGCGCACCTGCCGCTCCGCATGCGTCACCAAGCCCACTTTGGCGGTGTCAACACGCGATTATCAAGAACATTTGTTTTAACGCAGAAGCAAACGCTTCGAACACTCCCAAACACACTGCCTCAGAAACAAAGTTGCTATATATCAATGATCAGCGGATTACCACTGGTGGAAAGTCAGTGCAGCAGCAAAGGGATCCGCACGTAATAGGGCAGGAAAAGGACGAGGGAAGGGACGGTGGTTCTGCTTGTGCAACTGGGTGGGAATATACACTTCCCAAACACTTCAACGTCACCGACGCTAACAATAATTTACCTGGCTTAAAAAGTGGTTGCGCCGTGACAGCGTATGGCTGCATCTGAGGACACCGGAAGCCGACCGGAAGTGGCAGGTCAAGTGGGGTCAGTGGTGGTAGCCAAGTGTGAGTGATGTCTGGCCAATCAGAGGCCAGGTATCTATCACATCAGGTCGGCTGTGAACGGTCCATTCAGCGGTCAATTCGTGTATCTAGCTGCTACAAAATTGTAACTTCACTGACCCTTTTTAACTAAAAAGGAGAATGATTCAGCTAAAATGTACACGATTATCACCCAAGAACCAATATTTGACTTTGTGAACTCGGACCTTTCTGAATGATGTAAAAAAAACACTTATTGGTTTCCGCGACCCAGTTAACTTAAAGGCTATTCCCAGAAATTAAAGTTTGCCCCCCTTTAAAAATTATAAGTTTCCTGAATGGGCTTCGGCGACCCAGAGACAAGCCAACACGAAGCGGTAAAAGTTTGCGAGCAAGTCGAGCAGACATGAGTCCTGAGGAGGGCGCGGCGAAGCCTCCGCCGACGAAAGCGATACTTGCCCCACAGGGTAGGGGCGCCAGCTAGGTCGGAGATCCTTCCTGTGAGTGGTTATTTAGAATGGGGGATGGCAGGGGTCCTAAATTAAGAAAAACCAGCAAACCTCTATTTTTGCTTGGAAGTGCAATTGGCTATTTTAATCAATTTACGGCAGTTACGGCAGACATGTACCGACCAAAGTGTTGTTCATTGAGGGTGGTGTTAGGTTTTGGGGTGTGGGTTGCAACCCGTGCCACGGTCAGGGGATCCTCCGCTGCAGGGAAATTATCGGGTATCTTTTATCTGTGCGGCACAGCCGTCGGGTTTCTTTTAGCTGTGTGTGATTTGGTGCTGGCGTGTTCCAATGAACATAGGGTACACAGATGATGGCTCGCTGGTTGGCTGGTTGGCATTTTTAAAGAGTCATTGCAGTTAGAAAGCTCTTAATCCCCAAGTAAAAAGAGAGAGAAGTGACAACATAATCGTTGGTTAGTAGTTAAGGTCAGCGTTACTGAACACTTTTCTGTTCAGACCATTCTCCCGGAGCCATAGGCGGATCCAGTATTTCCGATCGGAGAGGGAAGGGGCACATGGTCGGGGGGCGTCATTTGGACCAAGAGGCCGACACTTTTAGGCGGCAAAACCTATCACGTGGGCGACAAATCATAGCGCGAGGACCAATATTCGCATACTGGGAGCGGCGGCGGGGGGGGGGGGTCATTTCAGGAAGGTCAATGGCGGGGACAGCTATCCCCACTTCCTCTTCCCATGGATCCGCCTGTGCCAGGAGCAAGCCTTAAGGTAGCTGACCATCTAAAAACCAGCTATCTGATGTGATGGGGCGGGACACGATGGCGGGTAGGTCATGTTACCGAGGCCCGCTGCCCGAGGAACCCATCACTAAAGATACTCCATACCTGCTGTGGATAAACATCACTACCCGTAGACCTCAGGGGCTTTAGGGAGAAGGTTAGAGATGGTGCCTGGAGAAGCCGAGATAGGAATATAGGATTGACGAACGGTGAAACCCAAGTGAAAGGGTGCTGGGCAAATAGCACATGAGGAGCGAAGATGAGGATTGATAGTAGAACACCATGGGAGAACGATCATAAACAGTGCAAGAATATTTCCACCTCGGACAGTGAAAAATCAATCTTGAAGGATTAGCTTAAGCTAATAGTGCGCCAGCAGCTATCCACCAAATTTTGATAGTGATATAACTTCCTTGGAGTCCAAGATCCAATGATCCAACCAGTCACCCAATTCCTTTGACCACAGACAGGTCAGAAATTAAATTATTCTAGCCTTCACAAACTTCCCATTCATTACTCCACCAAGGATGACACGGTCAAAATGATGACTTCTGTGATCTTATGATTTTCTAAAATTACCCACCTGACAACAGAAACTGACAAAGTAGCAGCCAACGTTAAAAAGCACGGTTATCTCTGTCGCAAATGTCGGGTCGGTTCTGGTCCTGGCTCGTCTGGGGCGGGGGCACGGCCAACTGGTACGATACCGTTTAAGGATAGGCACGACATGTTTATGTGGAGTTAACTCACCGTGATATAGCGCCAAGATTTATCAGGCAGAGATAGCGTGACGGTTTCCAGACTCCACGATTTCAAGTACGTTGGATACCACGCGATAGCGACAGCATGAACCACGTCAATGACTTTCCACCGGAGTCTAATGGGTACAGGGGCGTATCCAGAGACGTTTCCAGAGGGTCACACGGGGATATTTTGGACCTGTCTCAAGGCTGTGTCTCAGTTGAGGGCTGAGCGCATCTGCTTCAATAATGCACGGAAATAGGCGGATAATTAAGTGGGCTAATGATAATAAGGATCGTTCCATGTCAGAAGCTTTTCCTATCAACGTCATCCTGCTAACCGCAAATAAATTGTGAAGTCGTACACTGGCTTGAAGCAGGAAGTTACCGTACCTTTATACACAAGGGCTAACTTTCTTTGGAAACCATCTTTCCCCATTCCATAATCATGACCACCCCTCCGTACACAAAAAACGTGTATCCGTGTCCGTATCGTTCGATTAAAGGGAAAAACAATCTCCGACAGATTAGTGCAGCAGTACTCCCAGGACAATAAGCTACCAGAAGGCCGGTCGGTACCCGCGGGCCGGTCGGTATCCGCGGGCCGGTTGGTACCCGCGGGTCGGTCGGTACCCTCGGGCCGGTCGGTACCCTCGGTCCAGTCGGTACCCTCGGGCCTGTCAGTACCCGCGGGTCGGTCGGTACCTTCCGGCTGACCTGCCGCGCTGCCGCCCCTGCCCCGCGGCGCCACCTCGCTGCGTCAGCCGGCGCCTATCTGGCCGCGGTATCTTATCAGCGCATCTATCGCCGGCTTATCTCCAGCGCTGCCAGCTGCCGCCGCCGAGGCGCTGGCAGCCATGCTGGACGCTGAGGATTTCAACCACAGAGACGGCTTCAAGGAAAGCTGAGCCAGGCGCAAGGTCAGGTGGGGTGGGAGGAACGCACAGTTCAAAGCCTGAACCAGCCGCTTTGGTATATATATAGATGGGTTTTTCAAAAGTCTGGCCATTTTCTCCCTCTCCATAGTTAACCTTTTCCCGGGGGGTTAAGCCTAATTAAGCCGAAGCCCCCTCCACGGGTTTTTTTCGCGGGCAGTCGGAACACGGCAGTACTTAGGACCTCCCTATTTGGCATAACCGTTCTTTGACCCTCTCACATCTTTGCCGTAAATTCAAGTCAAGTTCATGTCAGGTCGGGCCACAACCCTTGATTAAGTGACCTCGTCTATAGAGGTTTGAGCTTGCAATGTTTCCAGATTTAAGTCGCATCATTTAAAGCTCATTTTGCGTTATGGGAGCATATATGCCTATAATCACGCAGTTCTGTTTTTCGGGGTGTTTTGTATCTACGACCTACGGTCAAGTCGGATCCACGCCTCCCCACTGTAAATCTAAGGTCAA
Organism: Lepas anatifera; assembly: GCA_034440635.1. NCBI lineage: Eukaryota > Metazoa > Arthropoda > Thecostraca > Lepadidae > Lepas > Lepas anatifera. The sequence continues at coordinate 1,867,044 of JAOTON010000231.1, read as the reverse complement.
ATTTCAAAATATTGTTGTTCAATACATATGTCCCAATTAGCTTCAAAATGTCCAAACATTTTCCTTCGGACCCATTCCTGAGGTTGAAACCTAATGATTGGAACTGTCGTCTTTGGCAGGTTATCTGAGGTTAAGTGAGCGGTTTTCGATAAATGAGCCTGCAACTATCGACATAACGAAGATAGGATTTTCGTGTTACCGTAGAGTGTTTATTGCGAGTCGATTGATGTATGTACATTATCCTATTCTACCTTACCGCTCACTCCAGGTCCATTCGTTGACATGAGGTTCAGCCAACCTTTCCATTTGGGCTACTATAGTCAGAGCGTACATCATGCCATGGGCCGATCCAGGGGGCAAGTGTCTGCACTTTCCCCCTGGGTCAATTTTCCAGTAACCTTAATACTGACTCAAGAAAAACTAGCTAAACTATCTTCCATAATTTCGTTTCATTTCATTCATTCATCATATTGTCCACAGAACAAGGCCCATTTACAGGCAAAGTCGCATAAAAATCGGATGTCAAAATAGGCTAAGAAAGTGTTACACACATAAGTTCGACATAAGTAGGAAGTTAAAAACTTTCATAAAATTAAAAAGTAAAAGCATGTCAAAACTTGTCAAGATAAAACACGTCAGGCTAAAAACGTTGCGCTAAAAATATAAAAATATAAGACGTAAAAACTAAAACTAGGAAAAGAACACAAGACTAGAACCGACAGGTGCAATATTAACTATAATGTGGCTATATATGAGACAACCTTTGCTCGAAATGAGCTGAAGGTGTCATGAAATATGTCTGCTTGTGGTCCGATGTTCAGGAATGTGTTCATGACTCTGGGCAATCTAACAAACAAATCTAACAAACGATCGCATTCGATACGAACTTTCTATTCATATTTCTGCGTCTTCTGAGCCCTCAGGGATTTCTAGCTATAGTGGACATGTTTAACCCTCAAAATAGTGAAAGTGGCTAATACCCCCATCTGGATGAAGGGTAATATTCCCGGCAAGTATCTTTGTTGAAGCAAATTCTTTAGATATTACACAAAACCATAATCGGTTTACCGACAGCAGCGTGTTTATGAATCCGTTAAAAAGGCGCCGACAATGTAAGTGGAGGGTGCAGCGAGATCCTGAGAGACGGGGGAGTTGAGAAACAAATAGTGTCGTAGCGGTAAGATGTTGATGGCCCGACCAATCTCTTCTGATTACGTCAGTGTTGGCAGGGACTTAAGATTAAAGGTAAAGTCAATCGGAAAACAAACAAAATGCAATTCTAACTATATGACACCAAATATTTGTAATTGTATTGTCCACATTCACGAGTGGTCATTATTTTGAAAGGAACTTTCCCTTCTTCCATGGGATTATTAGGCGTCAGCATTAGTAACCGAATTACCGCAAATAATTGTGATATTAAATTTGATCTGCTACATCATGCATTTTCGTCGGATCGTGGTACGGGATATGTTGCAAACATACCAAGGTATCCAAGTGGTATTTGACAGATAAGTAAAAATATATCACCAACTTCTCACCAGGGTTCCAAATCCAAGAGTGATGGGTGGAGAGCTGAAGCTGAATTATCCTCCCACTCCGTGGTATGTATTTCCCCTCAATTTTCTACTCACTTTTCAAGAGGAGCAAACTAACCACAATGTAATCATCCTGGTGCATATAAACTCATCAAAAATATGGTAGCAAGGAAATGTTGATGAAAAGGCTCTTCTTAAACTTTGAAATCTGTTTTACATCGGGGGTTTTAACTATCACAGTATCATAACTTCTGAATTTTTCACCCAACACCTACTTTATTTTCCAATTCGAATTTTACACTCAGCATCCGAGCGCAAAACCAGTTTTGGGACACTGCGTCTCACCAACTCTGCACAAGGACATCCAGGTTCAAAATAGACCACCCCACTGCACATATCTCGTTTGTTTCTGCCGAACAAGGTGATAATTTTGAATATAGGAAAAAATTTCAGTTACTTGAAAACGAGTCAAACGGCACCGACTAATGGTTACAAAGACATTCAGAAATGAATTTCTAAAACAGGCCTATCACTCATCACCGATAAATCTGAAAAGGCCTTGTTATCTGTCCAGTTTTTGCCGGCGCCTCGCTGGGGAACAGCTTATCACCACTAGCGACAGATCAGGCCGATAGCCGCTACATCTCACACTAATTAGAGAGGCACGGATTGGTCATTAAAATTCCCTCCATCAATAGTTGCATGTCTGTGGAGGTGATTTGAGGCAAAGATATGAACCCGCGCCAGTGTTATCAGCGCTAGGGTGGCTCCGTAAACGGAAACCAGCGCGGCCCACGCTCCCAAGCAGGCGTGGCCCAAAGGGCGACGCCCCACCCCTCTCCTATCAGTCCCTCAGCCTGTCTCTATTGATTCAACACAAATGGGTATCCTTCAGAACCCTTTACGTACCCGAATCCATTCTAGCGTAAAATACATTCAGTCCAAGGTGTCTTAACTACCCTCGAAACTATTAATTTCTGACTGTGGACAAGTTAGATCTGATCCTGAACTCTTCATTATTTTCTTTCGATGCAAAACAAGTGACTGACAAACCGAGTTGAAATTAATATTTCTTGGGTAAGGCTGGCAGCTAGACCTGCAATATTGAGCAAAGACAATATCATAGTAGCATGGGGCTTATTCAAGAGGCAAATTCAATTCAATCTTCACAATCAGCAGGGTAGTGATCAGCTGTATTAATTCACTCAGAGGTATATTCATCTTTATCGGCCTTTCTCGGATATAAATGGGATATATATATATATATATATATATATATATATATATATATATATATATATATATATATATATATTGGACATCTATTCAACAATTTAGAAGGAAATATAAGAACATAGATGCAGTTATCTATTCCTCCAAAAATGCTTTGAAGATACATCAATCAATGAAAGGAAGCCTGAGGAAGCTATTCATGCAAGGCGTACATAACATTAACAGACAACTGTGTCAATATTACCGAATAAGCTTTGCATTCAAACTACACGATGTTTACGCCTCCGCTGAACCCATACTCTCTACGACTCAACATTGGACATGTATTAAATATGTTTCATGAAAAATATACTACATACCTCCAGCGCAAAAATGCATTCCCATTAAAAACCTGAAATACAAAGAATGCATACCATGCAATTAGTTTACTCGGTCTGAGACGTTACCAGGCTAAGACCTCATCAGTGCCTGTTCCCGTCCATGGTGAGAATTTGAATGCCGCGTGATGGACTCCGACTATCATGCAGGCACTCTCCGAAGCCTTGCAACGCAAGTGGGCTTACCTGACTGGTAGAGACAGTAAGCATAATTAAATATAAATGCTTACATTTTGGCGTGGAGCCGGAAGAACCGGTGGAACTGCCCCTCCTCAAGGGTTCAGACGTTCCCGTTCATGTGATACCAGGGATTTTGTAAAGTTTCTTCAACGACATCTACAGGGTCCCACGATACCAAATTAGTTTCACCGGCATAATTTGCTACATTGTTGTAAATTCACAGTTTCCGAAGCGTGACCGTCTCAAACCTAATTTCGTTACCCAAACAATTGCAGGAAAATGTGCATTGTAAGATGGCCCACACATTTGCTAAAGCTAGAGTTTCGTGGATAAATGGGTTTACGAGTGGCAAGACAACGCTCTGGTACCTACCGTTTCACACTCTCATATTCGTTTCACCCATTTATAGAGTTGCTCTAGCTCCCTTGTGCGCGAGTGATTGCATAATTTGCTATCAGTACGTCTATAACGTACTTTTTCCCACAATGATCACATTTCCGGTAAATAGTAATAAAGAGATGTTTATAGGGGATTTTACGACGGTGGATGCACGGGTCCATGGAGTAAAAAAGTGTAAATCATCAATTATTTGCGATGTTTAATTCGGGTTCCAGCGATAGGGCGCAGCGTGCAAAAAGTACATTATAATCCGACACGCACTTTTGAACGTTTGATGGGAACCATATTTGGAATATTTCCAACACCTAGTAATATACAATGCAGGGGCAATTACAGCCTTCATCACGAGTGGAGATTACGGGGGGTTGGGGGAGGGGTCAGGACCCCTGGATTTTTGGTCTCCCATAGGCTTTGTATTGAGCTTATATTGTCGTGCCAGTGTTAACCCATCCAAGAACCCTCTCCCCTGGATCAACATGAGATATCCAGCCTCAGCCCTCACCATATCGAACGATAGCCCAAATAAGTCTACCCAAATGCACTACATAACCCAACACAGGTATGGACCCGCAGGCCCGAAAAGTGGCGATAAAGAACAAGAAGTCGCCGTATCTCCGGCGGCGGGCGGCCGGCCTCCATCCGGGGCCTACATCACAATCACCAGACACAGTGAGCTGTGAGACTCGCGAGGCCGCAGAAGCGCGATAAGCACCCTCACCCCTCCCCTCCGGCGCCCCCTCCTCCAGCAAGAGCGGGGGGATGCAAGGCGTAGTGGTGGGGAAAGGCACGCGATGGCGTCGCTATCGTGGCAGCTTTAGCGTTATCTAGCAGGGCCGACAGTCACGCAGCCACCATCCCGGGCGGAAAAACGCGCCGTGGTTTTGCTCAGGTCCGGAGGCCTCCTACAGCTCGGTCATCCGTTTCCACTGCTCCTCAAGAAATTGGTCAAGTATTAGAATTCAGATGAGTTGGCGCTTTGCTGACCGCTGCTTTACGACAATGGGATGTTATTTGGTCCGGTTCTGTCAGTATAAGCTTTCGAGGAAGCTTCTACTTGACAGCATGAAATGAAAAAGCTGAGTCCATCAATCACTAACCACCCCGCCAGATGTTTGCTTTTATATTTCTGAGATGTGTGATTTCCGCCGTAGAAATCAAAAGATGAGTTTATGCCGATTTACAGTGCCACCTCTGGTTCGGCCAGTTTTAAGTTAATCATTTCTGATTACCACACGAACAATTCAGACTTATTACACCCGGGCAGAATTCATGATTGCTGAGGCAAATGTCCCCGGTTTATACCCCGGCAGGTCCCTTGAATGAGGCGTGAGCAGGCCTTCACAATCCCTGCCAGCAGCATGTTAATACACCACATAACCACAAAAGAAGCGCATCGTTAAAGCCTGACAATTACCTTAAAAATAATCACTTCAAACTTATTCACATAAGAATCATGAACGGAGCACTGACTAAACTCGAAACCAATATATCTCCATAGATCTTGAGCTACACCATACATATTACATTCAAGCATAATCTAGCCATGCTACGGGTCGCTCACGCCCCAGTACGGCGGCCACCTTATGTGGGGGGGGTAGGGAGATCCTAGCACCGATGTCGACCCAGAGCCGATCGGGCGTAGGACCATCTTTAACATGCCACGAAATTGGATGAGGCATCGATGCTATCGCCCTCTCATTAATTGCCTCGTCAAGGGCGCGCCCACCAGTGCCCGCGCTGGTAGTGTCAAAACTAGGGCGAAATGCCACCCCAAATGCATACGCGTGCGGGTTATAGCGGTAAGTCTGGAATCACCCCAAGGGAAGCAGCGCTGAAGTATTCTTTTGCCAGGGTCTGCCAAAAAGGCACTGTGCTGAGCCGCTTTCCATTCGTACACGCTGATCCATTTTCAGTTTTGTGAACACTAACAGCCACTTGTCAGCGTGACTATAAGGGAACAGATAAGTATTTTGACAGGACTCCAATCGATCTACGGCTACCCCAGATGTATCGGGTTCAGCCTGGGAGGGCGCTGGAATTCCAGCTACCGAGCGGGGTGTGATATTTGGAGTATCCAGGAAAAAATTGTTAAAACCAATTGGTCTTGTAGGCGCATACACATAAGTGCACCTAATTTGTCCGTAATTTTAGATATACATGATGGTGAGGTGTTTTATTCCCCATCAATATAGGTCTAGAATAGACGGTCAACTGGGCCGTCAATGAAATTGTTTTCCAGAACCACTCCAGCTCAATAATTTTTGGTGCATTATAGCATACCGAATCCGAAAATCGTGGTTAAAATCATCACAAATTCGGGCTGCATTCGGCAGCTGCCTATTTCAACCGGGCCTAATTTGAACGTTTTAACATTTTTTCGCCAGTGCTCAAAGCCATAAATGGGTAAAAAGTGCACTCAAAACCGTTCCGCAGGACTCTGTTTGGAGGACACGGGTCCAAAATCGTTAAACAGTTGTTTTGAAGAAAATGGGTGGTTGAGGGCAACTCCTTTTTTGCCCCCCCCAGACCCTCACGATCAAACATCGTATGTCCATCCACTACATAGGTAAAATATAGGTAGAATGAAGATAGATATATGTAGTCAGAGTAAGAGTAATGTAGTCAGACAGGTAAAATGAAGTCGCACCTCTTCATAGCTGTGCTAAGAATTGACCGCAAGCTCAAACGTCGAGCGTGTATTGAAAACTTATTCGGAAGCAGGTCATGACTACCGGCGGACGCAGAGGGGGACCAAGGCCCCTAAAATGGTGAAATCTTAGCCGATTTTCTTTAAGAAAACTATTATTTACTATTTTTCACGAGTTGGCACCACCCTCCCCATAAACAGGGCTCCTGCGTCCGTCCCAGGTCAGTACGTGCTAGAAATATTGCATTGACCAAATGCCACTGAGGACAGCTGCAGTATTCGTCATGACCTTAAAGATGAGTTTGTTATACAGCCATACATAAATATCCACTGAACCATTGAGCTGATTCCTGCATTGCTAGTCTGCATAAGCAGACATGTAAAGTCCGATCGGTTAGGTGGGAGAACCTAGCCTACCATTAATAGAAGCTTAATGCCTCGCTGACCTGATCATTATGAGAGTATAAAAAGGGGGATATTTTCCCAAAGCGGATTTAATATGGCCCTATTTGTACCATATTTCTACAGGACACTGTTGCCGAGGGAATGAGCCCGGCCGATATCGACAACGAAACCCTAAAGACACTGTGCCTCACGTGTCCCACTCCATGAAAAGAAATATATCGAGGGGGAAGTGCAGAGAGTGAGACATATACTGTGGGGAACGGGCGATTCCTATCTGACTTGTTCCTGCTGCCCGAACCAGGTTGTACTGGTTCTGACCTCTGAGACCTCAGTGTGCATATAAAGTCTCGAAAGTTCATGCATATAAGAAATGCAGAGAATATGGCGCTAAAGCCCTGCTCCCGAGGCAGCCTCCACCATGGTTATTGCATGATCCAGGTCATCCAATTATTGACAACCAATCGCGCAAAGATGTTCAGAACAATTCTTCGCCACCACATCTCACCCGTATGCGCTTACGTTGCCAGTTATTTGGACACCAGCCACCTTGTCCAGTGAGAAGGGCTCCAGTTCCAACACAAAAGCGCATCGAAAACATTAAAGAGTTTTCCCCATCCGTCAGTTGGGCACTCCGTCAGCTAGGACGGTAGTCAGCTCATGATCGGCTGGAGATGGAGACGATAAGACAATGTTTTTAACGTGATCAATTATTGATTCCTTCTTTTCCAGTGAGATAGGATTCATGCTCAAACCTTTGCAATTGAAGTTCGGAATATGCCAAGATGAAGAAGCGATAAACTTGGCAACCCCGCTTAAGAACAACATATAGTAAGACTACGTGAGCACCAAGGTAGGATTAATAGGGGGTTCAGCGGTACAGGGGGCAGGTGCCCACCCCATTGACTTACCCGGCGCCCTTGAAACACCGATTCCTCCCCTTGCAGGATTCAAGTACTGGCGCCAAAGTGATGCAATTTGGCGCCCCCCCTGTATGTCCCAATTTGCAAATTGACGCCCTCTGTCCCAGTGGCGACCCTCTATACAGAAATGGCGCCATGGAAAAGTGCCCCCTTCTGATCCACGATCATGGGGCAGTGCGATAGGAGGGAGGGTTCGGAAATTTCCCAATCGAGCACCAGGTCCGACGATTGAATCTCAGTCGATTGAAACTGTTTGCGGAGATCCCTGCGGGAACATAGGCTCTGAAAAGCTTATTACACATGCATGTTCGTGTGAATCTTTTTACACATGGTCCTAGCGTTCGTTCATGTCCGGTCGATTTAAAACACAACTAGCATACTACCCCAACTAGCCCATCGAAGGCACTTTTGTATCCATGAAGGGATTAAATCGTTTTACATTATTCCTGATATATTTTTGCAAAATCGTGAACCACGTGAAATGCTGTACCAGCAAAACTTACCATCCCATCGTGGCTTGGAACCAGTAATAAGCAACAGCAATATTGTTCGGGACTTTTCGACGCACCAACTGCAAAGGGCCTATTGCGTCGCCATGCGTGGAATCAAAGAGCGCCGGATCGAAGGTCTTACTGGCTGTTAAAACAGAACCTCAGAAAACAGGTTACAGCTTCTACTGCTAAACCCTTCACAGTCCAGCAGGGATTCGCCCCAAAAGACGTGTTCGAGCGTCCGATTGATTTCCGTTAAGCAATATCCTTTGCTAGCGACAGGGATCTTCTTTCGCGGACATGCAGTAGAGATCAGTGACAGACAATAGCACCTACCGCGCCTTATTGGAGACGGCTGCGCTGCGTGCGTCTACGGCTTCAAGGCTGTGGTGCGTCCACACCTGCGTTGAATTTGCAGTGGTTTCGGAGGTCATTTGGAAGCCTCTAAAACAGTCATAAACAAATTTCTCATCCAGCTTCAAAGGAATGTGGCACCTTCGTAAAGGAATTTGAGCTGTGATAGTTATGCGATAAAGCATTCCGAAGAATCACTTGATAGATCTTCATTTTTCCCAGAAATTTCCGTTTGCGGAGGAAAAGGATCACATTTCAACGCCTATCGGCCCTCTACTCCCCGGGTTATCACATGGTATGAGGTGGTCTTGGAAACATGACTTATAGCTCAAGCTCCGCTGCACGGGCAAGTATTCCTTGTTTGGACCTGTTTAAAACATACGTGCTAAACGTGTCTTAGGTACTGAAAGGTACTGAAAGCGTCCTATAAATTTCTTCAAATTTAAAATCTGAATATGTATTTCTATATCAGGGAAATAACAGACGTTGGTAAGCATCACGTTGATTGCTAATAATGGCCCTGTTTAGCAAAAAATGTTTCATTTGTATTCACGTTCATTCGTGGCGCAAAAAAGAGCTACAATCTGGAGCAAATGATTATCAGATTTTACGACAATTGGATGTCACGCTGATTTGGAGGTTTTTCTTTACCTTCAACACGATAATCAAACAGAACGAAACATTTTGCTTAGTAATATTTTTCAACAGAAATAAGGTCAAATACATTATTTTGAATTCAGATTGCCCATAAAAAAACTCTACATCTTGAATTACACCAAGGTGTCACATTTCTTTTAAGCACTACGTTCAACAAAACATCCACATCTAGCTTGATATACGATATCAGTTTATACAAGTAAGCGTCTGTATCAAAGTTTAGCATGCACCAAAACTCTGTATGTGGCCTTTGGACTAACTGCCTAGGAATTTGGACTCTTTAGACACTGTTCGATGTTTTGGGTTATCACAGACGATTACCATGATCTTTGTTGTTATTTGGGAGAGCTAAGAGCTAATGCTCACCGGTTTTAAATACAGAAAACGTGTCGCTCTTGTCACAGAGGGGATGGGTGTTCAGCTGCAGACGTTCTACACAATGAACCCTTGTTCCTGTTCAGACAAGGGCTGCGGACTCAGTTCCCGTCAGATTTCCCGCGTGAGCTGGGATTTGATCCTATACACCGATGTATATACCTCTAATACCTCCCCTTAAAGCGAATGTGGCACCTTGGTCGAATCCAGGAATTTAGTGTAATTTGGGGTATCATGAAAGCCGAAAATCATGAAACGTCCATGGTTTCTCTGAAAAATGTACGATGAGCTCAATATTTTCATTTAAAAAATGCTTCTCTCTGGTGAAAAATAAACATCTGCCTGTGGATTACGTCATGATCTGGCAACTACTACCAAATTCAAAAGGCTTCAAGGGCTTTAATTGGCTGATGACTCACCGTGACGTCAGCGCTGTCGTCACACCAACAGTTTACAACTGTGGCTGCCTGGCTTAGGTACATACATGTGAGGTATATTTCAGGTATATTGTTAGCTTTTCTCCACGGAAATTTTGATTTTCAAGACAAGTGATATATTGAGTACCGGGTTTTTCGGCATGCTTAACAACTTGGCTATCTCAGTTAAAATCACGTTATAAAGGTGCCACATTCCCTTTAATCCCTGTCGGCAAGCTACTAATTCACACTTGGCCTTAACACTCAGCACGTTATTGCGCAAAAAACAGTATGTGTCTCTTAGAATTGAGGAGGCAGCTGGACAGGTACCTCCTGCCTGATCGGGCGCCGGCGCACCCACACTGTGCCCTGGCACCTCAGCGATACCATCTGGGGCTGCCGACTTCATCACGCCACAAAGTGGCGCCCCTCTTGTCCGCATGGTGCCCCATTACCAAACTTTCCCTCTGGATCGAAAACCTGGGATTCTGTATAGTTTTGGAACGGAGAGAGAGCAGGGGGCTAACTCGCTCCTTTTCGTTCGAGAACTTCCGGATTTGAGCCATATAAGAGGAACATATAGGGGCTTTAAGCGATAAAATGCGGAAGGTTATAAAAAGTAACGAAAAACAAACATTTTTCAGGAGAGGGTACCCACGGTTTCTTATCAGCGGGAGGTTGCAAATTCGCTAGCGCTCTCAGTTTTTGTCGATGATGATATTTATGATCGAACAAGCTGTTTCCTTTCGATGAAAGTATTTTGAATGAGAGAGATGCAATAACAAATGTTTTCCATCAAGCTGTCCCGCTAAAATGTTTCTTCTCTGATCAAAACTGTGATCAGCTGCACCTAAGATGCGGGAAAAGCTATCTTTGAAAGCATCGCGGCTCAGAAAATTACATAGGCAGTTCCAGCCCAGGCAACCCACTACCAAGTCCGCTACTCTGCTACTTGCGGTCTCTCCAAATGGTAGTAGAGTAGCGACAGCGGTTTCTATAGCCAAAACGTAGTGGAGTAGTAGGTAGCGACTCAAAGGAATTCAAAGCCACTATTCCTGCCGCCAGACAGCCTGATTGCCACCCATACAAAGCAGGGGGATGGAGATTGGGAGATATTGTTTAAGATATAACGCAAAAACAAAGGGAGACGAAATAAATGTACCCCTTCTATTATTGTGTTTGCATATCCTACAATAAAGCTGATAATTAATAATATATTCAACATATAAGTAATATTTTTCATTGAAATTAGTTTGAAAACAACGATGAAAATCACTTTTTGTAACACTTTAGCATCGCTTAAGCGCTACAAAAGCGCAAAATGGCAATACCTACCCTAATAAAACGCCGCAAAATAAAGTTATAATAAAAGTAACAACAGCGGAGTGACTGAGTATTGGGTAGCGGTTTCGAAATTTTGAAAAAGAAGCGCTAGTAGCAGTGGCAGATTAAATTATTTAGGTTCTTCCCAAAGTAACTAAAATACGAAACAATTAAAAGAATCTGGGCCGGTCTCCCTAAAAAAGGAGGCCCCTCGCCGGATCCGCCAGACGTCGACCGAACAAAAAGCTGAAAAACGTCAGCATTATGTTTCCTGTAAACGGTTCAAGAGCAATATGTTTCTTTCTCCTCTAATTGCATTCCCAGGGAGGATGGGACGGTCAAAGTAGGAGGTGGGAATCAACATAGTCAAATGCCAGCTGAGACCAAATTACATACCTACCTTACCCACATTTTTACTTTTCACACCCCCCCCCATCCTCCTCCGCCATGTAATGTTTTCTCACGTCCCGTATGCCTATCTAATGTTTTATAACGCTATGGTTGAACCCCTCAGCCCCTCTGCGTTACATAATTTACGGACCGCCCCCTTTATTTATGAGCGTTAGAAGAGAGGGGAGGGGGCTTGGACCCTACCCCGCATAGAATATTCCAATTTCAGAAATAATTGGGAATGAAGAAAATGCTGCTAGCCAATGCAGGGAGGCAACCCTGAGCCAAAACCCAATGAGTTTTTTTCTAGAGGGTGAAATCTATTGTTAGCCATAGTCCAGGGGGTAAGGGGAGTACTTGGTCCCGCAACCAATCGACCCTCAGCGCCCCCTAAAATAGTCACGGCGGCTTGCTGAAGGATTGACGATGTTCTTGAAACGTCGCTTCCCACTTAAAAACCTCACCCCAACCACCCAGGATGCCAGTACCCGCGCCGTCGGGATAGGGTTTTGGCCCACCTAATTGGTTTCGCCGCCCAAATAAGCTCTTTTGGCATATAATAAAAATATATAAGGCCTTGCTGCCCAAATAAGGTTTTCCGCCCCCTGGTCCGAATGTCCTCCCCAGGGATGGCAAATTCCATTTTCAAGCGGGTGTGCAAGATTTGTTTTACTTATATAAATGTTGTCCAAGTTGTTCTCAGTTCGACTGTTGGAGTCGTAGCCTCACTTAAGTCATCAAGGGACTTGTCACGGAGACCCTGACCCCACCACTCGAACGAGCAACTCCCACAATGAAGGGTTGATTTAGAAGCCAAAGTTTAACGTCCCACAAAGCACAGGGACGGCCGCCCCACTCAGGTCACCCTCTCACCAGTCAGTTGCCAGCCGACCTGTACGACAGGTAAACTATTGAGCGCCGAAGCGTCTCAGGGGAACCGATCCCAAGCCTAGACATGCACTGCCACTGCATGCTTCTGGGCAGCAGGCCGGAGCCCAACTCTCTACCAACTGAGCTACCGGGGCGGCAGATTTTCGGGAGGGGACACCTTTTCTTTCCTAGGAGGCGCCTATTTGCTCTCCATGGGGCAGTTTTGATGTCAGAGAGGGCCATTTATGTGTGAAAAAGCCTTTATCTCACACAGAGGGTCCTACCTCTTCAGGTAGGCGGTTGTTTTGACCTGATATTCTCTTGACCGGACAGGGGCGCCGGCCAAATCCAGGGGAGCGGGGCGCCGCCCAAATCCGGGGGGGCCTCGCCGGACCAAACCAAAACTGGGCGCGCAAAAATATACTTTTACACACCCTGAATTTTTCCAGGGTGTGTACAAACGCTGAAAAAATTGAGCCTGGGGGCGCACCATATCGTGAGCCCCCTCTTCCAATAAGAAATTCTGGATCCGCCTAATTGAATCGTGTCAGTAGCAGATTGAGGATACATGTGCGTCCTCATTTTTAGCCGCATGTGACATGTGCCTCTGCATAGCTTAACTTTAGGTATATTCCTTTCCAGCGACTGCCAACCGATCTGTTAATGATCCTCGCCAGTGAGGTAACCCTAAATCCACCCGTTTAATCACAATGCTCTTTGCGAGGCTAGAATTGGAATTTCTCACATGATTCCATATCAAATGCTCTAGTGTCCCTTCATTCCACGAAACCCATTTGAGACGGCCAGCTCTTTAAAGTCATATGTTTCTCATCTAGCCAGGTAGGTAAGCGGAGTGTTCCAGCAGTTGTAAACTTTGCTAACCCCTTGCTGGCGCCGGAGGCGCGTGTCGGGCTGAGAGACATGTGACGCTATTTGAAAGCACGCACACAGGCATCCAGCATATTTTATGCACTTTTTCTGCTGTTTCCACCTCTTATCCTCGTTCATACAGATATAACTGTGCCATCTCGGAAGGCGGGATCATTTATGGTACGCTTCAGTCATTTCTCAACAAGTTGATGACTCTCCAGCATCACAAGTTACTTTCTAGTGTTGTACTCACGCTTGCAGGGCTTCGGGTTGCTTTGTTTCCGTCTCGACATGCCTTTTCTGCGAGCGCTCACACCGCACGAGCTCCCCTCCTCACTAGTATCGGGCGACTATCCCCGCCCGGCCTGCTTCAGTATCGCAATGTTTATCAACCGTACTGATCATTGACGTCACAGCATTAAGCTGTTTGCCATGACGTCACAGACAGTCAGCTGTTGGATTTTGCGACAAATACTGCGCGCGCGAGGGTTGGAAGCTAAATAGAAGAAGTGTTGTTTTTGTTTTTGTTGTACTTATCCGTCTTTGTGCAAATTTTTGGGTTGGGTGTTTGGGTATTTTGAATTATCGTAAACCTCTCTCGTGTCATAGCGCTCTCCTCCAGCAGATTAGGGACCGAAATTAGAACCAAAGCTGCAGGATTTCTCTTCTGAGGCTGAGAGTGCTGACCCGTCCTGCAAAGCATTGCTGGTAATTTGACTGGATTGAGATGTCCCTTGGAAACTCAAATAATAGCCTAATGGGGCAGGTGGTCTTAGGATTGCGCAGGATTTTTCTTCATCGAATCGGAATTTTTGCATTGAAATGCTTCACGTCTGTTTGGACCTGTGTGGCAAAAATACTGCAGTAGAATTGCGCCAACAGAGCCAAGTGCAAGGTGCTTCCTTCCCAGTCTGCGAAGTATGGCAGCAGGCCAGACGAGTTGCACCAGCTATCTAAAATTCTCGCGCCACCAGCTTCCAAAAATTTTCACTTATCTGCCATATACCAGGGAGAAAAGCACACCCACTCCTACCCACATGATGCAATGCTACATCGGTCTGCAAAGTATGGCAGCAGGCCAGATGAGTTGCACCAGCCATCTAAAATTCTCGCACCACCATCCTCCCAAAATTCGCACCAATCTGACACATACCAGGGGAAAAATGCACCCATTCCTACCCCTCCAATGCAATGCTACCTCAATCATTAGTCAGTTAGTTATGGACTTTTTTATAAGGCCCTCTCCTGTGTCTTAATAGCCATTCAGTCATTATTTGTTTAGTTTAAGTGTCACTAACCTCGCAAATTTGCACCAGGTTGATAAAATTTGCACCACTTGGTCCTGTCTCCAAGGGCACTCGCACTGACGAGATCTCGTCGAAAATGTCATACTTTGCACACTGGATGCTACCTCTCTTATTACTTAGTTAGTAAAGGACTTTTTTTATAAGGGCCCCTCCTGTGTCTTAGTAACTATTCAGCCATTATTTGTTTGGTTTAAGTATCACCTTCCTTGCACCAGTCTCCCAAATTTGCTCCAGGTTGATAAAATTTGCACCACTCGCTCCTGTCTCCGAGGGCACTCACACTGACAAGATCTCATCAAAAATGTCATACTTTGCACACTGGCTTCCTTCCAAATTGTGGTTCTCCCCAGTTCCCACATTTTCTGTTTCTGCCTGAGTCCCTCTCCCCCTTCTTCAAATTAAAAAAAAAAACAATCAGACCCTGAAAATTATTGAGCTGCCCTGATATTTCAATGACTGCCATATTTTACACAGGCTGGCTTCATCCTGAATGCCTAGACTATTTGTTTATTTATTTAGGTTCTTATTACCAATGCATAAACATACATTTTTATGTAGAAGTATTGAATAAGTGGGTAAGGTCTTCACTGGCCTGTCCCCTTGAATCAGGATGCAAAAAACACTGAATATTGTACATTCAGGTATAGCCCTTCATCAGAATCATGTAGTAAACATAAAAATTATCACTCATGGTGTAACCAGACCTTGAATTGCATGATGAGAAGCAGCCTCATTTGAGGTCTGGCTACACTATGACTGATATGTTTTATATTTACTTCATGATTCTGATGAAGGGCTGTGCCCAAATATACAATCTTCAGTGTTTTTTGCATCCGGATTCAAGGGGACAGGCCAGTGAACACCTTATCAACTTATCATCATACTCCTCGCCTCAGCACTCCAAAACTTATCAGTATTCAATAAAGATTAAAACATCACACTGTTGTGTCACATGTGTTAATTCAAGGCTAGAGTTATAAAATAAAAAGATAAAACCTGAGATTGTTAACAAACATATATGTCCTGGCAATAGAACTCTTAGATATTTTATAATACACACTTGTTTCTTACCTTGTTAAAACATTGTTTAGGTTCCAGCTAAATTATAATGTAGAGCTTGATGTCACCAGAAACCTGGCAATGTTACAGGGTGTCCAGCACAAGCCGCAGAGTGACTCTATTGATGGACCTAGAGAGCTCAGCAAAAGTCAATTTTCAAAATGTAGGAGGCTACGTGACAAGGATTTTGGGGTAGAAGTTTGGTTTCTGGGTAGAATTTCTGTTCACTGGAGCAGAAAATTTCATTTTATACTCTTGAAAAGCTACTTAAAAAGCATGAATTTTTTGTTTCATTTGTCTTATATTTTCTCAGTGTCTTCTTGTCTGCCCTGGTGGGTCAGTGCTGGCCAAAGTTTCAGTGTCTGTCCCAAGATTTCGGAACCTGCCCAAAGGTTGGTAAATGCTGCCCTGAAGCAGTATGCTTGCCTTGAGGCAGCCCTACAAGATCTTATTAAATTCTGTCACAAAGAAGACTGGAGAAAAGCTGCAAGTCTTGGGTTGGCTGAGTATGGGTAGCTTTCCTGAGTGCAGTCACAGTAAGGTACAAGATTACATATTATGTAGTTTATTTCCTGTGATGTTGTTAACCTGGATGCTGGACTACTTTTTCAGCCTATTCAATCTATTTTGTGTGCCCATCTTTTTTGGTTCTCATAGGTCCTCCAATCCCAAAATTTGGGTTGCTGGAGCTCAATATGCTTGGAGTGAAGTGTTCAGTGAAAATATGGGTTTATATTGCCTTTACATAAACAGTAACTAATCGTAAAATGTGTTGTGAGAATCAGGCTGTAAATCTTTAGCAGGTCTACCAAATCACTTACAAACAGGCTCTAATTGAACTTAAATGATATTGCAATTCCTTTCTTTCACGAACTCACAGTCCTCCAAAATTGTTAACTTCAAACACACACTTTTGTGTTCTACCATACAAGTTGTTCCTTTATACCAGAATTTGAGCTTTTCCAGCCAGCTCATCAAGTTCCCTACCACATTTTGCAGACTGAATTTTACTAGGTCTCTTCTCCTAGCTATGTTAACCTAATGAATTAGATAAGACATGTTACCTAATGAATCAGATAAACCGCCCTGGTAGCTCAGTTGGTAGAGCGTTGGGCTCCAGCCCGCTGCTCAGAAGCATGCAGTGGCAGTGCATGTCCAGGCTTGGGATCGGTTCCCCTGAGACGCTCCGGCGCTCAATAGTTTACCCGACGTACAGGTCGGCTGGCAACTGACTGGTGAGAGGGTGACCTGAGCGCGGCGGTCGTCCCTGTGCTTTGTGGGACGTTAAACTTTGGCTTCTAAATCAACCCTTTCTTGTGGGAGCTGCTCGTTCGGGTGGTAAGGTCGGGGTCTCCTTGACAAGTCCCTTGATGACTTCAGTGAGACTCCGACTCCAACAGTTGAACTGAGAACAACTTGGACAAAATTTATATAAAAAATGCTGCTCTCTTAAAGGGAATATGACATTTTGTAGTGTATGAACTGTCAGTAGCAAAGAACATACAGCAAAACCCCTGGTTGCAAATGTTTTCTCTCTTTTAGCTCACCATCTACCATTTGAGAAATATTTGTTTAACATTGCATCATTAAAATGCTTTGGAAAAGCGAATGTTACGAGAATTGGATACGTTTCGAACAGCTGATGATTAGTTATATCTTCAACAAACAGAATTTTTCTGCAGTCACTTTTAGCGATGGATGCGACGGGATGTCACATTTTTGTTGTGCCTGTTTTCATTTACACATGTTCAGAAGGTAGGATTTGGTGATATAAGACAGGTTCATTAGAAATTTTTACCATACTGGAAGTGATGATGTGAAACAGCCTTATGCCTATGATATCTTGAAAAAGTAAAAACGTTGATATGCTATATTAAGCCTGGATCTGCCTCAAATAGGTTGGTACCGGTCAAACAGCAGGAAGTCAACAGGAACTGGCCTGTTTCATGCTATTTGACCTGTTTGAGGTTGAAATATAATTATAAAGAAGTTTTCAGGCGCTTCTAAATTAGTTCCTGAGGATATGTCATCGGGTAGATGTGCTTGATGAGCCGATGGTTAGCCTTTAATCTTCTGTAATACCCTATGTCTTTGCAGTTGATAATTTTTATATTGTATGTTTTTATTGGAAGTATTAAACACTAACTATATCTTTTTACAATGCGCGAGCGTGTGTTGGTGTGTTTTAGCTGTTGAGCTATTTGCTGTTTAACTTGTGTTTTTAAGTGTCTCGACTTCGTCTGTAAATGAGAGCTTGTGCCCCTAGACAGTACACCAAATACAAGAAGTTAAATAAAATGAGCATAAGGTTGTTTTATTTCATCACTTCTGCCATCATAATAATGCTCAGAAACCACTCCGTCGAACGTCTCGTTTGAATGCTATGCTGTATTGAGATCCCAGGGCAGGAAAACGAATACACCTTTCCATGGAAGGACCAGGAACAAGACAAGAGCGTCTTCGGCGGGTTTGTGAACGATTGGTCCGCCGGATGCCTTCCCCACACGCTGCAGCGTCCTCAGCAGGGTGACCGATGAGCTCAACCCGTTTTCTTGCGGATGTCCAAGGAGATCGTGGAAAAGAGCGTGTTCTCTTCCCGGTACCGGGAGGATATTGTCCTAGTGTGTGTAACAATTGTGTGTTTAGTTTCATAAATGGTTAAGACATGTTTCAATGATATGCTTTAGCGTCACGATGTAACGGTAGATAGTACACATGTTTTTGGTTTAATACCTCGTGTAGTTGTGTATTGATGGTTGTGTTATGCATCTGCGATTTTTACTTTGCTCCATCCAAAAAGCCTTTGTTTTTGTGACAACCTAAGTAATGGAAAGGGACATCGAAAGCGGGGAGACGTGTCTCTCCTAGCTTGCAAACCAAGGGGACGTCCCCTCCCCTCCCTTCCCCGAATTAGGGCTTGACTTTGTTTGAAATTGTGTGTCCGTTCATGTGCCTGGGCTTACGCGAATTTAACCACTTTGTGTCTTGATTTGCTGTCTCGCCAACACCATTTGAGATAGCTGTTAAGTTCTGACTCCTCTCCTCCCCACTTCTCTTCCCCTAGTCGTGACCAGGTCAGAATCCGTCCCACCAGTGAAATATCCGTGGTGACGTCCCTGGTATTGGGTACAGGGAATTTTTAAATAATAATTAAAATATGAATAAGCCTAACTAAGCGTCATGCAATGTTAAGTTTATTGATGAAATGTACCTCCCCCTCCCCGAATCGACTTGCAGGTGCAATGTTCTTCGTGATATGTGGAATTTTCTTCATGAAAAAATAACGTTATTTCTGAGCGGTGCTCTCATTAAATTTTGAAGTGATATTATTTGCGTAAATATTTTTGTTATCCTGAATCGTGCGTGTGTTCTTTTAGAAATGGTGGAAGATGGCCGAGGGAGAACTCGACGCAGATTATATTTTAACTGTTCCAGAAGAAAATTTGCACTCGGATACTTTAGGTGAGAAAAACTGGGCTCACTTTAACGTGCATTAATAGTATCATTAGTGTGAGCTCATAGTTCATCACATTTTGTACTGTTTACCTCTGCTTCTGTAGCAACGTGTTCTGATGCTGTCTACAGAGAAGAGTTCGAAACTGGTCAACTATTGAGATTTTGGAATGTATGCAATGATAAGTATATACGTATTTGAAATGAAGGCTAGTGGGTAGGGCATACTTTTTCTGCAATGGTGCGACTCGTTGGATTTATTTTAGTATGAGATCAAGACAGTGATGCTCTTGTTTAAGCTTGTTTTTGTATTTAGCGAGGTAAGTGGTTTTTATACGTGATTGCCGTATTTATATGTGTTGCATAGTAGACAGGATACAGCAAGTCGAGCTTTAAATGTTTTTTTTATTTCTCCTGTTTCTTTTCGTACTGACCGGCTGTTTGACCTCGCAGTGTCCAACACGATCACCTTAGATGAGGAGGACATATTTCAATGTGGGCGTTGCCGCACACAGTTCTCGGCCCTCACGGATTTTGTCCTCCACAAACAGGAGGAATGTGGAGGTATGTGTCATTAACGACTTTATGGCTGAACGGCACCGACATACTATGGTGGAGTATAATTTTGTATCACAATATTTTCTTTGTTCTCTTAGTTTGGGTGTGGGCTTACAGGAGGGGGCTTAATCAACTCATGTTTTAGCAATTGGTTAGAAAAGTGACTCACTCCTTCCTCGCCTTCGTGCACTAGAGAAGTATTGACAGATCGCGGTATGGTGATGGTCATAAGAAGTCAAGTTTAAATCATACATTGCCATTGAACGATTGGTTTCCAGCAGTCACATCTGTCCATTCAGCTTTCTTGTCGTGTTGTATTTTCATCAAAGAAAGTTCGTAACTGCAGGTAGTTTGTAGGTCTCCTCATTGCTAACATAATGCATAAACTTTTTATTGTACCTTATTGGTTTGAAGAAAAGTGGTATGATACAGAAACACTACACACATTTCTGACCTGATGTTTGGATTGTGTTGTACCCAATTTCACACAATCTATCCTTTTAGTCCGCTATCCTGTGTTGTCCAAATCTGCCGGCGATTTACAGCCGCCCTACCGTCCATTTCCAACATGTCCAGAAGCACACACTTGTGCCTGGTGTCGACCATGATTTCTTCGCCTCAGTGGAGCTGTGTGCTGCGCCCTGCAGGTCTGCAGGGACCGCTGGTGGCAGCACTGTCGGCACCCTCGCCCAGCCTGCCGCCCCCGCCCTCGCCGCCGCCGCCCCCGCCCGGGGAGACCGCGCAGAAGACGGTCCGCACCTACTGCCGCACCACCCCGGTCAGTGAAGTCGCCAGAGCGGGGCAGAGGGCATGGGTGGTGATCCATGAACCGCCAGAACGGGCTAGAGGACTGGGGCATGGGTCCGACCTCCGCGGGATCCCTGAACTGCCAGAGAGGGGCAGAGGACTGGGGCTCAGATCCGACCCCGGGGGATCCATGAACCCCCAGAGCTGGGCTGAGGACTGGGCGTGGGTCCGATCTCCCGGGGATTTCTGAACTGCCCATGGATTGAACAGGATTTGCCTCACAATACGCGTGATTTTGTGATCCGGGCAGACTAGGATCTAATTTGGTTTTCAACCCATCGGGTATTTTTATACGTATTTATTCAGAGCTGTTTCTAAACGTATTGATTTGTATTACTGGGAGGATTTTCATTTTGTACGTGGGTCAGATTGGATCAGAGTTGTTCTTGGCGGTGATCTGCTCTTCGAGACACTGGCTGGCATGCAGGCTTTGTCTACCAGAGAGTTGGTGCCGAGCTAATCTAACGTCTCTTCACGGTGTTCTCCCCCCTTGTATTTCCTTTGTCGCCGGGTTTCGTGTCGTGTGCCTGAAGCTGCAATTTCTGCATGCTTGCGTTCATTCGCCTTTGGTTGGTAGACATTGGGACGGGTTTTGCTTTATCTTGTGTAATCGGTGATGCAGCGCACCGCCTCGGTTTTGCGGTCTGATTTCTCTTTGTTTTGCTGGGGCCCAATGCTGTTAATCACAATGCTAACTATGTGTTCCCATCCAATTGGACATGCAATTGAAGTTCATGCAGCCAATAATAGCTTTGTTAACAAAAGTTTGCGTTTGTTCTGGCTAGATACTGAATAAATTTCTAGGGACGGGCCCGGAAATTGTATGCACGTATTATATTTGTCTGGCTAAAGGTTGGGAAAAGTAATATAATCATGTTCCTACTGTCTGTGCAAATGCTCTTAGTTTTCTAGTACCATGGCACGGTTCCGAGAAAAAAACTTTCTACGATCACTCGCACGGGTGCCTTAGCCCCCCCTCCCGTTCCAGCTCAGATATACCAGCATTATTGTGACGTCACGTTTCACCAAACCAGACAGGACACGAATCCAGCTGCCGTGGAGTAATGACGTCGTCCTGGGAACCACGAAAGCTGACTTAATTGTTTGCCTTGTTTCTTTTGACAGATTGTGGACATTACCCAAATTGTCCGATATGAACTGTCTTAATGGAACCCTGGAATGGGGGAGGGGGCAGTGAAGTTTCAGAGGGTGTTGCACCACTGTGGAGGGTACCTGCTGCAGGATGGGGCGCACGGCTCAATGCCTCCACTCTCCCCTAAGCACGCTGCTAAACGCAAAATCAGCTCATGTTGAGGGGTTCGGAGGGGTGTGTCGTGTTACAAGTAGCAGAGGATGTATATCGCCTGAGAAACTACTTAAATATAAGTCGATTGAGTTGGAAATATCCTGATATGCAGTTTTTGACAAAAACGAGGCACACAGCTGTAACGGAAGCTTGTGTGAACTTATACCTCACGGTGGAAGGCAGTCGTTCTTATTTAACACTCGGATTACGTCGCATGCACACCCTGATGACGTCACTTGATATTTCACCCTGATGACGTCTCTCACTGACATGACCGACAGACGGTGTCGGACCGCTGAGCCAGATGCCGCCGGACGACGACGTCACTCGCTGATGTTACACACTGATGACGTCACTCACAGATGTTACATACTGATGACGTCACTCACTGGTGTTACAACGATGACGTCACTCACTGATGTTACGCACTGATGTCACCGGCAGACGGTGTCGGACCGGGCGCTGAGCCAAGTGCCGCTGGACGATGACGTCAGTTCGCCCGGGGGCGCCGACCTGTCGGAACGTCTCATCTTGGACAGCAGCGACGCCATGCCCTTCTCCATCGAAATTGCCGACTCTGAAGTCCAGGTATCAACACATCGATAGGTGTCTTTCGCAGTGATGTGGTTTGGTATCATATCTGTCTGTGATGGTTCAGAATTGTCGTGCTTCTCATGTAGGTACGTAGATTAAGTGTGTTCTACACTAGGATAGATGCTGAAATTTGTGCTGTAGGTTATTGTGTTTGCTTTGGGACAAATATTGTAACGTTCCTGCGTGTATTACCAACGGCGAACACTCCCGCTTTGGGTCAGATTCAAGTCGAACCATACTTGGCTGTTTTTACAGTCTTCGAGTCAGTTCATCCCGAGTGTTCATAATTGGGTTTATAGTTATAAACCTGGGTCTATAATGTAGACCTTTGGCCGTGTTCGGTCTGTTTTTATCTATATTCTGGTCACCTGGCCTATGTTTTTCGAATGGAGCCCAGCGAAAACACTTTCGACTGGTACAGAAACATCGCCACCGGCGAAAAAGTGAGGGTGGGGGCACTGGGGTTCTCAGTGTTATATTCATAGAAGGGCTTCTCGTTCTCTTCCGTTCATGCTTCCGGTGAAATTGTTAAGTTATTTTCAGACAAAAGTGGCTGATGGCTTAGTCCTTTGCCCCCCCCCCCCCATTTCTGCTGAGATCATGCTACCACCAGCAGCCAGTAGTTCCAACAGCAAGACACTGAATTGATAAGGGGGTTTCTTTGACTATTTGTTTCTATTCCTTTGACGTTTCAATATTTTCATATAGTAAATACTACAGGCCTCACTTCAGCTCAGTCTGACTGTTTTATCTCCCCTTCCCCCTTTCAGTTATAGCCTGGAATGCTACTGGAAGTCCGATTCACTAAAAGGATTTCACAAATTGTATGAAGTTGATTGCCCTTTGATTGGAGAAAACAATGGTGAAATTGGGTCCATATTTTCCCTTTACCCGGTCTATATTGAGTATGTTTCATGTAAAAAATGAGTCTATATAGGTCTGTATTTTTAAGTTTTGGATTTGGAAAATTGATTGTGAGCATTGCATCCTGTTGATTTTTTTAAATTATATGAATAACATACGGCTGGTTGATCAAGAGCGGTTTTGGATTTTCTTGTGCCTGAAATAGTGCGCAGACATCGCTAGGACCGCCGGCGGTTTTGAGTCCTGATG
Organism: Lepas anatifera; assembly: GCA_034440635.1. NCBI lineage: Eukaryota > Metazoa > Arthropoda > Thecostraca > Lepadidae > Lepas > Lepas anatifera. The sequence continues at coordinate 1,843,402 of JAOTON010000231.1, read as the reverse complement.
TGTCGACTGTTATGAAGGCCAAATGACCGCTTATGCATCCTAAAACCCTGATTGCGATGGTGATGACGGTAACGCTTACGGTTGTAACATCGATAATGATGATGATGATGATGATGATTATTATTATTATTATTATTATTATTATTATTATTATTATTATTATTATTATTATTATTATTATTATTATTATGAATCCTGCTTTAGTGTGCAGACGCTGTTCGGTAGGACTCGGCAGCCCTGCTGGAGGACTCGGTGGTGCTGCCGTCGCGACTTCCCAGTCCGCCCCTGGCCGATGACCCCACCGCCCCCGCCGACACTGGGGCCAAGAACGTCTGCGAGGTTTGCAGGAAAACGTTCAACAAGCGGTTCGACCTGCTGCAGCACCTCCGGAGCCACACTGGTCAGTGGTCCTAGGCTTGCGGTGTGTGTCGTGTAACTAGTCGCTTTACAACGGAGCGACGGTAGAGGACATATTACTTTGCAAGCACTCGCCTTCTCGGGGAGGACTCACGCAGAGTCCGAGGTGGGAATGCTTGTGACGTGCTGCTCCAGAGCCTGAAACTTCAAGGCCAGCCTCTGTGACCAGTGCCTATATCTGCCAGGAGGGAGTGTGCTATTTTCTCTCCACGTTACTCTGTGACCAGTACCTACCTGTGCCAGGCGAGAACCCGTTGTATTCTCTCTGATATATTCTGTGGCCAGTGCCTAGACACTGTCCCATGACCATTGCCTGTCTATACCAGGTGAGAGCCCGTTGTGTCCTCTCCGCTGTATTGTGTGACCAGTGACTACCTGTGGCAGACGAAAGCCAGTTATACTCTCTCCGCTGTATTATGTGACGGGTTTCCTCCCATGCCAGGCGAGAGCCCGTTTTGTCTTCCCGCTGTGCTCTGTGACCAGTGCCTACTTCTGTTCGGTGGGAGACCGTTGTGTCTTCCCGCTGTGCTCTGTGACCAGTGCCTACTTCTGTTGGTGGGAGACCGTTGTGTCTTCCCGCTGTGCTCTGTGACCAGTGCCTCTTCTGTTGGTGGGAGACCGTTGTGTCTTCCCCGCTGTGCTCTGTGACCAGTGCCTACTTCTGTTCGGTGGGAGACCGTTGTGTCTTCCCCGCTGTGCTCTGTGACCAGTGCCTACTTCTGTTCGGTGGGAGACCGTTGTGTCTTCCCGCTGTGCTCTGTGACCAGTGCCTTCTTCTGTTCGGTGGGAGACCGTTGTGTCTTCCCGCTGTGCTCTGTGACCAGTGCCTACTTCTGTTCGGTGGGAGACCGTTGTGTCTTCCCGCTGTGCTCTGTGACCAGTGCCTACCTCTGTTAGGTGGGAGACCGTTGTGTCTTCCCCGCTGTGCTCTGTGACCAGTGCCTTCTTCTGTTCGGTGGGAGACCGTTGTGTCTTCCCGCTGTGCTCTGTGAACAGTGCCTTCTTCTGTTCGGTGGGAGACCGTTGTGTCTTCCCGCTGTGCTCTGTGACCAGTGCCTTCTTCTGTTCGGTGGGAGACCGTTGTGTCTTCCCCGCTGTGCTCTGTGACCAGTGCCTACTTCTGTTCGGTGGGAGACCGTTGTGTCTTCCCCGCTGTGCTCTGTGACCAGTGCCTACTTCTGTTCGGTTGGAGACCGTTGTGTCTTCCCGCTGTGCTCTCTGACCAGTGCCTTCTTCTGTTAGGTGGGAGACCGTTGTGTCTTCCCGCTGTGCTCTGTGACCAGTGCCTACCTCTGTTAGGTGGGAGACCGTTGTGTCCTCCCCGCTGTGCTCTGTGACCAGTGCCTACTTCTGTTAGGTGGGAGACCGTTGTGTCTTCCCGCTGTGCTCTGTGACCAGTGCCTACCTCTGTTAGGTGGGAGACCGTCGTGTCTTCCCCGCTGTGCTCTGTGACCAGTGCCTACTTATATTAGGTGGGAGACCGTCGTGTCTTCCCCGCTGTGCTCTGTGACCAGTGCCTACTTCTGTTAGGTGGGAGACCGTCGTGTCTTCCCCGCTGTGCTCTGTGACCAGTGCCTTCTTCTGTTAGGTGGGAGACCGTTGTGTCTTCCCCGCTGTGCTCTCTGACCAGTGCCTACTTCTGTTCGGTGGGAGACCGTCGTGTCCTCCCCGCTGTGCTCTGTGACCAGCGCCTACTTCTGTTAGGTGGGAGACCGCTGTGTCTTCCCCGCCGTGCTCTGTGACCAGTGCCTACTTCTGTTAGGTGGGAGACCGTCGTGTCCTCCCCGCTGTGCTCTCTGACCAGTGCCTTCTTCTGTTAGGTGGGAGACCGTTGTGTCTTCCCCGCTGTGCTCTCTGACCAGTGCCTACTTCTGTTCGGTGGGAGACCGTTGTGTCTTCCCGCTGTGCTCTCTGACCAGTGCCTTCTTCTGTTAGGTGGGAGACCCTGTGTCTTCCCGCTGTGCTCTCTGACCAGTGCCTACCTCTGTTAGTTGGGAGATCGTCGTGTCCTCCCGCTGTGCCTCTGACCAGTGCCTACTTCTGTTCGGTGGGAGACCGCTGTGTCTTCCCGCTGTGCTCTGTGACCAGTGCCTACTTCTGTTCGGTGGGAGACCGTTGTGTCTTCCCGCTGTGCTCTCTGACCAGTGCCTACTTCTGTTCGGTGGGAGACCGTTGTGTCTTCCCCACTGTGCCTCTGACCAGTGCCTTCTTCTGTTAGGTGGGAGACCGCTGTGTCTTCCCCCTGTGCTCTCTGACCAGTGCCTACCTCTGTTAGGTGGGAGATCGTCGTGTCCTCCCCGCTGTGCTCTCTGACCAGTGCCTACTTCTGTTCGGTGGGAGACCGCTGTGTCTTCCCGCCGTGCTCTGTGACCAGTGCCTACTTCTGTTCGGTGGGAGACCGTCGTGTCCTCCCCGCTGTGCTCTGTGACCAGTGCCTACTTCTGTTAGGTGGGAGACCGCTGTGTCTTCCCGCTGTGCTCTTGACCAGTGCCTACTTCTGTTCGGTGGGAGACCGTCGTGTCCTCCCCGCTGTGCTCTCTGACCAGTGCCTACTTCTGTTCGGTGGGAGACCGCTGTGTCTTCCCCGCTGTGCTCTCTGACCAGTGCCTACTTCTGTTCGGTGGAGACCGTCGTGTCCTCCCCGCTGTGCTCTGTGGCCAGTGCCTACTTCTGTTAGGTGGGAGACCGCTGTGTCTTCCCGCTGTGCTCTCTGACCAGTGCCTACTTCTGTTAGGTGGGAGACCGCTGTGTCTTCCCGCTGTGCTCTCTGACCAGTGCCTACTTCTGTTAGGTGGGAGACCGCTGTGTCTTCCCGCTGTGCTCTGTGACCAGTGCCTACCTCTGTTAGGTGGGGAGACCGTCGTGTCTTCCCCGCCGTGCTCTGTGACCAGTGCCTACCTCTGTTAGGTGGGAGACCGTCGTGTCTTCCCGCTGTGCTCTGTGACCAGTGCCTTCTTCTGTTCGGTGGGAGACCGTTGTGTCTTCCCCGCCGTGCTCTGTGACCAGTGCCTACCTCTGTTAGGTGGGAGACCGTCGTGTCCCCCGCTGTGCTCTGTGACCAGTGCCTTCTTCTGTTCGGTGGGAGACCGTTGTGTCTTCCCGCCGTGCTCTGTGACCAGTGCCTACCTCTGTTAGGTGGGAGACCGTCGTGTCCTCCCCGCTGTGCTCTGTGACCAGTGCCTACTTCTGTTAGGTGGGAGACCGCTGTGTCTTCCCGCTGTGCCTCTGACCAGTGCCTACTTCGTTAGGTGGGAGACCGCTGTGTCTTCCCGCTGTGCTCTCTGACCAGTGCCTACTTCTGTTAGGTGGGAGACCGCTGTGTCTTCCCCACTGTGCTCTGTGACCAGTGCCTACCTCTGTTAGGTGGGAGACCGTCGTGTCTTCCCCGCCGTGCTCTGTGACCAGTGCCTACCTCTGTTAGGGTGGGAGACCGTCGTGTCTTCCCGCTGTGCCTGTGACCAGTGCCTTCTTCTGTTCGGTGGGAGACCGTTGTGTCTTCCCCGCCGTGCTCTGTGACCAGTGCCTACCTCTGTTAGGTGGGAGACCGTCGTGTCCTCCCCGCTGTGCTCTGTGACCAGTGCCTTCTTCTGTTCGGTGGGAGACCGTTGTGTCTTCCCCGCCGTGCTCTGTGACCAGTGCCTACCTCTGTTAGGTGGGAGACCGTCGTGTCCTCCCCGCTGTGCTCTGTGACCAGTGCCTTCTTCTGTTAGGTGGGAGACCGCTGTGTCTTCCCGCTGTGCCTCTGACCAGTGCCTACTTCTGTTCGGTGGGAGACCGTTGTGTCTTCCCCGCTGTGCTCTCTGACCAGTGCCTACTTCTGTTCGGTGGGAGACCGTTGTGTCTTCCCCGCTGTGCTCTGTGACCAGTGCTTTCTTCTGTTAGGTGGGAGACCGCTGTGTCTTCCCGCTGTGCTCTCTGACCAGTGCCTACTTCTGTTCGGTGGGAGACCGTTGTGTCTTCCCCGCTGTGCTCTGTGACCAGTGCCTTCTTCTGTTAGGTGGGAGACCGCTGTGTCTTCCCGCTGTGCTCTCTGACCAGTGCCTACTTCTGTTAGGTGGGAGACCGTCGTGTCTTCCCCGCCGTGCTCTCTGACCAGTGCCTACTTCTGTTAGGTGGGAGACCGTTGTGTCTTCCCCGCTGTGCTCTCTGACCAGTGCCTACTTCTGTTTGGTGGGAGACCGTCGTGTCTTCCCCGCCGTGCTCTCTGACCAGTGCCTACTTCTGTTAGGTGGGAGACCGTTGTGTCTTCCCCGCTGTGCTCTGTGACCAGTGCCTACTTCTGTTTGGTGGGAGACCGTTGTGTCTTCCCCGCTGTGCTCTGTGACCAGTGCCTACTTCTGTTAGGTGGGAGGCCGTTGTGTCCTCCCTTTACTTTGTTACAGTCTACTTCGTGGCGGTTCCGTGGACAGGCACCTCTGTTGGGGGATTGTGTCCTCCCCGTGCTCTTTGACCAGCGCATACCTCCGGCAGGCGAGAGACCGTTCCAGTGTCCGGCCTGCGGTCGCGGTTTCTCCCAGAAGTCGAACCTGAAGCGACACATCGAGTCGCACAAGGTGTGGCCGGGAGGGTCCAGGGAGACACTGCCGGTGGACCCCAGCTCGCCCAGTCAGCATCAGTGCCGTCACTGTCAGCAGTACTTCTCCAGCTACGGACTCTTCAAAACACACCTCAGACAACACGAAAACATCAAGGCTAGTACCGGTGCTGTCGCTTCTAATAGTTTTGTCTATGTGGATGCTCGGTTAGAAATTTGTCGCGTGATTGACTCGAGAGGAAACGTGACGCAAGTATTGACTGAATTTAAATTTCAGGTTTGATTCAGCTGATTGTGTTCAGATGGCAGCCGAATTGTTCGCATAAATTTACACGCTCGGTTAGCCGCGGACTGCTGTCCTAAACTCCATTGCATTGAGGATTGCTGCTTGCATTGCAAGCTGGAACAGTTGTACACAAATGAAATGCATCCCAGCTATACATCCGAAAACTTTGTTTTCGGTATATGACGGGTTTCTATGGGGCCTTGTATAAGAGCATGCGTCCGCTTAGTTATGTTTCTCTTCTCAAATGACAGCCGTTGGGGTTGGGGTTAGCGATGCATCAACTGTGGTCATATTGCAAGATTGCAGTTTCTCGCCAGCAACATATATAACAACTAGGCTTCTGGCCATGGGCGTTGAAAGGGGAATGGGGGCACGTCCACTCCCCTGCTTCTCGTCGGAAAATTTATCAATTTTGACCAAATTAGGGGAAAAGTTGGTATTTTTGACACCAGCAGAGATGGAACACGACCTTCAACCTACAATCTGTGTGTCTAACATTCGTTCTGCGTCCCAGGTGTACCGATGCCCGATGCACGACTGTGGCGAAACGTGCGAGGACCAGGAGTCGTTCTTCTCGCACCTGGACTCGCACCGCGAGGGGCTCAAGTTCCCGTGCCACGTGTGTGATCACGTGGCGGACTCGCTGAGCGCTCTCAGCGGTCACGTGGCCCAGCGGCACGGGGACGCCGAGGCAGAGGACGGCGTCACCGGGTGGGTGGAGTGGGGCCGGAGCGGACAGGAGGAGGGCAGGAGTTGGAGGGACAGATCACGGTGTCACCGGGTGGGTGGAGTGGAGTTGGAGCGAAGGAGGAGGAAGTGGGGCCGGAGAGAATGGAAGGACAAGAGTTGAAGGGATAGATCGTGACGTCACCGGAGCGTACAGGAGGAGGGCAGGAGTTGGAGGGACAGATCACGGTGTCACCGGGTAGGTGGATTGGAGTTGGAGCGGACAGGGGAGGAAGTGGGGCCGGAGAGAATGGAAGGACAAGAGTTGAAGGGATAGATCGTGACGTCACCGGAGCGTCGGGAGGAGGGCAGGAGTTGGAGGGACAGATTGCGGTCTCACCGGGTGGGTGGATTGGAGTTGGAGCGAAGGGGAGGAAGTGGGGCCGGAGAGAATGGGAGAAGAACAAGAGTTGAAGGGATAGATCGTGGCGTCACCGCAGCGTCGGGAGGAGGGCAGGAGTTGAATGGATGTATTACCGAAATGGCCCTCTCTCTAGGTCCCAACGGCGCTTACTGACCAACCTGCTCTGTTTCATCGGGATAAGTCCTGGATCTATCTGTGTAAGAGGTGGCGCCACCGTGCACTAACAATGACGCATGTGTACCGCAGGGCGGCGCTGGGCCGCACGCGGTACGTATGTAAACACTGCTGGAACCTGTACTGCTCGGCTGCAGCGCTACGCCACCACCAGCAGACCTGCAGCCACCACTTCAACTGCAAAGTCTGCAGCAAGGTCGGTCCCAGAGGCGGCAGGGCGCTGCGGCAAAGGGTGCTCCGGGCTTGGTGCTTCAGGTGGTTGGGCCACTTTGTCAAAATTTTAGAAATGACTGCTGATGTACAAAGTAAGTCTGGAAATGTGGAAACCATGTTTTGCACGTTCAATCGCTCTGAACAAAAATATAGCCTTTTTCTTACAATTGATGATGATATCAAGACGAAATCTGGCTCACTGGGGGTTGACCTAAGCATCTCATGTAATTACGTGACTGCCCGCTAGGACGCCGCTCACAGCATGTCAGCGTTGCGGCAGTGTTGTCATTGTTAGCGCTTATCACGTGGCATGCGTGACAGTCGCGCAGTTAGGATTTAAGTCAATCAAATTGTTGCTACCAGATGAAAGTGGATTCGTGTATGGTTTGAAGTATCCCAATCGTGGTTTCTCGGCACGCTGTAGAAAGCTGCTCTCGCAGTGAAAACCCATTATAAAGGTGGAACACTCGCTTTAAGTAGGTGTGGGTCATCGGTCTGACGCGAGGGAGACCGGTGGATGAGTTAGTTGGTACGAGTCGTTGAACACTTGACTGTGTATTTATCGGATGAAGAGGGCTTGGGCTTGCCACAGCTCGCGTTTTTTATGTTATCTTAGTTCATACTAATCAGAATGGTGTCCAAAATGGATCCTTGAACCACTAATGACAGCGTGTTGATGTTTTGTATAAATGGCGATCCTGGCCTTCACTCTCAGTTGTTTCCGTCTTTTCTTGGTTGTATCTTGTCTCTGATGAGCTGGAATTCCCATGATTTCCTTCCATCTAAACCATCCACGCTGTGACAACCTCCTCTTCTACATGTGTTCTCTTCTGAGCGTTCCGTGCATTGCTCAGACATAGTACTACAGCCTTGTTCGGGGTTTTTTGAGCTGTATTGCCTTTCACCTGAACCATCAGTACCAAACAGCCTCTTGTTGAGCACACATTCTCTTCTGATGTTTTCGTGCACTCTCCTTCGCCTGAACCATCAGTACTAAACAGCCTCCTGTTCGGCAGGTGTTTACCTCTGAGCGGTTCCTGCGGCGGCACCTGCTCACCCACGACCGCACGCCCCGCTTCCCCTGTAAACAGTGTGGCAAGGCGTTCAACACGCCCGCCTACCTGCGCTCCCACTTGGCCACCCACTCCGAGGACAGACACTTCACCTGCGAGAGTGAGTGCCGAGGGGGAGGGAGCGGGATTAATTGCGTGCAGTCGCAGGAGTCGGTTTTGGGGAAGATGGTGTGTTATGCTTGCTGACTTGGGGTTCGATGATGTGTGTTTTGATGACCCTGTCTGTGGTGTCGGACAGCTGCTGTCCAGTATGGTCGGATGGGGCTATCCGGACGATTTTAGTGTTCGCTGTTCAGAGTTGTAAAACACACGGATTACGTAAATTGAACTCTTAAGTAGTATTATCGTTTGCAGGAAATCGCCAATGACCACAACGATGCATGACTTCAGTAACCGCAATTGTCACTTACGACTTACTCTAATCATTGTTGCCTCCACCTGCATGCGCTGCTCACCTCCGTTTCAGTATGAACCGGGATCGAAATCTGTTATGGGTGGCTCCTATTCGAAGAGCCCCCCCTCCCAATCTGGCTTACAGTCGGCTGCTTGGAATGCCTTCCCCGTTTTATTGTGTAGTCGACAGTACTGTCTGTTCTTACTGTTTCAGGTTGGCAATACAGCCTTTTACAGTATTTTCTGTTCCAGTCTGGACACTATATGACCTTAATACGGTTGGCCCTCCCTTAAGCCCGAATAACTTGCTTCCTTGTTTCAGGATGTAGCGGTCAAGTTTGATATGTATTGCCCGTTCCAGCGTGCAGATGTGGGTGTATTTTGTATTCCTTGTTTCAGCGTGCGGTTGTGTGTTTAGTGTATATCGCCCGTTTAGTGTGCAGCTGTGGGCTCAGTGAGTATTTTCTCCTTCAGAGTGCAGCTGTGGGTTCAGTGTGTATCGCCTTTTTCGGCGTGCAGCCTTGGGCTCAGTGTGTATCGCCTGTTCCAGCGTGCAGCTTTGTGTTCAGTGTGTACCCTTGTTCCAGCGTGCAGGTGTGTGTTCAGTGTGTCCCTTGTTTCAGCGTGCAGCTGTGGGCTCAGTGTGTACCGCCTGTTCCAGCGTGCAGCCGTGTGCTCAGTGTGTATTGCCTGTTCCAGCGTGCAGCTGTGTGTTCGGTGTGTATCGTCTGCTTCAGCGTGCAGCCGTGGGCTCAGTGTGTATCGCCTGTTCCAGCGTGCAGGTGTGTGTTCAGTGTGTCCCTTGTTCCAGCGTGCAGCCGTGGGCTCAGTGTGTACCGCCCGTTCCAGCGTGCAGGTGTGGATTCAGTGTGTCCCTTGTTTCAGCGTGCAGCCGTCAGTTCAAGCGTCGGGACCAGCTGCGGCGTCACCAGATGATCCACTCGGACAAGAGGCTGCTCTGTCCCTTCCACGCACACAACGGCTGCACGCGAACCTTCTCCAGAGCAGGTGAATTGTGGGTTTTGTTGAATCCCACGGCAACCAGTTTTGACAGTCAGTTTTTCATTGATTCCAGAATATGGCGATACCCACAAGGAAAGCTAACTCCCATCCACAGTTTAAACCTCTAAACATAGAGATGAAATGAAGCGAATGACCAATGAAGTTACATCGAGTGGCCTGACTCGACTGCAAGCTCTCGACTAGAAAGGAGTCAGATTGAGCGGAGGCCGACTGAAGGGGCATGCGATCAATTTCAAGTACGCACAACTAATAAACAGGATCATTCCCTTATCAGATGTCATTTCACCACTTTTGCTGCAGTATGATTATGCCTTTTGCGGAAATTTGTTTTTATGGGGCTGCCACGTCGACTGTCAACTCAGTGATTGACTCAGGTAAATTATTTTGCTAGTTTTCTTTTGTGAACTCAGTTGAAGTCCGTTTCTCTACAGAAAGCTAGCAACCCATGATTGAGGGTTTGCGTATGTTGTGCAATAATGTAAATGGTTACAACGAAGATGGGAGCTGGAAATATTTATTTTTGGCATCAGATTTGGTTGTAAAGGTTTATTTTCGCAGTTCCTCGCCTTGAGCCAGTCTGGTGTTCTTGGTTTACTCCGCAGGCCAGACAATGATATCAGACCAGGACGAGATTGAGTTACGCCGTAAACGATAAATTATTGGCTGTAACCACACATGCGTCGAATCAACATTTTTTTGTGCAGAAAATTAGTGACGTAACGAGGTGGAAACTCCATTTTCTAGGGAAAGCTTTGGGAATATGTTCGGGCTTCGTCATATGTCAGCGTTATTGTTATATTTTATATGTCTCGTTACGGATACTGCTGCCTAGTATTCACACACAACACAACGGTAAATCATCAGTGCGGCTACGACTAATCATTTTTTTAGGGCAAGGGGTAAGATAGGCCGTTGCAGTATAGCCCTATTACACAGTGCCGCCCTGCTCCTCCAGATAAGCTGAATCTGCACGTGGTGACCCACGCAGCGGCCCGCCACAAGTGCAAGACGTGTGGCAAGCTCTACAGCAGACAGGACGCCATGGCGAAACACAGCAAACGATGCGTTCAGCTGCTGCCCTGCTCGACGTGCGGAAAGGTGGGCAGGAGTGACTCCAGAGGTGACACCGGGGGGTATAGTTTTTTCGCCACTGGTGTGATCCGTTGAGGGGTAATTGGGTTGATAGCCTTGATGTTTGTGTGCTGTCCAACAGGGTTCGATCTTAGGGAAATGTTTGTTGAGAGATAATCCGTGCGGAATCGTGAAAAATGTTCGGGGATGGGCCAGAGTTGGTTACGAGTAGGCAAAATGTCGTTGCTGGGGGAACCATCCCCCTCCTTCGTCTCTTGTCACTCCCGATCCAGTCTTTTATTTATCGGGCAGGCGCGTGCAGTAACTTCCATCTGTCAGTGGCGTTTTTAGGGTGGGGGTGGCTTTGTCCCACGCACCAGTTTCCCTTGGCACCAATCGAGCGGTACAGTGCCGAACCCTTGAACCACCGCTTCCCTCCCCGCTCCCCTTCTTCTTGCTCAGTGTACCTACAGCTCACCACTCAGACGCCGTGCTAGGCAGTGAGACGCACCAACCATGGCGATTCGTTATGTTATCCCTCCACTCCCACAGAATCCTCTGTTCCCGGTTACTGCACAGCCTGACTCTGTCATCTCTCCTGCAGGAGCTGCCGGCACAAGAGCTGTCTGCTCACAGATGCGCCGGCGACGCCGCCGACGTTGACAGCCCAGCCGCCGTCGCCGACGCGTCAGCAGGAGTCGCCGGCGATGCCCCGGCCGCGCTGGAGGGCGCTCCCAGCGCCGAGGTCGGTGTGGAGTGTGATGTCACACACCCGCCCGAGTGTGACGTCATCATTACCGAAGGCGGCGCCGGCGGCGGCGGCGGTAGCTCAGTGCTGGAGACGATCTCAGATGTGCCTGATGACCTTCATCACCATCACCATCATCACCACGAGTTGGAGCGTTTGCCGTCGCCGGCGCCGTCGGAGCCGTCGGAGCCGACGCCGCCGGACGCGCCTCTGGTGCTGTACGTGCCGGTGCTGGAGGAGGGTGCTCGCATGGAGCTGGTGTCGGCGCTGACTATCCTGGGCGAGGCCGACTTGGGCGGGTACGGCGACCGGGTGTTCATGGAGGACTCTGTGATCGCGGCGCAGAGTGTTGATGTGATTATGTCGGATGTCGGGGATGCGTCCTAGAACCGCCTTGTGTTCAGCAGACCTGTGTTGGATGATAGCTACAATATCAGGAAACGTGTTTGTCGTCAGAAAGCATCGGTGTCTTTCCTTTTGGCTATTTTAATGGTTAGGTGTTGGAACATGTTCTTTTGACCATTTCTGGTGTAAGGGTGTGGGGCCTCACCAATAGCTCTATGTGTTGGGGGAGGGGGCAGTCCCGATATAAAAATATGGTATTAAATTGATGCCTCTCCGCACGTTGAGTTGGATTAAAAATTACAAAACAGCGCCCCTATTGTTTTGCAAGCCTAAAGTCTCAAGCACGTTTGGACACCGCCAAAGATTGTCATGTGTTAAAACTTGTGCTTTTACAGATTTCAGTGGAATGTGTCGGTTTGAACCATCGATGGGGAAGATAAACGTAGATGTTCACCCTTCCCATTCTTAGATCGAGTGAGAGGCTCCCACTGAACTTCCTTCACCCACCTCGCCCCTGAATAAAGCCAATACTGGCGCATGGAATTGCAGGACCAGTGGCTTCGGGATTATGTGGTACTAACATAGAGGGCGCCCCGTGCTATAGGCGGAGCTGTTGTACCGGGCCCCGTGCTAAAATTTCCAGCTTTTCCGAAAGGACTACCCCTGGCCACCAGTCAGATAAGATCATTGCCTCACGTTTCGAAATCTGCATGTTTGCGTTTGGAATCAGAGAGGTATCCGGATTAAAATTTTAACGAATGTAACTCGATAGCAATAATAAGTGCGTCGTGCGCATCTGTTCAATTGTGCGAATATGTTGTACTCAAAGACTACACCGAAGCTTTCTTGGGGATTATGTATGCTTCATCTTCACGGGCCTTCGTTTCAGTTGCAGAATGTCACTTTTGCCTTAAGTGGCTTCACTACCCTCCCATTTCGTAACCACTGCTGAAACATTTACATTGAAATCGATGCAAAGACGATAAGGAAATATACGTCAATGTAGCGTTCAGAAAACTGACTGCATAAGGAAATATGTATGACCGTATAACTCCCTGATACCGGTTGCATGTATACTGTCATTTTATATGCTCCCGACTACCTATTCCCTACACCTCGAGGTGGTCTCGGTACTAAAAGCATTCAGTACATAACCGTTGTTCTAGGGAAGGGCAATACCCAGCGCCAACGCGCACCCCGGCGCCTGTGTGCAGGAAAATATTACGGCTTGTGCGAGATTGGTGGAATGACGAGTTTTCTTATGGCTAAGGCCGACCTCCTGCGTCACCTTTGGCTTACTCAAGGCTGGTGTTTTCCTCCAGTCTGTGGCGCAAGTTAACCCAAGCTGCACCCAACCGTCTGCCAGAGACCGAGCCTTGTAAAAATGGTTTGTCTATCATTGATGAAGGAAAGGATTTCTATTTTCTAACAGTTTTTCGGACTCGTCATTTTCTGTCTGGTTGTTTTGATAGCTTATAGTCTTCTATTGTTTCACACTGTTCTTATGATAGCCTGTCAATATGGTACCAAATCAATACGGTAGTTCATTGTGGTATTGCACGCATGTTTTCAATGGGTGAAAAGGCATCTCTACAGAAGGCATCTTTCTATATTTTTTTCAAATGGACGCTGCCTTGTCTGATCAGAGCAAGGTACGTGTTGTGCTTTGGCCGGTGTGTTTGATGAATGGTACCGAAGTGTGTGTGTTTACGTGTACTTTCACTTCGGTAACCAATTGTGAACGAGGATGCAATAACCGTAGATGCATTGTTTATGACGTCCCAACTCTGCAAGACATGTTTGGTTAGTCATCTGTTATGTAGTGGCGATTTTTTGCTGCTAGGTAGCTACGTTGTTACCCGAATTCTCGTTTCTGCTTGTGTCTCAATGTGTTTTGTTACTAAGACTGAGTAGGTGACTTCATATTGACTTATGACTTTTTTACTGTGTCTTCCAAAGCATTGGAGCTGTTTCACCGCCATCCATGCAAACAGTTTGAGGTGAGGCTGTCTGTCAGCTTTTTGGCCGAAAGAAACAAACAAGTCGAATTGCCCTTCCATTCCATCAAATTTCGGTGTATATGTAATTGGCTTCCATGTTTTATTTAACCCAACCTGAATTTTTTTGTCAAATTATACCTGACATCCCCTCCACCGTTGATAGTGAAGGGTGCTGGAACAGCCCCATACGCTTCCTATCTGCCGAAGTCGAGCTTTGATTGGATTTGTGTGAGGATCAGTGGTGTTGATTTGCTTAGAGAAGCAGTGGTTTGTTATGTCATGTCTGTTATATTATTTGTGATTATTGCTCGGGGTTCATTGTTTTGACGGGTTGTGTTACTAGAATATGCTGAATATTGTGATTATTCAGTCTTTATTTGTAACGTCGTTGTCTGTAACGCGTTTATACATTTTATGTTGCTTAGCAACGCTTCGCCTCGGTACTTGTCTGAAGATCACTCAAGGGTGTGTAAATGTTTTTTGTTTGCAATTGTCATGTGTCTTCTTTCTCCGATCTCAAAAGATATGGTCTTGCCAATTCAAACTTTAAGATGTGATATTTACCGTTGTCTTTTACTCTCGATCTTTCGGCGAGGAAACGTAAACATTTTGAGCACACCATCTTTCATGCGTGCTGTAGAAATCCTGTGGGAATTCTGCTTTGACAACAAACGTATGCAACTTGTACAGACTTGGTGCGGCCGGGAGAACCATGGTTGTGTTGGGATCCACTATGAAATCCCTCAGTTCACCAATGCATCCGCGGCGCCCCACGTATGTGCGAACTTCCGCATGACTCATGAAGCAGCAGACATCAGCGCCCTGATCACCTATGCTAAGCCGCCGGGTAGCTGGGTCCCTTCAGTACTTCACCCGACAGGATATGCGCGATCCACTCGCACAGCCGGTGGGACACCCGAGTTGGTCATGAGCTCTCACGATCCCAAAAGCCTAACGTTGAATTTGTGGCATTTTATGTACAATGATGTTAGAGCTGGCACAGCGGCACAGTTATATGTGAGGTAGACACTTTATAAATACAAAATAAAAAAACTCGCAAAGTGAATAGAAGGAGTGGTAGCCGAGTCGTAGCTGTTCTCAAATCCGCATTAGGGCTTTCCTTTGGAAAACCCTTAATGCGAATTGGCTCTGGAGCAGAGTCGCCAGTGCTCATGGGCGCAGGGCAGCCCGTTACTCGCGGTGGGTGGGCGCCGACAGCGCCCCTGGGGTGCGGTGTGCAAATTCGGCACTACTGCGCAGGAGGGTACCGCTCACCTGTCTACTGCTTTGGCTGCGTCTCACCTGTAATGCCACTTCAGGGACACCGAGGACCAAAGGCGTGGAGAGGTCTTGGAACAGTGGGGAGAGAGGGGTCAAATGGTTTCTGTGGGTCAGTATATACCATGCAACTCCGGGGGGTGAATTATTGGAATTTGAAGAAATGGGAGCATAGGCGGATACAGGATTTCCGATCTTGAGAGAGGGAGGCGTCACTTATGTGCGACAAAACGTATCATGCTGGTGCCAAATCCTTAGTTGGTTGATGGGGAACAAGTGTCCCCACCCCATCCCCTCCGATCTGCCTATGGGGGCATTGTGCCCTGCTCCCTGTTTCTTCGCGCAAGGTGCAAGGTGTCCTTATAGGAAAGGGATGTCCGGAAAATTTCCGCAGCCCATATCACCCGCAAGCAAATGCTTGCTAATTTTTGCTTCCAACATCTGCGAACATGGGAAACACAAACCAACCACTCACCGGTTTTGATTTAAGTCAACAAATCGTCCAGCATATAGAGGGAAGACCAAAACGTGCCAGAGCGCGACGCTCAGCGCAGGTCTGCTGCGACGTCTGTACAATGACTTGAGCGAGACGACCAAATGTAGGTAGAAATAAGTCCTTAACCCCGACCCCGGTGGGCGGGGAGTGTTTGAACACCACATCGGGTTTTTTTCCGGTGGCACGACAAAAACGGCGCGAAGCACTGCCGTGCTGGGTCACACCTTGATCAATTTCGCAACTTACTGCAAAATTTTAAGGTTGCGTCATCTCAGGTCAGGTCACCAGTGCAGGTCAAGTGACATCACCTCCAAAAATGTTTAAGGTGGCAGAACTAATGAAATGGTGAATCTATCGAATTGAAACTTATACCACAAAATGGGTCCACCAAGTAATACAACGTGCATTCCAGGATTTTTCATATCAATGACAAGGTCAGGTATGGATCATGACCTCTTCATTGAAAATACATGGGGAAAACAGGAACTGGCTGTATTTGTGTATATACAGCTGATAATACCTTCGTATTCTCAAAATCTTAGTATCCTGGGCCCCTTTCCAGGTTCATGTTGCAAATTTTGACCTGTAACCTCTGAGAGGTCATTTGAGCTACTTACGCAGATTTTCAGACTTGGGTTAATTACTTTGCTGGAAATGACGATAAAACTTTTATTTTGATACCATTACGTTTAGATTGTTATTGCGAGTCGATGATGTGCATAATGACGATACTAGATCAGATCAGATAGTGACCTCACCTGATCTCAGGTCAGGTCATTTTTGTCTTTTGGCCTAGTATAGTCATTATGCATCATTCGATTTGCCGTAACGAGAGGAAGCCGATGGTGCCTAGAAGATGATTCGAACTCAACTCCGTCAGACGCTGGACCCCGAAACTTCTTTAACATGCCATCTTCTTTGACTCTCTCTCTCTCTCTCTCTCTCTCTCTCTCTCTCTCTCTATCTCTCTATCTCTCTATCTATCTATCTATCTATCTATCTATCTATCTATCTACTATCTCTCTCTCTCTCTCTCTGTCTCTGTCTCTGTCTCTGTCTCTAGCTCTGTCTCTGTCTCTGTCTCTGTCTCTGTCTCTGTCTCTGTCTCTGTCTCTCTCTATGTCTCTGTCTCTCTATCTGTCTCTGTCTCTGTCTCTGTATCTGTCTCTGTCTCTGTCTCTGTCTCTGTCTCTGGCTCTCTAGCTCTCTAGCTCTCTAGCTCTCTAGCTCTCTAGCTCTCTAGCTCTCTCTCTCTCTCTCTCTCTCTCTCTCTCTCTCTCTCTCTCTCTCTCTCTCTCTCTCTCTCTCTCTCTCTCTCTCTCTCTTAGAGCAGAAGCCCAGACTTTATGCTAAAGCCCCCGTGGTGGGCAATATTTAATTGGTAAGAATACAGTTTTGATAATGTTTGTCTTACGTATATACACCAAAAGCGCGTTATAACACTGAGTGCACGACCGCAGACATGTTAACACGCGCATTGACGGGGGCGGGTACCCGCCCCCTTGGGCTTTCTGGAGATAGGAGAAAAACGGCGGCGCGCAGCGGCGCCGTACTTGGCATACCTTTTCCCTCATCATTTTGACAACTTCTGTGAAAATTGTAAGGTTAGGTCATTTCAGGTCAGGTCACCAGTACAGGTCAAGTGGCCTGACTTCAAAAAAAGTTTAAGATAACATAAGTCGGAGCAGGGTGAACTTATCCGATTGAAACTCGTCACATAATGGGCCTACCGAGTTCTCTAAAATATGTTCCGGTATTTTTGATATCGATGACTTAAGGTCAGGTACGAGGCCTGACCTCTCCATTGGAAATACATGCGGAAAATGTTTTTTACTGAATAACTCAGTAACGGATGGTGATAGAGCGTTTATTTTAGCTGCATTAGACTCGCCTTGTCTTTGCGGTTCTAATGATATGTTCTTTTGCATAATTTGACCTTGACCTGACCTCAGGTCAGGTCAAATCCTTGATTTGACCTAGCAAGGTCAAATTATATATAATTCGATTCGGCTTGCTGCGAGAATTCATATTGTTCAAGTCGTTTTGCTCTACCGTTACTTGTTCAGACGTAATGGCCGAAAACCTTAATTTAAATGTTATCCCTATGACGGCATGTTTTGACCTCTCGTGACCTTAAATGTGACCTGATAAAAAATGGTTCAAATATTTTTTATGGAGAAGTGGATGAGCTACCCAACGCCGTTTACCGTTTTTCGCTATCTACTATGTTTCTCGAGATCTTGGGAGAGCGGGTACCCGCCCCTCGCCCCCGTCAAAGCGAAGGTGGCTTAGACCCCCGTCAATGCGCGTGTTAAATATCTGTCAATCTGGGTGCTGGGCCACAGGTATGTTAAGATATATGTTAAAAATCTGTCACACTATGACATGTTTTAGGCTCTTTAGGTAATGATGAGGTGAGAGGGACTTAACCCGCGCCCCACCGGGGTCCGGCGCCACCTTCGTCCCACCGGGGTCATCGATGCCCCTCTAACTCCAAAAATATATGGGTTAGCGCAAATCTGCGAAGTGCATTAGAAAGCTCGTGTGAATTCAGTAAGACATTATTTTACATGTTTAAGCGCTCGGGTCAATGGTTTAACCTCCAGAGGTCAAGTTAGGTCACGATAGGCTATTTTCGCTCAAATATGCAATGCTTAACCCCAGGGGGCATCGAGCCCCCTAAGGTTTTCCGGGATAGCAGAAAACGACGAGGCGCACACCGCGGTTGAGGGCTTACCTCTCACGGCATCATTTTCCCATCATTCCTGAAATTTTTACCCCGGGTCACCCAAGGTCAGGTCACCAGACGAGGTCAACCAAGGTCACCTCACTTCACCTTAGAGCCGTAAGAGCTACATTTCAAAGTCGATCGATTTGAAACTTCCTACACTTCATGACCCCTTCAGGGTCTACAAGGTGTATATCCGGGATTTTCGATTTCGTGCCCTGAGGTCAGGTCACGAGGCGACCTCTCCCATTGGAAAAGCATGGGGAAAAGCTATTTCATGATATAAAACCACAAAAATGATTGCAAATGCTCAGACTGCTCAGAACAACGTTTTGGACACCCTTTCACGGATCCCAGGGGTCATATTTGCCCTTGACTTTTCCAAGGTCATCCAAGTCACCAGAGGTCAAAAACAGTATTTTGACAATAACTTTGACCTAATTGAGCTAGAGCGGTGAAACAAACACCATCGTGTTTGTCTTGTCACTGGCTTTCATTTGATATACGGCAAGGTCACTTTTGACCTTTCGTGACCTCAGGTCATATTAGGTCACGAGGTGACCTCTGGCGGTCAAACCACTGGCGGGAGGTCTTTACGTTCCACATAGCGGAAAAGTACGGCAATTGCTATCAAATGTACTTTACCAGGCCTCAATAGCTCTAATGACATAAGAGTTATGCCCAGTTTGCTTAATCATTGCATATTTGAGTGAAAATAGCCGATCTTGACCTAATTTGACCTCTGAGGTCAAACCATTGACCTGAGCACTAAAACATGCGAAGTAATTTCTTACGAATTCACGCGAGCTTTCTATTGCACTTTGCAGATTTGCGCTAACGCCCATATTTTCGGAGTTAGAGGGGGCCATCGATGGCCCCCCGTGGGGCGAAGGTGGCGCCGGACCCCCGGTGGGGCGCGGGTTAAGAAAACTGGACATAACTCTTATGCCATTAGCGTTATTGAGATCTGGTAAAGTACATTTGATATGAAAATGTCAGACCTTTTTCCGTTATGTGGAACGTAATGACCTCCCGCCAGTTGTTTGACCTTGTCACCTCACCTCGTCGTCATGTCACCTCTTGACCTAATATGACCTGAGGTCACGAAAGTTCAGAAAGTGACCTTGCCGTATATCAAATGAAAGCCAGTGACGATACATACACGATGATGTTTGATTCAGCGCTCTAGCTTAATTAGGTCAAAAGTTATTGTAAAAATACTGTGTTTGAACCCTGGTGACCTTGGATGACCTCGGAGAGGTGAAAAGGCAAATATGGCCCCTGGGATCCGTGAAAGGGTGTCCAAGAACGCTTTCCTGAGCAAGCTTAGCATTTTCAATCGTTTTTGTGACTTTTAGATCATAAGACAGCTTTTCCCCATGCTTTTTCAATGGGAGAGGTCACCTCGTGACCAGACCTGAGGCGAAATCTAAAAATCCCGGATGTACACCTTGCAGACCCTGCAGGGGTCATGAAGTGTAGGAAGTTTCAAATCGATCGACCAAGAAATGTAGCTCTTATAGAGCTCAAAATTTGAAGTGAGGTGACCTTGGTTGACCTCGCCTGGTGACCTGACGTTGGGTGACCCGGGGAACAAAATTTCAGGGATGGTGGGAAAATTATGGGGTGAGAGATAGAGCCCTCAACCGCGGTGCTGCATCTCGTCGTTTTTCTGCTATCCCGAAAAAAACATTATGGGGGCCATCGATGAACCCCGTGGGGCGAGGGTTAAGATGAGCATGACATCCCCTCTCCATTACCTGGTCAGACCAGCGAACGAGGTGGGACGTGCCGATCCCCGGACCTCACGGGCAACAAAGAGAGGAAGGTTGCCTGGTAGCGATTGTAGCCGATCCATAGGTCTTGTCATATTGTCATGCTAAAATCAAGTCAGGAGAAAGAGAGTCTGGTCTGCGCCCACATTTTTTCTTCTTTTAGATAAAGTGCGTTCGAATGGGTGGTAAAAAGTCGGTGCCGTTCTGGCTTTTTCATAGCGACATCAAAAATGGTGACGTAAGCAGGGTTGTTGGGTAAAGTTAACGGGTCTGGCTGGGTGATAGGATCAAGCTACCATGATAACAAAGTTGGAACATCTGCGGAGCGTAAGCTGCTACATAAATCAGTCCAAAAAGACTGATTTATGCATGGATATGTATTAAATAATAGGTCTATTAGTCCCTCAAGGCTAGATCATATATCATGTGCAGTTGGTTGGAACACTCATGGCTTGGCGCGGTAGTTGCACAAATTGAAACCTAAGATATTTATAGTACAGTGTTCTAAAACATCATCAATGATTAAACACCGATGGCATTAGGCATTATGAGCTTATTTCAGTCAAAGTTACCTGAACCGGAGTGTTATGTGGTAAATATCACACGGAAAACGACATTGCGCGGCGGAACGGGAATGGACTGTGGGGGGGGAGAGAAAGGAAAGTAATCCCAGGATGGTGAGGCATGAAATGGTATCCTATACTGAGCTCTATGAGAATGCACCCGTCTCGGTGGAGGTCATTTGAAGGGCGTTAGGTACGCTGTATGATAATGTTTTTGTTACGTTATTTGTTGCTGTAGCCGTAGCATGCGAGTCTGCAGCTGGCGCCATTGTGGCGGCTGTTTGTCCTGCATACCTGTGAGGATAGTCTGTCGTAAGACTTCCCAACAATAGTTTATGGTAGATAGCCTGAGAAGCAGCCCATGCCGGCCAAACGGAAATCAGGGGCGGATCCAGGGGGAATGGCATGTGCTCCTCAAAGCCTTCATTCTAGCCGACTTAAGCAAACAGTATAATTTCACGATTTTGGTGCCGTTTCTCTCCCACAAAACATTGGCCCCCGGTACTGAAGGCAGTAGACGTAGGCGCACGATTGGCACCGCCGAAGGAGAAGAAAGCAGCCAAATCCTGGAAAGCGCCGGCATTCAGAAAATGTGTTGTGGAAAGTGGAGGGAGACGAAATTTGTAACAAGATTTCCGAAAATAATTGTGGCTGCCCAAATTAAAAAAATGAGCACCATATAAAAGAAGGCACTTAGTTTTATCTCTGTTTTTAGGCATCTCACAGTCGTCTTGGGTTCTTAACCTGCGCTCCACCGGGAGTCCGGTGCCACCTTCGCCCCACCGTGGGCATCGATGGCCCCCTGCTCTAACACCAAACATATGGGGGTAAGCGCAAATCTGCAAATTGCATTGGAAAGCTCGTGTAAATTCAGCATGCTTTTACTTTGCATGTTTAAGCCCTCAAGTCAATGATTTGACCTTCAGAGGTCAAGTTGGGTCACGATAGGCTAGTTTGACTAAAATATGCAATGCTAAGAAACCTGGGTATAACTCCCATCCCATTGGAGCTATTGAGCTCTGGTAAAGTACATTTGATAGCAAAACGTCAGGGTTTTCTCCGCTAGGTGAAACATAATGAACTCCCGCCAGTGATTTGACCTCTAGAGGGCAGCTCGCGACCTAACCTGACCCGAGATCACGAAATTTCGAGTGATGTTTCCGTATATCAAGGGAAAGCCACTGAAGAGACATGCAGGCATACACGATGTTTAATTCGGCGCTCTTGCTTAATAAGGTCAAAAGTTATCGCCAAAATTCTGTTTGGAATTCCCTGGTGACCTGTGCTGACCTCAGATAGGTCAAGGGCAAATATCGCCCTAGACATCCGTGAAAGGGTGGTCAAGAATGTTTTTTTTTTCTGAGGATTTGCTATCATTTTTGTGACATTGATCATAAGAGAGTTTTTCCCATGTTTTTTCTATGGGAGAGGTCACCTCGTGATCTGACCTCAGGTCACGAAATCGGGAAATCTAGACATATTTTTGTAGAGCCTGGAGGAGTCATTAAGTGTAGATAGTTTCCAAATTAATCGGCCTAGAAATGTAGCTATAATAGAGCTCAAACGTTGAAGTGAGGTGATCTTGGTTGACCTCACCTGGTGACCTGACCTAGTGTGACCCGGGATAAAAAAATTGCAGAGATGATGGGAAAATGATGAGGTGAGAGGTAGACCCCTCAAACATGGTGCTGCCCTCGTAGTTTTTCTGCTCTAACTATACCTTGAAATGCTCTGTTGATGTTTTTCGCTCTGTTGACTTTTCCCATGTTGATGCGAGTGCCATCGCTGTTACAGCTCATTGTTACTGACAATTTTAGCGCTTAGAAAATGCCTTCATCTGGCCATTCGTGAAGTATTATCCAGAGATATTAATGATGAATTTGGCAAATACAGGGCAGCAGCCGTCACCTGAAAAAACTATACCTTGATATTTCATTGCGGGTGTCCGGGCACTCCAACTAAATATAAATCCACGCTCTGCAAAGTACCACTCATTAACACCCGCCTCAGTAGGTTTCTGAGCCACCTTCGCCCCAGTGGAGGGGGTTCAAACTCTTATCTTCCATCTCGCCTCCTATGCGGGATAGCAAAAAAAAGAAGAAAAAACCGAAAGCTGGTGAATATTGTCCACAAGAAATGGTGACGAAACCATATCGGTCTTTTTGGCTCAATTCAATATTGAGGTCATGACAGGTAAAAGAAGTTGACAGCTTAGATGAGAGTTTCTTAGCTCCCCAATGTAAAGTTCTAGGTCAAAAGTCATTGTGAGAGGTCAATCCTCATTTGCCACCAAACAGTTGCTATAGTGCTAGTCATAGTATACATTATAAGTAGTATACCATATTGTGACCCCATAGGTCAATGACCTTGAATGAACTTCACCCCAAAACTGTAGAGAAGGTAATTTGCGACCTTTCCTCTATGACCCTAGTCCGTCTTTAACTTATTCCCGGTTTTCCTGCATAATCACGGCATTTTCCAATCGGTCCCCATCATGGCCAAGATTTGACTTTTATGACCTCGTTTGACCTTGAATGTATTGACCTAGGTCAATGAAAAAATGATCGCAATGTAGATCACCCTAGTTCCTACCCTGCTCCTCAACCGGCGTTTCTCTACGCCTCTTAGTTTCTGAGATCTTAGGGGGGCCTACCATGCCCCCTCCAGTGCACGTTAGTGCCAGACCCCTCTCCAGGTGTTATATATATATATATATATATAATATACCCCTCGCGAGTGTTAATATATAACATGATAGCAAAAGTCAGAACAGGGTGAACCTATCCGATTGAAACTCATATCACATAATGGCCCCACCGAGCTTTCTAAAACCGTTCCGGTATTTTTGATATTGATGACCTGAGGTCAGGTACGAGCCATGACCTCTCCATTGGAAAAACGTGGCAAAAATGGTTTTAACTGAATAACTTAGTAATGGATGGTGATAGAGCGTTTATTGTAACTGCATTAGCTTTGCCTCGTCTTTGCAGTTATAATGATATGCACTTTACCTAATTTGACATTGACCTGACCTCAGGTCAGGTCCAATCCGCTTGAAATAATAAATTTAGCACCTTGTCACATCTACCGTGTGTGATGTATTGTTGCATTGTTTAATGTATTTTGAATAAGCGTGTGCCAATTGAACAGTTTTGAAAAGCTACACTGAAAAAAATATCCGGGGTGATACATTCAGACTAATATTTACACAAGGTTTAGGTGTATTTTTGCAAGCCAAGGTAATATCATGATTGATGGGTGTTGCAAAGGGGCGTGAAGAAGGGAATGAATGTACCCCCAAAAATGTCTGCATCGCAATGAATTAAAAAAATTGTTTACACCCTCCAGGAAAACAGGAAGGGTTTTCCCTAAAAACAGGGGAATATATTTTTACTTGATACTTGAAAAAGTAAACTTAAAAAAGTGGAGTAAAGTTATCTGAATCTCATACTGTGGTAGGATTAAGTGTAGGGCCGGATATAATATTATTTTTGCATAAGATCTCACATGTTTGAAATTACTCCAAGGCAGGATTTACTTACTACATGGAATAGTTAAATCTTTAGTGGCGTATAATGCATCCATGAATCAGCATGAATTTATTTCCAAAGCTGCACCTGCAACGTGCCGATTCTGACTGCCATGACAGTTGGTGGTATCCGGCAGGCGTGTGAGGTGCTCGTGCGGGTTGGTATCGAGGGTAATTGGTGGATTTAAGTATTTAAGTGGATTTAAGTGATTTAAGTCCCTGCTTCTTCGAAGTTGTTTCCCTTTGGTACACGCTACCATATTGATATATATATATATATATATATATATATATATATATATATATATATATATATATATATATATATATATATATATATATATATTGCATATATACAGTGACGGATCTAGAATTTTGTTAAGGGAGGGCGCACAAGCCCAGGGGCGCCGAACCTGGTGGCCACCGAACGTGAGGGCGCCAATTTACCACCCAAAAGGGCCTATCAAAGGGGGTTTACCTGTAAAAGGGTGCCTTTTATATCCAAGGGGCGTATTTTACTTTCCTGAGACGCCTATTTCTATCTAAGAGGTGCATATACTGTCCAGAGCACCTTTACGCAGGTTTGTCTTTGCTGTCCAGGGAAGCCTTTGCTAGCCAAGAGTGCATATGATGTCCGATATCCATCCAGGGGGTGCATAGGCGATACACGGGCGCTTATGTTTCCCCATGGGCGCAATCTTGCTACCCAGGAGTGCCTTTGCTGTGCCGGGGTGCTTTTGTTGGCTTTTTTAATTACATCTTTGGCATTTTTAATGGGGCGCAAAAGACAAGAATAGGCATCTAGTTAAGGGCAGGGGTGCTCTGTCGTGGTTTGTCATCACGCTGTCATCGACGGTGCGGAGGGGTTGGTGCTTCCTCCGGGCTTCATCCGTAAGGTAGCATAGGTCGTTGCGGCCCACGCTGCGTAGGGTAAAGTGGGGGAATCTGGACCACAGGGGTAATTCGACACACCCTTGTTACCGCATTTTCTAACGTTGTCACCAGGTGGGAAAGAGGAAATCTATATTTGTCGTCGGATGGGTAACTTCCATTTTTAGCTTAGTTGAACTGCGACGCAGGAGAAAACCTTCAGGTAAGAAATTTTGATTTTTGCATTTTTGATCTTAAATAAGTGGTCATGAAATGACCTGTTTTTATGACATTTTATCTTGTTTGCAAATATCATTCAGGTGCTTTTGGGGCAATTTAGTATAGCCTCTCGGAATTTATAGTTATTATTGTGATAACCTGAATCTATTACCCACGGCGACAGGCTGTTTCTAAAAAACCCAATGGGGTAATCTGGAACACAGGTAGTCCGGGTTACCCCAATGTAAAAATTATTATGGGAATAAGTGTTGTTATTTATTGACGAGAAAACTGAAAGCGATATTGGCTGTCTGGTTTTAAGCGATGCCACGGAAGTACAGAAGGAATACGGAAGGTCCGCAGTGAATCGAGAAAAATATGTCAGCTACCATAAATATGGTAAAGTCAGGTAAAATGGGATATCAAAAGGCAGCGCAGTCACAAAATGTGTCAAAGTGTACACTCAGGAGGCATGTGAAAGGAACTTTCAATTTCCAGACGCCATCCAGAAAAAGCCAATCTGGCAGGCCACCTGACCTGCACTGATGACCTTGACCTAAGATGACCCAAGCTTAAAATTTTCAGGAGAGTTGCGGAATGGATCCAGGATAAGGTGTGCCAAGTACGGAGCCGCTTCGCACCGCTGTTTTTCGTGCCGCCAGAAAAACCCAAGGGGGTGTTCAAACACCCCCACCGGGGCGAGGGTTAAAACGGAAGCGTGCTTCTTTGGATTGACACACAGGGATGTCCACTTTTTTGGCATTTCAGTTGGCAAAAATAAATTATATAACGCACAACTTCAACAGGGAAACTGGTCTCCCAGGCAGGACTGGCTGGAGGGGTTTTTGGGGCGAAATCCAAACATTGCACTCAGAGTACCGGAAGCAACATCTGCAGCTAAGGCGAGGACGTTCAACAGAGTCACGGTGGGGAAGTTTTTAACGTGTTAGAGAAAAAACTAGACTGTAAAAAAATTTCTGCCGCACAGAATTTCCAACTGCGATGCGAACGGATGGACATGGATAGGAAGATGCTGTTCAAAGTGAATAGGTATACCGAAGTACTTTCTTGTACAAATAATCCTGTGACGTATGGGCTGTGCGAAGTAGATAGGCTATGCGGTAGTTTCGTACTGCACTAAAAATCCTGTGATTTGTTCTTGTGATTAATACAAGCAGTACAGTGTTTGATTCAACAAGCCTGGTTTCATTTTAACCCCCAAAAAATTTGCGTATTTATATGCTTTGGCTGACAATGTTACGCGGGGTGATCCCGGAACAGCGGTGGGGTAGTTTGGACCAGGGGTGGTCCGATTTACCCCGTGATTTTTGAGGATCAAATTTTGACATTGTCTCATCTTTTGCCACTTCCATAGAAATGAGTTCAGTTTCACAAAATTGGACTACACAGAGCTGTACCTAAATGTCTGGCTAACGACAATACATAATCTAATTGAATATAAATAAAGAAAAAAACATTTTTAGAGTGTTTCGAAATTAAGTGGTCCGCATTCCCCCACTTTCCCCTACTACCTGAAGTTTGCTGGGCCCACCAAGGTGTTCTGTGAGGTCATCTGAAAAATATTGGCTTCGATATCCCTCTGTACGCTGTGGCCCAGAAAGCATGGGCCCGTGTGTCTCCACGGGAGTAAACTGGTTAGGAGCACAGTTGGCTTGGTGTACAGAACAGTCAGAAGCTACGACTGTAACATGTGATTTAGAGCTGTGATCATCGGAATCATAATCAATCATAATCGATGTCATTTGTGTCTCGCAAAACGCGAACCCATCTTATCATAGGGTAAGTGCGAGCACTTAGGTCTGGTCTGGAAATAGTTCCAGGATTTTTGTGTGAAATTTCGTCATATTTTTTATGGGTGAAAGTTCATGGTTTACAGTAATGCAGTTTATACAGGAATTCAAACGGCACGGAAAAACGTGAATGGTAAAATGTAATTTGTGCTATGTGTGGTCCTGATTTCCAGGGGGCGCATCCAAGGGGGGGGGCGATCACCTCCTTCATTGGTCCAACTTTGAACGCTGGGAAAGAGACGCCTTCCGCCGCAGCAGCCGGACTCGTTGTAAGGGGGGGGCTGCGGCTGTAGCGGAGCCCCACGAGTTGCCTTCCAAATGTCACCCAAATGCAGGTCTAGGGATCCTTTTAACGTATTTAGGAGTCCATGAATTTGATCTCAGGGCTGCGGCTGCGCCCCGACATCTCCGAAGATTGCTCTCGTGGCCCCCAAATGTTGGTTTCTGCGCCTCCAGCTTTTGGCCTCGAAGGCCCCCAGAGTTCCCCTAGGGCCCCAATGAGTTGTTCTCGGAGTCCACAATAATTTTGTTCCATTGGCTCTCCGAGTTGTTCTCGGGGCCCTGCCTCGGAGGCCCCACAAGCCCCGCGACCGGGCCCCTAACAATCGTCTGGGGGCTCAGTGCTGCCCAAGCCGGGTCCCTATCCCCATCCATCGTAGGTCCCCGGTCTCCAGCCGGACCCCCTGCGATTCACCAGGCCTCCTGTGGCTATCCGGGCGCCCCGACATGCTTCAGGATCCCTTGTAGTCCACACTTGGAACCACTGAGTCCTCGACCAGACACTTCAGATTTATCCCGGATCCACTGCTACTGAGGCCGGGCTATTCTCAGCAGTTGCAGCCAATTCCCCGGTCTTCCACCCGAGCCCCCTGTGGCTGCAGCCGAGCCCCTTGTGGTTCATCCGGGCCCCTGTGGATATCCCAGGCCGTGAAATGCTTTCGGGTCCCCTTTGGTCTACCTGGAACATCTCTGTCCGCGACCGGGCCCTGATAATTATCTCGGGCCCACTGCAGTAGAATCCAGGCCCCTATTCTCAGCCGTTGCAGATAATTTTCCTGTATTCCACGCGGGTCCCCTGTGGCTCCAACCGGGGACCCTGCGGTTCTCCCAGATCTCCTGTAGCTATCCAGTCCCATGAAATGCTTGCGGACCCCTAGTAGTCCACTTGGAACCCCTGTGTCCACTACCGGGCCCCTCAGAACTATGTCGGGCCCACTGTTGCCGAAGACAGGCCCCCATTCCCAACAGCTGTTTATCCTCTGTATTCCACCTCGACCCCTGTGACTGCAGGCAGCCGGACCCCCTAAAACGCTTCTGGGCCTCCTCTGGTTCACCCGGAACATCTGAGTATGTGACCGGCTCCCTCACAATTATCCCAGGCCCACTGCTGCCAGGAGCTGGGTCCCTATCCTCAGCAGTTGTAGAGAATTTCCCTGTATTCCACTTAGGCTCCCTGTGGCAGCAGCCGGGCCCCCTGCGGTTCCATCGGGCCTCCTGGGGCTATCGGAGCAGCCTGTCATGCTTCTGGGCCACTTTTAGTCCACTTGGAACCTCTGAGTCTGCAACTGGGCCCCTCAGAATTATCCCGGGCCCACTGCTGCCGAAGCCGAGTCCACTTGGAACCTCTGAGTCTGCAACCGGGCCCCTCAGATTATCCCGGGCCCACTGCTGCAGAAGCCGGGACCCTTATATCAGAAGTTGCAGGGAATACCCCTGTGATCCACCCTGGCCCTCTGTGGACCCAGCCGGCCCCCTGTGATTCACACGGGCCTCCTATCCTTATCCGACCCCCTGAAATGTTTCTGGACACCCTGTGGTCCACTTGGGACCTCTGTTTTCGTGACCAAGCTCCTCACGATAATCTCAGGGCAATTCCAGCACCAATCGACCAAGGCCTACACGGCACCTCTTCCATTTGCTTTAAAATGAGTATATAGGTTTCTCATGGGCCCCAAAACCGAATCTGAGACTTTTAGCTCGATCGGAGTAAAACTTTAGAAATTATTGCCTCAGGAATTTTTTTGAAAATCTGCTTACAGTGCAATGTTTAGGTGAACACAAAACCCTCAGAAACTGATGAATTATGCATTCAAGATACATTTCCCTGTCCAAAATGAGCCGTAAAACTCGAATCCGAAGTCAGTTTGACCCTAGGTCACTTGTAAAAAAATGTGATTTGACCTTGACCTAAGGTCATGTCCAAAATTTACTGGTACACTTTTTGTTCAAAATGGAATGTTCCAAATTGAAGATTGAACTTCTTCCCTCCTTCCAATAAAATAGGTTAGAACATCCGTTTCTTATATCTTCTTGTGTTTTTAACACGCACAGTGGAGGGTGGTCTAGCGTCAACACGCCATGAAGGGGTCCCGAAATGCCTCCCCCGAGATCTTGCCATTTAGGTGGGTTAGAAAAATGCGCGTTTCGGAGTTTGTGAGGGCTGTAGAATGTTTTATTTGAGCTAAATTGTATGAACCTAGACCAGTATCTTCCAAGGTCAAATCAGGTCATAGAGGTCAAATGTAGTCCGCGCCGGACACTTTCAGCGAAATGCTGTGATTGTGCGAAACAAAGTCGCGAATGCACTTTGAGCGGAAAAAATGTCATAGAGAGAAGATATAGATTGTTATCTGGAATATTTAGGTCAAGGTCGATCAAGATAATTGACCAATGATGTCACAACAGGAGATATTTCCATAGAGCAGCATTTTGCGCGATGCATGTATAATTTTCTGAGAAGTCACCGATGACTACGGCTTCCCCCTTTGGTGCGTTTTCCCTTATACATACGCTGAAGCTTGCAAAGAAACAACTACTAGGCGAGCAATGAGTTTGACCTTGACCCACGGTCTTTGGCCTGTCCTGGAACTTAGCATTCAGTGACCTCAGCCGTAACGTCAAAACATCATACACGTATTGCCAGGGAACGTCATGTGACCGCAAGCTCTGGGATCAACAATTGCGATCATGTTTATATGACCTTGGTCTGTGACCTATGATCTACTGAAGTGACTTTAACATACAACCCTGATAATATTACGTTTTTATGGCACAACTAGGTCGAAAATGTGTTTGAACTGGTGCGACTGCAGGTTATGGCTATTTAGAAATGTATCTCGGATTTTGTAAGCCTATAGGTCAGTCAGACCATCGTGGACCAATTGTCGAAGTTCTCTCCCCAGGTAACTCACCCATCGATGTTATTTTTCTGCCATGAAGGGTTTGCCAGCCACCTCGGGCAATTATGCTTAAGCCCTGTCCGACCGCGTGTTAATGCTCATCACAGTGCTTTAACTCGCCCCCCACCGGGGTCCGGCGCCACCTTCGCCCCACCGGGGTCGGCGCCACCTTCGCCCCACCGGGGTCGCGCCACCTTCGCCCCACCGGGGCCCGCCACCTCGCCCCACCGGGGGTCCGGCGCCACCTTCGCCCCACCGGGGGCCATCGATGGCCCACCTCTAACTCCGAAAATATGGGGGTTAGCGCAAATCAGCAAAGTGCAATAGAAAGCTCGCGTGAATTCAGTAAGAAATTACTTCGCATGTTTTAGTGCTCAGGTCAATGGTTTGACGTCCAGAGGTCAAATTAGGTCAAGATCGGCTATTTTCACTCAAATATGCAATGATTAAGCAAACTGGGCATAACTCTTATGTCATTAGAGCTATTGAGGCCTGGTAAAGTACATTTGATAGGAAATTGCCAGTACTTTTTCCGCTATGTGGAACGTAAAGACCTCCCGCCAGTGGTTTGACCGCCAGAGGTCACCTCGTGACCTAATATGACCTGAGGTCACGAAAGGTCAAAAAGTGACCTTGCCGTATATCAAATGAAAGCCAGTGACAAGACAAACACGATGGTGTTTGTTTTACTGCTCTAGCTCAATTAGGTCAAAAGTTATTGTCAAAATACTGTTTTTGACCTCGGGTGACCTTGGATGACCTTGGAAAAGTGAAAGGGCAAATATGACCCCTGGGATTCGTGAAAGGGTGTCCAAAAACGTTGTTCTGAGCAGTCTGAGTATTTGCAGTCATTTTTGTGGCTTTTATATCATGAAATAGCTTTTCCCCATGCTTTTCCAATGGGAGAGGTCGCCTCGTGACCTGACCTCAGGGCACGAAATCGAAAAATCCCGGATATACACCTTGTAGACCCTGGAGGGGTCATGAAGTGTAGGAAGTTTCAAATTGATCGACTTTGAAATGTAGCTCTTACAGAGCTCTAAAGGTGAAGTGAGGTGACCTTGGTTGACCTCGTCTGGTGACCTGACCTTGGGTGACCCGGGGTAAAAAATGTCAGGGATGATGGGAAAATGATGCAGTGAGAGGTAGAGCTCTCAACCGCGGTGCTGCGCCTCGTCGTTTTTCTGCTATCCCGGAAAAACCTTAGGGGGCCATCGATGGCCCCCGGTGGGGCGAGGGTTAAAGGATGACAATAACTCGGCGCTGGGGCTTTGACAGTATATTGGACATGTAGTGGGACGAAATGGTGATACAATAGAAACAGTGTTTAGAAGTCTGATGAAAGCCAAAAGAGCGATTGTGGGTTTCCTCTTTCATGTATAGAACTCGCCTATCGCGTCAATTCAAATATACGTTTTTGTTTGCATTGTTGCATCAGACATAAGTAAGCATTTCCCACTAGCGAGTTAGAACTATATCAATACTACCTCTTTGACGATATATTTGCGCGATTTTACTCTCCTTGAAGCTAAAGGAGCAAGCATTTGTCAGCGCGTATAAAAATATGTACACCGGACACCGGTTTACAACAATGCACCGAAATGCGGGAGCTGGCGCCTCCATGAGCTGTCTTTGTGCTGAACTGACCTTACGCTGTCGCAGTGGGCATCTCTGTTCCGTCGCTGTCTTCAGAGAGCTCTCGCACCTGCATGGTGTTCAGGTTTATGGGTGTGAAGCGACGAAACCGTTGGGTGCCCTTGATCCTCAACGCCGAGCTGTACTGCTGTTTCAGTCGTTTGAACATTTCAACGACCTCCTCTCTACTGACAAACTCGAAATGGATTGTGGTGGCGAAGTCTTGCGTTAGAAAAGAGAACATCGATAGAGGATCCAAGGCCTGATCCTTTTCTTCTCTCCTTAATCTTTCCTGGGCTATTCGTCTCTTCACTGTGCCGCCAACCCCGTCACAGGCGTTCTTCCTGTGGCTGGTAGCAAAGAAGTGCCATTCACATGGTATTTGAAAGTCTATCTCGTGATAACAAACATTGATAAAGTTAAATTTATTTTTGTATTGGCCACCGCACCCGTCTGATACGTAATTTATTTTTTTCAAACCTGGCATTTGGGTGCGTAGCCGAGGTACGAGTTTGTGCTGCATGGTATGAACCATGACGTGGGAGTGCTTTAAATCGTCACTTAAAAAACAACTTCTGCACTGGACTCCATCCTCAGTCCAGTATGGAACAAAAGGGTGTACAGTCACCTGCTTTGCAGACCAGTGATACGACTGAGCAGCATTTTGAGCGATGCATGTATAATTTTCTGAGAAGTCACCGATGGCTACGGCTTCCCCCTTTGGTGCGTTTTCCCTCAACTTGAGCCTTGGAGATGTGGTGGTGAGGGGTTAGGTTACATACCTTCTCACTCAGGTCAACAAATTGCTCTATATTTTTCACACAATCCTGCAGCGTCGATTCTCTCTCTGACTTTGACCATTGTTTGAAAGTAATATCTTCAGAAGTTATTTGCACGGAGTCAAGTGAGTATAAATACTCCCTAACTCCTTCCTCTCCAGGGCAGTTCTGACATTTTTCCATCATGCAGTCCCGCTTCGATGGGCCGCAGACTGCTGCGCTCATGAGGTCTCTGTATGTTATGCTTCGCTCCCCTAGTGCTGCCAACTGCAACTTGACATTCTGGTGGTAGGTGCAAACGCACACATTGTTGTTCCCGGACTACCAGGTAGGACACAGTGTCTGGGGCGGAGAGTGGCGAAGGTGGAGAATTCGACCATGGGGTTACTTTCGTCTTGCTTGTACAGCACAAACATCTCCCGCATTGTTCCCAGAAGAAGACGTTTTTGAACATAGACTTTCTTTCCTTCTCCGTCCCTCTCGATCACCCCATCTCTCATTCCCGCGCACATTCTGGATACTTCGTCTCTGTCATAGAAGGATTTTATTTTCGCCTTTTCTGAGTCACTAATCCGTCTCCCATGGGACACTGTCGGTACTTGAGGTATTATTCCGTAAGCTTTCTTTATTTTCCTGCTCTTTTTGACCATGTAACGAGACACGCCGAAGAATTTCATTGTCTCAAAAATGGAGAGAGAGGGGACAGTGTCAGAATTTGTAGTCTTCTCCGGTAGTCCGAAGTCTCAACGAAGGCATGTTTTAACTCGGACATCATGCGTTGGTACCTGAGACGCACACAGGACATCGATATAAGAATTAAGAAACATAAAAACGGCATTTTAGCTACGCATACGATATCTTTTGTATCTTCCCCTTCACATATATTTATTCTAAACACATAATTTGAATTCAATTTCCCGCAGACATACTAACTGAGATACAACAAATAATTGAGGGTAGATTTTGCGTCATTTTCCCAAATAGTATAGAAAAATACTTAGTTGATACATTCTACTACTTATGAGATAACATACATTGCTTGAGAGAGAACAAGTTGATACTCGAACCTAAAAAAATGGACACAGCAGACTTATTTATACTCAGACACTAAAAAAATTCAAATTACTTGCCCGACTCAGAGTCAGTTTCGCTTCGTCTCCATTTTTTTTGGAGTTGCCTCTGGTGTCTCCATGTCAGCTTCAGCCACGAGGGAAATATTTCGTTTCATTTCCGACACTACGCTTTTCAGCTTTCGTGTGCCTTCAGCGCGTCGAGTCGGGGTTCTAAGGCCGGCTAGAAACAAGAAATGTCGAACGATTATGAGGATGTCAACAAATGGTTTTTACATGAATGACGATAAGCCCCGGTAGCTCAGTTGGTAGAGCGTTGGGCTCCGGCCCGCTGCTCAGAAGCATGCAGTGGCAGTGCATGCCCAGGCTTGGGATCGGTTTCCCCTGAGACGCTCCGGCGCTCGATAGTTTACCCGACGTACAGGTCGGCTGGCAACTGACTGGTGAGAGGGTGACCTGAGCGGCGCGGCCGTCCCTGTGCTTTGTGGGACGTTAAACTTTGGCTTCTAAATCAACCCTTCATTGTGGGAGTTGCTCGTTCGGGTAGTGGGGTCGGGGTCTCAGTGACAAGTCCATTGATGACTTTAGTGAGACTCCGACTCCAACAGTCGAACTGAGAACAACTTGGACAAAATTTATAGAAAAAGAAAAAAAGGAGTGAGTCACTGTAGATACTGTGTTACGAAATGAGAATAGTACAGGGACAAATAACAATAATTCCAGTTGCTTCGTAGAACTAGCACGCCACCACAGGATACTCCACGCATGTTTATGTATAGTGTTCGTATTCTTTGAATTTCGTTTCGTTTCTTCGTATAAGACTGCTTATGTGGCTGATTTACGAGATCTTTTCACCTTCAAACATACAAGATTAATCAAATGTCTTCAGTACAAAGCGATTGAACTAAGCTCCCACCACGTGCTTACCTTTTCGCACAAGCGAAACGTCAAGCAACGGTAGCACCTTTTCCAGCGTGCGAGAAGCCGCACTTGTTGAGGCATCTAGCTCCAATTCTTCTGTCATTTGTCCAGTGCTGGTTGAGGCTTCACTGGCCTGATTTGGACTGGATGACGATGCAGAGGAGGAGAGAGTCCACTACTCTTGCGGTGGCCTAATCGTGGGTTCACTTTTCCTTGAAATATTCTTCATCCTTCTTTCTGATCCACCCCACACAGTTCGAGCACAATGTCGTGCCTTTCCTCACTGTTCCGCGACATTTGTCAATCACATCGTCACTAACTTCATTAACCAGCGACTTATAAACCGTCTTTTTATGTCTTGAGATGGGATTTGAGCACACCATTGCGACGATTATCTTTCTTACCCATGGCTCGTCTCAACTCCTACTTACTTCCACGCTCCTCAATGGACAATCGCCCGCTGGCCACTGGTAAGCCGTTGTTTGCTGCGTGACTTCCCCTGCCTCCCCCTTACGACTATCTCAGATAACATTGTTCAAAACAGCGCGACAGCCGAACCGCTCTCGCGGCGCTCCGTTGACGTGAGGGTGTCCACAATCACCGGACCTGCTGTATGTTTAAAAAATTTCGCGACTTTTTCCGTATAATCACTGCACTTCGCTAAAGGTGTCCGGTACGACAGACATTTGACCTTTATGACCTGATTTGACCTTAAAGATATTGATCTAACTTATAAGTTCATACAATGTAGCTCAAATAAAGATTCTACAGCCCTCACAAACTCATTAATGCCCGTTTTCCTAACCGATTTAATTAGTGAGGTCTCAGGGGAGGTATTTCGGGACCCCTTCATTGCATGTTGACGCCAGGCCACCCTCCACTGTGCGTGTTAAAAACACAAGAAGATATAAAAAACGGATGTTTTAACCTATTTTATTGGAAGGAGGAAAGTTCAATCTTTAATTTGGAACATTCCATTTTGAACAAAAGGTGTACCAGAAAATTTGGGATATGACCTTAGGTTAAGGTCAAATCACAATTTTTACAAGTGACCTAGGTTCAAACGGACTTCAGATTCGAGTTTTACGGCTCATTTCGGACAGGAAAATGTATCTTGAATGCATAATTAATCAGTTTCTGAGGATTTTGTGGTCACCTAAACATTGCACTGTAAGCAGATTTTCAAAAAAATGCCTGAGGCTATAATCTTTAAAGTTTTACTCCGATCGAGCTAAAAGTCTCATATTCGGCTTTGGGGCCCATGAGAAACCTATATACTCTTTTTAAAGCAAATGGAAGAGGTGTCGTGTAGGCCTTGGTCGATTGGTGCTGGAATTGCCCTTCAGACATATTGTGGCTGAAGCCAGTCCCCTAATTCTAGCATGCATGCCCCCCCCTCCCGAGGTCTACCTGGGCCTGACTACACTCGGTCCCCTGCCTGGCTTGCAGGACCCCTTTGGTCTCGCCCCTCTGTGGCTGTAACCTCCGTCCTTGCTTGGGAGTAGTCGGTATGATATCTTAAACTCTAAATTCAAGCAGGCTACAGAATATTCGATGCGATCTGAGATGGTCCTGATCAGTGCTCCAAGCGGAAATTCGGCAAGTCCCTGGATTTGTGGAGATTTGATACAATGTTGAGCGGTCTTCAGCGATTTTAGATTCAGTGCATAGTTTTTAAGGCCATTAGAGTTCTTGAAATGTTCTCCCCAAAACCGAGGTTAACTTTTTTTCTTGCTCGCGGAAATGTTTTTATATGTTTGTTTTTTAATGAAAATATATACCTTACAGGGTCGAGCCCCAAAACTATTCCAGGCTCTCTTCGAAAAACCCTCGAAGACGTCGCACCTCCCCGTCAGGGTTCACCCCCTCCCATGGGCAATTTCTGGATCTGCCCCTGCTGACTGCTCGCATATATGTCCTTCGGCTTCAAAAGTTGGAGAAAGATATCCGAACTTTTAGCCCTTGCTTATAATCATAAGACGCAAAATAATGAAAAGCGGTGTAATAGCTCAGAGAAACAATCGTTTGGATCACATTTATTTAATTTGGTGACGCATTTGTGATATGAAATTTCAAATGGTACACGCCAGCAACCTTTTTTACCCCTGGATATCCCTAACAACGAAAAAGCGAGCAAATCTGAGGGGGTGCCGTGTACTCCGTGTGTCGAGTTGGCATGGAATTACCCCTATGCGTTTTTAAGCTAGGGGAGGATTAGGCAATTGAGCCCCTGAGATAAATGCGCCCTCCCCCTGTACTGAGCAGGCTATTTGGTTTAAGTACCAGCTGTTGATTAAGAGGTGTGCCGACCTCTACACAAACGCTCTTTCCGGTGTCATCACACACATGGTGGGGATGTGCTCCGCACGATATCGTATCTCTCTCAAAATACTGATTTCTTTATATTAGAATTCCAAAATAGCATACCTTAAAGCCTACTAAAATAAGAATAAGGTTTGGTCTAGGAATGTGAGGATGGCATTTCCAGCCTCTATGTTTGTTTAACTCTTATTTGAAGGTTTTACACGACGGATTTACCCTAAGTGACGCGCTTG
Source organism: Lepas anatifera (assembly GCA_034440635.1). Taxonomy (NCBI): domain Eukaryota; kingdom Metazoa; phylum Arthropoda; class Thecostraca; family Lepadidae; genus Lepas; species Lepas anatifera. The sequence goes on along the minus strand of JAOTON010000231.1, from coordinate 1,806,627 downwards.
AGACCGCTTCGGGTGTAAAAGCCGCATATTTCCAAATGCGCCATAGGTAAATGCGCCCGTGGGCGCAATTAGTCTAAGGTGGCGCATTTGATCATCACATGCATATCTGAAGAAGTAATGTTGCTGCAAGCGATGAATCTCCGTGAAAAATCCTCGTCACCAGCTGAGAAATAAGATTTCTCCTCGTGATTACAGTATTCCATGTGGACTCTCTCCTGTGGCATGAAAATGGGCGCCATATAACCTCCGCTGTCGGCACGCAATAAACCCCAAAATATGACGATGTGGCATGAAAAACTAAACAACTTCCTTCCCTGAGCAAAACTGTTGTCCTTATTTTTCAAACATCCCAAGCTTAGTAATTAATTTGATACATAAAAGTTTCAGATCCCTTGGTAGGGTGGTGGCAGAGATTGGTGACATTCAGATTGCGGAGGTATTCAGAGCAGGGCTCACCGACATTTTTCTGTCCGGGACAACTGTGCAATAAAACATTCGTTGTAACGTTGCTTAAGTTTTTAAACATTCTTTGACGAAGTATGTAAGAAAAGTAAAGTTGCAGGGATATTGTGGAAGAATGATTAGGAATTTTCTATCACCAGTGAGCAGGGCCGGATCCAGCCCGAAGGTGTGGCGGGCAACGGAACCCAAAATCGTGAAAAACATATGTTTTTTTAAGAAATTCGGGAGGCCAGGGGGGCAACCGTGGATTTGGGGGCGGCGGCGGGGGTAATTGCCCGATTTCCCCCCTGGATCCGCCAGTGCCAGTGAGAAGGATAATACATGAACAAGGTTAATACATCAAACAAATTGTATGGATATGACTATTTTACCTGCTTAAACAGGCGATATGTAAGTAATTTTCTAACTCACAGACCTTATTTTTTCAATCCATTGAAAATGCATGCAAATTAGGTGGGCCCATTTGAATCTAATAGCGCCATACACTGGGCGCATTTGTCGAACAAGTTTTGAAAATGCGCTCTTTGCAGCATCACGCTGAATCGAAAATTGCGGGCGTGAATGATAACTTTAGGACATTGTTGGGCCCAAAAAAGCTAGTAACATGTTTCAGGAAGATAGTGCATCAATATCAACCCTGAGTCTTTAATCGTTTCCAAGTAATGAGCAATCTTGCTTGGGGTGGCACAATATGGGCACTCTCCCCTACTACAAAGGGTTGGTTTCATAACTTAATTCCCCAGGAGCTGTAGCTGACGGTTCGCAGATATCGCAATTTCCAGCCCAATTTTAGTCATGTTTTTATGCTGTCGGTAATATAACCTCTCAGGTCAAGGACGCAGCATAGGCTTTGGTTACAAGGTCTCCCGGGTAATGTTCCGGTTTCGCCCAACCAGAATATGTAAAAATTGTTTATCCTAAAATATTTTCATTTCAGCGACACCTCGAAAAACTTTGCCAGCAACATTAGCTGGAACCAATGTTGCACCAAAATCCAAAGTGTTTAAGCTCTCGAGTTGGTGGAATTTATCAGGGAAACAGTAACTTTTCACTGCCCTCTTACCCCCAGTGGTTGCACGTGGTAGCGAGACCCATCAAACTGTACCCAGTTTTAGTTGCAGAGCCAAGGGGGACAATAGGTATTTGGTTCCCGAACGAAAAAGCTCGGAGCAAAACCCTGATGTTGTCGCCCTCCCTAATGCTGTTGACCTTTTGCCCGGCTCCTTTTTAGTTTTTAAGCAAAGTGTTGGTGCTTCAACCGAACCAATCAGCTTCAAACAGAGCCAGTCAACTTCGGTGTGAATATTGGAACCTGATCCTCTTGATATCTAAAATCGTTTTTGGGTGAATGATCCTTGGATAGCAAGAGCAAGCATCTTGTGGCCACATATTTTAGCCCGTCCGTGACGTCTTTTTGTTTTGCTTTTCGACTTATGTTTACCCCCACCTCCCCCCACCCTATCGGCTAGGTAAATTGAGGCGAAATCGTATACTTTGTGACGTTTTTTTTGCTTTCCGACTTGTTTTCCCCTCCTAAACTTACCCTCCCAAGCTCACTAGCCAATTTTACCGCTTGTGATACTCAAGCAACAATCACTATCACCGCTGAAGCTGGTTTATAGGCTTCTAGAGTCTTGTAATACTGCTGAAAAATATTTCGTGCTTTGCGGCATAAAACATTATGATATCCTTCCGATAAGTGAGGGTGTTACCAAAACGTTGCAAACAAACCCAGCTCTAATACCCTTGGCTCAGCTCCCCGGGTTAACCAGGTTCATGTTCCGGCAGATCCTCTGAATATGCTGATCTGATGCACCAAATCCCTCCTTACAGGGTGAGAGTTGGTGGCGCCGTATAAATCTGGGAGTTGGAGCGTCGTCTGACCCCAAGTTATTAGAGGCCATCGCAAACGCGCCGCCAAACTCGCACCATTTGCTGTGAGTCTAGAGGCCAGTTCAATGAAACGCCACTTTCCGCAGCTACAGCAATGGTTGTCATTGGTTGAGAGGAGACGGCTGTGTGATTTGGGTCAAGCAAGGGCGGAGTTTTGCTGCTCCCGACAAATAAACTCTACCAAGGTTCTCTGGCTGGGAATTTTCAAACAAAAATTGACGGAATTAAGCCCATTTATCTCGAAATTGTCCGATAATACATGATGGTCGCCACCATCAAAACAGTGATAAGGTCAGGGAATCCTCAACCTTCCGTTGACCAGAAAATGTTATCTCTGGAAACAAAACCTCATCAGGTTCAGGCTTCTGGTGACCTTCGTGAAATACTGCCCACACAATTTTTGTTTTTTTCCAATGTTTCTTAAATCAGGATATTTAATGACAATCAGGGCCTGCCCCCACCATAGGCCAATCCAGGATCGCCGATGGTTGGGCACCTTGCCAGGGGTGGGACGCCATCCGTACCAAGGGGGTACAACTTTTGGTCGGCAAAACCTTTCAGATAGGCGCCAAATCCTACGGTGGGGCGCCGATTTTCACGTCCTGAGGAGGGGGGTGGGTGGGTGCGGGAAGCGACATCATTTCACGGGGAGGGGCGCCATTGACTCTTCAGAGGAGCGACGAGACCGTTTTAGGGGTGCCGGGGGGCACCTGCCTCCCTTTGTTCCCCATATCTGCTTATGGTCCCCACTGCCCCCTCTTCCAACACGTATCTGAAAATATGTTTTTTTTACTGAAACCTGCAAACAAAGTTGCATCACTGTCAGCCGTTTTACCAGAATCCTTCCTAAATAAACAGACATGTGAGGAGAGCCCCGGCAGCCGGTGACAGCTAACATGTTTCGCAATCCAAGCACAAGGATGGATCCGGGAGGTAAAATGTGTGTGCTTCCCCGCAACAAAACGGGTTCCGATGGTTTTTCCCTTCTTTGACCGTTTTATTGGATATTGCTCCCTCCTCAAAAAGTGGCTCGTGGTTCTGCCACTGCACTACTCCAGGTCAGTGGCGCCAGATTTCCAACACACATGTGAGCAACACAGTGGGAGCAATTGCAATACGAGTTCCCCTCAGGCACGACGAGATTTGTGAGAGGGATGAATGAGCTGGCGCAATGCCAACCGCCCATTCATCTGTGAGGTCACGTGGTTGAGGTATGGGCGAAAGGGTCAGAGATAATTATCAGAGGCGGTGGCAAATCAGCCGAAGACTACCCCGTCAGAATGCAGCAAAATCAGTAACTGTGTAATATCTTACCACGCAGACGTCAGATTAATAATAATGTTGACCACTGGAAAGCTCTTGAATAAACTACACTTGGTGAACCCGTTTGTAAACCTGGAAGCACCATAGGTTCCGGGATATCCATCCTAAGGCGGTCGAGCCTAGTCACAGCAATTTCAACTCTATATTGCAACTGTATAGTGCGTATAAAGACGATAGATGGACTTCAAAATGCATGCATTTACTTCTCAGATGTATTTGCAGCGAACATAAATACGCACTATTTCAGATGAGACCTGGAACTAGATGGTTCACGGCCTACACTGATATAAATTGGCATTCCATTTTCCATATGCTCTATCTAAGCCGGAATCACGGTTGGCTCTAGCATAAAAATATGCCCCGAATCCTTATCTAATTAACATTTGATCATGTTGTGGTCCCACTAGATCTTCTTCCCAGAATCATTCTAAAATGTGGTATATATGGGGAACTTCACAGCTTAAAATGGTTCTTGGTTTCAAACATGACCACAGGAAGTAGTTTTTAACACCAATAGGCTATTGAATGCAGAATTTTCATATGCTCCCGCGACATATCATTTTACCAGCAGTACTCGATTGAGTCGAACCGAGATATTGAAAGAGTAATAAATATCACCTTAACACGCGCATTGACGGGGGTCTGAGCCACCTTCGCATTGACGGGGGGCGGGTACCCGCCCCCCTAAGATCTCGAGAACCACGGTAGGTAGCAAAAAACGGTAAACGGCGTTGGGCTGCCCATCCACTTCTCCATCGAAAACATTTGAACCATTTTTTTGTCAGGTCACATTTAAGGTCACGAGAGGTCAAAACACGCCCGTCATAGGGATAACATGTAAATTCAGTTTTTCGGCCGTTAAATCTGAACAAGTAAAGATAGAGCAAAACGACTTAAACTATATGAATCCTCTTAGCAAGCCGAATCGAATGATATATAATTTGACCTTGCTAGGTTAAATCAAGGATTTGACCTGACCTGAGGTCAGGTCAGGGTCAAATTATATAAAATACATATCATTAGAACCGCAAAGCCCAGGCGAGTCTAATGCAGCTAAAATAAATGCTCTATCGCCATCCGTTACTGAGTTATTCCGTAAAAACCATTTTTCCCATGTATTTCCAATGGAGAGGTCATGCCTCGTACCTGACCTTAGGTCATCGATATCAAAAATACCGGAACATATTTTAGAGAACTCGGTGGGGTCATTATGTGATATGAGTTTCAATCGGATAAGTTCACCCTGCTCCGACTTATGCTATCTTAAACTTTTTTTTGAGGTCGGGTCACTTGACCTGTAATGGTGACCTGACCTGAGATGACCTAGCCTTAAAATTTTCACAGAAGTTGTAAAAATGATGAGGGAAAAGGTATACGAAGTACGGCGGCGCTACGCGCCGCCGTTTTTCTGCTATCTCCGAAAAACCCGAGGGGGGCGGGTACCCGCCCCCCCGTCAATGCGCGTGTTAAAGCTTCAGACTATGCTGGGAGTCACATGTATCCAGTCACCGGAAATAAGCAGAATCTGAGTGCTCTATCTGAAGCATCGTTCAAAGCATAGGCGTCGGAAAAGGGGGGCCAGGGGGCTTGCACTCCCACTTTTTGACCCAAAATTGCCTGATCTGAGTCAAACTGGGAGAAAAACCTGACATTTTCATAACCAGCCGCATGCCGAAGGCAACGAGGAACTCAAATTTGAACAGTTTTTGGTCCTATCGTGGAAAGTTTTTGTCACCATCAGGCTGAAGTTTGGCTGGCCCCGTCACTTTTTTCCGGTGGTGATGCTTATTATTCAAAGTCCAGGTGGTATTTTTTATCCTAGGCACAGAGTATTCTGAGTACAGCTTCACGCGCACGGACGCGCATTCGAGAGGACTTGCTTGTCGTTTCGCGCCATTGCCAGTGCTTCCGTCATTGTACAGTTGTACGAAATCTGGTACATTTCGAAGCTTTCTGACCCGCGCGTGCGCGAAAGGTGCCCATGGATCAAGTGCTCCAACCCCTCACAACAGCCTTCACATGCGACCGAATGTCACACTGATGGTAAAGAGTGAAAAAATTGCTACAAATATGTTCCAATCGCCACTTGTGGTCCACTTTCATCCAAGCCTAACTGGCGGAGAGCACATTGGGGCCGAAGTTGACAGGATCAATGGGGCGACATCACTCAGTGGTCGAGGGGGCCTTCGGCGTCGAAAGGGCTACGAGACTCGTATGCCCCTTGGCTGTGCCCTTAACCCTCGCCCCACCGGGGGGCCATCGATGGCCCCCCTAAGGTTTTCCGGGATAGCAGAAAAACGACGAGGCGCAACACCGCAGTTGAGGGCTCTACCTCTCACTGCATCATTTTTCCCATCATCCCTGAAATTTTCTACCCCGGGTCACCCAAGGTCAGGTCACCAGACGAGGTCAACCAAGGTCACCTCACTTCAACTTTAGAGCTCTGTAAGAGATATATTTCTAAGTCGATCGATTTGGAAATTCTTAAGATTCATGACCATTTCAGGGTCTAAATAATTTATATCCGGGATTTTTCGATCTCGTGACCTGAGGTCAGGTCACGAGGTGACCTCTCCCATTACAAAAACATTGGGAAAAACTGTCTTATAATCTAAAAGTAAAACAAAAACGATCACAAATGCTCAGCTTACTCAGAACAGCGTTTTTGGACACCCTTTCACGGATCCCAGGGGTCATATTTACCCTTTGACTTTTCCAAGGTCATCCAAGGTCACCAAAGGTCAAAAACAGTATTTTGACAATAACTTTTGACCTACGTAAGCTAGAGCGCTGAAACAAACACCATCGTGTTTGTCTTGTCACTGGCTTTCATTTGATATACAGCAAGGTCACTTTTTGACCTTTCGTGACCTCAGGTCATATTAGGTCACGAGGTGACCTCTGGAGGTCAAAACACTGGCGGAAGGTCTTTACGTTTCACATAGCGGAAAAAGGACTGGCAATTTGCTATCAAATGAACTTTACCAGGCCTCAATAGCTCTAATGACATAAGAGTTATGACCAGTTTGCTTAATCATTGCATATTTGAGTGAAAATAGCCGATCTTGACCTAATTTGACCTCTGGAGGTCAAACCATTGACCTGAGCACTAAAACATGCGAAGTAATTTCTTACTGAATTCACGCGAGCTTTCTATTGCACTTTGCAGATTTGCGCTAACGCCCATATTTTCGGAGTTAGAGGGGGGCTATCGATGGCCCCCGGTGGGGCGAAGGTGGCGCCGGACCCCCGGTGGGGCGCGGGTTAAATGTGGCACACTGTCAATCTGCATCCGTATTTAGCGGCGCAAAGCATTTTTCGCCCAAAAGGCACAAACACAGTGCAGGTGTATTTAGTTCAGGGACATTTGAGCACTAATTGCGATCCACGTGCCTCCTCTTTGTCCTGTGCACCATGGTCCCGTTCCTAATCCTGCTAATAAGTGTTCCATAGGTACGTTTGGTGTGGGGATGGAGGGGATGTCGCTTAATTGCACGGTCCCAATGTCTAAATGCCTATAGTTAATGCAGAGGTGAAGGCTGATCCGAGGCAATGGTGGGGAGGCTTGAACCCCCAGCCCACCACGAAATGGAGTCCTGGATCCGCTACTACCTGCATAAAATTGCAGTGACTTCCAGATTATGTATTCTGGCTTCTCCCAAGGGCCTTGGCACGATACAGGGTGCCGGAGTTGACCTTAAAGAGCACCAAATTGTCATAGAGGGGCTTTGATGGCACAATGTGCAGGCACGGATCCGAGGGGCGTGGGGTACTCCCGCCCCCCTTGGGCCAGCCGGGCGCACCCGATTGGCGCGCCCGGCTGAAAGCGCCAGCGTGTGGTAAATGGACGCCCCCCTGACCAAAATCCTGGATCTGTTCCTGATGTGGTCCCATTGCGTGCAGACGGCCCAAGACACTTTAGGCCAAGGGGCAGAGCAAAACGGGTGTGCACTATTCAGCGGTCGAGGGGCACTGTCGGGTCACAGATTCAGCACTGACAGGGGACGTGCCCCCTGCATTCTCTTTATCTGCCCCCTGTCTGCTCCGCTACTTCCCAGTCAACTTTTAAAACACCCACCTCTTAAAAACGGGCAAAACTCGCGTGGGGACGGCACCACTCGGAATCCACAAAGGTGCTGTCTAGGGGCAAAGGCTGCCCCCTTATCCAAGTATGGACCCGTCCTGGTTAGCAAAACTTGAAGATTTATCTCCTCCACCTCTCCCTCTGGTCCATCTGATTGGTGTTTAATCTCTGATTAAACCCACATGTTCAAAGGAAATGTGGCACCTTTATAACGTGATTTTAACTGAGATAGCCAAGTTGTAAAGCAAGTCGGAAAACCCGGTACTCTATACATAATTTGTCTTGGAACTCGATATTTCCGTAGAAAAAAACTAAGACCTACCCGAAATGTACCTCTCATGTACCTCTCGCCAGGCGGCCATTGCTGTGAGCTGCTGGTGTGACGACATATGCTGACGTCCCCATGAGCATCAGCCAATCGAAGCCCTTGAAGAGTTCTGAGTATGGTAGTGGTTGCTAGATCATGGCATCATCCACAGGTAGATATTTATTTCTTTCCCTAGAGGAGTATTTTAAAAATCAAAATATTGAGCGTATTGTACATTTTTCAGAGAAATCATGGGTGGTCCCATTATTTTCGGCTAAAAGTACGCATAATTACACTAAATTCCAGGATTCGACGAAGGTACCACATGCCCTTTAAGTTCCATCGACCATGCCAGTGGTGGATCGGAGTGCATATGCCTCCCAGTGCATATGCCTCCCAGTGCATATAGTAAATGCGTAGTCGGTGGCTGCTCTGAGAACGGGCGGAGACTCGAACCCCTAGCCCCTCCACCAACATGAAGTCCTGGATCCGCCTCCGGTTCATGCGGTCTGAATTATAAAAAACAAGGTCTTATCGGTTGCCGTGATGGAGAAAAAGGCACCTTTGCATCACCTACTCAGACATTCCACAGCTGGGTGAAACTGCAGAATCCTTAAAATTGTGGGGCATACGGTTGTCACTGGTGTACGCAGAGGCATCCCCAGAATGGCGAAATTGTGACCGATTTTATAAAAAAACTCTTATGTTTTTACGATATCTCCCAAGCTGGCTCTCCCCAAACGACACTCTTGCAACCACCCCTGACGGCTGTCACCCTGATTTTTTTAGGACATACGCTCAATTTGTATTCTTCGAATAATTCACAAGATAAATCGCAAAATCCAACGGGACTTTGAAAAAACATTTTCAACCCATTAAGACGTTCAAGAAGTCAGTAAGTCAACATTTGACCCGATGTCACCAACTGTGTTTATTCCTGACTAATCTTATCCATACCTGTTCTAACGATATGCAATTTCTGATGTTCATCATGGCGATACAAATAAAAATGTGTCTAAATTTCAGGCCTGATCTCGAAATTTCCGCGACAGGCTTTTGCCACAAAATTATCGGGACCTATATGGCATGGGATTACAAATATACCAAACAAAATTGGGCCCATTGGCAAGCGCACATGCAAAGTTTGAGCGAATTTGAAGGGTATGGTGAATATGCTTGGTCGATGCGTCCGTTATTGATCCACCTCTCAAATCCGACTTGACATGAGGATTAAATTGGTGTTTCAGTAGCTCTGCTCTGCGAGCCATTAGGGACTGGCCATAAATTACGCAACGTAAAGTAGTTGGGGAGGGGGGGGTCAGCAACATGGATGGATCCAAGGTGAGGACGATGGGGCGATCGCCTCCACCTTGGGCTGACCTTAACACGCGCATTGACGGGGGTCTGAGCCACCTTCGCATTGACGGGGGGGGCGGGGTACCCGCCCCCTAAGATCTCGAGAACCACGGTAGGTAGCGAAAAACGGTAAACGGCGTTGGGCTGCCCATCCACTTCTCCATCGGAAACATTTGAACCATTTTTTTGTCAGGTCACATTAAGGTCACGAGAGGTCAAAACATGCCCGTCATAGGGATAACATGTAAAATTCAGTTTTTCGGGCATTACATCTGAACAAGTAAAGATAGAGCAAAACGACTTAAACCATATGAATCCTCTTAGCAAGCCGAATCGAATGATATATAATTTGACCTTGCCAGGTCAAATCAAGGATTTGACCTGACCTGAGGTCAGGTCAAGGTCAAATTGTATAAAATGCATATCATTAGAACCGCAAAGCCCAGGCGAGTCTAATGCAGCTAAAATAAATGCTCTATCACCATCCGTTACTGAGTTATTCCGTAAAAACAATTTTTCCCATGTATTTCCAATGAAGAGGTCATGCCTCGTACCTGACCTTAGGTCATCGATATCAAAAATACCGGAACATATGTTAGAGAACTCGGTGGGGCCATTATGTGATATGAGTTTCAATCGGATAAGTTCACCCTGCTCTGACTTATGCTATCTTAAACTTTTTTTGAGGTCGGGTCACTTGACAGACAGACAGACAGACAGACATATATTTTTTCCAATACACGTTATGCAACACATAGCATAAACAGGCGATTGGCACAAAAGTGCAATATATGCACTTATTACGAGGTACCTTTCGCGTTGTCTACTCTCTCTATACTCATATGTTCGCCGCCAAGGGAGCCCCACGCCATCCCGACCAGCAGCTCAGACAAGTGCCAAATGGGTTTTATTAATCTAGGATCGCCAACCCACGCCACGCCGCACCACCACCGCCACCAACACCACCACCAGCACCGCCACCAGCATCGCCCCAAACGCCGCGTTATCCCGCTCTGTGAACTCTGTGAACATTTACTGCGTGAACCGTTGGGTGGCACGGATGAACTTGTAAACACCACGCGCAATTTCTAAGCTTTCGTGATCTGCCAAGCCGAGGCCGTGAAGCAATATTGACATTTTTCTTGAGGAGGATAAGCTAGTGAAATCTGAGTTTAAAATTTGTTCCACAGACCTGAACATGACATTTCTTTCCTGGGCGTATTTTGAACATTGAAGAAGATAGTGGACTGTGCTTTCGTTTCGGTGTCCACAATCACAAAGCGGGGTGTTTGATTTTTGGATCGAAAATTTGTGTGAGTTAAGCGCGCTCATTCCGACTCTTAATCTTGTTAAAATTGAGTTTTCAATTTTTGATCCGAACCAGTAGTATTTTGGAGGGGACGGTGACCCGTAAAGGCTCACTATTTTTTTCTTGAATTGGTTAGTAGGGGCTACAGCAAGGACTTGCTCGGGGAGATCATTCCAAATATTGATGGCAGACGGGATGAAAGAATTTTTATACGCTAACGTTTTGTAAAGAGGTTTGGTTATCCTATTGCAATTTCTTAATTCTCTAGTTGTTTCTCTTTGCCTGATCCCAGGTATTATATTACGAATGAAGGGAGGGACACTTGAGTTATTTAGTAACGAATGGAAAAATTGTACTTTATGCATTTTGCGCCTGGTTTTTAAGGTTTCCCAGCCAAGTTCTAGTCTCAAGCCGTCAGAAGAGCTGCGGGGAGGGTACCTGTCACGAGTCTTGCAGCCCGGTTCTGGAGTCTTTCAAGTCGAAGTATGTCATGGGTCGTCAGGTGTCCGTCATATATGATGTCGCAATAGTCAAAATGAGGCCTAATATAAGTTATAAATATTTGGCTGAGAGTTTCCCGGGGTAGAAATTTGGCTAAAGGGTAAATTGGACTAAGACAAACGTTGACTTTTTTCACAATGTTCTCAATGTGTTCCTTAAACCGCAAATCGTTGGAAAAGGTTACTCCTAAATGTTTGTGCTTGTTTTCTACTGGGATAAGAACCCCTCCGAAGGTAAGCCTGGGAATGTTTGGAGTTGATTTATGCGAGAAGGTTTGTTGCGTAGTTTTTGCAGCGTTGAAAGTTATTAGCCATTTCTTACCATATTCGTAAATTGCGTCGAGGTCAGATTGTACAGAGCTTTGAACTGTTTGAATCGAGTTTACTGAGTGGGATGCGTAAAGACTGGTATCGTCTGCAAAGCAGAGTATGTCGTTGTGTGTTTTTTGCGCGAGTGAATTTAGATAAAGAAGTGCCAAAAGTGGCCCAAGAACTGACCCCTGAGGGCAGCCTGCGTTAAGAGTCTCAGTCTTGGAGAGCTTGTTTTGTACGCAGACTCTTTGTTTACGGTCGGTCAAGTAAGATTTTAGCCAGTTGATAAGAAACATCAATCCAAATTCGTCCCTGCATTTTTTTAACAGTCCTTTGTGCCAAATTTTGTCAAAGTAGCGAGATATGTCCAAATATATAATTGTGAAGTCGTCTCCTTTGTCAAGTGATTCGTACATTTTATGCGTTAAGTAACAGAGCTGGAGTTGCGTGCCGTGTCCCGGTCTGTAACCACTTTGTCTTTGCGTCAATAAGTCATGGTCAGTCAAGTGCTGGTAAACCTTTTTGAAGATGACCTTTCCTAGAATTTTTGAAACACAACTTAGGACCTGTACTGGTGACCTGACCTGAGATGACCTAACCTTAAAATTTTCACAGAAGTTGTAAAAATGATGAGGGAAAAGGTATACCAAGTACGGCGGCGCTACGCGCCGCCGTTTTTCTATCTCCGAAAAACCCGAGGGGGGCGGGTACCCGCCCCCCGTCAATGCGCGTGTTAAGCACCGGAAAGAAACGCCTCCCGCCGCAGTTGCCACCCTCCCTGCAAGGGTTCTACGAGTGAAAAGCCCTGTCTGTATATACATATAATACTGACTATACAGTGCGTGCGAGCGTGTAGGTGTGGTGGTAACCTGTAAAATGACCCCGAGTTGGGATTGAGGTACCAAATTTTAAAAAGCTAAGTTTCATTACATTTAACTTGTTTTCTGCGGCCCCCGAGTCGCGGGCCATCTCCCAAAACGACGGGCCACGAGTCCTGAATTCGCCCCCTCCTGGAGGAAATCCTGGATCCGCCCCTGGTCAGTCATATTGTTATCAAAACGTTAAACGTGGGTCACAAAAGCCATTACTCTGATAGGGAGGGGGTTGTTACATAAGGGGTAAATATAGCACCCCTCGCCTGACGACGGTCCAAGACCGAAACGTTGTATTTACCTCACCCCACGCTTTTTTCTTCTTATCTTTACCTTGACGTAGCCTTTTTGGGGTTTTTTAGGGTTGAGACGTTTTAGTTTCTGGACTTTGGCGTTTTAGGCTGCCAGTCTTTTAGCGCTTTTACTGTCATCTGTATCATCTTTTTAGGGTCCTAGGTCATTCCCACAACACTCAGGGGTAAATATTACACAATGAGCGTAACGCAGTTCATGGAAAGTGCCCTATTGCACAGTGTCTAAGACTTTTCCCGGTGGCAGGGTTAAAAACGTTTGTGTTGTTTAAGAAACCGGGGGTAGTGGGTGTTTGTGGATTTATTTCGTTTTGGGGGGGCAGAATGTATATTTGTGACATTCTTATTCACCTGTTTCTGAACTACTTTCATCGAATATGAATGCAAGTTGTGAACCTGTAAATGAATTAAATCTTACCATCGCTATCCAGCCTTTGCATCAGGTGGGGGAGCTCATACGCTCATAACCCATTAACGCGCGCCCCGCTGGGGAAATGGCGAAATTTGTCTTTCTCCCTCCTGGTTTTCCCTGAATAACGCAAAACGAAGAACTACACAGCTTAGAATTTGTCCCTAATCGATTTCGCGTGTCTTACCCAATTTCTTTTTAGTTTAGGTCATGTCAGGTCAAGGGTATATTCAATGTTATGGGACCCGACGTCAAGACTAAAAATAACAACTCTGAAGCGCGCCGAAAGAGCACCTGCAAACCGATCAGTTCCAAATGTTTATTATGTGATGAGGTCATTAAGGTCTACAAATCTGCTATCTCGGAATTTCCATGCTGTGGGCCTAAATTTTGGTCAATGTTTCGGTCACCCTAATATAAGACTTGGTGAAAAAATGTGTTTTTTCCTACGCGCAGCCATACGCACAGCCGACCCCGCAGCCATCTGCGCATGCACAGCCCTACGCGCAGCCATCTGCGCTTGCCCAACCACAGCCGATGGCTCACATTGACCACTCGGCATTTAATATCCCACACTCGCACAGAATCCCCATCTGCCAGTCTTAAGACCATTGCAATTTGCGTTGTGAACGTTCACTCCCAGGTTTGGTTCCTCATTAAGAAAAAGTCCAAGTTTACCGAAGGGTCAGCATCTGTTCCAGCTAATGCGGTTAGAGAAAGGCTAAGCGGTCGAGATGAGAGAAATTGCGGCCAGGTCAGTTCAGCACAACGATTTTTTCGCTGACCCCGAAATTGTGTTGACTGAAAATTTTGAATCTAAACAGAAAAGCGACCGTAAGTTTTCTGCGAATATTTTGTCAAGTACGAGGAAGAATCCTCCCAAACCGCCCAAGCTGGAAGTGTTTAAAGGCGTTTGGAAGTTTACATCCCAAAACTGATGTGGGACGCCAACAAGTGAACTAAAATTGTAAAATGGTCTGATGTGAAAGTTTACAAGCCACAGATTCTATCCTGCAGCTTCGTGATGAGCAATTGAGAGCCGCAGTTGATACAACGCTGAACTTCCCGGCCTTCCCGTGTCATTCCCAGTCGATTGAGCGAACAGTGAAGATTGTCACTCAGGTTACATCAACTGTACAACGAGCAGGATCAATGGTACTTACACAGACCAAAGGTCCCATGATGCGGGAGACTTTTCCTTTGCTCTGTCTTATAGATGTAGCTCATGGACACTGCCTTAACCCTATTTCCGTCAGGCTCCCGGCTACCCCTATTTCCGGCAGGGGGGGCAATATCGGCCCCCCTAAGATCTCGTAATCTAACCGGCCGATTTTGAAAATTCAAAGTGCCATAGATTCCTCTGCTGCTAAACTTTATTTTGAAAAAAAAGAAAATTTCAAAATTTTTATTTTTTAGGAGAAGGCCGTGCAAAATATACAATTTTTGTGTATTTTTTAGATTTTCCATAGCCCTTGTCTCTGTTGTACGATTTTCACAAAACTAGTTCAGATTTAAAAATAATTGACCCAAAATTTTCATATACTCGAGTTACGCAAAAAATCGAAATTCAATGGCAGTTCCAGGACCAGGACTATGAGGGGAAATATATACAACCTAAAAAGTTTTTGTTACGCGGACTAGAAGCCGTCATATACTGCTTGGCATCTTTGACACATAAATAAATGAGAAAAAAGTGAAAAACTCATCAGGGGCGGATGCAGTAAGGTAAAACAGTGGGGTAAAATACATACCAACAATATGTGAATGGTATGCATGAGTATATTAGTCCCTCGACTAGTTGAAATTTAATTTCTGATAATTTTTACCCTCCCATGGCAGCTCTGGGAAAAGGGGTGACATAGGCGGATCAAGGACTCGTCGTGGGGGGTGGGGGTGATTGGAAACACATTTTCAATATACAACGATATTGAGTCGCGGCGGTGATACTGGCTGGGAATATACATTTTGAAAATATGTAGTGACTGGACACGCCTCTGGTAATCTAGAATTGGGTTATAACTATTTTGAATTTTCATATACCCAATTGTATTCGCCCTGACACGGCTGTAAGCAGTCTTCTCACTTACTAACGCTTAGTCCTTCTTGATAACATTCCCCCCATTTTGAACTGCTGTAACCGCCCCTGATGCAGAGCTGCAAAAAATCTCAAATCTGTCGGGCACTTTCGAAAAAACCTCCAAATCTGTCGGGTGGTTAGGATAGGACTATTAAAATTGTCTAAAACCCATTCAATTGGCAAAATGTTCCTACTCTTTTTCCACATTCTTAATAGAAAATACTAAAATTAGCATAAAAAACTTCAAGTTTGGCACCAATGGATATCATTATCCTTATTTTTGTGCTCTGATCCTTATATGTGTGATATCCTTATTTTTCGTGCTCTGAAGCCGCCTATGGAAAATCTAAGTGGAATGACACAAGTCTATTAATTTTCAAAACTCTAGAACTGAGACTGTTCTTCGCGTTTTCAATTATCAGACTCGCTCAGGAAATTAAGGTTATCGGCAGAAACCTATAACAAATTGAATACCGAACCACCAATTCCCATTTTCTGGAGTCACCATTGGTAAAGGAAATTTATTATTGGATGTAATTTGAGATTTGTGGACGTACAGCATACAAATAGTGTGTGTCAAAGTCAGCTCGACTGGGTCTTGAATAAGACTCAGTCTTGAATTCAGATGATTTAGGTCACAGGTGGAAATATACAATAACATGAAAAGCAGCCCCCCTTTTTCAGTCCTCTGCAGCCGCCATTGACAAAAAATGCTGCACTAGAATGAGAATAAGTGATATTTTGTTATTATGTTACATAGTTCAGCCCAGAATACTTAAAAATATAGTTTGCAATGGAAGAAAGCTGACCTGGTTCCCATACCATGCGGTTACTTATGCCAGCTTCTGCAGATTTTCATGATTTCAATTTTTGGAGGTGGGAGGGGATAATTTGGAAGGAACCCCCAAAATTTATATATGGATTTTGCTCTGATGGCC
This sequence comes from Lepas anatifera, assembly GCA_034440635.1. NCBI lineage: Eukaryota > Metazoa > Arthropoda > Thecostraca > Lepadidae > Lepas > Lepas anatifera. Next base: position 1,790,474 of record JAOTON010000231.1, on the reverse strand, counting down.
AGACAAACAAGATTGGAGGGGTACTTTTTTGATATTCGAAAGTGTTTTTAAGGATCATGGCTACTTGTAGTTAAATACAAACATGTAATATTAGCTTTCCATGACTTTAAATGCATGTTTACATGAAAAATCCTAAATTTTGAAGCTGTTGGCTATCTCAAAGTTTTTCATGCATTGCCGTGCTCATTTCCATGAGGGTACGTGGTTTAGGATCTGAAGTTCATGAGGCTAATAAATAACCTTAAGTCAGTTAGATAGTAAATGTCAAATAAATATCATGTTTCCAAGGAAGTTAAGAGTAAAAGGAATGAGTAAAGGTTGCACTAGGCTGTGTTTTCGTTATATCTTTGTCCCCTTGACATAGATCATAGGCATATTTAGGTAAGTGAATAAAATGAAATAGGAGAAATAGTTTGGTACTTAAAACTCAAATTAATGTGGAAAGGTGAAGAGTTTTGTTTCTTTGGCATCTACAAATCCAATGATGAAGGTATGCAACTTTTGTGGTTAATTCTGGACAAACAGGCATTGGATTTAAAAGAAGATGGAAGGGAAAATCAAATGTTTTAGTCTAATTTGACCAGTCTGCTGGTAAAATTCATTTTTCCCTTATTAATATCATTTAAAATTATTGATCAACAGTGAGCATAACATACTGTGTGGAAATAAATGTAAGCTGCCGAAATTACAACGAACACCACATCACTTCTTTGTTTTCTCCCCACACTGTTCTGATCTGCCCGCTGTTTGATCCATGCTTCAAAACGACCTCCTTGGCCAAAACCACTGTTCCTGAACTTGCAGGGCAGCCCAGAATGCTTGATTCGCTGATGCTCCTTAAAAAAACGTTTCTCGCCAAAATACCCACATCCCTCAAATCCACATTTAAGCTTGACACGGGACGGTGGAAGGGGCTTCAGCTTAATCGGAGCCATTTATCAGCCCTTCAACTATGGACGATGAAATCCAGGCTCAACCAGTTTACTCAAGATGTATACCAAAGTAATGCAAGAGAAAAATAATCAAAAACACAACCCTTCCACAAGGCAACACACCAAACCGCAGGGCTGCTTTTCTTCAAACCAAAGATACCTTTTACACTTATGGCTTTGCCGCAAGGGCGCTGTTCAAACAGCGCCCTTGCGGCAGCGTTGAGCGTACTTCCAAACGAAGGAAACGAAGGAAAAAAACTGTTTTGCCTGTCGCCTTTACCTTTACGGCGGCCTGTCGGGCCAGGCTGTCGCGTGCTATGGAATACAAATCGGGCCCGACAGGCCGGTGAAGGAATTTTTCCAGCAGAGGATTTTCTGGGTGACGTTTAAAAGGCCCTCTGTGCATAAGGCCCTCTATTCAAAGGTTCCTCGATTCATAAGTCCCTCGAAAAGACCCTCTGTGCATAAGCCCTCGATTTTCCATCGGTTCTTGCCGCACACTGGCTTGATATGGGAGAGGTGCAAATTCATGAAAAACTTGTTGAGTGAAAGAGGTGACAATTCTAATATTGAGTTTTTTAGAACAAAAAATATTTTCTGCTTCCTTTCAAGATTTTTTTTCTCACAGATTGTAAGATCTGTCGCAAGACCAACCGTGCCCTAAAATCTGTCGGGCACTTTATGACCCGAGAGCCCGACTTTTTGCAGCTCTGCCCTGATAAAAAAAAAAAAAATAATTTTTTTTTTTTTTTTTTTTTTATAATAAATATATATAATAAATATATTTTTTATTTTTTTTATGAGAAGGGTCCCTTTTTTTTTTTTTTTTATCTTTTACTTATTTTTTTTTTTTTTTTTTTTTTTTCCCTCCCCCAACCCCCACCCCCCCCCCCCCCCCTGTATTTTTTATATTTTTTAAATTTAAAAAAATCTTTCTTTTTTTTTTTTTTAGATAAGTTGGGATTTTTTATTTTTTATTTTTTTTTTTTTTGTTTTTTTTTTTAAAACTCCTGGGGGGGGGGTTTTTTCCCCCCCCCCCGGAAAATTTTTTTTTTTTGAGAAAAAAAAATATTTTATTTTGTAAATATAAAAATCCTTTTTTTTTTTTCTTTTTTTTTTTTTTTTTTTCTTTTTTTTAAAAAATTTTTTTTTTTTTTATTTTTTTTTAAAAACCCCCCGGGGTTAGATGGAGAATGTCACTATAAAACAACGGAACACGTATCGTTGGTCATTCCCTCTTATTTACGCACTTCATTAGGCCCTTGCTTCACCTTCTTGGTTGGGGGTGGCTAAAGAGATAGAAATTCACACCCCTGCATTGCATATTATTGGGTCACCGTGCATAGTGAACCGTCCCAGCCCAGGTGCAGTGACAGGACTATTGACGTCAACCCATGGCTTGCCCAAGAGAGTACAGGCGGTGGTTTCCACGCCGTTGGTGTGTACTGTGCGCGGGCTCACCTGAGAAGACCCCAACAGGTGGGCTTCCCGCAGGGTGGATACGAGTCCCACATCACCTTCCCTCGGCATGGCAAGTGCAAGTGGATGAGTGGATGTGGGGTCCAAATTATCTGTAAGAAAGAATAGAAGACCCCTGAATTGACATTTTTACGATAAGAAAATGCACTAATAAGACACAGACGTGATGGGGACAAGAGAGATCAGTGTTAAAATATTTCGGTGGGAGGCACAGTTCCTTTTATTTCTGCACAGCGAACGTGTCATACGTCCACAAATAAGGCTCATGCCCTTACAGGACCAGCTGCAGAAACAGTTCCCGCAAGACCACCGGGCCACGGGGTCGCTTGAGCCCCGCTGATAGGCTCATGACACCTTAGTGAGGTCAAAACAGCTGTTGGGACTCACCAACCAGCCAATGCGGTCCTAGCTGGCTGCTTTAATGTTTGGGTGGTTGAAAACGGCTGCTGTGGTTTTAGTTGATGTTTTTTTCGTAATCGGCGTGAATGAATGGGGCGAACAAAAGCAAGAGGGAAAGTGAGTCATAAGAAAACTGTGTTCTACTTTTCAATACTAATTTAGCTTGAAATGCAAATAGAGGACCGGAACTACATTATTCATGTGAAATCACAGTAGACACGACCGCTGAAAACCATTCCAGGAACTATAGTTGTAGCGCCTCATTCTAGCGCACCACCGAAGCATCGTATGGCTGCAGAGTCAATATAAGGTGCGAGAGAGCTTACTGGCGATAAGGCACTGACTGTGGTCAAGATAGCCTTCACCCTTCACCAGTCGCCGGTCCAGACCAGGGGTGGATCCAAGGGGGGCGATCGCCCCCCCCCTTGGGCAGACCTTAAGCACTGGAAAGAAACGCCTCCCGCCGCAGCCGCCGCGCCCCCGCAGAGGGTACGGCGCAGCTGTGCCCCGGCCCCGCAAGTTGCCTTCCAAATGCCAAGCGAGGTTAGGTATAGAGCCCGTTATAATGTACTCGAGGGCTCTGAGATTAATCTCGGGAGGCCCTCAGAGTTGTTCCCGGGCCCCTGCCTTGGAGGTCCCACGAGCCCCGTGACTGGGCCCCTGACACTCGTCTCGGGGGCTCACTGCTGCCCAAGCCGAGCCCCCTATTTTCAGCAGTTGTAGGTCCCGGTATTCCACCCGAGCCCCCTGACCACTGCAGTTCACCCAGGCCTTCTGTGGCCATCCTGGCACCCTGGCATTCTTTCGGGCCCCTTGCAGTCCACTTAAAACCACTGAGTCTGCGACCGGGCCCCTCAGAATTATCCCGGGCCCACTGATGCCGAAGTCGGGCCCCTGTTCTCAGCAGTTGCAGATAATTTCCTTGTATTTCACCCGGGCCATCTGTGATCCCAGACGGGCGCCCTGCAGCTCACCCGGGCCTCCTGTAACCATCTGAGCCCCCTAAAATGCTTCCGGAGCCCCTGTGGTTCACTTGCGACCTTTGTGTCCGTGACTGGGCCCCCTCTCGATAATCTCAGACATATTGTGGCCATAGTCGGCCCTCCGCCTTGCTTCAGGGGCGGACGCAGATACGAGTTTTGGGGGCTAAACCCATGTCTGCCTCTCCTCCTGGGGGGGGACGACAGACCTATATAGTATAAGCTACCTCTCCTAGTACATGATCGCTCTGCTGGGGGAGGGGGCGGGAGCGAAGATTTAATTGCTCGACAGACCTAGCGTAAGCACCTTTTTTATAAAAAAATATCCAGCATTTGGGGGTGGCCAAAAACCAGTTTAGTCCCCCTTACAGCGCTTTGGGGGCATGGCCGGAATTCCCCCCCTCTGCGTCCGACAAAGCCTTGCTTGCGGGACTCTTTTGGTCTCGGCCCTCTGTGGCTACAACATCCGTCCCTGCTTGGGAGTAGTAGGTATAAGATCTTAGACTCTTAATTCAAGCAAGCCCCAGAATATCGTATGCAATCTGAGATGGTCCCGATCAGTGATTCTAGCCCAAATTTAGCCAGTCCCTGGATTTGCGAAAATCCAATGAAATGTTGAATGAACCTCAGGGATTTTATGGGTGGGTCATAGCTTTGTGGGCGTCGGAGTTTTCGAAATTTTTGCCCCCAAAACAATGTTTAACGTTTTTGTTTTGCTCGCCGACATGTTTTAATTTGTATGAACGATTTTATAAAAATTTATACCTTGCATTTCTGGATCCGGTCCAGACTCTCATTTCTGGTGGCTAGGGGCTCAACCCTACCCCCACTTTTACCTCGAATGACCTCGTATATCTGGCTAATTTTGGGCACTCAGAAATGGGCTGAGCCTTCTGGCTCCCCTCGTACCTGTCACTGTCCTATATATCTGCAGATCAAGTTGTGGCTTCAAGATATCAATAATATAAGTAGCTGTAAAATGCATAAGGAGTTATAGGGGAAGAGGCAGATAAAGCCCCCCTAAAATCTGTGCATGATTTCATACAAATATTTCCCGATTTTAGTAAAATCTGGCATACATTAGAAGGCTTTGTAACCGACCAGCAAGGAAAAAGTAATGAGTCTTAGTCCAAAGAGTTTTTGGTTATGAGGGAAAAGTTTGTTATAAGCAGTTGGCCAAAGAATGATATATAGCTGCTTATGGGATGAGAAAAGGGATAATGGGACGGAAATAGTTGAATTTTTGCAAACATTCTTCAAGATGGAATAAACCAGACGATTTTTTCGTTTCCAAGGAGAAATATAATGGGCTGAACGGAACCACGTGTGGGATACATTTTCCGTGGGGGAACGGGACGGGACATATTCTAAGAGCAAGAAATGGGATATATACTGAAATGCTGTCCCAAGACGTCCCCTAGAAGCTGCTAAAACGTCATCATCATTTTAGTATGAATATTTATTCCTGATGAAATGGAAACTCAGTCGAAAGCCTGGTGCGTGGGGTGCTCCCATGCTCTACCATTCTGTTCCTCTGTCGATAAAACCCCAGTCCAGTCGCTGATACCGCCAGTGCTGCGCGGCGCCTCACCGGATCACCACCGACGCACGTGACGCTCCGCACAAAGTGCCACAACCGAGCCTGAAGCGCCAAGTTGTCGCACGTTCTGAGATTGCTGGTTGGTTGTTTTTGAGCAAGACAAGCTGTGCACGGGTGGAGGTTGTCAAGAATGGATATCACTTGGAGATAGACTGTAACTGCGTGAGGGATTGCCATAGGCTTTTTATACGTCAGAACTCTGGAGCCGTACGTTGCTGACAGAAGGTCGTCGGTGGAGCAAGAGATCTGAAGCTCTGAACGTAAAGCTGAAGCTGTAAATGCGGTATAATTGTGAAGCCAGTCTTTCATACTCCTCCTCGATGGGCGCTTTGTCAGCTATGATTGTGTTAGCGGTGGTCCTTCCACTATGCGCACCAAAAAGCATGTCAAAGTCAGATCTGGAGGCTGCAAAGAGTGTTCAAGACCTCCCGACCTACTCGCCAGGATACGTACCATTATGTGCCTTCGAAATCTTCACGAGGTCGGTGGAACTGACGGACTTTAGCCTCTACATCACTGGTTCAAGGTGCACCAATTCCGGCCAGACCGGAAGTGGCAGTGAATTTACAGAGGAAAATAAACAAGCAGCTCATTGCAGCTGTCAGCAGCTTTACCAAATGATTTATTTTCCAGGGGGTACGAATTGAAATTGGAGGCCGGTTGTGCGTGTGCTACTTCTTGGAGTCCGTTTGTGCATTCATGAGCAGGTGAATAGCTTTAATAGACGTTTTGCACTCGCTCATTAACCAGACAGTGATGAACTGAGTTTGGAAGCTGCGTGCGCGTTCGTAGTGAGTGACTGCGAGTGTGGGTGTGTGGTGTGGTGTGGATGTATGGCGCCGGTATGGTGGGGGTATATGGCTCCCCGAGCGCTGACACCTAAACAAAGCTGAAATCAGATAAAGCCTTTTCCGATGCCGTGAAGCTCTGGTGTGCGTGTATTATCACGTTGCATGCTTGCCAGACATCATTGACGTGCTGTTGTGACTGATGGCTGCACAGGGTGCGTCACTGGCCAATAGTTTACGCCCACTGCTTCCATCATCAAATCAAAGATGTTTGCATCAATGGGGTTCGAGGTGTCCTTGAGAAGTTTTAATAACCCCCCCCCCCCTGATCTAACCCGACCCGCCCAGCCGACGTTTGCTTGAACGGCCATTGAATACCCTTCTGATATGAAAAGTTATGATCGCTTAGCAAGTACTAAACGATTTCAATATCACACATTTTATCAGGCTTTAGGCGATTTCCTCGAAAAATACGCTTTGTTTATATCATTTTGACCCAGATTAATCTCCCTCGAACGTCATCATTTGTGGTGTTTACGGCCGCTCCGACTTCTTATGCCATTTTGCACCCACTCCCCAAACGTGTATTCTAGACCCCTCTGACGGAAAATGTGTATTATGTGCATAGTTCTTGCTGTATTAAGGACCGCAGTCCCGCATACATGCAAAGGAAGCAGTTAAGCGCTACGTTTAGCACCTCCCCAATTTCAGTGTAAGCCCCCGTGTTAAGATTCCAAAGGTCACCAGGTCCCCCGAGGGTGATGCCGTGCGATGCCCCGAACAAGTCTGGCTGGTGCAAAGGACACATTTTACGTCTACTAGCATTTTGTGATGGACAAATTCGTTGGTTGTGACATGTCTTTGATCCATTGTTTTAATATGTAAGGATTTTGTCTATAACTATGTAACAAGACCAGAGCTCATTAGTCCGGCTGTATTGTGGCTTGGTTCGATTACATAACCCGAGGCTTTGACCGTTCGTTTATGCCACATGACCTACGTTGCCGGTGCGTCCTAAAACCGGTTTTAAAAGGAGGTCCACTTGATCGTTCGTTGCAAAACCGTGCACCACCGGTGCGTCAGAACTTAAGCTGCGTCCCGGTGGGCCTCCGGGCCACCTTCACCCTGGGGGGGGGGTACGAACACTCCCTCGAATTCGGATCCTATGTAACGAAAAACTCAAAAGCTGTTTGATATCTCATACAAATTAATAGAGAAACTACATCAGTCACTTTTTGGCTCAGGTCAACATTGCCCTCATGACAGGTCAAAGAATGCTGCAAGTTAGGAGTATAGTTTTTAGGCTCTAGCGCATGACAGAGTTGAGTAAGAATCCTTTTTAAGCACCATTTCCTTCCTCTCGTTACGGCGAATCGAATGATATGTGATATGACTACACTAGGTCAAAACACAAAATTGACTTGACCTTACTTCAGGTCAAGGTCACAATCCAACCTAACATAGTCAATATTCGCATCAATCGACTCGCAATAGCAATCCAAACGTATACTAAGCTATGCCTACTACTAAGCCTAAACACTAAGTATACTAAGCAATACTATACTAAGCCAAAAGAAAAAAATGACCTGACCTGAGGTCAGGTAAAGTCACTATTTGATCTAGCATCGTTCTTATGCACATAAATCGACTCGTAATAACAATCCTAACGTAATGGGATCAAAATAAAAGCTAAATCATCATTCCCTGCAAAGTTATTGACCCAAGTAAGTTGACCCAAGTTATTGACCCTGATGAAGTAGCCCAGATGATCTCTCAGAGGTTACAGGTTAAAAATTGCAACATGAACCTGGAAAGGGGCCCAGGATACTATGATTTGGAGAATATGAAGGTATTATCAGCAGTATCTACAAAAATACAGCCCAATTCCTGTTTTCCCCATGCATTTCCAATGGAGAGTTCATGATCCGTACCTGACCGTAGGTCATCGATATAAAAGATCCCGGAATATTTTTTGTAGCACTCGGTTGGCTCATTAGGTGATATAAGTTTCAATCTGATACATTCACCTATCTCTTACTTATGCCACTTCAAACATTTTTAGGTGAGGGCACTTGAACTGCACTAGTGACCTGACCTGAGATGACTCAACCTTAAAATTGTGAGGAAAGTTGCAAAATTGATCAAGGATAAGGTGTTTTAACACAACGGGGGCCCCCCTCGGTTTCGGAGATAGAAAAGGCGGCGCGACGCCGCCACATACCTTTTCCCCATCATTTTACAACTCTGGAAAATTTTGGTAGGCATCTCAGGTCAGGCACCAGTACAGGTCAGTGACCCGACCTCAAAAAAGTTTAAGATAGCATAAGTCGGAGCAGGAACTATCCGATTGAAACTCATATCACATAATGGCCCCACCGAGTTCTCTAAAATATGTTCCGGTATTTTGATATCGATGACCAAGGTCAGGTACGACGCATGACCCTCCATTGAAATACATGAAAAATGGTTTTACGGAATAACTCAGTAACCGATGGGATAGAGCATTTATTTTAGCGCATTAGACTCCCTGGGCTTTGCGGTTCTAATGATATGCATTTTATATAATTTGACCCTGACCGACCCAGGTCAGGTCAAATCGATTTGACCTAGCAAGGTCAAATTATATATCATTCGATTCGGCTTGCTAAGAGGATCATATAGTTCAAGTCGTTTTGCTCTATCTTTACTTGTTCAGAGTAATGCCCGAAAAACTAATTTACATGTTATCCCTATGACGGGCATGTTTGACCTCCGTGACCTTAAATGTACCTGACAAAAAATGGTTCAAATGTTTTCGATGGAAAGTGGATGGGCAGCCCAACGCCGTTTACCGTTTTCGCTACCTACCGTGGTTCTCGAGATCTTAGGGGCGGGACCGCCCCCGTCAATGCAAGGGCCAGACCCCGTCAATGCGCGGTTAAGTACGGCGGCGATTCCTGCCGCCGTTTACTTCGTGCCGCCAGAAAAACCCGAGGGGGCGTTTAAACACCCCCACCGAGGAGAGGGTTAAGTGCAAAATATGAGAGTCAAGCCGGATAAAGGCTATGATTTTCCATCTCTTGGGCTGTGCTCTGCGATGCCTGTGTGTATCGTTTTTGCTGTGTGTAGCTGAGTGCAGCATTGAATACCTAATCGCTGTCGTGGGTTGCCATGTCTCTGATAATGAAAAATATAATTTGCTTAGAATTTAGGTACAGTTTCAAAGGAATGAACTGGTGCGATTCTGAACGCATCTCCAGTTGCAGCAGCAATTGAGAGTTCTCGAATGTCACAGTAGTGGCGTGGACTGACGCAAATGTTACCAAATTTATTTAGGGTGAACTAGCTCGGTAGCTCTATCCCGGAGAGCTATAATTTTCCGAGAGAGACTTATAGATTTTGAGGTTTGGCAACACTCCTTTCTCTCCAGTTGTGACCAGGTCAGAGTTTTTCCCCTGAAAAGTTTCGCGGCGACGCCCCTCACCACCAGCAGTTCTCCAATTGACGTGACGGTTCCTTTGAAGCTGATTCTCCCCTCCCCCAGACAAAGACTTACCAAAACCTATGATTTTTAGTATCGCCGTATAGGTAGTTCTAGTCTTCGCAACAGGTATAGTCTTGGAATTGTGAATAATAGACTGCGTGTTCAGCACTGTATTTTTGGTAGATTAGGATTTTTTCAGACAAAAACAAATTTAGTTTGGTCGAGCGTGTTATGAAACTACTACTTGCATATTCTCGCTTTCACTCCAAACTCTCTGTATTGAATGGCTGCAGATGCCAGGAGAGTTGAAGAGGGAAGCCAGGGCCCCTTGGGTTTTGTGTTTCTTATCAGTTGTGTAAGGGTTGCATTCCCGTGCCAGTGTTAATCCATAGGTGGATTCATAATTGTTGTTCGTGAAGTGGGGGGGGCACCATCCGGACCAATGGGTGCCACTTTGGGATGACAAAATATATTAAGTGGGTGCCAAATCCTATCGTGGTCGCGCTGATACTCGCATCCTAAGGAGGGGGAGTTGGGAAGTGACATTTCAGGGGCGCCATCGACCTTTCAGGGGGAAGAGGAGGGGAGGGGGTGTGACGTGATCATTTCAGGGAGAGTCGAAGGTCGATCAGGGGAGCACCACCCCTAATCCCCAGGATCCGTATATGTGTTATCCTGTTTGTTCAGAAGAGTCTTGGATGAGTTATCATCATATTTGGGCTTTAGCCTTAGGTCAGTGTCCTAAAGCCCCGAATATGATGATAACCTATCCAAGAACCGTCTCAACAAAAATATCCTTCCTTAAGGTAGGCACCTATTAAATTTCCACGCAATTTATGATTCAAGATAAAGGGCACAACAGCCCTAATTCAAACTCCGAAAGAATTATTTCCCATGGGGTTGCAGCGACTTAATTGGTCTGTATTTTAAATCTCCAGTGCCGCACTGAAACCGAACAGGTCAGTATTATAACCTGTCAGATACCTACCAAAGGACTGAGACCAAAATGTTTCCCTTTGACTCAAGAAATAAGCCACGAGCACAATAAATGAATTAAAAGATTACCTTGCCACACCTGTCGCACTCCCCTCCCCCACCCCTGATGTTCGGTGTTTTAGGGCACGTCAGCTTCTTTGGCTATGTGTGGACTCCTGATGTTCTGGACGTTCCTACGCCTAAGGTATATGCAGCGTTAGTAATTTATATAAGAAATGGGAACACTTACCCATAGGAAGCCTGAGGAAATTTTCGGTTCCAGCCTTATTTAAATATACAAACTGAGGACCACTCTTGCTTTCAGACTCGTTGCACTGACTCATGCCGCACAGCGTGGCCTTGAAAGTATTCTGTTTGCGCCTGCGCCCGACGCTCAAATGCAACGTGCCGGCACCGAGTCAGGATGTTTGATGCCCCCTGGTAACACGAATCTCACACCATGCTCGGGAAGACATTTCTCGTTTTGGGTGTCACTTTACACTTTCTTAAGGTGTGGACGGAATGGGAGCTTATCGTACCGGTTTGAGGTGACGTTGTATCGGCACCCAGCTGAGGTGTTACTGGTCCTAAATACCTTATTTAGGTGTCAATTTGCACCCTGAAATCCGCTTATGGTAACATGAACACCTTGCCTAGGTGTCTGGTTGCTAAATCAAAGGTGTAAGGGTATTCATTTTTTCATTGCTCGGCTACGACTAAAGGCAAGTATATAGTGTGCCTGTGATTAAGGTTATTATTCTTCTGATGGTGAAAACTGTTGTTTTGATGACGTCTGAAATTGGTATTTAAGCCCATATACATTTTGTTTCTACCGATTTAAGGAGGGGAAAAGGAATGATTTCCAGGTTTCAGACAAATTCGGTCCATAAGGCTGTTTACAGAATTTGGGAATAGTGGAACGCTCCCCTTGATAGCGTTATTCAACACAGCAGTCCGATTCTGGTTCTGCCTTCTCGAACCACGCCCCCTCCGATAGTAGCCAGATCCGAGTCTGCCCCCCCCCGCTCCCCACAGCAGCTAAAAAGCCGTTGTGTCGCTCCTGTTGCTTAATGGATGCGTGCTAGCTATTAGTCGTACATCCACTGGTTCCCTGTAAGCGTTACATACATATTGTTACTATTACAACCAATTGCTCCCATTTAGCAAAATTCAAAAAGGCATTTTTGAAAAAACAATCATAAGTCTTCACCTTTTAATATCTCTGCAGGAATAGCATTGCGAAACACCAGAGACTTGGTCTCAGGATGGACTAGTTCATTATCTTTCCAGTAATGGCACTGTGTTTGATCAGTGGAGAATAAAATTTCGACATGTTAAATGCCTTATTAGCAGTAAGCTTTGTGAGCAACAACATTTTATTGAAAACAGCATTGTTCTGGTTCATACGTTAAAACGTCAAAAGGGAGTCAGCCTGTGTAGATGGGGACGGACTAAACGGCCGATGGACCGTGCAGATGGACCAATACAGAAAAAACCAGGACATATAGAGAAAAACGGTTTTCACTATACAAATCAGCGCTAAAAATAAGAGATACAGTTTTATTTTCAACCCAAAATTTGACCTATATAGCCAAAAATTTGACCTATACTCCAGATTCTAGAGGTTTTATTTGCAGATGAACCGTGCAGATGGACCAATACAGCCAAAACCAGACAAGATAGAGAAAAACGGTTTTCACCATCAGAATCATCGCCAAAAATAAGGAATACAGTTTTCTTTTCATCACTCTACGTTACGCCAGTGTGACAAAATCTCACTTTTTTGGGCCAATTTGAGCTGTTGATGGACCAATACAGCCAAAACCAAGAAAGGTAGAACAAAACGGTTTTCACCATCAGAATCAGCGCCAAAAATAAGGGATACAGTTTGCTTTGCGTCACACCCCGTCACGCGCTTCTCTACATAATTGCCTAGACACAAGAAATCTGGAGGTTTTTGGTCTGCAGATGGACCAATACAGCCAAAACCAGAAAAGGTAGAGCAAAACGGTTTTCACCTTCAGAATCAGCGCCAAAAATAAGGGATACAGTTTTATTTTCATCACTCTCCGTTACGCCAGCGTGACAAAATCTCACTTTTTGGGCCAATTTGAGCTGTTGATGGACCAATACAGCCATAACCAAGAAAGGTAGAGCAAAACGGTTTTCACCATCAGAATCAGCGCCAAAAATAAGGGATACAGTTTGGTTTCCGTCACACCCCGTCACGCGCTTCTCTACATAATTGCCTAGACACAAGAAATCTGGAGGTTTTTGGTCTGCAGATGGACCAATACAGCCAAAACCAGGAAAGGTAGAGCAAAACGGTTTTCACCATCAGAATCATCGCCAAAAATAAGGGATACAGTTTGGTTTGCGTCACATCCCGTCACGCCCTTGTTTACAACATTGCTTAGACATAAGAAATCTGGAGGCTTTTGATCTGCAGAGGGACCAATACAGCCAAAACCAGGAAAGGTAGAGCAAAAAAGTTTTCACCATCAGAATCAGCGCGAAAAATAAGGGATACAGCTTGGTTTGCGTCACGCCCCGTCACGCCCTTGTTTACAACATTGCTTAGACACAAAAAATCTGGAGGTTTTTGGTCTGCAGATGGACCAATACAGCCAAAACCAGAAAAGGTAGAGCAAAACGGTTTTCACCATCAGAATCAGCGCCAAAAATGAAGGATACAGTTTGGTTTCCGTCACGCCCCGTCACGCCCTTGTTTACAACATTGCTTAGACACAAGAAATCTGGAGGTTTTTGGTCTGCAGATGGACCAATACAGCCAAAACCAGAAAAGGTAGAGCAAAACGGTTTTCACCATCAGAATCAGCGCCAAAAATAAGGGATACAGTTTGGTTTGCGTCACGCCCTGTCACGCACTTCTCTACATAATTGCTTAGACACAAGAAATCTGGAGGTTTTTCATCTGCAGAGGGACCAATACAGCCAAAAGCAGGAAAGGTAGAGCAAAACGGTTTTCACCATCAAAATCAGCGCCAAAAATAAGGGATACAGTTTGGTTTGCGTCACGCCCCGTCACGCACTTCTCTACATAATTGCTTAGACACAAGAAATCTGGAGGTTTTTGATCTGCAGAGGGACAAATACAGCCAAAACTAGGAAAGGTAGAGCAAAACGGTTTTCACCATCAGAATCAGCGCCAAAAATAGGGGATACAGTTTTATTTTCATCACTCTCCGTTACGCCAGCGTGACAAAATCTCACTTTTTGGGCCAATTTGAGCTGTTGATGGACCAATACAGCCAAAACCAAGAAAGGTAGAGCAAAACGGTTTTCACCATCAGAATCAGCGCCAAAAATAAGGGATACAGTTTGGTTTCCGTCACACCCCGTCACGCGCTTCTCTACATAATTGCCTAGACACAAGAAATCTGGAGGTTTTTGGTCTGCAGATGGACCAATACAGCCAAAACCAGGAAAGGTAGAGCAAAACGGTTTACACCATTAGAATCAGCGCCAAAAATAAGGGATACAGTTTGGTTTGCGTCACGTCCCGTCACGCCCTTGTTTACAACATTGCTTAGACATAAGAAATCTGGAGGTTTTTGATCTGCAGAGGGACCAATACAGCCAAAACCAGGAAAGGTAGAGCAAAACAGTTTTCACCATCAGAATCAGCGCCAAAAATAAGGGATACAGTTTGGTTTGCGTCACGCCCCGTCACGCCCTTGTTTACAACATTGCTTAGACACAAGAAATCTGGAGGTTTGTGGTCTGCAGATGGACCAATACAGCCAAAACCAGAAAAGGTAGAGCAAAACAGTTTTCACCATCAGAATCAGCGCCAAAAATGAGGGATACAGTTTAGTTTCCGTCACACCCCGTCACGCGCTTCTCTACACAATTGCCTAGACACAAGAAATCTGGAGGTTTTTGATCTGCAGAGGGACCAATACAGCCAAAACCAGGAAAGGTAGAGCAAAACGGTTTTCACCATCAGAATCAGCGCCAAAAATAAGGGATACAGTTTTATTTTCATCACTCTCCGTTACGCCAGTGTGACAAAATCTCACTTTTTGGGCCAATTTGAGCTGTTGATGGACCAATGCAGCCAAAACCAGAAAAGGTAGAGCAAAACAGTTTTCACCATCAGAATCAGCGCCAAAAATAAGGGATACAGTTTGGTTTCCGTCACACCCCGTCACGCGCTTCTCTACATAATTGCCTAGACACAAGAAATCTGGAGGTTTTTGTTCTGCAGATGGACCAATACAGCCAAAACCAGGAAAGGTAGAGCAAAACGGTTTTCACCATCAGAATCAGCGCCAAAAATAAGGGATACAGTTTGGTTTGCGTCACGCCCCGTCACGCACTTCTCTACATAATTGCTTAGACACAAGAAATCTGGAGGTTTTTGATCTGCAGAGGGCCCAATACAGCCAAAACCAGGAAAGGTAGAGCAAAACGGTTTTCACCATCAAAATCAGCGCCAAAAATAAGGGATACAGTTTGGTTTGCGTCACGCCCCGTCACGCCCTTGTTTACAACATTGCTTAGACACAAGAAATCTGGAGATTTTTGATCTGCAGAGGGACCAATACAGCCAAAACCAGGAAACGTAGAGCAAAACGGTTTTCACCATCAGAATCAGCGCCAAAAATAAGGGATACAGTTTGGTTTCCGTCACACCCCGTCACCCGCTTCTCTACATAATTGCCTAGACACAAGAAATCTGGAGGTTTTTGATCTGCAGAGGGACTAATACAGCCAAAACCAGGAAAGGTAGAGCAAAACAGTTTTCACCATCAGAATCAGCGCCAAAAATAAGGGATACAGTTTGGTTTGCGTCACGCCCCGTCACGCACTTCTCTACATAATTGCTTAGACACAAGAGATCTGGAGGTTTTTGATCTGCAGAGGGACCAATACAGCCAAAAGCAGGAAAGGTAGAGCAAAACGGTTTTCACCATCAAAATCAGCGCCAAAAATAAGGGATACAGTTTGGTTTGCGTCACGCCCCGTCACGCACTTCTCTACATAATTGCTTAGACACAAGAAATCTGGAGGTTTTTGATCTGCAGAGGGCCCAATACAGCCAAAACCAAGAAAGGTAGAGCAAAACGGTTTTCATCATCAAAATCAGCGCCAAAAATAAGGGATACAGTTTGGTTTGCGTCACGCCCCGTCACGCCCTTGTTTACAACATTGCTTAGACACAAGAAATCTGGAGGTTTTTGATCTGCAGAGGGACCAATACAGCCAAAACCAGGAAAGGTAGAGCAAAACGGTTTTCACCATCAGAATCAGCGCCAAAAATAAGGGATACAGTTTGGTTTCCATCACACCCCGTCACGCGCTTCTCTACATAATTGCCTAGACACAAGAAATCTGGAGGTTTTTGGTCTGCAGATGGACCAATACAGCCAAAACCAGGAAAGGTAGAGCAAAACGGTTTTCACCATCAGAATCAGCGCCAAAAATAAGGGATACAGTTTGGTTTGCGTCACGCCCCGTCACGCACTTCTCTAAATAATTGCTTAGACACAAGAAATCTGGAGGTTTTTGATCTGCAGAGGGACCAATACAGCCAAAACCAGGAAAGGTAGAGCAAAACGGTTTTCACCATCAGAATCAGCGCCAAAAATAAGGGATACAGTTTGGTTTGCGTCACGCCCCGTCACGCCCTTGTTTACAACATTGCTTAGACACAAGAAATCTGGAGGTTTGTGGTCTGCAGATGGACCAATACAGCCAAAACCAGAAAAGGTAGAGCAAAACGGTTTTCACCATCAGAATCAGCGCAAAAAATAAGGGATACAGTTTGGTTTCCGTCACACCCCGTCACGCGCTTCTCTACATAATTGCTTAGACACAAGAAATCTGGAGGTTTTTGATCTGCAGAGGGACCAATACAGCCAAAACCAGGAAAGGTAGAGCAAAACGGTTTTCACCATCAGAATCAGCGCCAAAAATAAGGGATACAGTTTTATTTTCATCACTCTTCGTTACGCCAGTGTGACAAAATCTCACTTTTTGGGCCAATTTGAGCTGTTGATGGACCAATACAGCCAAAACCAGAAAAGGTAGAGCAAAACGGTTTTCACCATCAGAATCAGCGCCAAAAATAAGGGATACAGTTTGGTTTCCGTCACACCCCGTCACGCGCTTCTCTACATAATTGCCTAGACACAAGAAATCTGGAGGTTTTTGGTCTGCAGATGGACCAATACAGCCAAAACCAGGAAAGGTAGAGCAAAACAGTTTTCACCATCAGAATCAGCGCCAAAAATAAGGGATACAGTTTGGTTTGCTTCACGTCCCGTCACGCCCTTGTTTACAACATTGCTTAGACATACGAAATCTGGAGGTTTTTGATCTGCAGAGGGACCAATCCAGCCAAAACCAGGAAAGGTAGAGCAAAACGGTTTTCACCATCAAAATCAGCGCCAAAAATAAGGGATACAGTTTGGTTTGCGTCACGCCCCGTCACGCACTTCTCTACATAATTGCTTAGACACAAGAGATCTGGAGGTTTTTGATCTGCAGAGGGACCAATACAGCCAAAAGCAGGAAAGGTAGAGCAAAACGGTTTTCACCATCAGAATCAGCGCCAAAAATAAGGGATACAGTTTGGTTTCCGTCACACCCCGTCACGCGCTTCTCTACATAATTGCCTAGACACAAGAAATCTGGAGGTTTTTGGTCTGCAGATGGACCAATACAGCCAAAACCAGGAAAGGTAGAGCAAAACGGTTTTCACCATCAGAATCAGCGCCAAAAATAAGGGATACAGTCTGGTTTGCGTCACGCCCCGTCACGCACTTCTCTAAATAATTGCTTAGACACAAGAAATCTGGAGGTTTTTGATCTGCAGAGGGACCAATACAGCCAAAACCAGGAAAGGTAGAGCAAAACGGTTTTCACCATCAGAATCAGCGCCAAAAATAAGGGATACAGTTTTATTTTCATCACTCTCCGTTACGCCAGTGTGACAAAATCTCACTTTTTGGGCCAATTTAAGCTGTTGATGGACCAATACAGCCAAAACCTAGAAAGGTAGAGCAAAACAGTTTTCACCATCAGAATCAGCGCCAAAAATAAGGGATACAGTTTGGTTTGCGTCACGCCCCGTCACGCCCTTGTTTACAACATTGCTTAGACATAAGAAATCTGAAGGTTTTTGATCTGCAGAGGGACCAATACAGCCAAAACCAGAAAAGGTAGAGCAAAACGGTTTTCACCATCAAAATCAGCGCCAAAAATAAGGGATACAGTTTGGTTTGCGTCACGCCCCGTCACGCACTTCTCTACATAATTGCTTAGACACAAGAAATCTGGAGGTTTTTGATCTGCAGAGGGACCAATACAGCCAAAACCAGAAAAGGTAGAGCAAAACGGTTTTCACCTTCAGAATCAGCGCCAAAAATAAGGGATACAGGTTTATTTTCATCACTCTCCGTTACGCCAGCGTGACAAAATCTCACTTTTTGGGCCAATTTGAGCTGTTGATGGACCAATACAGCCAAAACCAAGAAAGGTAGAGCAAAACGGTTTTCTCCATCAAAATCAGCGCCAAAAATAAGGGATACAGTTTGGTTTGCGTCACGCCCCGTCACGCACTTCTCTACATAATTGCTTAGACACAAGAAATCTGGAGGTTTTTGATCTGCAGAGGGACCAATACAGCCAAAACCAGGAAAGGTAGAGCAAAACGGTTTTCACCATCAAAATCAGCGCCAAAAATAAGGGATACAGTTTGGTTTGCGTCACGCCCCGTCACGCACTTCTCTACATAATTGCTTAGACACAAGAAATCTGGAGGTTTTTGATCTGCAGAGGGACCAATACAGCCAAAACTAGGAAAGGTAGAGCAAAACGGTTTTCACCATCAGAATCAGCGCCAAAAATGAGGGATACAGTTTGGTTTGCGTCACGCCCCGTTACGCCCTTGTTTACAACATTGCTTAGACACAAGAAATCTGGAGGTTTTTGGTCTGCAGATGGACCAATACAGCCAAAACCAGAAAAGGTAGAGCAAAACGGTTTTCACCATCAAAATCAGCGCCAAAAATAAGGGATACAGTTTGGTTTGCGTCACGCCCCGTCACGCACTTCTCTACATAATTGCTTAGACACAAGAAATCTGGAGGTTTTTGATCTGCAGAGGGACCAATACAGCAAAAAGCAGGAAAGGTAGAGCAAAACGGTTTTCACCATCAAAATCAGCGCCAAAAATAAGGGATACAGTTTGGTTTGCGTCACGCCCCGTCACGCACTTCTCTACATAATTGCTTAGACACAAGAAATCTGGAGGTTTTTGATCTGCAGAGGGCCCAATACAGCCAAAACCAGGAAAGGTAGAGCAAAACGGTGTTCAACATCAAAATCAGCGCCAAAAATAAGGGATACAGTTTGGTTTGCGTCACGCCCCGTCACGCCCTTGTTTACAACATTGCTTAGACACAAGAAATCTGGAGGTTTTTGATCTGCAGAGGGACCAATACAGCCAAAACCAGGAAACGTAGAGCAAAACGGTTTTCACCATCAGAATCAGCGCCAAAAATAAGGGATACAGTTTGGTTTCCGTCACACCCCGTCACGCGCTTCTCTACATAATTGCCTAGACACAAGAAATCTGGAGGTTTTTGGTCTGCAGATGGACCAATACAGCCAAAACCAGGAAAGGTAGAGCAAAACGGTTTTCACCATCAGAATCAGCGCCAAAAATAAGGGATACAGTTTGGTTTGCGTCACGCCCCGTCACGCACTTCTCTACATAATTGCTTAGACACAAGAAATCTGGAGGTTTTTGATCTGCAGAGGGACCAATACAGCCAAAAGCAGGAAAGGTAGAGCAAAACGGTTTTCACCATCAAAATCAGCGCCAAAAATAAGGGATACAGTTTGGTTTGCGTCACGCCCCGTCACGCATTTCTCTACATAATTGCTTAGACACAAGAAATCTGGAGGTTTTTGATCTGCAGAGGGACCAATACAGCCAAAAGCAGGAAAGGTAGAGCAAAACGGTTTTCACCTTAAAAATCAGCGCCAAAAATAAGGGATACAGTTTGGTTTGCGTCACGCCCCGTCACGCACTTCTCTACATAATTGCTTAGACACAAGAAATCTGGAGGTTTTTAATCTGCAGAGGGACCAATACAGCCAAAACCAGGAAAGGTAGAGCCAAAATCTTTTCTGGTTTTGGCTGTATTGGTCCATCAACAGCTCAAATTGGCCCAAAAAATGAGATTTTGTCACACTGGCATAACGGAGAGTGATGAAAATAAAACTGTATCCCTTATTTTTGGCGCTGATTCTGATGGTGAAAATTGTTTTGCTCTACCTTTCCTGATTTTGGCTGTATTGGTCCCTCCGCAAATCAAAAACCTCCAGATTTCTTGTGTCTAGGCAATTATGTAGAGAAGCGCGTGACGGGGTGTGACGGAAACTAAACTGTATCCCTTACTTTTGGCGCTGATTCTGATGGTGAAAACCGTTTTGCTCTACCTCTTCTGGTTTTGGCTGTATTGGTCCATCCGCAGACCACAAACCTCCAGATTTCTTGTGTCTAAGCAATGTTGTAAACAAGGGCGTGACGGGGCGTGACGCAAACCAAACTGTATCCCTCATTTTTGGCGCTGATTCTGATGGTGAAACCGTTTTGCTCTACCTTTCCTGGTTTTGGCTGTATTGGTCCATCTGCAGACCAAAAACCTCCAGATTTCTTGTGTCTAAGCAATGTTGTAAACAAGGGCGTGACGGGGCGTGACGCAAACCAAACTGTATCCCTTATTTTTGGCGCTGATTCTGATGGTGAAAACTGTTTTGCTCTACCTTTCCTGGTTTTGGCTGTATTGGTCCATCTGCAGACCAAAAACCTCCAGATTTCTTGTGTCTAGGCAATTATGTAGAGAAGCGCGTGACGGGGTGTGACGGAAACCAAACTGTATCCCTTATTTTTGGCGCTGATTCTGATGGTGAAAACTGTTTTGCTCTACCTTTCTAGGTTTTGGCTGTATTGGTCCATTAACAGCTCAAATTGGCCCAAAAAGTGAGATTTTGTCACACTGGCGTAACGGAGAGTGATGAAAATAAAACTGTATGCCTTATTTTTGGCGCTGATTCCGATGGTGAAAACCGTTTTGCTCTACCTTTCCTTGTTTTGGCTGTATTGGTCCCTTTGCAGATCAAAAACCTCCAGATTTCGTATGTCTAAGCAATGTTGTAAACAAGGGCGTGACGGGACGTGACGCAAACCAAACTGTATACTTTATTTTTGGCGCTGATTCTGATGGTGAAAACCGTTTTGCTCTACCTTTCTTGGTTTTGGCTGTATTGGTCCATCTGCAGACCAAAAACCTCCAGATTTCTTGTGTCTAGGCAATTATGTAGAGAAGCGCGTGACAGGGTGTGACGGAAACCAAACTGTATCCCTTATTTTTGGCGCTGATTCTGATGGTGAAAACCGTTTTGCTCTACCTTTTCTGGTTTTGGCTGTATTGGTCCATCTGCAGACCACAAACCTCCAGATTTCTTGTGTCTAAGCAATGTTGTAAACAAGGGCGTGACGGGGCGTGACGCAAACCAAACTGTATCCCTCATTTTTGGCGCTGATTCTGATGGTGAAACCGTTTTGCTCTACCTTTTCTGGTTTTGGCTGTATTGGTCCATCTGCAGAGCAAAAACCTCCAGATTTCTTGTGTCTAAGCAATGTTGTAAACAAGGGCGTGACGGGGCGTGACGCAAACCAAACTGTATCCCTTATTTTTCGCGCTGATTCTGATGGTGAAAACTGTTTTGCTCTACCTTTCCTGGTTTTGGCTGTATTGGTCCCTCTGCAGATCAAAAACCTCCAGATTTCTTATGTCTAAGCAACGTTGTAAACAAGGGCGTGACGGGACGTGACACAAACCAAACTGTATCCCTTATTTTTGGCGCTGATTCTAATGGTGTAAACCGTTTTGCTCTACCTTTCCTGGTTTTGGCTGTATTGGTCCATCTGCAGACCAAAAACCTCCAGATTTCTTGTGTCTAGGCAATTATGTAGAGAAGCGCGTGACGGGGTGTGACGGAAACCAAACTGTATCCCTTATTTTTGGCGCTGATTCCGATGGTGAAAACCGTTTTGCTCTACCTTTTTTGGTTTTGGCTGTATTGGTCCATCAACAGCTCAAATTGGCAAAAAAGTGAGATTTTGTCACGCTGGCGTAACGGAGAGTGATGAAAATAAAACTGTATCCCTTATTTTTGGCGCTGATTCTGATGGTGAAAACCGTTTTGCTTTACCTTTCCTAGTTTTGGCTGTATTGGTCCCTCTGCAGATCAAAAACCTCCAGATTTCTTGTGTCTAAGCAATTATGTAGAGAAGTGCGTGACGGGGCGTGACGCAAACCAAACTGTATCCCTTATTTTTGGCGCTGATTTTAATGGTGAAAACCGTTTTGCTCTACCTTTCCTGGTTTTGGCTGTATTGGTCCCTCTGCAGATCAAAAACCTCCAGATTTCTTATGTCTAAGCAATGTTGTAAACAAGGGCGTGACGGGACGTGACGCAAACCAAACTGTATCCCTTATTTTTGGCGCTGATTCTGATGGTGAAAACCGTTTTGCTCTACCTTTCCTGGTTTTGGCTGTATTGGTCCATCTGCAGACCAAAAACCTTCAGATTTCTTGTGTCTAGGCAATTATGTAGAGAAGCGCGTGACGGGGTGTGACGGAAACCAAACTGTATCCCTTATTTTTGGCGCTGATTCTGATGGTGAAAACTGTTTTGCTCTACCTTTTCTGGTTTTGGCTGTATTGGTCCATCAACAGCTCAAATTGGCCCAAAAAGTGAGATTTTGTCACACTGGCGTAACGGAGAGTGATGAAAATAAAACTGTATCCCTTATTTTTGGCGTTGATTCTGATGGTGAAAACCGTTTTGCTCTACCTTTCCTGGTTTTGGCTGTATTGGTCCCTCTGCAGATCAAAAACCTCCAGATTTCTTGTGTCTTGGCAATTATGTAGAGAAGCGCGTGACGGGGTGTGCCGGAAACTAAACTGTATCCCTTATTTTTGGCGCTGATTCTGATGGTGAAAACCGTTTTGCTCTACCTTTTCTGGTTTTGGCTGTATTGGTCCATCTGCAGACCACAAACTTCCAGATTTCTTGTGTCTAAGCAATGTTGTAAACAAGGGCGTGACGGGGCGTGACGCAAACCAAACTGTATCCCTCATTTTTGGCGCTGATTCTGATGGTGAAACCGTTTTGCTCTACCTTTTCTGGTTTCGGCTGTATTGGTCCATCTGCAGACCAAAAACCTCCAGATTTCTTGTGTCTAAGCAATGTTGTAAACAAGGGCGTGACGGGGCGTGACGCAAACCAAACTGTATCCCTTATTTTTGGCGCTGATTCTGATGGTGAAAACTGTTTTGCTCTACCTTTCCTGGTTTTGGCTGTATTGGTCCCTCTGCAGATCAAAAACCTCCAGATTTCTTATGTCTAAGCAATGTTGTAAACAAGGGCGTGACGGGACGTGACGCAAACCAAACTGTATCCCTTATTTTTGGCGCTGATTCTAATGGTGTAAACCGTTTTGCTCTACCTTTCCTGGTTTTGGCTGTATTGGTCCATCTGCAGACCAAAAACCTCCAGATTTCTTGTGTCTAGGCAATTATGTAGAGAAGCGCGTGACGGGGTGTGACGGAAACCAAACTGTATCCCTTATTTTTGGCGCTGATTCTGATGGTGAAAACCGTTTTGCTCTACCTTTCTTGGTTTTGGCTGTATTGGTCCATCAACAGCTCAAATTGGCCCAAAAAAGTGAGATTTTGTCACGCTGGCGTAACGGAGAGTGATGAAAATAAAACTGTATCCCTTATTTTTGGCGCTGATTCTGATGGTGAAAACCGTTTTGCTCTACCTTTCCTGGTTTTGGCTGTATTGGTCCCTCTGCAGATCAAAAACCTCCAGATTTCTTGTGTCTAAGCAATTATGTAGAGAAGTGCGTGACGGGGCGTGACGCAAACCAAACTGTATCCCTTATTTTTGGCGCTGATTTTGATGGTGAAAACCTTTTTGCTCTACCTTTCCTGGTTTTGGCTGTATTGGTCCCTCTGCAGATTAAAAACCTCCAGATTTCTTGTGTCTAAGCAATTATGTAGAGAAGTGCGTGACGGGGCGTGACGCAAACCAAACTGTATGCCTTATTTTTGGCGCTGATTTTGATGGTGAAAACCGTTTTGCTCTACCTTTCCTGCTTTTGGCTGTATTGGTCCCTCTGCAGATCAAAAACCTCCAGATTTCTTGTGTCTAAGCAATTATGTAGAGAAGTGCGTGACGGGGCGTGACGCAAACCAAACTGTATCCCTTATTTTTGGCGCTGATTTTGATGGTGAAAACCGTTTTGCTCTACCTTTCCTGCTTTTGCCTGTATTGGTCCCTCTGCAGATCAAAAACCTCCAGATTTCTTGTGTCTAAGCAATGTTGTAAACAAGGGCGTGACGGGGCGTGACGCAAACCAAACTGTATCCTTCATTTTTGGCGCTGATTCTGATGGTGAAAACCGTTTTGCTCTACCTTTTCTGGTTTTGGCTGTATTGGTCCATCTGCAGACCAAAAACCTCCAGATTTCTTGTGTCTAAGCAATGTTGTAAACAAGGGCGTGACGGGGCGTGACGCAAACCAAACTGTATCCCTTATTTTTGGCGCTGATTCTGATGGTGAAAACTGTTTTTGCTCTACCTTTCCTGGTTTTGGCTGTATTGGTCCCTCTGCAGATCAAAAGCCTCCAGATTTCTTATGTCTAAGCAATGTTGTAAACAAGGGCGTGACGGGACGTGACGCAAACCAAACTGTATCCCTTATTTTTGGCGCTGATTCTGATGGTGAAAACCGTTTTGCTCTACCTTTCTTGGTTATGGCTGTATTGGTCCATCAACAGCTCAAATTGGCCCAAAAAGTGAGATTTTGTCACGCTGGCGTAACGGAGAGTGATGAAAATAAACCTGTATCCCTTATTTTTGGCGCTGATTCTGAAGGTGAAAACCGTTTTGCTCTACCTTTTCTGGTTTTGGCTGTATTGGTCCATCTGCAGACCAAAAACCTCCAGATTTCTTGTGTCTAGGCAATTATGTAGAGAAGCGCGTGACGGGGTGTGACGCAAAGCAAACTGTATCCCTTATTTTTGGCGCTGATTCTGATGGTGAAAACTGTTTTGTTCTACCTTTCTTGGTTTTGGCTGTATTGGTCCATCAACAGCTTAAATTGGCCCAAAAAGTGAGATTTTGTCACACTGGCGTAACGTAGAGTGATGAAAAGAAAACTGTATTCCTTATTTTTGGCGCTGATTCTGATGGTGAAAACCGTTTTTCTCTATCTTGTCTGGTTTTGGCTGTATTGGTCCATCTGCACGGTTCATCTGCAAATAAAACCTCTAGAATCTGGAGTATAGGTCAAATTTTTGGCTATATAGGTCAAATTTTGGGTTGAAAATAAAACTGTATCTCTTATTTTTAGCGCTGATTTGTATAGTGAAAACCGTTTTTCTCTATATGTCCTGGTTTTTTCTGTATTGGTCCATCTGCACGGTCCATCGGCCGTTTAGTCCGTCCCGTGTAGATGACGTCGCATTGAGGTTTAGATGTCATTTCGTCCCACGTCAGCTTTATGAGACAAGCTAAATGCACCTCGCAAAGTCACTGTGAGACAGATTCACGTTGATTTAAGGGTATAACTGTGTAATGGGTTCTTCACGTATGACGTCAGCGACCAAAGAGGGAGGGAGTCTGGCATTTTCTGTTTTTTTCTGACGAAGGCGGAAGTGGTGTAACTTTTTTCCGACGATTTCTGACGGAGGATACAAATCATGGGCTGGCATGGAATTCATACGAGACCAGCTCAGGCCAAGGGTAGTTGGAGAGTGGGTACTTCAATGTTTCGTAGTCACACCCATTTTCCACTGCTACCAGCTGCCCGTACCGCTCGAGCATTGTAGTTCTGAGCCGTTTTTGCGTGATTGCTCATGTCGACTGTTGTTGCTGTCGAGGGGGTTTGGCAATTTCTGACGATTGCAGACGAAGGGAGAGGAGCGTCAGCCATTTTTGGCTATTTCTGTCAAATGGGGAGGGGGTCCGAACACCCTGAAATTAGGCGACTTCATATGTGCGGAACAACCCCTACACAGGATAAATTGGTAAGTCATACACTCTACAAAATACATGGTAGAGTAGGTGAACTAGAACAGTAATTTGGAGGCAACTTTTATATTCATTTCATTTATTTTACCTTTATTATTTTTGCTTTCTTCTATGACCTCCGCCTTTTTGTCCAGACACATTGTCATTGACCAGCTGGCAGATGGTGTGTTTAAATAAAAGAACTCATTAATCCGTTGAATGATCCTGTGGAATAAAATGAAAAAACACTCCAACATATGTTCACTAAATCATTTCATGTTACATTCAATGATATCAGCAGGTCCACGAGTTTAGTGTGGCCTGTAAACCTCTTAGCACTCGACAAACACACCGTCCTTCATTCACAACAAAGGTGTTGTGTCGTAGAAACATCGAATCAACTTTCGTGACAATCTTTTCCATAAATTGCTGCCTTTCTGGAACAAAGGTAATCATTTATGACTGCCCCAGATTTTTCGCATGCACGTTTTCTGTTGTGCGCTCAAAAAAATAAATATGACGCAGGAAAATTGGGTCGTGTATACCGGAAGGCCGCTGACCATCTCATGGTGTTAGCTGACTCGCCCAATGCAGGTAGAAAGGCGGGAAATTACCGTACGGGACCTGTGATTGACGGTAAGTTTCTAGCACCCACAGCCATATAACGTTTTTTTGTTTCTATTTGGAGTTTCCCTTTAAATAATTATTTTTCGAGAGCCTAGGCAGATGCAGGGGGGGGGTAAGATGTCGCACTTGCTCCACTCCCTGATAAGACTATTTGCGCCCCATGAAAGGTCGATGACGTCCTCTGAAACGTCGCTTCCTACCTCCACCCCCTCCCCACATCCCCCAGGATACGAGTATCGGTGCTCCTGGGGCCCTGCAATAGGATTTGGCGCCCACCTGATGGATTTGTATGCCCAAGAGAGCCGGATGGCGCCTCCTAACCATGTGCCCCATCCGCCTCTGACCGGCAATCCTAGATCTGCCAATGTGTGAGAGGCATCGACCCTCGCCGGTTTCCAACTCGCGTGCATGGCGACCTCTATCCGTCAGCTGCGCCATCTATACTATACAGCAGCGCTATCCCACTGCTTGAGAGCCGCAGCTCCGAGATTGAGAGAGGAAGTCATCATCTAGTGGAAGAATCGCATTCAGTACGTTTCTCCACCATGGTAAGTCGTCTTTCTTGGGATTTCCGACACCAGTATAATATACTCGTTCATTTAACAATGCTTAATTTAGACCGTAGCTGTTAACCCATCATCGCGTGAGGCTCCGACCGGAACCCCTCGTTTTTTCGCGAATGATTCTGCGTCGGTTCAAGTGAGACGCGCGCCACTTTACACGCCAGTCTCCACCGACTGTTGTCATAGGTTATCAAAGTGATCACGCTGGAAGTGTGCAAGTTGACGTTCCTCTCATTTAAATTGGTTTGGAACCATTCGCGAAAAAACCCAGGCAGTGAAGGTTAAAAATAAGTTATGCAATCGACATAAGCAATGCACTCATAAGCTATCGGTAAGTAGGTATCTGCTGGGTTAAGGTTTGAGAAACTTGCTGCTTTTTATGCAACGCAATTCTGAATACGACATTACTTTGCAGATTATTTCGGGTGAAACACGGCGCATATCTGCACGTTCAATGAAACAATGAAACTGGGCCCATATTTCTGTTTGGAAAGTTTTAGACCACTGAACTCAAAGAAAAAGTTATATAACCATGTACCACTCACTGAGCTTGTTAACGTAAATTCTAAACCTCAAAAACAACTCATAGTTGTATAAGCATCCCGCTAGGTAGGTATATTTCTAAGCTTAAGGCATAAACACGCTTCGCGCTCCCTTCATCACAGGTATACTTAGTCACGGAAAGTAGCGTCACCTATGACGGCGAGCTAACAGTTCAGTCAAATTCCACCAGGTTGGATAACATACGGTCAATGAGCTGAGAAAACTAAAAGGAGCAAGATGCAGTTGCGAGAAGACCAGTGACAGATCCAGGGGGATGGCTAGGGGGCTCAAGCCCCCCCCCCCCCATGTCCGAGTCCCTATAGTTAATGCATAGGCGAGGGGCTGCCCGAGGTACTGGCGGGTGAGCCACGAGCCCCCAAGCCCCCCCGCTCTCCGAAATGAATTCCTGGATCAGTCACTGGAGAAGATACCCTGGTTTTCTTTATTCGTGTTATGCCTGCATCCAGGAATTTTTATCCATTAGAATGACACATGATGCTAATGAGCTGGGATAAGTTGGAAGCCTTTGGCTGCATCGGGGATAATTATAACGGCACACAACGGGAAAAGGAGTGGCGTAAGTCAGTCTTTCCGAGTTATTTCCGTGAAAGCTTAATAGGTGCCCTATTCTATTTATTTTCTCCTGCAAAACACATCAGGGGTGTCTCTTGACTTATGAGGAGCGCTACGTGTCGAGGCCATAAAAACCTGCCAGTTTTTTATTTACAGGGTGCCACTGAAAGCTTAAAATGACTCCTCCACCTCCCAATTCTGAAATCCTTTCTTTCAATTCTAGAAGTGCTTCCACGGAAGTGGAACATACGTAAATTTGTGTATAGCTGATGTGGGAAATGAATGCATTGCACCAGTTTAATCACGCCTGTCACTTCATCCCCCGTTTGGTTATTTTAGGGTGGCTGACCTTTGTGTGAACGATACCCCTTGAAATGGCAAGCCCTTTCTTTCCAAATTTCTGGTTACGATTCTGTACCCTATTCTATGCGCTAGCCCCCATATTTTCGGAGTTAGAGGGGGGCGGGCAATCGATGCTCCCCGGTGAGCCGAAGGTGGCGCCGGACTCCCGGTGGGGCGCGGGTTAACACGCGCATTGACGGGGGGCGGGTACCCGCCCCCCTCGGGTTTTTCGGAGATAGCAGAAAAACGGCGGCGCGTAGCGCCGCCGTACTTGGTATACCTTTTCCCTCATCATTTTTACAACTTCTGTGAAAATTTTAAGGTTAGGTCATCTCAGGTCAGGTCACCATTACAGGTCAAGTGACCCGACCTCAAAAAAAGTTTAAGATAGCATAAGTCGGAGCAGGGTGAACTTATCCGATTGAAACTCATATCACATAATGGCCCCACCGAGTTCTCTAAAATATGTTCCGGTATTTTTGATATCGATGACCTAAGGTCAGGTACGAGGCATGACCTCTCCATTGGAAATACATGGGAAAAATGGTTTTTACGAAATAACTCAGTAACGGATGGTGATAGAGCATTTATTTTAGCTGCATTAGACTCGCCTGGGCTTTGCGGTTCTAATGATATGCATTTTATATAATTTGACCCTGACCTGACCTCAGGTCAGGTCAAATCCTTGATTTGACCTAGCAAGGTCAAATTATATATCATTCGATTCGGCTTGCTAAGAGGATTCATATAGTTTAAGTCGTTTTGCTCTATCTTTACTTGTTCAGATTTAATGGCCGAAAAACTGAATTTACATGTTATCCCTATGACGGGCATGTTTTGACCTCTCGTGACCTTAAATGTGACCTGACAAAAAAATGGTTCAAATGTTTTCGATGGAGAAGTGGATGGGCAGCCCAACACCGTTTACCGTTTTTCGCTACCTACCGTGGTTCTCGAGATCTTAGGGGGCGGGTACCCGCCCCCGTCAATGCGAAGGTGGCTCAGACCCCCGTCAATGCGCGTGTTAAAGCTAATTGTGATATGCAGAAATGAAAAAAACAAATACTGAATCCACAATACGTCTTTATCTCTTGTACCAAGCTTGAATAAATTCCTTATATTTTTTTGATTTAACGGCACACCAATTGCTGAGATCACATAGCGTCAGAGGGGGAAGGGGAATGAGCTAGACTTGAGGTAAAGCAGGGTGCCAAATTCTGCCTCTGGGTGGGCTCGAACCCACGATATCCTGCACATACAGAATGCCGTAAACCGAGCCGAGAGCGCACGCTAACCGACTGCACCACCCAGTCCCTCGAACAATTTCCTTTGACGTGCGAGAAAAGAATAAGAGTGAAAAAGGCCACAACCAGGCTGACTTAGAGAAACCCTCTTATCATTACAAAGAAATAACTGAACAAGTAGGCTCAAAACAAAGTGAAGTGTTGCCATGGCTTTTGCTGCACCAGGCAATATGAATCATTTGCAACATGGTCTTGTTAGGTCACGGTGACCTTTGCTTTGGGTCAAGATGGTCAATCTGCACGAATAAGTATTTTGTAGAAAATAATATTAGTTAGTATGTACCAGTATGTAAGACGCATCTCTTGGTTATACCCAGGCGGACCTTTCTAATTCGAAATGACAAGTGATGGTTGGCTTAAATTTTACTGGATGCCTAATGGTTATTTCCAAACGCAAAAGCGAGGGAATTGCACACAGTCCAGCGGCGATAAGTAAATTCCTTATTTACTACAAATGAACCTGGAACATTATATACAAAATTCGAGAGGAAAATAATGCCGTAAAAATTGATATAATTCATTTCTTTGGAGTTTCTGAAGAAGTTAATTGTTTGGAGTTATGGTCCGGAACTATATCTAGGTATGTATTTACAATGGTATGCAGTCGCAGCCAAAAAACGGTAGCTTTATAGGCTCAGCACCTTCCACCCGGAGATATATGCTCTTCAATCACTGAAGCTCTCCAAAATATTAACTCAAGTGTTGCAAGGTATGAGGGAAACGCACACCCCTAGTATGTAGGGTACCAGTTGTACTTCAGAATTTGCTACACAGGGGCCAAAAAGTGTTCAGTGTGTCACCATGGAAAATTTCAAACCATAAATGTGTTACCAGCCCAGGTTGCAAAGTGTGGCACATTTTGCGTTAGAAGGATACCAATGGATACTCCTAGACCATCCCAGTTGTTGAAAAACATTGCGAACACAAATTAGAGGTGGCAATTGTGACGATTTGTTCCGTTATTGGTCTAGAGGAAACATGTCGGCTAACTTTTGTCACCCTGCCCGCCTTGGGTAGTCACCATTTAGAATGCCAAAATGGTAGGTTTTTCGACCCCTGTTGCTACATTAAATTATAATTATGCAGCTACCCAATGGTGCCCATTTCATTTATTTACGGCAGTCAATGGCAGTTGTAAGCTCGCCAACAGCGTTAGTACGATCTAGTCGTGTCGTATTAAAATTGTTCCACTAAGTTAGGGGAGACCTCGTGGACGCTTCTCGTCCGCTGGGTGTACCCAGCCTTTGGCACTTGACACTAACTATAATGAGTGTCAAGATTGAATGTATGCGCATTGTTTCTGTAGCTCGAGCGGTGGCCTCAATCCTCCAGAATGGCATGCACTGTTTTCATGCGCGCCGGGCGCTCGGGCATGTCTGTTTGTGCGGTAAAGTCTGGTGGCACTCATGTTTGAAAGTTGGACTCTGGCAGCCATCTGTTTTCTGACAACCCCCTTCTTCTCAAGGCGTCATTGTGCCTCAGGGGGTCAGAGGTGTGCTGATAGGTTCAGCTGCCAGACAGAAAGTATGAAGATAAAGGAATGTGACTCATATCTCCACGACGAGCCATATCATCCAGAATCATGAATGTTTTCGAACGTTTTCCGAGTTAAACATAGCCTAAACATACTATAAGCAAAGAACAAAGCTGAACAAGCGTTCAGTATCACATACAAGAAATGTTTTCACTTCTGCTCGAGTCAGCCACATCATGCTCGGCTGAATGATGCGCGGAACAGTAGTTGGATTGTGGAGTGCGTGCTGCTCGGCGACTGCAATGACTAATGTTCCACCGGCCAACACTGCAGGCTTCGATTATTTGACAAAGCGAGCCTGTCGGTCGGAAGCTATAGATGATGACTGAGAACACAGTGGCGCGGACGGCTGGTTTATTGATTGTTGGTCTCTGTAGAAACAGTCGGCTGTCGTCAGGTAGGTGGTGTTGGCTCCTGACGATGTCACATCCCAGCCCAGACCAGCATGTCGGCCGTGACTTGTCCCGAGTGAAAATGACTGAGATGGTAACGCAGACTGAGAATGAAACCGGTGAAGCTATCTCTTGCCTATATCAGCCAAAACTTTAGGATGGGGATTGCTATTTGTTAAGCTATACATGTCCTGACGGTAGCTTGATTCAGTACAGATCCCGCGTTAGATGCAGGGTTTGATCGGTTTATCATTTTTGTCTAAGTAATGTGGGTAGAATTGTGGAAGGATGCCGTGGTGTCTTTTGTCTTCACCCGCTAACATAAAAAAATGATTACATTCCAATGTTGCCGTCGTTACGTTTTCGAATGGTGAGTGACATGCATAAAATAGTCAAGAGGTTTGCAGTCTGGTTTCCTGAACACTTGCAAGGCATTGCTGACTAAATAAACTTCAGTGCTGTTACAGGCTCCCTAGATATCCATGACGCTTGGGTGGATGTCACCTCCATCCCCCTCCTACCCATCTCACCAACCACCGGGAGCGCGCTAGCAGAGTCCATGGATTCAGTCTATAGAACGTCATTGATCGAATTTCTGAATATACATCCAATCTGATCCACGGAAATAAAAATGGATTGGATTAGACATACAATTCGGTGAGTCTCGATCTCGCCACAGAACTAGACTGAATTTGTTGATTTAGTCCTATCGTTTGAACATGAATAGGATTGGATCGCAGATGGCGGTATGCAGACGGATTAGACTATAGCTGTCGGAAAAGTTTCGGATGCAGACCGAACTGAACCTGAATTATTTTTGCCACGACTCACCTACCTCGCTCCAGCTAGTGTCCAAAACACAGCAGCCTTGTGGTGGTCGAGGGAGTAAAACGACCAAACGGTAGTAAACGTGTTTTTCTGTATGTTTTGGACTGGTCAGGTGAGGGTGGGAATCCCCCTGGGGCCGTTCCTGGCTGCAGCTGCACGTTCGTCCGGGAGTCGCGGCTCGTCGATGGCAGGCTGACAGGACAGCCATCCCCGACCCCGGCCGGTGGCTCCACCTACACAGGCTCCGGCCGCAGGAGCGAGCCAACCTCGGACAGATGGGGACCTTCATATTTGTGTCGTGCCTATCTGACCTGAACTAAAATCAATCGAACTTTTTAGGAATATTTATTGTAGACTCGCTTCGATTCAACTGGCCGATTACCTGCGGGTTTAACCCTCACCCCACCGGGGGAAGGTGGCCCCTCTAAGGTCTTTCCGGGATAGCAGAAAAACGATGAGGCGCAGCACCGCGGTTGAGGGCTCTACCTCTCACTGCATCATTTTCCCACCATCCCTGAAATTTTTACCCCGGGTCACCCAAGGTCAGGTCACCAGACGAGGTCAACCAAGGTCACCTCACTTAAACTTTAGAGCTCTGTAATAATAATAATTTTGGGGGCTTATCGACGCACCAACTGCCAGGGTCATATGGCGTCGCCAACTCTTTCCCTGTTGGAAGGGTTTCTCGGAGCCAGCTTGCTCCTTGTTCAGTAGAGCTCTGTAACAGCTACATTTCGAAGTCGATCGATTTGAAACTTCCTACACTCCATGACCCCTCCAGGGTCTACAAGGTGTATATCCGGCATTTTCGATTTCGTGCCCTGAGGTCAGGTCACGAGGTGACCTCTCTCATTGAAAAAGCATGGGAAAAGCTGTCTTATGATTTAAAAGTCTCAAAACGATTGAAAATGCTCAGCTTGATCAGAAAAGCGTTCTTGGACACCTTTTTACGGATTCCAGGGGCCATGTTTGCCCTTTGACCTCTACATGGTCACCCAAGGTCACCAGGGGTCAAAAACAGTATTTTTACAATTTCCTTTGATCTAATCAAGCTAGAGCGCTGAAACAAGCACTATCGTGTTTGTCTTGTCACTGGCTTTCATTTGATATACGGCAAGGTCACTTTCTGACCTTTCGTGACCTCAGGTCATATTAGGTCACGAGGTGAACTCTAGAGGTCAAACCACTG
Organism: Lepas anatifera; assembly: GCA_034440635.1. NCBI lineage: Eukaryota > Metazoa > Arthropoda > Thecostraca > Lepadidae > Lepas > Lepas anatifera. The sequence goes on along the minus strand of JAOTON010000231.1, from coordinate 1,756,835 downwards.
GCGGAGGTCTTTACGTTTCACATAACGGAAAAAGTACTGGAAATTTACTATCAAATGTACTTTACCAGTCCTCAATAGCTCTAATGGCATAAGAGTTATGCCCAGTTTGCTTAAGCATTGCATATTTGAGTGAAAATAGCCGATCTTGACCTAATTTGACCTCTGGAGGTCAAACCATTGACCTGAGCACTAAAATATGTAAAGTAATTTCTTACTGAATTCACACGAGCCTTCTAGTGCACTTTGCAGATTTCGCTAACGCCCATATTTTCGGAGTTAGAGGGGGCCATCGATGCCCCCCGTGGGCGAAGGTGGCGCCGGACCCCGGTGGGGCGCGGGTTAAAGTGCTATGGATATCCCACGTCGTTCGTCTCAGTACGCACTATTCGAGTAATTGCCGTCTTCAGGCTTCCATAAAATTGGTCGCGTACAAAGTTAATCCAATCAATGCTGCGTGCTTCCCATGTAACATGCGCAGGTTAAGAAACATTAGTTTCTTAACCTGCACATGTTATCGAAATGACATGATAAGTGGATGAGAATGAATTACATAAATATAGAGGACTTCTCCACTAGTGAAAATGAAAAAACGTTCGGAGCTTTCGGCTATATTTTATCAGCCTTCGTCAGCGAGTGGTCGGATCGATCGGTGGACATCGGAAGACAAGATACGTTGCAAAAATTATATCACAAGTTCAAAAAGGATTCCAAGGAAACGTGCATGATTAAGAAAAGTTACCTACCTGAAGAACATTTTAGTAACAACGCAAATTCTCTTATTTTGATATTCAACGATTACAGGTGGCTTACACAGTACAGCATAATAATGGTAGGTACTTAACACACATTTTATGCTAGTTTAAAAATGCTAATGGTTAGTAAATAGCTAAAAAGAGAATATAAAATTCATTGCAACATCATAGTTAATAAAACTAGCAACAAGTATCTAATAATAACGGTAGGTACTTCATACATTAAATACTAGTACACGTGTCAATATTAAGCAAAAAGCTACAAACATATATAAAAGTTAAGAAACACATCCTGCCATCCTATATATCACTAAAAATATAAATATAAAAATATAATACAAATACAATATATGACAATCCTATAATAATAATAAAAAAACTAGCTGATCACAAACATATGTTACAGTTATCGAAAAACTATTTAGGGCTGCAGCTATGTATGATGGGAAGCCACCTGTCGTGAAACCTGCTCCCAGAGTTCCGGTTGATGTTGGCGTCGTTCGGTGATGTCAGTACCGTCTCACGACGGCCAGCAGTGCGGATGTAAGCGGACTCTAGGAGCAGGCGTTGATGGTAGTTGGTGGCGTGGTCCAGGAATTGGGCTTGGTCAAAGTGAGGGGTGCAGGTCCGGTGGGTGCTGAAAGCTGAGGTGTTGGCTTTGACCGATTGCTTCCTCTCCAGCTTTCCCTGTGTTCTTTTACTCTTGTTTGCAGTTCTCGGTCGGTTTCTCCGATGTAGGTGACGGGCTTTGCATTCACTGAGCATGAACATTGTATACTGTAAATGATGTTTGAGTTCTGTTCTTTAGGTAGGTGATGTTTGGCCTTGCTGCAGAGGATGCTGGAGATGGTTCGTTGTGGTCTTGACACCAGCTGTACGCCGATTGCCCGACTTGCACGTTTTAACTGGCAAAACGATGGCCCTGTAAAAGATACCGAAAACCGGACTGGAAGAGACTGGTTAATCGACCCCGCTGGGGCGGGAGGGCACGGGCCTTGAGCTTGATGTCCTCAGCGGTTTTGGTGATGGTGGACTTGATTGTAGTTAGTGGGTATCCGTTCTGCTGGAACTTTTCTTTGACGAATAACAGCTCCTTCTCTCGGTCCTTGACAGTGCTGCAGCATCTGCCCTGAGAGCAGCATAAACGTGACATCTGAACTGGAAAAGACCGACATCTCGCATTTTTGGACATCGATATAAAAAGAGGAGAAGACCGATTCATCACCAAGGTGTACCGCAAGGACTGCGCCACAAACCAGGTCGTCCCTTTCCAGTCTTTCACAGAACCTCGGTACCTCACAGTGGCCATTCGAGCAGACACCATCAGAGCCTACAGATACTGCAGCACTGTCAAGGACCGAGAGAAGGAGCTGTTATTCGTCAAAGAAAAGTTCCAGCAGAACGGATACCCACTAACTACAATCAAGTCCACCATCACCAAAACCGCTGAGGACATCAAGCTCAAGGCCCGTGCCCTCCCCGCCCCAGCGGGGTCGAACAACCAGTCTCTTCCAGTCCGGTTTTCGGTATCTTTTACAGGACCATCGTTTTACCAGTTAAAACGTGCAAGTCGGGCAATCGGCGTAGAGCTGGTGTCAAGACCACAACGAACTATCTCCAGCATCCTCTGCAGCAAGGCCAAACATCACCTACCTAAAGAACAGAACTCAAAGATCATTTACAGTATACAATGTTCATGCTCAGTGAATGGCAAGCCCGTCACCTACATCGGAGAAACCGACCGAGAACTGCAAACAAGAGTAAAAGAACACAGGGAAAGCTGGAGAGGAAGCAATCGGTCAAAAGCCAACACCTCAGCTTTCAGCACCCACCGGACCTGCACCCCTCACTTTGACCAAGCCCAAATCCTGGACCACGCCACCAACCACCATCAACGCCTGCTCCTAGAGTCCGCTTACATCCGCACTGCTGGCCGTCGTGAGACGGTACTGACGTCACCGAACGACGCCAACATCAACCGGAACTCTGGGAGCAGGTTTCACGACAGGTGGCTTCCCATCATACATAGCTGCAGCCCTAAATAGTTTTTCGATAACTGTAACATATGTTTGTGATCAACTAGTTTTTTATTATTGTTATAGGATTGTCATATATTGTATTTGTATTATATTTTTTATATTTATATTTTTAGTGATATATAGGATGGCAGGATGTGTTTCTTAACTTTTATATATTTTTGTAGCTTTTTACTTAATATTGACACGTGTACTAGTATTTAATGTATGAAGTACCTACCGTTATTATTAGATACTTGTTGCTGGTTTTATTAACTATGATGTTGCAATGAATTTTATATTCTCTTTTTTAGCTATTTACTAACCATTAGCATTTTTAAACTAGCATATAATGTGTGTTAAGTACCTACCATTATTATGCTGTACTGTGTAAGCCACCTGTAATCGTTGAATATCAAAATATGAGAATTTGCGTTGTTACTAAAATGTTCTTCAGGTAGGTAACTTTTCTTAATCATGCACGTTTCCTTGGAATCCTTTTTGAACTTGTGATATAATTTTTGCAACGTATCTTGTCTTCCGATGTCCACCGATCGATCCGACCACTCGCTGACGAAGGCTGATAAAATATAGCCGAAAGCTCCGAACGTTTTTCATTTTCACTAGTGGAGAAATCCTCTATATTTATGTAATTCATTCTCATCCACTTATCATGTCATTTCGACAACATGTGCAGGTTAAGAAACTAATGTTTCTTAACCTGCGCATGTTACATGGGAAGTCTACTTAATTAGTCTACTTAATAATAATAAGAATTGCACGCAACCCCATCCCTGGTAGATCTAATGCAGATGCAAGCGGGTATGGTCCCACTCTAGCTAAACGGGCTATGCACCTCTTCCCAGGCTCCTTCATCCACCAGTCAGACCTCTCACACATAAAACACTGGCTAAAAGTCTACATAAAAATCAGGGACCGTAGATTCCATTTTCGAGCGGGCGTGCAAGATCTTCGGGAGGGGGGCGCCTTTTTCTGTCCAAGAGGCACCTCTGGTTTTGATATTCAAGGGCGCCTAGGCTATCTTGGGAGGCGCCTTTGATCCGTTGGGGGGCGCATTTTTCTGTCCAGGGGGCACCTGTGCTAACCATTGGGCGCCTATGCTATCCAGGCGCGCCGTTACTCTTCTAAGGGGGCGCCTTTTCCTGTACAGGGGGCGCCTCTGCTGTCCAGGGGGTGTCATGACTATCCAAGGGTACCTATGCTATCCAGAAGGGGCGAATTTTCTTCCCTGGGGGTGCCTATTTGCTCTCGATGGGGTGGCTTTGATGACAGGGGGGTGCCATTCATATGTGAAAGTAGCTTTATTTCACACAGAAGGTCTTACCTATTCAGGCAGACGGTGTTTAGGCTTGGTTTTCTCTTGTACGCCCGGGGGGCGCCGGTCACATTCAGGGGGCGCCGGAAAAATCCGGGGAGGCGCCTCCCCAGACCAAGCCAAAATCAAGTGCTGCTCGTTAGACCTGGTATTCTGGTTCCAGAGAACCACACAGGCTGCTCGTCAAACTTGGTATTCTGCTTCCAGAGAACCACACAGTCTGCCCTTCAGACCCGGTATACTGGTTTCGGAGAAACGTAAAGGCTGCCCTTCAGACCTGGTATACTGGTTTCGGAGAATTGTACAGCCTGCCCCTTATTCCTGGTATACTGGTTTCGGAGAACCGTATACAGGCTGCTTATTAGGCCCGGTGTACTGGTTCATGGCACACGCCAAAAGTGGTTTGTTTTGGCACGTTTCGTTGCCCTAGATGTCTAAGTAGATATTTTTCTGAGTGCAGCATGGGAGAAAAGCAGCTAAGCCATATTTGTTACATAGCGCCAGATCCAAAAAACCACAGCCCGCCCTCAGCCCTTCCCAAGTCAGCATAGGTTTTGTCGTTCTTCCAAAAAAGTTACATCGCGCTCCATGGAGCTTTGTTTAGGGGGCTTATGGGGGGCGGATGCACCTTTCCTGCTAAGATTGATTTCCTGTCCTTGCAGTGAGTCCTGCTCATTTTCGCCCCAAAAATTGGGGTCCATTGCAATTACCTGCTATTCTAGAACGTGTCGAACCACTGGTTTGCGTCTAATTCGAGCTGTGGCCTTGTATTTTTGGCCACTGCATGTTGAAACGAGATTCCGCTTGGAGCTTAGGAATTTTTATAAAGATATTGCTTTTCAATTCCTGAAAAAGCAAAGTCGCCAGTACTCCGGAGTCGATATCGGCGGGCGTGCCTCAGCTGCCCAGCTTATCTGGCGGGCTCCCGCTGCTTGGTTTATGCACGTGCCGACCGCAGAGGACGTATCGTGCCAGATCAGTCTCAATTATGGCCATTCAATCATTCAGGGATACAATTTAGCAACACTGTTGAGAGATATCATGTGACTATTTGTAGTGGTGAAATGACAAGTGAACGGAAAATGATTTTTTTGCGATTAATATGGGGGAGGGTGAAAGAACCGGAAGAAAGCCGCACCTATCCTCGAACTCTGCCGAAACGAGCCACTTGCAGTTGAAGCAAAAGCAGCGTCAAATGACCCTGTCACTGAAACATGACGGACATACACCAAGACTGTGATTCAAGTGGACATAATACATGTTTCATTAGTTGTCTCCAACCGAGAGATGGCGCCTCGTTGACGGGTGATAGCTGTAAAAACTGGACCCACAGTCCATTTACACACCGGTAAAAACTGGCTAAGATGTATTTGTTAATGGCTCACCTTAGCTTGACATGCTAGTCAGGCCAGGCATACACTTAAGTGGAGGTCCAGAGGTGACGGTAGGGTGAAAGGAGGTATGTTACTGATAAACGGGAGGGGAAACTTCCCAAGCCGGAGTTATTGTAAAATGTAGCTAACTTTCTGTAACTTTTTTCCAATTTTCGTCAATGTGTGAAGAATGTTCCACATATGTGTTTTCATTCATTTATGTTATGACGAACCAAGTATCTGCTGTAGAAAAAAGCGGATACATCTAAGCAATATGCAGAATTCCACGCCGAAAAACAATTAGACATCCTTCACTGACTCACGTCATGTGTGTCGTAAAGCTTACAACAATGCAGTCTGAACATCGGAGTGAATAAGTCAATGTTGTGTTGTTGCATGCTTGTCCGCCATCCAGCTCGTGATGGCTGTTGCTCAGAGCCGACAACATAATCATACAGGTGTTGGCTAATTTGTAACGCTGCGCCGCCGCCGTCCGCCGCTGTGGCATGGGCAGTAACGTGGCCAGCAGTGGTGGTTTACGTCCATTAAGAAGCGGAAAAGGTGTCTGGCATGCTAGTTTACCCGCAGGGTATACGGATAAACATTACCGCACAACACAGCCGACAAAGATACGAACGGTCTAACGATCACGAACTACACATGTTCTCGGTGTACAGACTGTTCTTGTGTCGGTATTCGGTATGGTTGGAATGATCCTGCGTCCATTTTACGCTGTGCTCGCGGGGAGTGATTATGGATGTGACGCTAATTCCCGGCTATTTGGCGCACAGTGTGGCAGCCATTGCGCTGAGCCGGACAAAACAGCGTGCCGGCGCCATAGCAGCAAGGCCCGCGGCCGAGACCCACCCTGTAATCAGAGATGAGGAACTGCATGCCCAAGACGAAAGAAGAATGACCGGTTAGGTGGGCTAGAACACAATGAAGACCCAGATTTCCCAAAGAAATTGTGGTAATATCTGCTCTGTATTTAGGCAATAGATCTTAAACATATCAATACAAAATGTAAGTGATTGTTTGATATATTTCTATAGAATAATTGAGCAACGCATCAGTGGACGCCGGACGCTCCACTGTGGCACACCACATAAGACAGACCAGTCTCGAGGGACCCGATTCGGAGAGAAGGTGCCGAGAGGGGCCGGGCCCTCAGGGGGTGTCGGTGCGGCGCGCCGCATCAGGAATGCTAATGGAGGACGCATGTCACGGGCGACGAAGCCTGAGGCTAGTGGCAAAGCGTATCAACAAGGCCGAATCATCTACACAGCTTGCAACTAGTGTGTTCCGAAGTCTAATCTTATGTCCTACCGATAAAGCACTGAAGTGTCCGAACATATATCACGGTTTGAAACATTGAATAATTATTTTAGACTCAAAGTCTACAGCCCTCGTTTAGTGTCAGGCTAAGAAAGAAACTACTTGTTTGCATTGCTTCTGACATATCACACAATTTTGAATGACGCGGCTTTTCCGACGCACTGTTGTGCTGACTAGTGTCTTACACGTAGCTTAAGCAAAATAGTTTTGTCACTTCCCACGTCTCCCTTGGCTGAAGTACTTGTGGGCAACATCCGAATGTTTCTTCCCTGAAGCATGAATAGTGTTAAGTACTTGTTGGGTACATTCGAATGTTTCTTCCCTGAAACATCACTTCTGTTTCCGCTGACCCAAAATTTCTAGAAGACGTCAGTAAATCTTCCGATGGAACTAGCAGGTCCCCATAAGAAAAGAATATTCAAAAACATTTCCATCTGTCCCACTTGAATTTTCAAGTTGATGGTGAAGTGACATCGGTGTCAGTCTTTAATAGTAGGTATATACCTACGGTGGTAAGAGGCGGCGCGGGCCCGCCTCCGTGCAAAAATATGCAATTTTGGTATCCATATGAAAAATACCTTCCATATGCGCCACGAATTTGCGACTTCATTCCTTAGAAAAAGGGAAATTAATTATCGTACAACCATCGGAAGAACCATGTTAAAAGCAGCTAGGTAAACTAACAAGTTTAAGCTAATCTGACAAAGTAACGTAATCTCGGGCTTGTATTTTTTATTTCAGAATTTATGTTGTTATCACCACAACCTTCTTCATAAAGCAAAATTTCGGTATGAAATATGGAAATCACAGAAATACTCGGTGAATGCCCAGTGCGCAGTCCCCATACAGATAGAGAAATCATCACAAATGGCCCGTTGGTAATTATTAACTCGCACCCTACCGGGGGTCCGGCGCCACCTTCACTCCACCGGGGGCCATCGATGCCCCCCTCTAACTCCAAAAATATGTCGGCTAGCACAAATCTGCGAAGTGCGTTAGAAAGCTCGCGTAAATTCAGTACGAATTTACTTCCATGTTTAAGCGCTCAGGTCAATGGTTGGACCTCCAAAAGTCAAGTTAGGTCACGATAGGCTATTGTCACTAAGATATGAAATGCTTAGGAAAACTGGGCATACCTCTTATGCCATTAGAGCTATTGAAATCTGGTAAAGTTCATTTGATAGGAAAGAATCAGACCTTTTTCCGCTATGCGGAACGTAATGACCTCCCGCCAGTGGTTTGACCTTCAGAGGTCACCTCGTGAACTAATATGACCTGAGGTCACGAAAGGTCAGAGAGTGACCTTGCCGTATATCATAGGAAAGCCAGTAACGAGACATACACGATTATGTTTGATCCAGCGCTCTAGCTTAATTAGATAAAAAGGTATTGTTGAAATACTGTTTTTGACCCCTTGTGACCTTGGATGACCTCGGAAAGGTTAGAGGGAAAATATAGCCCCTGGGATCCGTGAAAGAGTGTCCAAGAACGCTTTTCTGAGTAAGCTGAGCACTTGTGATTGTTTTTGTTTTACTTTTAGATCATAATGTTATTGCAATGGGAGAGGTCACCTCGTGACCTGACCTCACGTCACGAAATCGAAAAATCCCGGATATGCATTATTTAGATCTTGAAAGGGTCATGAATTGTAAGAAGTTCCAAATCGATCGACTTAGAAATGTATCTCTTATAGAGTTCGAAAGTTGAAGTGATGTGACCTTGGTTGATCTCGCCTGGTGACCTTACCTTGGGTGAACCAGGTAAAAAATTTCAGGGATGGTGGAAAAAATGATGCAGCGAGAAAGAGAGAGAGCCATCAACCGCAGTTCCGCGCCTCATCGTCTTTCTGTTATTCTGAAAAACCTTAGATGGGCATCGATAGCCCCGGTGGGGCGAGGGTTGAAGCTTGTGAGAAGTGTAACATTAAAGGGAATGTGGCACCTTCATAACGTGATTTTAACTGAGATAGCCAAGTTGTAAAGCAAGTCGGAAAACCTGGTACTCGATGTATCATTTGTCTTGAAACTCGATATTTCCGTAGAAAAATGCTAAAACCTACCTGACACCAAACCCCTCATCAACCCTTCGCCGGGCGGCCATTGTTGTGAGCTGCTGGTGTGACGACATATGCTGACGTCACGATGAGCATCATCCAATCGAAGCCCTTGAAGCATTTCAAGTATGGTAGTGGTTGTCAGATCGTGGCATCATCCACAGGCTGATATTTATTTCTTTTTCTAGAGGAGTATTTTAAAAATCAAAATATTGAGCTTATTGTACATTTTTAGAGAAATCGTGAGTGGTTTCATTATTTTCGGCTAAAAGTACGCCTAATTGCACTGAATTCCAGGATTCGACCAAGGTGCCACATTCCCTTTAAGCTAGGTAATGATGACTTACCTAGACTAGAAAGGATTGTCCTACACATAAAATGGTAAAATTAGAGTTAGACAGACAGAGAGTTAGACCAGTTAGAGCTCCCCGTCCAGTAGGAATACTTACCTGGCGTTATAGGTGCCCAATGGCCCAAATATTAACCGCATCTACAACGAGCAATGATGATGAGACCTCTGCCCATCTAAGACCAGCGCCAAATAAAAGCCTTTTCATGATATCAGCTGTGATCTGGGCCCTTCGGGCTGTTCCACAGACTAATACCTTGTCACGTGAGTTTCGTTGGAAATCTTCCAAAAGAGCTTGGGTTCAACGTTTCCATGAGCCCTAACCATCTAGTTCAAACAATGTGATACAACGGATGCATTATCATTTGCAACGCGTGCACCCACTTCCACTCGATCCTGCACATTGAATACCCAGCAGTGTGTTTTTGTTTTTGTTTGCAGCTGGTGCGCTGTATTTGTCTACATGAAGCCCTGTATTAGCACATATATTTCACCGAAGGAATTTTTGCAAGAAGACTGATACTTTTATAATAACAAATATCCAAAACGCTCACCGAATTTTTGCAGATTCCATACGTAACTATCATAAGGGATTCAATAAAAAGTATTATCCCTGCGTTTAATTTCATTTTTGAATACAGAACAAGGTTCACTTTCTGCGCTTTTCTTTATTCACTGGGGTCTTTTGTTTTTGCTGTGGTGTTCATGCAAGCAACCGAAGACAGAGCAAAAGGACAAAGCAAGCTCTGGAGCACTGGGAAGGTCAAAGCAGGTTTTGAATCATGGAGACGGAATAGGGTTCTTCAAGGACTTTAAGGGGAGGTTATCGGGGGCACGGTCCTTATGACGGTTGGGTTAATAAGTGTTTTAATGTGCAGGTGGGTCGATATTGATATATATGCAGCCAGTGTTTTATGCTTGGATTGATACTGTCCTGGATTATGAAATTGATACTTAATGGGCGGTGCAAAAATACTCTAGCAGCCAGCACTCGATTTCATATTAATGATAATACCATTTCCTCTTAATTCAGGAGTATAGACCGTCAGACGTGTCAGATCATGTCAGGGTGTTGACCAGCAAACACCAAACAGAAAAGGCACTGATTCTCCATGTTGGACAGAAGGTACGTCTATTACATTAACCCTCACCCCACCGGGGGGCATCGATGGCCCCCTAAGGTTTTTTTCGGGATAGAAAAAAACGACGCGGTGCAGCGCCGCGGGTTGGGGGCTCTATCTCGCACCCCATCATTTTCCCATCATCCCTGAATTTTTTTGTACTCCGGGTCACCCAAGGTCAGGTCACCAGGCGAGGTCAACCAAGGTCACCTCACTTAAACTTTTGAGCTCTATAAGAGCTATATTTCTTAGTCTATCGATTTGAAACTTCCTACACTTTATGACCCCTCCAGGGTCTACAAGGTGTATATCTGAGATTTTTCGATTTTGTGACCTGAGGTCAGGAGACGAGGTAAATTCTCCTATTAAAAAGGATGGGGAAAAGCTGTCTTATGATCTAAAAGTCACAAAAATGCTCAGCTTGCTCAGAAAAGCGTTCTTGAATACCCTTCTACGGATCCCAGGGCCTATATTTTTCCTTTGACCTCTCTGAGATCATCCAAGGTCACGAGGGGTCAACAAACAGTATTTTGACGCTAGCTTTTGACCTAATTAAGCTAAGCTAGAACGCTGAATCAAACACCATCGTGTATGGCTCGTCACTGGCTTACATTTGATATACAACAATGCCACCTTCTGACCTTTTGTAACCCCAGGTCATATTAGGTTACAAGGTAACCTCTGGAGGTCAAACCACTGGTGCGAGGCTATTATGTTTCGCATAGCGGAAAAAGGTCTGGCATTTTCCTATCAAATGTACTTTACGAGATCTCAATAGCTTTAATGGCATAAGAGTTTTGCCCAGTTTTCTTAAGCATTGCATATTTGAGTGAATTAGCCCATCGTGACCTAACTTGACCTCTGGAGATCAAACCATTGACCCGAGTGCCTAAACATGCAAAGTAATTTCTTACAGAATTCACGAGACCGTTTCTAATGCACATTGCAGATTTGCGTTAACTCATATAATTTTGGAGTTAGAGGGGGCCATCGATGGCCCCTGGTAGGGCGAAAGGTGGCACCGGACCCCCGGTGGGGCGCGGGTTAATACGTATATTCGGTACGTATATCATTGCATATAATTATAAATGTGTGAGAATACCTGGCAACACAGACTCAATGTCCCCATGATGCCTGGGTGTGTTGTAGGTTTCAAACACGTGTCCTGGCCTCAGTTCTATAGTGAGAGACATGCACTTTGTTCACCCCTTGTGTAGTTTTTTATTTGTTGTCGTCTATGGACGGCCTATGGATCACTGCTTGAATTTTGAGTGCTCAGTAAGTTGTCTTACAGGTACGTTTTTAATGTTCTATGATGGTTAGGTATTTCTCCTGCAAGCTAATGATAAAGTTGTAGGTCAGGCGCATAATATCACTACCTATAACTTGTGAACAATGTATTTGTGCACATTTTCCTCTTCTTCAAGCACTTATTTTGGCCTTTACTTGACATTTTAGTCAAAGGTACCTAGCACATCATTGAGGGTACTGGGGCACCACCAGAGACAGAATTGGACGCCCCTGGTTAATGTTTTATAAAGTAATGTTTGAGAATAAGAGGTCATTCAGGTAAGAGGTCACAATGTCATTTAATTTCCTGTTTAAGTTTCCAACTGTACCACTACCAGCTCCATCTGGCTGTATTCTGACGCCGATTTTATGACTACCATAGGGAGGGTGAGCAGGGGCGGAGGCAGAAGAGCCGTTTTGGGGGCAACTCGGGGGAAATCTAAAAAGTAATTAAAAGAAATTCGGCTAAAATTTTGCAATTTTTGGGAGGCGCCATGGCCCCTTGTCCCCCTCTGCGTCCGTCAGTGGGGGCTAGTTGCTCAGGAGATTGCATGCATGTCCCCTGAGCCAGAAGTCTCGAGTTCAATTCCCGGTAGTGCCTCTGGGTAATTTGTCACGATGCCCCGAATCCCTCCAAACAGGATGAAATTTGACCACACCATGTAACCTGCGCAGTCGGTGAGCCGTCACAACCCCAGTAGCTACTATTACGAACGCCATTATTTGCGATTCCAATACATCTCTGAAATGCTCTTGGAACCTCGACGGCGTATTACCAAACAGTCAGTAAATCATAAATAAGGCTGTGCTAACATAAATGATGACGGTTGTAAAATTGCCTTCATGGAAGACAGTTTATTGCTACTGGTAGGCGTTTTTTGCTTCGGAGTCTCCTTTACCAGCTGAGTCGACATTTACTTGTGTGCGCTACCGAACACGGCATGTGAACACAAAGGTTAGCTGACTTGGCACGTCGCTACTGTCTTGGAGACTGTCACATGGACATAAACGTTAACAATGAACGTGAGAAAAATTAACCGTTCCGCTGTTTGCCACCAGATAATTACCAGAAATGTAGAAGCTTCTTTAAAGGTTGAATTAACCTCCATTTTCTTAGTGGACCGCCGCAAAAAAGTTCTGGATGTGTTTGGTGTGAAATCAATAGCAGGTTTTTCAAGCATCGGTTAGTCCTGTGATGGTACGGTGTATTTGCCTTGGAGGTTTAAGTGATGTAAACTTCCTGTTTGCAGTGGCGGATCTAGTCGGTAGGTTTGGGGGCAAGCCAAAGTCGAAAAGCAAAAAAACGTCACGTGGTGAAGCATTTTGCTGGCATTTAACTGGACGGTAGGTTTTCGGGGTAACCCCAAACATTGATGGCAAAAAAGTCACAGGGTGAAAGATATGGCCACTAGAGGTTTGTTTCTGCTCTCTAAGGCTCAATGTTTACACTGGAGTAGACTGACTCTGTTTGAAGTTGAGAGTTGAAGCACCAAAACCATGTTTTTAGACTAAAAGAGAGTCGCGGCAAAAATGAAGTCGACAGCTTTGGGGGAAGGGCAAAAACATAGTTTTACCCCCGATATTTCTCGTTGGGAGGAGGGAGAAATACCTATTTTCTCCCCCTCCCCTCTGAATCCGCCAATACCTGTTGATCCTGCTGGTCAGAGACAGGAGTAAATCCAGCCGGTTGATTTTGAGGGAAAAGGGGGCAAACCAATGTCCGTTAGCAAAAGTAAGAAAAAAAAAACGTCGAGCGGCAGTTGTGGTGGCCGGCAGGATTAAACTGGCTCAGTGATGAATCAAGCTTTCACCTTTAAGGAGGTAGGTACTTAACGAACAAGCAAAACATATTGAAAGGTTTTTTACTCACATAAAAATCCTCCTCTATTGATTAATTATGAAACACTAGTTTGATTTTGTTTGCCCCTTCTCTATTTCGCTTTAGGGGAATTGCCGGGTCCCCTTCCTCTGTATCTGCCTCTGGCCAAATCAGTCATAAATGTCGGACTATATATCTTACAATAGATGTACTTAGCCCGATATATTATATATTATATACACATATACCAAAATATGCTTACACACACACACACACACACACATATATATATATATATATATATATATATATATATACACACACACACATATATATATATATATATATATATATATATATATATATATATATATATATACATGTTGGTTATTGTCAGTCAGGTATTGTATATTGGTTACAAAAGCTCTTCTTTAATGTGTGTACCAATCACCACTGGTGTTCTATTGGTGGTGACGGATGAATTTAGTCACCACCACTGGTCGACAGAACACACTCCATGTTCCAGCGAGATTTCTGGTGTAAGTACGATCTGGTTACCGCCCACCTCGGTCATGCGAATCCCGTAGTCTAAATATGACACCGCTGAAGCAAGTCACTCTGCTCAACTGGCAGCCAAAGGCAGTCAACCTGAACAGTAAACGCGGTCAAAAACCTAACTTACACCCGGTCAGGGGGTGGGGCTGCAACTTCAGAGACAACCTTGATGCAGGGCGATGTTTGTGTACTACCGATCTTGCTGAAGAAGTTCACAGATTGGCACGGATGCTTCAGGGTGGGTGTGATATGTTTGACAGCGTCAATCTTCTGAATTGCACCAGTGCACGTGCTAGGTTGCAGATGATCTGCCTTTGATAGTTGTCAGGTCCATAATTCTTGGAAAGTTCGTGGAATGTCCGGATAGAATCAGTGAGAAGTGGTGGAAAACTACATGTCCGCATAATGGCGAAATTGGCACCCATGTTTGAGCTTTGCGAACATTTACATGCGTATAGTCACATATACAACGTAAAGTTGGTAACACGTATAATAATGGATAAAATTCCCGTAGGACAAACCAAAGCCTGCTATAGCTCAATGCCTCAGCTTATGAAACAGGGTCACAAAACCATAATTCCAACGGTAACCAAAACAAAACAACAACCGGGGTCAGAGTTCAGATTTACATGTGTCTGCCTCAACCCAAGCAAACGCATTAACTTGATCAGCGCCAGGCCGTTCGTTGGGTTATTTAGGAGCAGCTCCCTCTGGGATATCCCGGAGGCAGATGGAACAGGGTGTCCTACCTGGCTGCGAGCTGCCGAGCAGCTCGTCACCATAACTACCATCTCTCCTAATTTCCGGTCAGTTTAGTCATATCTGGGTGGGGGATCTGGACGTCTCCAGACAGCGAGGACAAATGAGGAGTCCATCTTCGGACCCACCGACAGCCGCGTGGTTGTAGATAGTCAATTAGCGCAAGTAGCGCGGATCTAAGACCAGAACCAGTGACAGATGCATCACCACGGACCACGAGCTGACGCCTCGTCACGAGACGTTCTCGTTTGCGGGTGACCTCCACCAGCTTCAGAACACAGCTCCTGGTCGGAAAGTTTGAAGTTGATGCTGTTCTGAAGATAATACATAGCATGGGAATTGACATCAGGTAGCTAGTAAGTGAAAAATGAAGGCCTGAGCATAGGCCGAATAGAAAATATTAAAGACAAACACTAACCGAAACCAAACTAGCATTTTCGTCTTCAAAACATTTTGGTACAATCACTATTCCTGATCCTGTTAGGACTTTTTACGGTCTTTGTAAGTTTTTCACACACTTACTTTTTAGTTCCAAGTTCTTCGGGTTTAAATAAGCTGAAGACTGTCTTGAGGAGGGTCCTGCCATATGCGGAACCAGGGGGATACAATGCACGCTTGCCACGCTTCCGATCAAACCTCAGTACCCCCTAAAACGGCCAGGGCGCCCCCTTGTCGATGGCGCCCCCTCAAATGTCCCTTAACATCCCCCTCCTTCAGGATGCAAGTATCAGAGCCCTGCGATAGGATTTGGTGCTCACTTGATAAAGGTTTTGCCCCCCCCCACCCTCCTGGTCCGGATGGCGCCCTGTCCCTCCCCTTCCAACCATGTGCTCCCCAATCAGAAATCCTGGACCTGTCTATTAGCAATTATATGATGCTCGTCCATTTGGGTCCCCGCTGAAAACCGAGAACGTGTTCTAAATTTCACAAACATATTTTGATCTATGTTAAAGGTGTGGAATTAGTGTTAAAGCGTACTTAGTCAAAAAAAAAACCCCCGATTTCTCGAAAATTACAATGCTCAATATTTGGTTTTAAAACTAGAAAGATAAATAACAGCCGGGATGATGACGAGCAAACACCAACAAACGCTTCAAGGGATTCGATTGATGCTAGACTCAGCATATGTGTCAACCAGTACACAACAACCGCCGGGAGGGGAGGGGGGTGTCAGGTAGGTGAGCTTTTTCTACAGAAATACCAGTTCCAAGACAAATGAAATATGGGTACCGGTTTGACCCTACAACGGCATCTCAGTTAAAATCGGGAAGGTGCCCCTTTAACCGCGTAATCGTCAGTTAGCCACTGAACACATATTAACGGCGAAGGGAAAATATCGGCACAGGGGAACATTCTATGTGGGTTAAGAGTACATTTATTCACGGCTTATAAAGACAAAAAACGCAAAACACAGAAAATCAGTTTTACTACAAGCAGAACAGATGACGCGGTGGTTATAGTACGTATCAGACGGGTCCTCCGGTGTGTAGCTTTCTTCCTGGGCCTCCACTTTATAGCGAGGTAGAGTTGTGAGTCGTCGCAGCCGGGCTCATCTCTGCCGACGACCGTCGCGTCCGACTAGCTATCCACTTCCGGTCCCGTCGCCACAGCGGCGCCGCCGACGTAGCGGGGGCGCCGCGTCTCGTCGCAGCCGACGGTAGCTGACGGCCCTATGTTACGTGATCTTCACCTCGTTAGTTAACTATAACGGAGGCGCACCAAATTGGATTTTTGGTAGTTTTGGGTGTTTTAGTTTGTAATGAATATGCAGCCTGGTTCTATGGGTTGCTGGATGCATCATCTGACCCTTGATTCATGTTAACAATATTTCCTTAAAAATGCATACTTGTGAAACATGAAATTTCCATACAAACACTCCATTTTTGACACTTGGCCACGCTATGGAAGGTAAGCAAGTATCAGTACGTGTGTACGACAGGTGTCGTCATGCTTTTGGCTTTGGGGTGTCAACATTGTCGCTCCCCATGGGCGTTGCATAAAGCGGGGGCGCTCCTTGGGGCTGGCAGCAGGCATATTTTAGCCAATGCTGGGAGCCGGAAATGTATAAATTGTCATATCACGCCCAATGCCTACCGTCGGCAGCGATTCCGACGGGCACCTCCCAGGGGCGCCATCCGACCGGGGGCGCCATCCACCAGGGGCGCCACAACCGGCAAACAGGGGCGCCAAATCCTATCGGTGGGCGCCGACTTCGCATCCTGGAGGGGGTGGAAGCGACATTCAGGGGGCGCCATCGACCTTCAGGGGCGCCGAGGGCGATGGGGCACGCCCCCTGCCCCCTGGATCCGCCTATGGTCGGCAGTGGGGCCAACATGGGGGTGCGCCATTTCTGATTGGACGCGCTTCGATGACGGTCGAGCCACCTACCCCCCCCACCTAGCCTTTCACCTTTTGCGTGCACTACCGGGAGTGTCTGACGTCATCAAGCAAAGATAATTACGCTCACGTAGGCTGTAGATTCCGGGCCCACATGCCACATTTTCGCCTCTGCGGTCTCGCCTGGGACCAGCAAGAACGCGGCGCAGCCATTCATCTGTGTAACGGCAGTATCTCGCCGACAGCACGCATAATGAGACGCCGGGAATCTATTCCTGCATCAGAAGCGTCTGCGACGGGGCAGCGGCGCCGCCGATCGTCGCCACTCTGTCATCATCAGCCGGGCGTCGTCACACCCCTAATGAAGAGCGCCGCAGGGCAAAAACGGCGCCGACGCGACACCGGAGCGGCGACGTTGGCCGGCGCGCGCCAGCGGCAATTAGCGACGCGGCGTCACGCGACACCAGACACGTCGCGCCAAACCAACACCGTCTCGCGCCGCCGACGCCGGCGCCGGTGGCGGCCGGAACAACGTCGGCGACGACGCGACGAGGCCTCTCCCCTCCGAATGCGGTGGACCCCGGCTCCCACAGTACCGCGCCGGGGGTGACGGTAGCCTCTCCTCACTGCGGCATGTTCAAGCAGAACATCGGCGGTAATGTTAGTGATGACGCGACAGGGTTTCTACAGGTTATACAACTCAGAAATATGGTTCAATGAATTGAAGCTTTGAAACCGGAAAAGGAGGTGTTTAGCCTTATTCTAGTTGGCCTGTGTTAAACACTCAAAAACACTAATATATGCATTTGTATCATGCGTAGAGATCCGGGGGGGGGGGCGGGGGGTCATTATTCCCTCGGATTTTTTGTCTCGCATAGGCTTGGTATAGGGGTAGTGTTGTTACGACAGCGTTAATCTACCTAAGGCCCCCTGGATCAAAAAGAGATCTCGAGCCTTGAATGGTACCGAGATATAGCCCATTCACTTTCCATGTTTTCTATAGACATGCACTCAGGTGGACTTCACAACTGCATATGTAAAAGTCTGCCTACTTTATTTGATGATATAATCAATATAAAAAACGATCTCACATAATTGACCTCATTTCACTATCCGACTGGTAACTGATTGAATTAGCTACAAATCATCGATATTTGCTTTAATTCAATACGTGTCCATGATTTCAATCAGTAGACTAATGCTAAAATATATTTTTCACACGTGATTGTGCACGTTTGGGAACCGGACACTTGCTGAGATAAGCAGCAGCAGTGCGTGAGGTTCCTACACGGATCGGACGTGTAACGCCATCAGTCGTGATTCGGCCATGTTGTAAAACACCCTTATTATGTACAGAAATCACTCAAGGCCGGAACAAGAAAAGAGCCGCTGCAAGGTATCTCCTGCAAGTCATAGATCGGACCTATTTTTTATGTTTTATCAGTGATGTCACACGGTGCTTTGCTGGGACTTGTGACTCGTAATCCGTGATTGCTTCGTAACCCAACTTCTGCCGAGTGATCTCAGTGATAAGTGGGAATATAAAATGTGACCTTAATGCCTGCCAAATATTTTAGATCCTTTTCTCTGGATAGTATGTTGATGCTGATCTCTTTCTATGGGCAGTCACGCATATTTAAATCCAGGCATTTAGAGAGTTACAGAAAAAACAGCCACCGGCGCTTACTTATATAATGAATATATTGAGAAATCAGTCACTGACCTGCTTTTAAAAAAATCAGTCACATAGGTCGGAAAATGTACTTATTTTCCTCGGCGGTGACTAAATCTTATTCCGAGGTCAGGAAGTTTCCCCAGAATGGAAACAACTTCTAGAGATTTATGAGAGATCAGGTAATCATCCACAACGCGCAGAATGAACAAATGAGGCTTCGGACCGTGATGCCATACTCTATTGAAAGTGTTATTATGCTAATGATAATGTTTATTTCACACCACTCAAGTTACATATGATATACAATTCAGGCACTGCAGTCACATAGGGTAGTCTGTGATTGTGTGTCTGTCATTGTGTGATTATGTGCACACCGATGTGTAGCAGTCTCAGCGTTTAAAATATCCTTTCCCCTGGTTTCCCTATATTTTCTCTAACTACGTTGGCGATCTGGCAATCTGCTAAGTCGTATTAAACTAGGCATATTATACCACCACTTGGGTCTAACGTCGCCACGTCTGACATTCACATTCATCAATCGGCCGTTTCTGCTGGCAATTTGGAGCGGGCCGGCTGACAGGCCGGTCAGCTGGGTGCGACACCCCGGGGGAGTGGCCGCTCTAATTGGCTGCCACAGCCGCCGTATCGTCCCACATCCGACACGGCGCACGGACAGAGCGCCCGCGGCGGTGTGATGCCGTATCGGCGCCGTCACGCGACCGCACGGCCGTGACGTCACCGATATGGCTGCGTCGGCTCCGTCGAGATCACGTGTTGGCGTGGGCGAGTTGACGTTGGGGATAAAAGGTGTGTTTCAAATTAGATGAAACTAACTCATTGGTGAAATCCTTAAGAGTGTTTTTATTGTTTTCTTATGCTTTTAATCTTCTTCATTCTACCATTTCTTTACTTTTTCCTCATCAGTGCATCTATTTAACTCATTGAAGAATGGAAAATGTTTTGACACAGGTGTTTCCTGCAATGACCTGAGAACATTGGACAGGGGTAAACCTCACCGGCTCTACAGTTACCAGGTCTGGGCTAGGTTTGGTTCGATTGTGAAGCTGGCATAGCCTTTAAAACAGTAGCCTCAACCGAGCGACCTGATACTAAGCTAAACAGTGTGACCAAGTCAACAAGGATTAGACTTCCGTTCTTTCTGCATTGGTGGTGGAAGTTCTTGGTATTTCTGACTTTTTCTGTCATTTTTATACAGAATTCCACATCTCAACACACAAATTCCACATTCAGAATTGAACTTTGGAAAGGGTCATAATAAGTCCAATTAATTATTATGCTCCCATTGGACATTTGCCATAAAAATGGTAAATATGGAAAACCTGCCCCCAAACATCTGGGTTCGTAGTATGATGGCTTAAAGGAAATGTGGCACCTTCATGACGTGATTTTAACTGAGATAGCCAAGTTTTGAAGCAAGTCAGAAAACCCGGTACTCCATATATCATTTGTCTTGGAACTCGATATTTCCGTAGGAAAAAGCTAAGACCTACCTGACACCAACCCCTCATCAACCCCTCGCCGGGTGCCCATTGTTGTGAGCTGCTGGTGTGACGACATATGCTGACGTCACGATGAGCATCAGCTAATTAAAGCCCTTGAAGCATTTCTAGTATGGTAGTGGTTGCCAGATCATGACATCATCCACAGGTAGATATTGATTTATTTTCCTAGAGGAGTATTTTTAAAAACACAATATTGAGCTTATTGAACATTTTTGTAGAGAAATCATGAGTGGTTGCATTATTTTTGGCTAAAAGTACGCCTAATTTCACTAAATTCCAGGATTCGACCAATGCGCCACATTCCCTTTAATTTGCAGATGCTTTGGATATTTACTTGCTTCTTTTTGTCACCATATCAGTTATTCCCACAGGAACTTTGGTAATACCGTGGTATAATGTGATGGGTAATGTGTCATGACATGAAACAAATCATTCAAATGTATAAAGCGCAGCAGGTGCACAAATTGGTTTTGTGAGTTAATAACTCCAGGAATATGTATATGTAGAAGTCAACCGGGGCCCAACGAGGACGGGCGTATGCTATAGACTCATCTACTGTTTCTGATTTAGCAGATGGACGTTTTAGAAGCACTGCATAATGACCATCTTCGTACCAACCAAATCACCATCATTTTGCTCTTCATTCTGAAAGATGTCTTCCATTTGTGCATAATGCAGCTAAAACCCAATGATTAGCCTCCTCGCTCTAACCGATAAATCGCGCGTGTAATACACCTGTAATCACACGGTGTCTGCGCCAGCCTGAATACGCCGGGCCGACCCGCTCCGGGAGGCTGCGGAGGAGGGGAGGGCCAGGGGGGCGGACTCCTTGACGTCGGGCGCCGCCACTGCCGCCCATCAGCCATCTCATCTGCGTCTCATCGGCGTCATCAGCGGACCGACCCGTCATCACCGGCTGACCTGCGGTCACCAGCCGCCCGCCGATACGTCCCAGGCCTTCCGGGGCGGGCTTCAGCGCCGCCAATGGAATTATGTGCGGATAATGCCGTCTTGGGCAGCGCAGGGAGAGAGGAAGAAAGACCACTGGTGGTCGCCGAGTGGCCGGCATTCTCATGGTAATGTGGAGCCGCATTATAATTCGTGTTAGCTTTACAAAACAATCATTTATGTGAATAGACAATAGGCTTGTCACAAGCCCCGTGGGAAAGTTCGTCAGCTCAGTTTTATTCTCTGAGATACACCAGAGCAGATATTTAGGCTTAGTTTGTTGAACAAGCGTCCATCTTGACACACCTAGTCTACACAGCGTTTTAGACAAACCTATCTAATAGCACTTGCCAAGGTTTCCATAACCCAGACAACAAGATTCCTCCCCGTACCTCCAAAATCACGAAAACACAGACTCACATGCACACCGAAAGGTCATGTTCACAACTTCCTGTTGAATTAATATTTCTCGATTTCTTGTTTTCCTCATCTAAACGTTCGGATTCCAGTGGGGCTTACAAATTAAACCACAAAGTCATGCCCACTTTATTGATGCGCAGCAGTGGTGTGAGCTCCCGTCTCGAGCACTGCTAGACATACGCTAAGTTATTGCACTGACTAGCAATGGCCATATATTTGTTTATTTCGCCCTCGACTGTCTATGCAGCCTTGCCTGCACATCCCACTGGAAGGGCCAGTGTGTGAAAAGAGTTAAAATAATAGAGTACCTAATAGAGGAAAAATCAGGATATAGCAACATTGACTACGGGTATGGGTTGAGAAAATGTTTAAAATAATGTATTCTGTTCTTATATTGCAAGCCATCAGTCAAAGGTGTGCGACTTGCGAATCAGAGTCGGATTTTGACTCATGTTTTGACTCATTCGACTCTAAGTTGCGTTGTGTCGAGGTGATTCCCCTACATCACTGGGTTAGGTGGAGTCGAGTCAGGAAGCCGGTGAGCCGAATGGGAAAGAAAAAGCAAAAACCGGAAAGACAAACAAAAAATTCAACTCAACAAATTCAACGTTGTGATGTGCTTTGCTGAAAATTAAGTTACAATGTCTTAATCCTTTTGACAAAATTTAGTGTTTCCCCGGCTAAAAGTCTCTCCTTTCTGTTGGGCACATTATGACCATGGAACAAGATTATTACATTGTTGAAGCTATTGGCCCTATTCTTGTCCGTCTCCTGGCTACCCCTACTCCTGTCAAGGGGGGCGGATCTCCCTCTCCATAAAGTCTCAAAATATATCAACAAAACATCTGTCATCAAAGTTCATTAAAAAAATCAAAATGAAAAAAATGTGCAAATTCAAAATTTGATGGCAGATCCAGGGATAGAATTAAATAGTTAAGTGCCTTTTATGCGTTATCATACGAGCTGGCGTGAAATTTTAATGCACTGAACTAGTTAGATGTTGGTATTCGGCATTTCCGCTGCCCAAGTTTTTTGTTTGCCGACACTTTTAGTCTAGATGGGCCCTTTGGCACTATCGCAGGGGCCCCTTTCCCTGCCCTGCAACTGAAATCCTGGCTACGCCCCTGGTTAGGTTGATGATCCAAGCAGCTGGATGGGGATTTCCAGGCACCCATTATTTTTTTAGTTTCATATTAGACGCTGCTTTTTATTTTTATTTTTTGGGTTCTTAGAAGGCTTGGATAATTTGAAAATACCCTTTTGAATACAATTTTTTCTTAACGTTGTCGTGGCTCCAATTTTTTATACGGCAGTCTCAATAGTTTTCGAAAATTAATTCACCCAGATTTTACAGCATTAATCAATAGCTTGTATAGAGCTAAATGCAATAAACCAGCTTAGGGCATGCAGATTTTTATTTTAGTGAAGCTTTTTATTAGAGCGCTCAGTAGTGGAAGTGAAATAACCACTGTATCTGTACTCGTAAGGGGTTGCAAGATACGCCCTGCGTCAGTTTCAATCTTGAATTGAGCCAGAGTCGAGTCACCCGGATTGAGGCCTGAGTCGGCGTTGAGTCGACTCACCAAATTATTCCCGGTGAGTTAAATCAGAGTTGAGTCATCCGGTATCAGCGTGTGACATGACTTGAGTGGACTCACCAAAATTTTGAAACTCACAAACTTTGACATCAGGAAGTATCAAAACAGTTAGAACCTTGTAAAGAACCTGAAATGAAGATTAAAACCTTTTCACTTCTCCTCTTACGTCACTCAGCCGCAAAAGTTAGCTCGAAGACAGTTAGACTGGTAAACATATGTGATATGTTTAATCATTTTTCAAACTGCTATACAATTTTTATTTTAACAACTGGATAGAAATGCTGAAAACCGGAATATTCCCAGCGTGAACAAGTCCCAATACCGAAGCTGAATAGCATGCAGCTCTGAAATTGGTGCGCATGTTTCATGTCAATGTGCTGTGAGGGACGTATGTTTACAGCACACACAGCTAGAAGACCTGTGTAGCCACGCTCCAATTCATGCAGATTACCACAAACGGTAAGTGTGTTCTCTGTTCATATGAAAACTAGTGAACAAACAACAGACTTCAGTCTAGCATATTATTCAATGGGAGAAAGTTCAGCAAAGCTAACTTTTTAATGCTCTGTAAGTTAAGATTTGTGTTTGTTGATAAAACTGTAAATTGCAATGGAATCATAATAACACACCATATAAGAATGCACAAGTTGTACTTCACCTGCATCGGAGTTATGCAAGTTTTGCCCCCAGCCTTCATGACACACTGGCGGATCTAAAGGGAGGCGCAACAAGGCATTTGACCTCAAGGCCCAAATGTTCCCAGTTTAATAAATAATGAGTTTTGTTGCTATTTTAAAAACCGTTACCCTCTCCCCTCCCCTAACTAGTGTAAATCCACTAGTGGACATAGCCATGGGCGTCGGGAGCGGAGGAGAAAGCTGTCCCCCAGCGCGTGAGTCAGGGGACGTGCTCCCAAAAATTTGGGGACTTAACCTAGGTTTTTGTATTTTCTTTCTCTTATCTGCGTGACGTAGGTAAATGTGTTGGTGAAGTGCACTGTAGTTAGCGCTTTCAGACGGCCAGTATGCTCAACCTTCTCCTCTCCTCCGAACATCACCAGACCGTGGCCTGCCTTCTCCCCCAACGCAGAAAAAAACGTAAAGATGCAGCGTCATTTTCTGCAGAGACCCTAAGAAATAGAAAACTGGACAAGGTTTATCTTTTTTAGCGGACAAGACCGTTCCTTTTCGCCGGATAAGCGTGATTTTCATAGGACATGCGCAATACGCATCCTTTTTTAGCCTAAAAACGTGTTCCTTTTCAATGAATAAGCGCGTTTCTTTTTGCCCTGATAACTAAACGAAGCATTTGGTTAGGCGGTTACAAAAATGATAATCGCATTACCTCGGTGCAAATATTGACCTTTGATAATGTAATTATATTTGTCAAACGGTACTCACCAAGTGAAAATTATTCCTAAGAAATATTGATGTGCCTATTGTTGAAGTACCAAATATTGAAGCACAATCAGTCCTCAAAACGTAATATTGCACCAAATTTTTATAAACATCTTTAAATTCCCTCCGCGCATGCGCAATTACGCTGCAGCGTGCTGCCACGTCAGCGGCAGCGCGCTCATCATACCCGGCGGGGCAGTGGTGTGACGGGCCGACCGACCGACCGTCTAACGCCCGTCCTCACTCTGTTTATGCGAGGAGCAGCCGCAGAGTGCCGTGTTGTTGGACAGAGGCCGTCCCCACCGCCCGACTAATTATCCCCACTGATTAATCACCTCAGCGACGCCGCTGATTAATGACGGAACGATGGCAATTAAGCATTGAAAGCGGATGTTGCTTTCGGGAGGTCTGCTGAGCAGTGATGTGACCGGCAGAATTAGCCTGCACTCTTGCATCAGGATTTATCATTTACAGCCAACGTTTGTTTGACGGTGACAATAAAATCATTCTGTATTCATTTTTGTCAAACTAAATTTCTTGATTTCTATTAAACATGTAAAAAAACTGTAAATTAGGCTGCCCAAACAAATATGTCTAGTTTCAAACACTGTTGTTCGGTCAGCGTCCCAGCTGTTGATCTGCGCGATAGTGCCCTCAGCCGCAGACCCAACGTCCGCTAGTGCCGGTGTTTGGCTGTCTGGCGCGACGTCGGAGGGGGCGCCAGAAGGGGGCGCCAACTCCCGGGGGTCCGGCGCCAGGCCTGCTTGGCCGCCGCACACTCGGCACAAATTTACACACCATCAGCGATCCGGGTGGCGCCGTCGACTTGGCCGGCGGCGCTGCCGGACCGCTTGGAGACGTGCCTCACGGTAGCCGCAGACGTGATCAGGTCGAGATAAACTCACAGACTCGGAGCTGGATGGACTCAAAACAAGGCACTGGTTTTTTGCGGAGTGGTTGGACGATTACCTCCTGCCGAATTCATTTCCTGATTGATTTTTTTAGAAATGATGAATGAGGAGGGGAATGGGCTTACCACTGAACAAAATCATTGAATATTTCGAGAGCCATTCATCACAATAAAATCACATTCCATGTCAACACAAGGAAGCATTGTATTGCAATTATAACATGTTATATAGCTTATATCCTCGAATCCAAGGCAAAAAATTGAGAACGACGAATGTTCATATCCTTCCGCACAGTACTTCTCCAGAGCATCCATAATAAAATACCTAGGTGTAAAATCAAGCACTAGGTATTCCATAACAACCAAACGCGATTTTGCGCAGAAATAGAGTTTCTGATTTAAAAGGAGACACATTTCAAGTTCGTAGATTAAGAAGTAAAACTAAAAAAATACAAAATTTAAAAGTTTGTTTCAAAATTTATCCCAAAACTATTTTGGATTTAGATTTGGGAATCTAGTTTGGATATCTGGCGTAGGAGCGCCATCACCCTACCAAATTGTAGAGCTCTAACATGCATTATCAGACCCGACAAGCAGCCAGAATATACCCTCTTGTTAAATCTCAATCCACTTTGCTCCATGGATTTCGTCATGCGGCTCTGATAAGTCAGGTAAACATTTTAAAAGTATTCTAACATGATCTCACGTCTTTCAAGAAACAAAATCAGTGAGAAACTTCTCGTATAGCTAAACATGCTGCGGTTTTCGAAAAATTTACACAACCAGACACATGTCTAAAGGGAATGTGGCACCTTGGTCGAATCTTGGAATTTAGTGAAATTAGGCGTACTTTTAGCCAAAAATAATGAAATCACTTTAGATTTCTCTGAAAAATGTACAATAAGCTCAATATTTTGTTTTTTAAAAAATACTCCTCTAGAAAAAGAAATAAATATCAGCCTATGGATGATGTCATGATCTGGCAAACACTACCATACTTGAAAGCTTCAAGTCTACACCAACAACCCCCGCCGGGGCGGGTTTAGCTTTCACAATATCGAGTCCAAACAAAAAAAGGTACCGGGTTTTCCGACCTTACAACGCTATAGGATGGGCACCTCACAACGTGATTTTAACTGAGATAGCCAAGTTGTAAAGCAGGTCGGAAAACCTGGTACTCCATATTTCACTTGTCGTGGAACTCGATATTTCCGTAGAAAAAAGGTAAAACCTACCTGACACCAGCCCCCTCAGCCCCCGTCGCCGGCGGCCATTGTTGTGAGCTACTGGTGTGACGAAATATGCCGACGTCACGATGAGCATCAGCCAATCGAAACCCTTGAAGCGTTTCAAGTATGGTAGTGGTTGCCAGATCGTGACATCATCCACAGGCTGATATTTATTTCTTTTTCTAGAGGAGTATTTTTAAAAACCAAATATTGAGCTTATTGTACATTTTTCAGAGAAATCATGAGTGGTTTCATTATTTTTTACTAAAATTACGCCTAATTACACTAAATTCCAGGATTCGACCAAGGTGCCACATTCTCCCTTTAAAGAGAGTTAAACCGATATAAATGCTGACCCAAGGTTTCTTTTCAGTGTTTTATATTTTGGCTTGGCCAGAATTTTAGCATCATCCCATCCTGGCAAATGGTTGCATTTGTCAATGTGTACAACTAGTGAATTTGATGTCCAGAAAATATACTCCATAATTACAGAATAATTTAAACATATGCTCCAGACGAGTCCCGCGGCGCTCTTTCACCATGGGCAAGTGAACTCTGCGGGCTGCTGATGACGTCGCCTGATCATCACGACAGAAACCCGGCTCATTCCATGACTATGGCCCCTTCAATTTTGTTGTTGTCCTCGGCTTTCTTGCATACACCCGGCCCTTTGGGTAGGCTTGCAGAGGTTGGAAAATGTGTCTGGCTGTGCAGGTAAAAGTGCCACCAACGGAATTAGAAACCACACACGTCAGACCAAAAATGTCGAGGTTTGGCACCAAAAGGGGTTATTTGCCGCACCCTGTAAGTCCTTCTAAATCTTAAAGAACGTATTGGCAGACTGAGCATCAGCTTCTCAAGCCAGTGAGCCCAATCTTACCTATTTTTGGAATGATATGATAAGTTGAGTTTGCGTAAGGTGCAAATGAAGGGTTTTCTCACTTGGTGAGAAGTTCGTTTCGGAGCACTTTCGTTTATTTTGCAAACCTTCGTCAGCGAAATCTTTGTTGGAACGACAACGATTTCGACAACGATCTTGCTGACAAATTTTTACAAAATAAACCGAAAGCTCTCCGACACGAACTTTTCACAAAGTGGAGAAAACCCTCTATTTTCACTTTGCCTACTTTGCCTCCGCCATGATATATTTTTGTCACCAACGCTGTGAATTTCAACGTGAAGAAGTCCAATTGAATGAGGTCAGGAGAGTTTGGAGCTCACGTTTACAGTTGTTTTCCTTCGGACTTCTTCACGTGGGGCAACCCGAAGGACTGGGTGTATGCAGGAAAGGCCGAGAATAACGGAGCAATTGAAGTCGGCCATAGTCTTGGAAGTGAGCCAGGTTTCTGTCGTGATGATTAACGATGCCATGAACAGCCAGCAGAGAGTTCGCCTGCCCATAGTGAAAGAGCGCTGCGGGGCTCATCTGGAGCATATGTTGTGAGGAGTCATGGAGCAAGTGAACCCCAGCTCACAGTATACAACACTGGTGTTTCTGAATTGCCATTCTATTCTCACTCGAATTATACTCGAGCCTTGTCCCTACGACACTGTGTTTGCAGTTTATAGAGAAAACCCAAGTGTACTTATTTATGGGACTCCCTGTATGACAATGCTTGTTTGAGTGACAGTGGGGAGGGTTAAGACGCGCATTGACAGGGATGGGGTACCCGCCCCCCTCGGGTACTTTGGTGATTGTATAAAACCCGCCGTACTTCGTATACCTTTTCTCTGATCATTTTTACAACTTTTGTCAACATTTTGGGTCCAGGCCATTTTAGGTCGAGCTTCCATTGCAGGTTAAGTGACCTCACGTCTAAAAAAGTTTAAGGTAGTATAATAAGAACAGGGTTAATTTGGGATCTGAAATTCACATCATGAGCCTACTGGGTACTGTAACATATTTTTCAGAATCTTCATATCGATGACCAATGGTCAGGTACGAGTTAAGACCTCTCAATTGGAAATGCAAAGTACAAATGGCTTAAACTGAATAATTTAGTAATGTATGGCGGCAAAACGTTCATTTTAACAGATTCCAGCTTTCTATATTTATTTGCTTTATCTCTTATAGTTCAGATGCAATACAGAAAACCCTTCATTTCCATGTTATCCTTATGGTGGCACGCCTTGATGTCGAGTGACCTTAAATTCGACCTGAAAAAATTAACAAATTTTTGTGATAGAGATTTGAAGGGGCTATCCCCCCGCTGTTTACTCTTTTTCTCTACCTAGCGTGCTTTTATATCTTAGGAGGGCGGTTACCACTTCCCCCTCCTGAATTTTGTTAGTTTTGTTTAATGCATACCTGATTTTATTTTAAGCTTCATACAGTTTTGTTTTGTTGTATTTTGTTTAATCACAAAGATAGCTTTAGACTCTGCAGTGTAGGTACTCTTCTTTACATCTGCACTCTAAGGAAAACATTTACCTTCACAGTACCAAATCCTGCCGTATTGTCTTGGATGTAGATTGACAAGAATTGGATTCAAACTCGGTTTCTACTGCCAAAAGCTCTATCCTTATGGTATTTATATCCGGATACATCGTGCTATCCTGATCGAAATTGAGCATGGAAACTAGGTCAGTTATTATGCCAGACATCTGCGTACAAGCAAGCATGCAAACACACTTGGTGGATCCAGAGCTGCAAAAAATCTCAAATCTGTCGGGCACTTTCGAAAAAACCTCCAAATCTGTCGGGTGGTTAGGATAGGACTATTAAAATTGTCTAAAACCCATTCAATTGGTAAAATGTTCCTACTCTTTTTCCACATTCTTAATAGAAAATACTAAAATTAGCATAAAAACTTCAAGTTTGGCACCAATGGATACCATTATCCTTATTTTTGTGCTCTGATCCTTATATGTGTGATATCCTTATTTTTCGTGCTCTGAAGCCGCCTATGGAAAATCTAAGTGGAATGACACAAGTCTATTAATTTTCAAAACTCTAGAACTGAGACTGTTCTTCGGGTTTTCAATTATCAGACTCGCTCAGGAAATTAAGGTTATCGGCAGAAACCTATAACAAATTGAATACCGAACCACCAATTCCCATTTTCTGGAGTCACCATTGGTAAAGGAAATTTATTATTGGATGTAATTTGAGATTTGTGGACGTACAGCATACAAATAGTGTGTGTCAAAGTCAGCTCGACTGGGTCTTGAATAAGACTCAGTCTTGAATTCAGATGATTTAGGTCACAGGTGGAAATATACAATAACATGAAAAGCAGCCCCCCTTTTTCAGTCCTCTGCAGCCGCCATTGACAAAAAATGCTGCACTAGAATGAGATTAAGTGATATTTTGTTATTATGTTACATAGTTCAGCCCAGAATACTTAAAAAATATAGTTTGCAATGGAAGAAAGCTGACCTGGTTCCCATACCATGCGGTTACTTATGCCAGCTTCTGCAGATTTTCATGATTTCAATTTTTTGGAGGTGGGAGGGGATAATTTGGAAGGAACCCCCAAAATTTATATATGGATTTTGCTCTGATGGTCAGACAAACAAGATTGGAGGGGTACTTTTTTGATATTCGAAAGTGTTTTTAAGGATCATGGCTACTTGTAGTTAAATACAAACATGTAATATTAGCTTTCCATGACTTTAAATGCATGTTTACATGAAAAATCCTAAATTTTGAAGCTGTTGGCTATCTCAAAGTTTTTCATGCATTGCCGTGCTCATTTCCATGAGGGTAGGTGGTTTAGGATCTGAAGTTCATGAGGCTAATAAATAACCTTAAGTCAGTTAGATAGTAAATGTCAAATAAATATCATGTTTCCAAGGAAGTTAAGAGTAAAAGGAATGAGTAAAGGTTGCACTAGGCTGTGTTTTTGTTATATCTTTGTCCCCTTGACATAGATCATAGGCATATTTAGGTAAGTGAATAAAATGAAATAGGAGAAATAGTTTGGTACTTAAAACTCAAATTAATGTGGAAAGGTGAAGAGTTTTGTTTCTTTGGCATCTACAAATCTACTGATGAAGGTATGCAACTTTTGTGGTTAATTCTGGACAAACAGGCATTGGATTTAAAAGAAGATAGAAGGGAAAATCAAATGTTTTAGTCTAATTTGACCAGTCTGCTGGTAAAATTCATTTTTCCCTTATTAATATCATTTAAAATTATTGATCAACAGTGAGCATAACATACTGTGTGGAAATAAATGTAAGCTGCCGAATTTACAACGAACACCACATCACTTACTTCTTTGTTTTCTCCCCACACTGTTCTGATCTGCCCGCTGTTTGATCCATGCTTCAAAACGACCTCCTTGGCCAAAACCACTGTTCCTGAACTTGCAGGGCAGCCCAGAATGCTTGATTCGCTGATGCTCCTTAAAAAAACGTTTCTCGCCAAAATACCCACATCCCTCAAATCCACATTCAAGCTTGACACGGGACGGTGGAAGGGGCTTCAGCTTAATCGGAGCCATTAATCAGCCCTTCAACTATGGACGATGAAATCCAGGCTCAACCAGTTTACTCAAGATGTATACCAAAGTAATGCAAGAGAAAAATAATCAAAAAACACAACCTTGCAACGTATTGCCTCCACCACACCACGGGATTCTAGGGCCTTGGCCTCCGCCATATCCACAAGGCAACACACCAAACCGCAGGGCTGCTTTTCTTCAAACCAAAGATACCTTTTACACCAGCTTTGCCGCAAGGGCGCTGTTCAAACAGCGCCCTTGCGGCAGCGTTGAGCGTACTTCCAAACGAAGGAAACGAAGGAAAAAAACTGTTTTGCCTGTCGCCTTTACCTTTACGGCGGCCTGTCGGGCCAAGCTGTCGCGTGCTATGAGCCCGTTCCACCTGTCAGCACAGTTTTGTCAGCACCAATCAGCGGGCCGCGTTGCGCCTACGTCACAGGACTGTAGCCTCTCCCCGGGAACTAGTTCTAGAGGTTTTACGGGCTGACGGCCTGCTGTTTGTGCTGATGAAAAACCGTAGTGCACGAAGTGCAGCCTAATATTTTTAATGGTTTAAAGATTTGAGTTCCCTTTGCTTAGCACAAACAAGAGGTGATTATGGCGCTGATGTTACTTTTCTGGAGGAGAGGTTGGAGGTCCTGCTGACAAAACTGTCTGACAGCTGAACAGGGCTATGGAATACAAATCGGGCCCGACAGGCCAGTGAAGGAATTTTTCCAGCAGAGGATTTTCTGGGTGACGTTTAAAAGGCCCTCTGTGCATTAGGCCCTCTATTCAAAGGTTCCTCGATTCATAAGTCCCTCGAAAAGACCCTCTGTGCATAAGACCCTCTATTCAAAGGTCCCTCGATTCATAAGTCCCTCGATTTTCCATCGGTTCTTGCCGCACACTGGCTTGATATGGGAGAGGTGCAAATTCATGAAAAACTTGTTGAGTGAAAGAGGTGACAATTCTAATATTGAGTTTTTTTAGAACAAAAAATATTTTCTGCTTCCTTTCAAGATTTTTTTCTCACAGATTGTAAGATCTGTCGCAAGACCATACCGTGCCCTAAAATCTGTCGGGCACTTTATGACCCGAGAGCCCGACTTTTTGCAGCTCTGGGTAGATCCAAGGGGGGCAAAGAGGCTGTTGCCCCCACTAAAGCCTAAAACAGTATCTTTTGGCCCCCTCAAAAGGACCAAATTTTGGGAATTATTTTGCGATTTCTTCATGGTTTAGCCCCCGCCCAAAACGTTGGTTTGGCACCCTCGAAAAGTTGATCCTGGACCCACCAGTGTGCCAAAATGACCTATAGGCAGGTCCCTGTGGTTCTTGGACCCTGTGCAAATATGACCCAAAAATACACTGAATGCTCAAATTTGTACTGGCTGTACTTACCGGAAGGTTTCTGTGCTTCAGCTGACACTGTTGTTTCGCCTTCGGCTTACACTGCTGCTTCGCATTCAGCTTACACTGCTGCTTTGCCTTCAGCTTACACTGCTGCTTCGCCATCAGCTTACACTGCTGCTTTGCCTTCAGCTTACACCGCTGCTTCGCCTTCAGCTTACACTGCCGCTTCGCCATCAGTTTACACTGCTGCTTCGCCTACAGCTTACACTGTTGTTTTAAACTGTTTTTAGTTTCTTGTTGGAATAGCGGCTTCCCAGTCGTACACCTCTTCCCTTCACACCACTGCGCTGACTGCTTTAGTTCCCGTAGCGACCACTAGGGGAGCTGCTGGCGCCGGCAGATTATCACGTGACATTCCAGGTCGCGTTGAGCTCCGGGGCAAGGACGTTGGCCGCTCTGGCAGTGGCGCTCTCAGGTTAGGTGAAGCAGGGGAGTTCTGGCGCCTGGCCGGGTTCTTTGTCTGATAACGGTTGGAGTTTGGCGATGCTCCTGATTCTAACGATACTAACCTGCTGGGTCTTCTCCGCTTTTAGCCTCACTACATCCTACCCTGCTGCCTCTAGATCTTCTTGCGTGTTTGAGTCCTCGTGCTTCGTGAAGGATGTCTCGGTTGATTGTCGTCAGGTTATCTTCCATGCATATGCCACAAAGTACCTCCACTGCCAGAGTTCCTCTTTGGGAAGAGGTTTCCGCCCCTTGCAAACACTTCCTGCTCGATCATACTTCCTGTCTGACTCACATCTGATGAATTTAACCACAATGTTCATGTGTTTGTATTTATTATGAGTGGTTCCACATATTCTGTGGCAGGTGTTAATATAACATTTAGTGACAGATGCTCCCACGGTTTCAAATACTTAAACTGTGACACAGCATGTCAAATTTCAGGCCTACAATTCTGTGACTTCGTTAGAGTTTTCAGTAGCATTATTCAATGTTGTTTAGGCTTTGTTTAGTGTACGTACCTACTAATCTTTCTGATCTCTTCCTCTTTGACGGCGAGAGATTGCTGCAAATTCTGCATGGCATCATGAAGTCACAGAATTGCAGGCCTAAAATTTGACCTGCCGTGTCACAGTTTAGGTATTTGAAACCGTGGGAGCATCTATCACTAAATCTTCTATTGACACCTGCCACAGAATATGTGGAACCACTCATAATAAATACAAACACATGAACATTGTGGTTAAATTATTGTATTGTCTAAGGCATAAGTATAATATTTGTTGGGTTTTAACTATACCCCGTCTGCCAAGGCTATACGGCGTCGCTAACTCTCACCCCGCTGGGAGATTTGGGGGATCAAATTGACTCATTCAGAGGCTGCGCCGGGACTTTATCCCGGGATCCTGCATAAGTGTCGTTCCATTCATAGGGTTTTGGACAGCCCAAAACGGAGGATATTAAATGGCCTGTTTTTGTATTAAGAAGCAATGGTATTACCCAAAAAATGTAAAATGATATGCTTGTTGGGCAAATTCTTATTGAACCACTCATCAAGTACAAATTCAGAATCCAGTATAGCTCAAACCAATAAAAAATGCTAGCTCCTCTTAGCTCCAACACTGACTCACCCACACCTGAAGAACTTCATATACCAACCGACCACCTCTCTTCCAAGTTCTTGGACAGCCCAACTCCCTTTCCATGATTCAATGCCTGTTTTAACCTGAAAATGAACGGGTACTTTAAATGCTCCCACCGCCTGGGTAGTCCGATCGGGCACCCCCCTTTAATCTCGGGCACCGGAAGTAATACAGACAAAAATGAAAAGGCGTTGAAAGCACCCTACCGTCTTCTACTTTGGAGCCGAGTTTGAACGATATCCGTTGCGCTGTGACATCACAATGGGGCAAAATGGGTTAAATTTAGACCCATAAGGAAATTCCTGATGACTCAGAAACCATTGGACCTAGAAAAAAAATAGGCATGGATGTATTCGCCTCAATGCACATGATATAAATAATATGCAGAATAAGTTTATAAGGTCCCAATATAACGTTGACCTTAGTTCAAGACCAAATAATTATATTTTAAGGTCATTTTGCACATTATTTGCATTCATTGATTCATGCTCAGCACTATGATACGAAACATAATACTGTTTCAGATTTCTTTCAAAAGCTATGGACACAAACAATATCGAAGACCGTGAACCCTGGTAAACTCTATTGACCTTGGTATTGACCTGACCTTAAAATGGATGGCAGTGGGCAGATTTTTTGTTTCAAGAGCAAGTGATTTACGAGTAAGTGATCATTTTAAGCAGCAAGTGATGCTTAGAAACTTATCTTCCTCTTTTAGAAGCCGAGTGTGTTTTGTCAGCATCATTTTAGAAATACAGAATCGCCTTAAATGGGTTTAGAAATGATGTCATAATTCGTTGGCCAGACCTGACCTCAAGCCATTTTCAGCGTAAGTTGTCATCTAGAGGCCCGCAAAGCGAAACCCGTCTCATTCAAATTGGTTTGGAAACATTTTCAAAAACGGAGCAGGGGTCCGATCGGACCCATAAGCGGTGAAAGGTTGACTTTCCCACAAACCGTATTGCCTGCTCCGCTGATGTCCAAGAAAGTTTTTTGTCCCTTCATTCTGTCTGTTGTCCCCCCAATACAACACAAATGAAAGGCCTCGGTGAATGATTTTTTCGGTTGCTTCTGACGCTCAGCCCGGGTCTGGGGCTGGGTTCCCATCGTCAGTATCGCAGCGAACTCCGGCCGATTGCACGGCCAGAGTGGACCAGGAATAGGATCTGGATATCCAGGCAGATTCGGGACAGGCAGACAAGAAAATGGGACAGGAAGGCAGGGGACGGGGCTGGGATAGGCAGACGGCGGAGCTGGGACGGAACTTTGTGAGGCAAAGACGCGGAGTTTTGGGAGGGGTTAATTGCATGAGAAGATAATGAACCGTGATCTATATTTGAGAGTGGAAACACATTGTGCCGATAATATTTTTTTATGAAATTATACAATTCGTGCGATATATACAAAGGATGGTGTTTTCGATATTTTCATAAGAGTAACGATTTCCTAGCAATAATTCCTGAGCTACAATATTTATACTACCGGAGTACCTTGTGCAGACAAATATAGCTTTACAAGCAATAGACACTTTCTGCTCCGAATTTAATGCGCAGGTTTGAGTGGAAATGGGTGCTCTCGTATCCAGTGGTGTTGCATCTTTTTGCATCACATTACCTGGATTGAATGACGAGGAATCATGGCAAAATCAAACCCATGTTCATTGATATTACTTTCGAGAGCACTCACGTGGCAAGATAATAAGCTGATAATAAGTCCGAATGGTCCAGATCGTAGTTAGCCCTGTGAAAATGCTTTGGCACTGGTCTTAGATGGGCAGAGAGATCATGGTCGTGATAATAGTAGTTCTAGTTCTACCGTGTATTGACCACAATCATCAAGTTGATTATTTTGTCAATGCGAGTGTCCGTAGTTTATACATCTCAAAAGAAGAATAAAAAATTACA
This sequence comes from Lepas anatifera, assembly GCA_034440635.1. Classification (NCBI taxonomy): domain Eukaryota; kingdom Metazoa; phylum Arthropoda; class Thecostraca; family Lepadidae; genus Lepas; species Lepas anatifera. The sequence continues at coordinate 1,720,711 of JAOTON010000231.1, read as the reverse complement.
TATGAGGTTACCATGCATGGATGGCAGATGATTAATGTTTACACAAAAGATTCACAAATGAGTCAGTGAAGCAGCTTCCACAGTTGCATGGGGCAAGTTGTTCCAATCTCGGATGGTTTCGGGAGAAAAGCGTGAAGGTGATAGTCCGCTCTGCATCGTGGTGCCAGAAACTGCTGATTGTGTCCCCGTCGTGATCTTGGCGGGAGCGGTATAAGTTTACTCTTTATGCCTTCTGCATCCATCATGCCATGTTTTATCTTATAAAGCATCGTAAGCCGAGCTTTTTCCGTCGCTCTTCAAGAGATGGCCATTTGAGCTCTTTTAGCTCAAATGGCCATCATAGTAGCTTTAGATGTTGCCAATGCTCGGGTCACTGGGATCCTACAGCGTCAGGAAAAGTCCACGTGCCTGTATTGCCCGCCCCAGTGTGAGGGCTCCCAAAAATTCGAGGCCCCTTCCTGGCGATCAAGGTATCTGTAGGCCTTGACATAGATAAGCTAAGTAAATTCGTGGCGACGCCCCTGGTCGCAGGCCATTACCTAATGTTTGAGGAAAAATTGAGGCCAGCCAGCCGCGAGTAGTGCTTTGCTTCTTCTGTCGGTTGCAAAAGCTACAAACCTACCCACGAATGTCCTGCTTATTCATCGCATATCTACGCAGACTGTATCTGAGAGATCGCGATATATCGATGCTTACCACAAAATGTTCCGAGGCACCCAACATCCAAAGCCGCTTACGTCAGACCACCGGCCAACGGAAGTGGGCTGTAATGGCCGTAGCTGGTCGGAAGTCGCGGCCATTGCGCCCCGGGCGCTGCCTGATTGTCGTCACGTGCCGAGAGGTCAGAGGTGACTGCACCGTGAGCTCAGAACGGGAGCGAACGAACCAGTGCTGCAAGAGAGAGTGAGATCTGCTGCACGCTAGCAAACTGAGAAATGTGCAAGGTTTGTAGAGGCAGTATCGAATAGGTACGATATACATGGGGTATAGAAGAAATCACATGTTTCAGTCAGGTTAAATAAGGCTAGCTCTTCCAATTTACCTTGCAAGATGACGATTGTTTTTGGTGACTCCTAAGACGATGCAATGAATATGCAGGGTCGCAAATCCTCGCCCCATTGGACGGGGGAAAATATCAAGCGAGAATAGGTGGAAATTAAACTAACAACCATGGAGTCGTGAGAGCATTCTTCCACTCGCCTGTATCAATAGCTTCTGACCCCACAGTTTCTATTTTTGCCTGGTATTACGTGCCCAAAATCAGATGCTCGGTTCGATGATTGTCCGGACGTGATTACTTTCCACGTCCCGATGGCTCACGAGGACTGAACATTTAGTCGTACCAGTTTTAATTAAGTTTCATCTTTAATTCAGTCATTCACCGTTCGAAAGGGTGTGAGACTGCAGGGACAATATTCTGATATTAACAAGCAGTAAAGATCAGTTGGCAACTCAGTCTTCAATCCATAGGTGATAAAAAGTATTCATTTTCCCCAGAGGAGACCAAATTTTACTTCGAGTTAAGGGAATTGCCCTGAAGATGAAGACTTTTAGACTCTAATGAGATATAAAATGACTATTATCGGCGCGTAGAATGAGCCGGTTAAGTACCAGATCGCGATACAATACCTTATTGGAGGAATTATTTGCATCTAAATTTGTTGCCAGTCTCACTTAAAATGTATTAGTTTTTTTTCTTGGATATTGTTTGACTATGTTGGCAAATTAGGCGTTTTCTGACCTCTAAACTCAAATAATCAGTAAAAGAATGTTGATAGGCGAATGCATTGAAACTCATTCGCAAAAATATAAATGCTGGATTCAATATATCAATAAATTAACATAAAATAACTCAACATTTTGCACTTGCACATTTTAACAGAGCTGGGCGCTCCTCGTCTTCAAACCGCAACTCCGCTACTCACCGAATTGTAGACTCTCCAAATGGTAACAGTGTGGTGGTAACGGTTTCTATGACAACAAAAGTACCGGAGTAGCGTATGGTGGACTCACAATAATTCAAAAGCACTACCGCCACCGACAGCCTGTTAAGGGCATCGCCGCTCAGTAACGTTGGGAGATAGAGGTTGAGAAAATTGTTTTTTCATAATAACAGAAAAGGAAGTTACATGCAAGTTTCGTTATGTGCTATTGTGTAGATATACTGGAATTCAACCGGTAGTTTTTTTATTTAAGAGACAAAAAACAGTAATTTTCCTTCAAATAATTTCAAAAAGATAATTTTCTTTTTAAACACCTGATAAGTGTTTTCTAATCTAATTTTTTTGCGGTTTAACGACGCACCAACTGCCAGGGTTATACTGCGTCGCCAACTCTTACCCTGTTGGGAGGGATCTGGACATTATATCGGCTTTTTCAGAGGCTCCGCCGGGACCTGAACCCGGGACCGGCGCCTTAGTAGACAGAAACCACTAGAAATCCACTAGGCCACCTATCCCTGGTATTTTGTAATCAAAGTAGCGGTGAGAGAGTAGCGACGTAGCGGGTAGCAGACTTGCGATTTTGACAAAGAAGTGCTGGCAGCAGCAGCGGTGTCACCCAGCCAAGGTAGCAGAAGTAGCTGTAGCGGTCTTAAAAATTTTGTAGCCGTGCCCATTTCTGCACTTTAGCGACGGATTTCGTTTACGTTTCACAACTAAATCCTTAACTTAGACACAGTGAACTTTAACCCGGCACCGCCTGAGCTCTTTTCGTAAACACCACCGCCTGTGGGAGGGGAGGTGGTCCGATCGAACCCCAACAATCTCGAAAACCGGAAGTGATACGGAAAAATTGAAACGGCACTGGAAGTTCCTTACCGTCTGCTACTCTGTAGCCGATTTTGAACCATATGCGTTGACCTGTGATAACATAGTGAACCAAAATTGGTCAAATTTGGGCCTATTTAGAAAATCCTTAAATGTGTTCGTCTTGACCTAAGAATTCAAATGATATGCAATATGACCTTAGAAGGTTTATGACATCATAAGATCATTGATAGGTTTTGAAGTGCTGCGGCGAGGAGCATGATAATAAGTTGATAAGGTGATGATAAGTTGATAACGTGGCCTGTCCCCTCAAATCCGGAAATGTAAAAAATTGTAAATTATATAGTCAGGCACAGCACTTCATCAGAATCGTGTAGTAAATTTAAAAAATTATCGGTCATAGTGTAGCCAGACCTCAGATAATATTCGAGGTCTGGCTACACTATGACTGAGAATTTTTATATTTACTACACGATTCTGATGAAGGGCTGTGCCTGAGACCTCGAATAATATCAATATAATAATATTCGAGGTCTGGCTACACTATGACTGATAATTTTTTATATTTACTACACGATTCTGATGAAGGGCTGTGCCTGAATATATAATCTTCAGTGTTTTTTACATCTCTGGATTCGAGGGGACAGGACACCTTATCAACTTATCATCACATTATCAAATTACAAGGTCATGTTACATAGCATGCAAATCCTTGGGTTATGGTCAGCAATATGATACCAAATATATAGCTGCATTTTGTTTCGTTCAAAAAATATTGACACAAAATAAATTCTGAAAACCGTGACCTTTGATGACCTCTGGTGACCTTGGTATTGACCTGACCTGAAATGGATGACAGCAAGCATATTTTTTCAAGAGCTTGCCAATGATACTAAACAACTTGATCCAGCCCTTATAGAAGCCGGGTTACACCCTTGTTTTGTCAGTTTCATTTTCGAAGAGCAGAATTTCCTTGTATGGGTGTAGAAATTATGTCATAATTTGTTGACCTGACCAGACCTGATGTCAATTTTTAGTCATAAGTTGTCAAATTTATCATCCTACAGACCTGCAAAGTGACGCACGTCCAATTTAAATCGGCTCGGAAAAATGTTCAAAAACCGAGGAGTCTGTTCGGAACCCCAGCCGGTTAAGGGTTGACTGATGTGCAAACTTCGTGAGCAGGCATCATATGTCCCTAATCAGCATATTTTTGTTGTCCAAGTCTTCGCAATGTTCTGAATTTGAACCCGAAGTATTTGGTGCAGTATCAATGGTCATGTGCTCACAATTATTTTGCTCGATAAATTTTCACCACAGCTTCTAGAAAACAGTACTCAATTCGTCATTCGTAATTGTATTCATGAGAACCATTTTAACACTCTATCTTGGACCACAGTAACACATATCACAGCTAGCCAACCAAGTCAACGTTCACTGCATCGATCCAGCCGAGCACATTAATCAATGGCTTACGCACACCACTAACACGTTATTGAACCTAACACTTCGTTTGAAATGGCCGCGAACAGCGGCTTTATGCATTAACCCACTGATTCACCACTTAAAACAGTGGTTTAAACAAGTATTTTTCAGGCGATGATGACAGGGTCACTGATGGAACTTAAACATGCGAAAATCATAGTAAGTGAATATAGTTTCGTAAATAAAATATTTGTATCTCTCTCCCTCTCTCTCTCTCTCTCTCTCTCTCTCTCTCTCTCTCTCTCTCTCTCTCTCTCTTCACCATACCATAAAAACAACACCAAGGAACACAAAGAAAAAATGCCAAGTAATCGTAGAAGCAGCAATAGAAGTAGGCACATTTATAATTTGTGTTATCATTGTTGTTTCCAGAACTGCGGGAACGCCTCGGTACGCCGCTCTAACGCAGTGAGTACGCCCGGGTACGTACCAGTGTACCCCTGTACGTCCGGCATCAAACCGCGGGGAGGGCTGCACTGGCGGCGGAGGGGGCGTCTGGGGAGGGGTGACAGTTCCAGCAGCACCGTATACCGGCATGACGTCATAAGTACCACGTTTGATGACGTCATGTACTGTGTAGCTGGGAGGAGGGGATTGTGACTGTGACAGGGAGTTTTGACGGGAGTGGGAGTTATGGGGGGTGTAGCGTGGGATCTGACCGGGCCCGATGGTGGGCGGCAGGGGAAAGGTGGTGCCGGTCGTATCGCCGCAGGGAAAACGCGTCTCCCCCGACCAGGCGGCGCCCGCCGGCGGCGTCTTGCACACAGCCGTGTCGGCCAAGGACCAGATCTTGGGCTTGAGCGCGTCGCCGCAGTCGAGAAGGGACGCCTTGTCTTTCCACTGCGAGGAGGGGGAGAGAGCTTCGGCCTTGACCTCGGAGCTGGCGCCCGGCGAGAAGGCTTCAGCTTCAGAGGAAGTGCGAGCCGGTTCTGTGAGGAGAGTATTGTCGTGAGAAAACACAATAAAGCTGTTAGCAATCGCACACAAGTCGCGCTTGTACCTTCTCCACCAAAAAAGGCTACTGCAATCATAATCGACATGTGTGTCATCCGTATCGCACCGTTTGCTTTCTTAAATATGCAGTAATCATTCAAAAATCACAAAAGCAGCGCCGAAATGTTGTACCTCTCATTTTACGCAGTGTGAATTGCGCTAAATTGTCGTCCAAGTTCCATTACAACGGCTTTGGAGACTGCACCCCACTAAAGTGAAGATCTTCTCACACAATCAGACAATTGAGCAAAGTATTTTGCTTATTTAGGAGGGTCCCTTGTTTTAAATTTGATTTATCTGTTAAAACCAAAGATAATTTGACACCTTGCATGCTTCTTGCATTGACAGTCAGGGCACCTCAGAGATCAAAATAGTAAAAATGAAATATAAAACAGGGTAGGATGTCATATTATATTTTGGAAACATACATGAGTTTCTGGAAGCATCGTTTACTTTGGGCCAAAATAGAGTTAGTTGAAAAACATTTCGTGGTATATTCGTACCTTTGTTGTCGCCTTCTTTATCCAAATCCTCTTTTTCGTCCGGCTTTAAGTCTTCGTCATCCGATTCTACTTTTATCTTCGGCACCCATGTCATCTTATTCTCCTTCTTCAGCCGCCTTCGGGCGTTGGCGAACCACGTCGAAATCTGGGTCAACGTCATCTTGGTGATGATGGCTAGCATGATCTTCTCGCCTTTGGTCGGGTACGGGTTCTTTTTGTGTTCGTTCATCCAAGCTTTCAGCGTGCCAGTGGCCTCTCGGGTGGCATTCTTTCTTCGAGCTGCCAGGTCATAGGGAGCTCCGTACCTGCCGAGATAAGTAGGTTGTCATACTGGTTGCTGAACACCCACTCCCTCCCGCATACCCACAGCGGGGACTGTAACCACGGCTGGACGGTGCCGTCCGCCTGGGCGTCTGAATGAAGCCAGACGGCGTGTAAATCAGCGCGGACGGCAGCTCCAGGCTCGGCGGCCGTGCCTCAGCTGCCCAGCTTATCTGGCGGACTCCCGCTGCTTGGTTTATGCACGTGCCGACTGCAGAGGACGTATCGCGCCAGATCAGTCTCAATTATGGCCACTAAATCCCATCACAGGGCTGCCTAACGAATCCAGCAGAAAACTGACTAATCGTGTGGGCTTGTGTCACGCTTAGGCTCATCGTCTCTGCACGTCGGCTGTCACCCTTGTGGTGAATCTTCGTGACTCAAAGATTCCTTTGACTTATTGGCAACTTGAATGCGTCAAATTGAGGCTGGTTTTCGTGGCTAGCCAGATCTTAGACTGATCGATCTGAGAGGGCTCTCAAAACTTGATGGGGGTTATTTTTGTGATCCAAGCATGAGTAAGTTCAAACAAATTAAGGCAGATGAGATTACTGCGCTTCTAAACACGTCCCTTTTGATATTAAGCCTGAACTGAGTTGGCGTTCATATTAGTTATGACACATATTCGTGTGCTCTCACACAACTCCAAATTCTTATCGGGCCATCTTGTCATCTCAGAATTCAGGGTACTGCCAGGTATGTACATTACACGTAATGCTGGTGGAAATACACGTGTGCTAGGTGCTACGAAACACCCATTCAAGCCGGCACTGCTCAATTGTATCAGTACCCACGTGCCTTGCGCTCTGCCGGGCTTTGTCTGTCGTTGCTCAAAAGCACACCCCTCCTTCACACGTACTCTCACTATCTGTGTGAGCTCCAATCTAGCTGTGGGGTTGAAAATAGCAGCAATTCCGGTTTCATGCAGGGAGTATTATCTTAACCCTCGCCCCACCGGGGGCCATCGATGGCCCCCCTAAGGTTTTTCCGGGATAGCAGAAAAACGACGAGGCGCAGCACCGCAGTTGAGGGCTCTACCTCTCACTGCATCATTTTCCCATCATCTCTGAAATTTTTAACCCGGGTCACCCAAGGTCAGGTCACCAGACGAGGTCAACCAAGGTCACCTCACTTCACTTTTAGAGCTCTGTAAGAGCTACATTTCAAAGTCGATCGATTTGAAACTTCCTACACTTCATAACCTCTCCAGGGTCTACAAGGTGTATATCCGGGATTTTTCGATTTCGTGCCCTGAGGTCAGGTCACGAGGCGACCTCTCCCATTGGAAAAGCATGGGGAAAAGTTGTTTCATGATATAAAAGCCACAAAAATGATTGCAAATACTCAGACTGCTCAGAACAACGTTTTTGGACACCCTTTCACGGATCCCAGGGGTCATATTTGCCCTTTGACTTTTCCAAGGTCATCCAAGGTCACTAGAGGTCAAAAACAGTATTTTGACAATAACTTTTGACATAATTGAGCTAGAGCGGTGAAACAAACACCATCGTGTTTGTCTTGTCACTGGCTTTCATTTGATATACGGCAAGGTCACTTTTTGACCTTTCGTGACCTCAGGTCATATTAGGTCACCAGGTGACCTCTGGCGGTCAAACCACTGGCGGGAGGTCTTTACCTTCCACATAGCGGAAAAAGTACTGGCAATTTCCTATCAAATGAACTTTACCAGGCCTCAATAGCTCTAATGACATAAGAGTTATGCCCAGTTTGCTTAATCATTGCACATTTGAGTGAAAATAGCCGATCTTGACCTAATTTGACCTCTGGAGGTCAAACCATTGACCTGAGCACTAAAACATGCGAAGTAATTTCTTACTGAATTCACGCGAGCTTTCTATTGCACTTTGCAGATTTGCGCTAACGCCCATATTTTCGGAGTTAGAGGGGGCCATCGATGCCCCCCGGTGGGGCGAAGGTGGCGCCGGACCCCCGGTGGGGCGCGGGTTAATTCCACTACAGCTGGAATTATGATAAGTCGAACTGCATCCAAGGCCCAGCGTCTAACGCATATAATGTATTCAACACATTTGAGCAGCACACCAGCCATACCGGCCGAGGAACCGAGCGAAGGGAATTGACCAGTGGCGGATCCAGGAATTCATTTCAGGTCGATCCCCGTCTAGGGACTGAAGCCTCCCCCGCCATTGCCTCGGAACAGCCTCCGGCTTTGCATTTAGGCACTCTGACTTTTGGGCGGGGGGGCTTAAGCCCACTAATCTCCCCAATATCCTCTACTGGCCAGGGGTCGAAAAACCTACCATTTTGGTATTCTAAATGGTGACAGCCCAAGGTGGGCAAGGTGACAAAAATTACCCGACATGTTTCGTCCAGACCAATAACGGAGCAAACCACCAAAATTGGCAATTGTAATTTGAGCTCGCAATGTTTTCAACAACTAGAATGGTCCAGGAGTATCCTCTGGCATCTTACTAACGCAAAACGTGCCACACTTTGCAGCCTGGGCTGGTGACACATTTATGGTTCGACATTTTCAATGGTGACACACTGGACACTTTTTTGGCCCCTGCTACTGGCTGGGATCCATAAGTGTCGCACCGCAAAAGTGGGGGCCAGCCAAACTTCAACCTGATGCTGACAAAAACTTCAACATCAGGATCAAAAACGTTCGAATTTGGCCCGTTGCCTTCCGCAGCGGCTGGATATAAAATGCCCGGCTTTCTCCATTTTGGCTGAGATCGTAAATTTTCCAAAAGTGGGGAGGCCCCGGCCCCCCTTTTCCGACGCGCATGCTGGGATCTATCCTTAGAGCGAGGGTTCGTAAGGGCTGTAGCCGTAGCCAGGCATAGGTGAAGACTAGCTCTTACCCGTAGAGTGAGAAATGAAGAGTCGCATGAGTTGTAGCCGTAGCCGAGAGCATAGGAAGACTTTAACTCACCCGTAGAGTGAAGGGTCGTAAGGGTTGTAGCCGTAGCCGGGCATAGATAAAGACTATATATAGTCTTCAGACTAGATGTAACTTCAGTGCAAGCTTACCCGTAGAGTGAGGGGTCGTAAGGGTTGTAGCCGTAGCCGGGCGTGCTCGTGATGCCGCCGTAGACGGCCATGTCTGCCGCTCCGGTCTCCTTCAGGCCGTAGGCACCTCCCTGACGGCACAAAGGATCTTATTTGATTTTGGTCACATTTATTTCCAACTGAAAACCTTGATAGATTTTCGTAGGACTCAGACTATTTCAAGCGATGATATTTGGCTGTTTGAGGGCCGCAATATCGCTCTAAGAGATGAAATGTCTAGCTCAGTAAATATATCTTAACTTTCTTAGCCACAGGTTTCGGGTTGAAATTCCAGATATTTTTTCGAGCCCTTCTTGAGTGTGAGAAACAGTGTGTTTGAGCCCCGCAATGCCACCGGACAGGCTGGAGTCGACGACGAGTTTAGGTAGTTGAACACAAGGAATTTTAGCATCGCTGTTATAGTATTTTATATATGTTAAATGTGAGCTGGTAGACCCGTTACGACAGCTAAATGGCAGCCAATAGTAGAGCTACTCAGTATACTGCAGCTCTGCAAATAAGCCAATGGGACCTTGCCTAGTTTATTTCATTCCACGAGGCTAGTGAATTTCAGCCCCAAATATGGGCTGGAAATTCCTGGGATAGCTAAAGAAAAAAGATGTTAAGAAACTTACAAACGCTTCTGTTATAAATGTATCTTTACTATTTCTTGTTGAACTTCCTAAGAATTGGACAACTTTAGGACCAGGATTTTAGTTATACTTGATTATGAGTTTGACAAACCTACGCATTCACAGTTTATTGTCCTAACTACCTGTACCATCTGGATATCTTCTAACGAGTTGCAGATTGAATAGAAACGTCAGTGTGAGCCTTGATGCTCAACACGTAGCACGGAACAAGACGATCTGCACCAAGGAAACATTTATTTTCAACAGTGATCAGCGTGAATCATACCATTCGATGACTAATAGTCGATCTGGTAATGCTCAAGCTTTATCATTAGCTATTTGGTCATGCTGCAAGGAATGTAGCCCTGCAGGGCACGCTGACACTGAACAGACACCCATTCAGAGCAGGCGTTTCGCGGCAGGGAACCAGCTCAAGTTAGCTTTTAACAGCCCTATTGGATTGACCCTGAACAGTTCCGCTCACTAATGATACTAGTTTAATAAAAAACATTCATTCCACAGCGCTAAAAATGTGAAAATCGTCTCGGCACAAGCATATTGGACCCTTCAGGCTTCCAGATTCTAGGTTGCAGAATTTCGCACAACTGGACCGACTTCAGTTATCAGGGACTCGAAATAAATGCGTGTGAATTTTCATATGATCTTCGTGCGTGCCTTCGCAAAGTGCATGGTGTTTGTTCACGGCTCACATCGCTTGCATTCTGCAATCCGGGTCTGAGGCGCCTGCTCTCACGTGATGTTTACATGCCATCAGAATTCGATTAATGCGAACCCATTCAACGCGAGGTTACTTAGGAATAGGGGCTGCTTGTCTACAAGTTTCTCCTGCAGTTGTTGAGCACGATTTCATTTCCGGCTACGTGAAGAATATTTACAATCAAGTCCATAGCCAGATAACACGAGAAGTCACTGGTTGAAAATAGAGCGAGCCGTGAAAACCGTACAAGGAGTGAGCACAGCTTGGAAATGGTCAGTTCAGACACACAAGTGCGTACACAATTAAAAGGCTTCACAGCATTGGCTAGAATGCATTTATTCACAGGTCACCTGAAACTAGCAAATAAAACAGCGAACAGGTAAGCTCTGCAGTGCCCACCCTGATGTGAGCATCAAATTCCCATCCAGCACGACAAAACAGGTCATGTTTCTTCACAATCCTTGTTAGCCCCATAGACTGATAGGACATGAGTAAGTTGTAGTGGCACACGTCTGCTCTTCGACTCTGAGGTACATCAGTATACACATTCGAGCAGGAAGTATGAATCCACTCTATTACGGGTATCTTGTGGAGAGACCAGACACATTTATATATTTTACGCCAAGCGACTTATTTTGAAATATGTTAGTAGAACAAAGCATGAGAATGGTCAGAGGTGCGCGAAGCGTGGACGCGAGAAGATAGTCATTTGATACATTTTCGGTGGCCGATCTACTCTGGTTGTTTGAGGGTCAACGGGGGCCGAAATTATGGACAACACAGGGGCCAAAATACCGCCGTTGGGGGCATGGCCCCTTGGCTCCCTTCTGCGTCCACCAATGGAACAACATAAATGTTTAAAGATAATCAGATAAAATCGGAGATTGGGGCGAATATATATATATTTGTCTCACCTCCCACGGACCCGCCAGTATCCATTTGTGCTGAGTTCTATCGAGTCTCTCCTGATGAGAGGGTCCGGTAACACCCCAAAATGACGCATCCGTGCTCAAAGATACACCGTAAATTTCAAAACAAGTTTCCAGGATGAGACCGTCTGAAATGGTCCCATCCTCTCAAATTTCGACAGGTCTAGAAGGTTCGCATCAGCATTCCCATTACCCTGCTCGCTCTGCCCACTACTAAGTCTATATAATCTACAAAAATATATTGCGTGTCAAGTCATAAATAAAGTCATACATATCAAGTCTACCTCACTTAGTCATGAGCTCTTGGTATTTGGAATGTACAACTTGTTTTAGCAAATTGCAAAAGCACCGACTTTTTAAATTACACTGAACAAGATCACTTCTGCATCTATTTTAGGAATCAATTTCTAGAAAACTAATCAAGAAGTTTTCTTTCGTGGAATTCCTTTTTGATAGGGTGTCAGGATTTTCAAGCTGGTGTGTGGGAGAGAGGGGTAATTCTGCCGATGGAGTCCCACAATCTGTCAAATGAGTCAGTTCGACCCTTTTCGTATTGAACAGCGCTGAGGCCTCATCAGAACGGCAAGGAGACAGTTTGTGTCCTTAAACTCGGCATTCTAATGCTGGGCCAAGTCTCCCTTCCCAACTCTCCGAAAATGAAAGACCCCCGCCCCTTTACCAAATCTTCAGTTGATACGAGTACATTAAGGATTCATTTTGTTTTGCACAAGGAAATAAATAATCGATGAATGGGGGCTCTTCTAGAAAGATACCTAAAGATAAAACAATGGGCTCAAATAAGCATACCAATTTGAGGAACCAATAGCCTAACAATGCCCAAAATTTGACAGCGATGTATATCAATCTCGCAATAATACAGGCTTTCAGCCTGGCCAGCCTAAGTCCAACAGCTCTGGATGATAAATAAAACAATATCCGTAATACATAAACATTCAGCATGACCTTTTTATCACAACGCTTGGGCCTTTTCCGATAAAACTGTAGCTTCACCAGCAATTGGTAGAGCCAAACTAGCACAAATGTTTTTGGGTGTAAATCCTTACCATTGAAAGCTGGATTCTTCTTGCGGTGTTTTTACGGGTATAGCAAAACGGTTATGCATAAATAGCCGTAACATATGGTCCCACTGTTAAGAATTGTTTCGCACAAATTGAGCTGTCCAGGGTCACCTCGCCTTCACGCTTTTTAAGGACAGCTAATCGGGGTACTTGTACCGCGTTAACCCGTGACGCCGTTAATTCTTTTCAAATAGATTCCGAGTCACCCAACTAATCACACCCTGGGAGACCCCTCCGCGCCCGCCGGTTAACCCACATCAGCGGGGGCGGTCGGGTGTTCCGAAAACAATCATCGTTACCAGCCGCAACCACTGATTACCATTCAATAAAGTCTTCGCGCGCACCCGGCCTCGAACCATCATCGATCACGGGCTCCGCCCGGTGGCGGCCGGTGGCGCCGCGTGACTGCCGAGCCGGCCGGGGCGGGCGCCGTGGGTTTTTCTCCCATTCACATGCAAAACAGACGATCGGGGGCGTGGGTGTGGGTCGCTGGACGTCTGACGCCAGTATCCATTACCCGGCGGCCAGACGCAGCGCGCTGGGAGGGCTGGTCGAGGGTCGCGGCCCGGTCCGACCCAGACGACGCGACGGGGGCTCGCGGGCGCCGCAACGTCGCCGCCTGTCGCGGGGACCGCCGCCAAGGGCCGCGCGGAGCGAGCGGCGCGGAGGAATACGCAGGAGGCGGTGCTACAAATGTTAGCTGCTTCGGAAACTGCAAGCCCTTCTTTTGCCGGGAGCACTCCCGTCTGTTTTGCACTGTTCTAATTCCGGGACAAGTGATAAACAGGTGCAGAATTTAGCATGCACTCCCAAAAATTCCAACAGTAAAATGAGATCAGATAACTAGACAGCCCTGCTCCGTCACCATAACGACACATCGTTACCGACGAGTCTCGCACCTCGCGCCGCCGGCGCCGCCGCTGTCATCCCTCCCCTGTCCGCGTTCACGCGCGGAAAGTTCGCGTCTCGCGTTACTCCCCAAGATCGCGGCCGGGGCCAGGGCCGGCTGCGGCGCGGCGGCCCCGCTCTGCCATAGCTCATCCGGCGCCCGGCTGTCGTGTTGCCGCGTCCCACCGCAGCCCGCGGCGGAAGGGAGGCACCGGCCTGAGCCGTTTAAGTCGGCCCCGGTGTCTGCCGATTTGTATCGGCCACGGATGCGACGCTTAACACCTGGTCACACGGGGGAGACAGGGATTGGGTCGCCGCTGAGACTTGTGTGACAGTCGGGAAGGCCAGGGCTGAGCTGTGGATTTGTGCGACAGTCGCTAGGGCGCGGGTCAGAAGAGGATGACGCAGGTTTAGGCGGGCGGCAGGATCGAGAATGGTACGCTTGTTATAACTGGAGTGGAGGGAGGCACGGTCGAGTCTCCTTTCTTATCGAGAGAATATGTGAACAGCGACAAAGCCAAAATCGGAAAAACTAGTTCTATGAACTTCCACTTTGGTAAGTTGAACTAGACGGATGCATTTAGTTGAACTTGTATTTCATAGCATAAGTGTCGCCACCGGCAAAAAAGTGGGGGGGGGCCAGTCAAACTTCAACTTGATGCTGACAAAAACTTTTAACATCAGTACCAAAAACTGTTCGAATTTGGGCTCCTCGTTGCCTTCCGCAGTGGCTGGATATAAGAATATCCGGCTTTCTCTTATTTTGACTGAGATCAGGAAATTTTTGGCCAAAAAAGTGGGGGGGGGCCTGGGCCCCCCTTTTCCGACGCGTATGTTTCATAGAGTTTAGAATGGCTCATATATTGTCCACAATGTTGCCCGCTTTTATTCTGATCCATCCCATGTAAAAATCATGGCCATGCAACCAATAAGACCGAGACGTGACCTCAAAAGTCAGATGAGAAGCTGCAGGTGACGAACCTTCTGTCAATGTTTCTACATGACAGAAACCTTCTTCACAAATCGAAAATCCCGTTAGGTAGGAAGTCATTTCGTTTAGGCAGACTTTCTTTTTCCGAACTCAAATCTTCTGACATTGCTGCCGTATGTCCCAGGGAGCATGGGTTCTTTTATCATGATGGGGGCCATATTTGAAACACTGTAAATAACCACCATAGTAAAATGTAATAACATAGTATAAAGTGGGCTTTAGCCTTCTCACAAGTCTGTTGATGAACACACAACCAATTTGAAACCCTCTGAATGAAAATACGAAAATTTAGAGGATATTCTAATATTGTTTCAGAGTTGATTGGGGGTGCTCTACACTCCTAATATGGCTTATTGCACGTAGTAGAAGTTTCCAGACCAAGGTACACTGGATCACATCTTACATATCCCTCATGGCCCCCCAGAGCTTGGAACCGAAGATTTGCAGCAACGTAAGCCCAAAAAGCAGCCAGCACACCATTTCGTCAAATTATTTGACGCTTATCTTTGAAGAATCAGATCATCTCTTTAAGATCGTTGAAAAAAACTAAAATCAGCTACTCAATACCAGGAAGCAAAGTCCAATATAGAATGACTGTGCGAGTCAATCCGTTTATAGTACCCACTCTAAGAAACCGCACTCATATACTGGTTTATACTGATGACAGAATGGAAAGATGAACCAGCGTTGTATCGACTACTCAGAAGAGCAGCGTTGTGCTAAATTTCCACCTTCCAGCACCAGGCTTTGGACGCTATCAAAGCTGCTGCTCAAATCATACGATAATATATCGGAAGAAATTGTTCACCGTTTATGGTGGCAAGGTTCGTAATGTTTATATTTTCAATATTTGACTTTTTTAGTTGCATCAGTTTCCTGAAATAAGCTGAACAATGTTTTTCAAGTCCTAATGTTGAAACGATTGCTTTTTTGTGGGCATACGCTTAAAATGTAAAATATAAGCATTTTCCTTGCCGCTATTTTCAGGATGCTGCAGCGATCGACAAAAGCGTTGCTTATGCCTGTCTAACGGACGCAAATAGAGGCAAGAAACAAATTTTTACATCATTGTCACCCCTTCTTTCAAAGTCCATGGTAAGACCTTTGCTCATTTAACTCCAATAGTTCCCATATGCAGCGAATCATGTAGTCCAAAAACGGTAAAGACATGTAGAAAACTTAATGACATTTCCATCGCGTTCCGGCGCCGAATGACAAGAACGCCATCACGTTGTAAAACCCACAGCTAGGGTTGTTGTTGCCATTTCCCCACGCCAGCCTGCGGCCGACTGGAGCTCGGGGGCCGCGGGCCAAGGTCCCGGGTAGCCGCGGGCCAAGGTCGCCTGGGTCCCGCCGTCCCACAGCTGGGAGCCGCTCGGGTATACGGCTCCGACAGCTGGAGCTCACACGCCCCTCCCCTTCAACGATGTTTTCCTTCCAAGTGCAAATTGGTATATCAGTCTTATTGCATCAGTCCTCACCCCTGGTCGCCTGAGTCTCTCCCCAGTCGCCCTCCCCCATTGTTCCAGTCGCCCTCCCCCTAATTTGAGCTCTCGACCCGCCAGCGGCACGAGTGATTATTTCCACCCCGCGTGCGTAATCAAAAATACTTGTTCCAGCACCAAACTTTGGACGAGGATAACAGCTGTTGCTGTAACTGCACAATCCTTCGCTGGGAAAGGCACATCCCATATGTAGGAATATGGCACTCACCAGTGACCCGAAGTAGCCGGAGTCGACTCCGATGCTGGGGTAGGGGCTCTGCGGGTCGCCGCCGGCGTAGGCGGCGCTGTAGTGCAGCGTGGAGCCGGTGCTGAGCCGGGGGTAGCTGTTGAGAGCCGAGAGCCGGCTGGAGTCGTACTGGCAGGAGCAGATGGCAGCGCCGGTGACGGGGTCGGTGGCGACCACGCGGCCCGTCTCGCAGCAGGAGGTGGTGGCGCCGCCGGCCGTGCTCGTCTGACCCGGCACCAACAGCTGTCGGGTCAGTAGAGAGAGTTAGCATTTTCACAAAAATGAGGCCTTTATTTTGACCACAATTGGTGTTGGTTGAGAGGACAGGTGCGGTGAAAAATTCCGGGCAGTGGCGGGTGAAGTTTTGTGAGCGACATTTTGCAATCAGATGACATGTGATAGGGAAGCTGATATAAAACGAAAAAAATTGTATTTCGGTAGTGGTTGTGCTACACATTTTAGCAGAACACCTTTAACTCTCAATGTTGTCTTAACACCTCTTAACTCTACATAAGTTGTGCTTCCATCATTGCTTATCTCCACGGACAGATACCGTTTGCGTAGACAACTAAGAACATTTGTGGCCCGAGGGATGTGACTACGTCATTCACTTTTAGCAATGCCATAGAGTTGGCAATTATAAGCCTGGACATCGCGAATAATGTCCCCATCGCCCCTCCCATCACACTGCCCTAACTGCTTTACTATTTTCAGATGTCGACCCGTCAGTGCACAGTAAAACAGGAATCTAATTTGCAAAGTCCTAGACTGGTTTAATGTACCACATACTCAGGAATCAGGAGCTGGCTTATGATTGTTACCATATTTGTGCAATTTTCCCATTATAAATGGGTTGGCATTTGATGCTGATTCCAAGGTCACAGCCTACAATGGAAACTGTGCACTCCTACATCAATGTCTGGTCATATGGCGTGCTCAGTTAAAAGAAAACATACATCGTGCATCAAATTGTGTCTGATTGTCTGGGCAAATATCTGTCGCAAACGACAGAGCGGCTGGAGAGACGGCTAAAACGCTCACCTGGGCGCCGGCCGCGCTGTAGGCGTAGCCCAGCTGTGGGTAGGCCGACATGCTCTCCGGCTCAATCGGCATATATCACCCTTGTTCCTCACACCAAGGGTTTGCTGGATGATGCCCTATCTGGCCAACAACAATGGTTGATGTGGCGAGAGACAACAAAGAACTTGCGAACGCGGCCCTCCCGGGATACGCGCGAGCATACACTGGCTCACGCCGGCGCAGCCGAAACTTACACCGTCATCAGGAAGGGCGGAGCTACAGGACCCAACGGCCTATCACAGACAAGCCTGAGATGACTCCGCCCACTACCATTGTTGCCAGCGGAGGTATCTGTCATGGTTTTGTTCGTCATTACGGGTGGTTGGCACACGAGCCTTACATGGGAATCGATGTTGAAGCGGCTGGTTATGATACGTAGGCGTCAACACTTTGTCCGAGCAACGTCAAACAAGAGTTTACTATGTGTCCGACTTGATTGAGAAAGATGTTAACTTTGGTGCAGGGTATGGCTGGGGGTGTACGAGCAGTTTTATGTCTCCCCAACACAGCAGGGGATAATTGGTCAGTGTTCTTGGCTAGTGCTGTGGGACTTCAAACGGAGAACATGACTGTGATAGTATACGGTGAGTTATTTCACACAGGCTATAAAAAGGCATGGCGGAGAGCGTATGCTGAAAGAAAAGTAACAAAGACAAGCTAATAAACATCCGTGGAATATAATATAGCCCATAAAACACATATAGACATATACAATATCTTGGAGCAGAAATAAGTCCGTGAAATTAAAGTCTTATTTTACTGCCTTCAAATTAAGAACCTGGAAGAATAAATGTGTTTAAAAACAAAAACAAGACAAATCTAAATCAAATGCAGCGGCAGACCGGTGATTAACGATTGTAGGTGGACAGCAACACTACCCAGACCAAAAACCAAATCTTTTGGACAGTGCCAGATGCAAGGGGGACAGGGGCTCAAGCCCCCGTCCCCAAATGTATGAGTGCCTATAGTTAATGCATAGGCGAAATCTGTTCCGAGACAGTAGTGAGGGAGGCTCGGGTCCCTTAGCCCTCGGGTCCCCCCCAATGAAGCCCTTTGACCCGCCACCGCCTTTAGATACAGCCGGTGTAGTGTTTCTCATCTATATAGACTGTAAGCCAACTCGACTTTTCCCCACCTCCGCCAGTTACCGTCGTTAGAAAAGGGAAACGTCAGCAGATGCCAATGTTGGGCGTTCGCATTTTTCCAGCATTGAACATGAGAGCTTTGGAAATGAGCACAGCTGTGGATCACTGGATCGCAGGCCAGAACCAAAAAAACAGTTTTTCTAGTAGTCGTAATTAAGTGCTGCACTGCACATCTTCATACCATACAACTTCTAGCCTGAAAGCCCGGGTCAAGCCGAGCTCTCAATAATCATGCATATCATCCTATTAGGTAGTACATATAAAAATAGTCCTTCCTTTAATCTATACACCCGGACCACCTGAGCATGTTTACATTGCATTGTTCATGGTCGAAACGAACGAGTCACGGCTGTTGACTGACATAACTGTCACGGCCACAACAGTTTACACTCCTGTGGTGGTCTCGGGTCTTCATTGCTAGTCTCTAGACTGGGATAACATGGATTAACCTGGGTGCAATCCCTAAGGCAAGATGGGACCTTCCGTGTTCCATCTGGCCTGGTGGAGAGGATCCTTAAACACCCCGCCTATACTCCCTATAACCGGGCAAGTGTGTCTGTTAAAAGCGGCCATAATAAAAAAACGGTATGCTGGACAATGTAAATTTCATTTCCACGCACATCACAAAAGAAGTCAATTAGCCCGCCTATCCATACATTTGCAAGCCGCAGAGCTCTTTGCTGTGGTAGAAAATGAAGCGACACGGCTCAAAAAGCTACATCAATCAGCCTTTTACCGCAGCGACCAGAGGCCCGCCTTAGAAGTTGTGTTTTGTCCTGGTGCGCCTTGCTCAAACGATTCTAGGCCTCCAGATAAAGCAGACCAGTGTAGGTAATAGGTACTGAAGTCGCCATAGACGTATGTCTTCAAGTTAGACGTACTTGAAATGTAAAACATTTAGAAGCTGGGTAGTTTGCGGTGGAAATTTGAACAAATGCATGCTCTGTCGCGAATTCGATTGAATGTGACATCGTTGAGCCCGTTGCCTTTGAAAAAGGTGGAGCTTGCGGCCCAGCAACTAAGTTTTTCCAGCGCCAACTGGGTGCCAAGTTGTACACAGCAGCCGGTGACGCGCGGAAGAGGCTGCTGCGGTGGGCGGTGGTGGGAGTCAGGGGAACGCAGCTTGTGTGCGACTCACAAACAATTGATCGCCCGTCAACAACGCAGAGGTGCAGAAAGTATGCTGGCTGTCACAAACTCAATGCGACGTATGCCTCCTCTGTCACAAAAAGCTGGAAATTATAATTGTATACTTGAATACTATTTCCAATATGCTGAATGTCATCTACCTGTCTCTTACTTTTTGCAACAGACAAGGTTCAAGCACCAAGCCATTACTGCATGAAAGTATTAAACTGTGTTTTCATTTTTAGATCATGTTTATGTTTTGGAAGGAAAATTTCCAATTATGGATCATTGTTTCCAGTATTGGGATCATAACTTTTATTGGCAACTCTGACTGCAGTTCCCCCCCCAATGACATGCATTTCCCTTTTTGAAAAAGTTTCCATTTTTGGAAGGAGTGTTTCCAATTATGGTACATTTCCCCATGATTAAATGTGGCAATTATCATGAAAATAATTATTATTGGGAACTAATCTATGAATGGGAGCGTGCACCTACACACAATTGGGAACCCTGATCACAGCTTCCCCCCCCACTGAACTTCTATCTCACATATCAACAAAAGGGACAAAAATGTCAATGTCAACATAGGATTTGGATCTACCTAAAATGTGTTGGTAAAGTGGACCTTAGGTAGCACTTTTATAGACAGATCAAATGCTTAAAATTTTCCCCCAACACCTGATTATCACCTGCCTGTTCATTCCTTCTTGCAGTAAAAATTCTGAGGCAACTACCCTGCACAGATGTAAAATTATGTCTATTGGCCTAATAGGTACCTACAGAGGCATTGGAAGTCTCATACCAAAGAAAGATCCAGTGTAGTCAAAGTCCTGCTTTAACTCCATGCAGTTCAGGTCCTGTGTGTTGCTTACCACCACTGGTAGTAAGCAACACACCCCCAACCAGCGTTTTTCAAAGTCTCTTTCTTTCTGAGATTTTCTGCGATTTCCTGAGATGAGAAGGGGGTCTACTAGGCCCCCCTCCAGTGCATGTTAGTGTGTGTCTTAACACTTTGTGGAGGACTGCATTGGCACACATTTGCCATCTGTACAATATTGATATGATAATTTGATTATGAAATCTCACCTGAATTACTGTTGTTGCCAGTCTGTTGCTGGCGCCAACTCTCCCAACTTCCTCCAGCTTCAAATCTACCTAACCAATCTTGATCTAGGGCACAAATAAGGTAAGGCACAAGCAAGCTAAGGAATGAAAAACCAAGTTTGATATGTTAAAGTGCATCAGTCTCAAAGTAGCCTACATTCATCTTAGATTAGCAATGGGCAGCACTATTTATTCCAGCCAGTTTTAGCCTGCACTTATCTCAGATATACCCCAAAAATATGCCCTAAAAAAGTGGCTTCCCACCTGTGTACATTTTTTGGCAGGCTCTACATCAAATAAACATTACGAACTTGTCTTGTCGCTGTTGCGTAGTTTAGGTAGAATTGCTGCCCAGCTATGTTTATTTCTTTCACTCATTTAGTACTTCTCTTAGTAGCTTTTAGGCGTACTTAATACTAAATTCAAAGAAATAGGGACCGCTAAATCGAAGAGACTCAAACTTTAAAGATGATTTAACCTGACAAAATGGACAGAGAAATACTTGATAACGTATTTGCGTTATCTTTAATGCCTTAAATATGCCCACAATCATGTATTTCTCGAAAAAATTGACTGTCACATTTCGGGCATCTAGGCGGCAACTTTCTGGCAACTACTAACAATCGGCACCATTGGGCCGCATGTTAAAATCTGGCAACTGTGACAGCGGTTTCCGGGTTTTCTGCAGCGGGGGTCCCTCGTTTTAGTAGAAACTGAACACAGTACCAATATTGTATCACTGATGGTACGCTGTGCAATTGAAGAACAGAGTTGCTAAATTAAATGTATCGCTACACGCTTCATTCTGTATTTCGAAAATATGCGGTTTGATTTTGAACCATACTGTCACGATCGCTATTTTGTCACACTTATGCACCTCAATTTTCATAAATGTGTCACAAACCCGAGTAGCCGAGTTGGCAAGTTTCTGCACCTCTGCAACAACGTTTCAACCGGTCGAAAATAAGGAAAAGAGGAAATGTCAAATAATCGTTCGGACTGTGAATCACCACTGTCACCGCTACCGGCCGGTGCCATTGGCCTAGATAATTTTGGAAATAAATACTTGCAACATGGACGTTGTATTCCAGGTTCTAGCGCATACTAATGATTTTGTCCACCATATCACGAGTGGGCTGTATCCAGAGGACCTGAAATCACGGTCTGCAACTCACGGTGAAATGTCTGAGGAAACAGCGCGTCTTCTGGTGATTATTTGGTCACAGACATATTAGTTTGTGTCGTGTCACATGACTCGTGGTGTGGTTGGTACCCATCGTAGTGAGTTCGGTGAAGACTGCACGCATGACACACATGAGTTTTTACTATTTCTGCTGGAATGGCTCCTGAAGATATGAATGTTGCTGCTACTTCAGAAAAGTATTTACCAGTCCCCGAAGCATTGAAGGATTATAGCGCTGCTGATATTCCCTGGCATCAGTTCTGTCAAGCAAGCGATTCGATCACATCCCGACTTTTTACTGGCAGCAAAAGTATGTGCTTCTCTGCACCGCTTGCACCTACGAATCTGTCACGTTCGAGAACTTTACTCAGCTGTCCTTAGCACTGGCTCCAAATCCGTACCCGCACGCACAAATCAGTCTCTACCAATGTATCCAGCAGTACATGCACGGCGATCTCATTTCAGGCTGGACATGTTCAAATTGTCAGTGGGAACAGGACGCCTACAAGAAATTCGGCATCGAGCGACTGCCACCTGTGGTGATTATGCACCTGAAGCGGTTTTCCTACAGTGACAACGCCTTGCACAAGACACAGACCCACGTCTCTTTCCATCTCAGCAGCCTCGACCTCAGCATAATGTTTATCGACCCTTGCCGTTCTCTGGCAGCTTTGTATATGATCTGTACGCTGTAGTAGAGCACCATGGCAGCGCCCAGACCGGCCACTACACCACCTTCTGCTGGAACCAGCCAGCCGCGCGCTGGCACTGCATGGACAATGCATCTGTCATGGAAGTGCCGGCGACAAAAGTGAAGGCGGCATCAGCATACCTGCTCTGTTATGCCACCAGAAACTTGTCACGATGTACACGTGATTAAGTCTAGGTGTGTGCTGTGATTGGAATGAAGAATGGAACAAAATATTGTTGAGAAGATATGTGTTAAATATTTTCCAGGGATACTTGACCTCTCGTATGGTGTTTTAAGTATTATCACCACCTTCCCAGAATACGTTACGCGTTTGCACTGAAATGCAAACAAAACAAGCAAAAAAATAAGCAGGGCAAAAAGCTGAATTTCAAGACCCAGCAGAGTTAAAAAAGCAGAGTTATCGAATACTTCCACAGTTTCAATCAACATTATAACGCATGTTACGGCCCGTGATAGCTTCCAATATGAAGCCCATCGGCTCTTTTTATCGATATCACCCTATTCCCTAAACCAGGAACTCATTTGTGATCGTTGCCCTTTTACAATACATTTGCACTAAGTAGTTAGTTTTACAGACGACAGCGTTAGATTGACACATGGAACGGCATTTACAATCGCTGAGGAGCAATCAATTTGCAATAGCTGTTTTCATTTCTATGCACCAGTCCATTAGCAAAATTATATATTTTCTCTTAGTTTGGTTTCTCCATCTCCTATACTCGGTTCCACAGCCTTTCAAATGTCACGTAACCGTCTTGCTGCTCAATACCTCATCTTCTAACGCAATGTACATACATACTTTCACTCACAGGCCTGTGACCATATCCACTTCCCCGCCCGATGCGACACCGACCCGCAATGCTGAAGACATCCGGCGACATAAGGCACAGCCAGCCGCCTGGCTGCAATCCTCCATTCCAGCGCTGCCAGCACCACCCAGCTGGCAGGCTGTGATTAAACTCCATTCGGCCACAAATCTCACTAATTTGCGGCACTACGCACCTCCCCGTCTGTATCAACTTGGCCCACTGAGTAAATAAATCGGCCAGCTTCCGCTCTAATTAGCCCAGAGCGACGCCAACCGCTGTGTAATTAAGTGCAATCCATCAGAGACGGGGATCACTTAGCGGGTACCTCCGCACGGGCTCCAGCAAGTTATTGGCGGCTCTTCAGCCGCAAGATTGGAGCTGATTGGAGAGAAGGAAGGCCGCGATTGAAAAGCTCGAGAGTGGGACGAAGCTCTTCGCTGTTCTCCGCGAGAGTGATGGGGTCCACAAAAATGTTGAGCCCACTTTACCGAGATGACTTGTAGGCTATCGGGTTCTCACTACCAATAGGTAGGGTCTCAAGGACCAGTACAATTTTGTGGGATGCATGAAAGCGGCTTAAGTGCGCTATTGTGTGTGTATGTTTTTTTGCGATTGAGTTTTCAATTTTGTTTATACCCCAGATGTTTCCGCGACAATGCAAATAAAAGCTTTATCAACGTTTATCTAGCGCAAATACAACAGTTTGAGAGAGCTTATAATAATTGTTGGGGTTTAACGACGCACCAACTGCCAGGGTCATACGGCGTCGCCAACTCTCACCCTGTTGGAAGGGATTTTGGGGATCAGATCGACTTATTCAGGGGCTCCGCCGGGACTTGAACCCGGGATCAGTGGCTTGGAAGACAAGGGTGCTATTCACTAAGCCACCTCATCCCCTTGAGAGAGCTTACTGAATTGTGGAGATTCAGAAAGTAAGTACTACTCAAGGCAGGACCAAATCAATGTTTTGAACAGCATAATGGGGATCGTTTGTGAATACAAACTTTGGAAAAGAGCCGGAAATGGTACCAAAACGTTCCTTGAGATGCATATTTCTACTTTACTCATGCATGCATACATTTATTTCGGAAAGCGATTCTCAGTCTTTCATCAGTGTCCCAACCGAAAAAAACGGTTCAGAATGTGTGTTGAAGCTTGTGTCTAACGATATTTTATGCGATAAAATCATATAAAGGGGCGAAATACTGGCAGTCTTCGGAGCTGGATGGATCCGTTAGACGACCAAAAACCTTGAAAATATGTATCAAGTGACTTAGCGGCCCTGGTGATAAAGCTTTGGGCAAATCTTCCTCATTAGAACAAAGTGCATTTTCTTTGCGATTGAGCTAGGTCGTTTCGTCACCACGAATTCTCGAACCAGGGAAGAAGGACTGTGACAAGTGTTGGAAATAAATGTCCATGCATTATATATTCAATCGGCAATATATGACAGTGTAATGATTTCCATGCTTTTAGGGACTTTTTCAATATGTTTGGATATGTTCAAACATATCATTGGTGAACATACATTTTAAGTCAAAACCTGGGGCCCCACCCGCCACTTATCGAGAGCAGGGGTTCTGACAAGCCCCCCTCTCTCTCTCTCTCTCTCTCTCTCTCACCGCCCCCTCCACCCGGTGAGACCCCCTGCCGCTGAAGGTTCATTTCTTTTTAGGAACTCTTGTTAAAACTAAAACAAACGAGGTGCCAGTGAACGTACTAAGGTATTGACAGTAATACCAACTAATATCATCTGGTAATTTATATTTCGATTAGCAAAATGAAGCGCCCTGATGAATGCTGCGACAACACAGGAGGCGTGGGACATGAGCAATGAACATGAACATTTCGTCTTACGACGAATCAAAGAGCCAGCGCGGACTTATCCGCTCAGAATGATGCTGGCTGTCCTCTGTAAGACAGCGACGTATTGCCCCAGAGAGCGGGAACAATAGCGACCCTGGCGCGGCGCGTGGGAGGCAATGATTCCCCTGATGCATTCGGGCGGCCGACCAGACAATGTGCCCCCTAATGACATCACTTACCGAAGGAGGGGCGTGGGGCGCGGATGAAGAGAAAGAAGCGCGGCTACAATGGAGGTCCGTTAGCTGGGACAAACGGCGGTGCGTAGGAGCCGTTTGTTTGCACGGTCGGGTACAGTGGGACACCGGCAGGGGCGCAGACAGGGGAGTCATGAGGGACTGTATCTGACCTATCAATCTCTCATTTAATTCATTATGTGACGCAGTACAGTTGTTTTGTTGACTGCTGGTCAGAAATGAAGTCGCTCATGTTTGTTGTTTTCTGTTGTAGAATCAAGTAAGTGACCAGGCAGCCATGTCCCTATACATAACAACACCAGAGGGGCGTTTGCTAAATGTAAGTAAAAGCAGCGTAAGTATCGTGTAAAAGTGACACGGGAAGCGACGGATTTTGTATGAATTTCCTGTGATACATCATTTGAAGACGATCTAATGCGGACACTTGTTAGCAACGGTTATCCTAGATTATGCAACTGAGCAAAGGTCCATGTTTTGGTTTGTACTTTTGTCTCTTAGTAAAAATGTGTAAAAATCACCCATGCCCAGACACCATTTCTTCCAATGACCTTACTGAGGAAATCCTGTCCTATGACTGTAATGCTTCGAAACGGCCAATTCTTGCGAGCTATATCCATGCTGTGTGTCCAATAATATTGCTTCCTTCACATTCTATATTTTCGTTTGTTTACGTGAAACTAAGTCTCTGTCTGTATCGCAATCCTGAGTCTTTTTGAAGCAGACCAGAACTTCGCTCTTGGGTAGCCATTCGATAACTGGGCTGCCCTAAACGACTCTTCCCTACGTATAGTGTCATGAGTGGAAATCAAAGGCTTTGGTGAGGAATGTAATGAATAATTACTTTTTACACTGTTACCGCATTTTATGTTTATAAAAAGTCCGGAACACATTACCCCCGTCGTCTGACGAAACCTTTCTGCGCATGGCTACAGTAGCAAAATACTGGGTGTAAAATAAGAGCACACCCGCGCCAGAGACTCGTCAGATTCTATCAGCTATGAACAAAATATGATACCGTTGGACAACACCGTGATACAACTCTGTGAACGGTTAACATATCTGGGGACGCGTGGCTCGGTGGTAGAGCACCTGCCTCCTGAGCCTCAGGTCCCGGGTTCAAGGCCCGGCGGCTTCTCAGAATAAGTGCTACCCGATTCCCGAAAACGCACCACCAGGATAGAGTTGGCGACGCCGAACAACGTCCGCGGTCGGTGCGTTGTCAAATCCCAACAACTAAGTCATTTTATACGTATACTCTTCTAAGTTTCGGAATTGTTGGACTCACTTCTTGCCCAAAAACCGAAATATTCCACCAGTTGTGCGTAGGAGGGGTGGCTTACCCTTTGAGTCTCTCTTGGTAGGCGCCCATCAGTAGGCGGATACGAGGGGGCCTGGGGCTCAAACCCCTCAATGTCCGAGCGCTTATAGTAAAGGCATAGCCGGAAGCTTTTCAGAAGCAATAGCGAGGGAGGTTCGAACCCCTAGCCGCTCCCTGAAATGAACTCCTAAATTCTCCACTGGCGACCATCACAGAGATTGGCGTATCTATATCCATAGCCAGTACCTACCAGAATTCACACTGTCTTCTTAACCACGTTATGCAAGAACTACGATACATCGGGACCCGCCATAATGAAAGTACGGTTGGCTTCCTCATGAGTTTTCCATTACAGAACTGTAACTTTACAAAACATGGCGGACATGAACAATACGCGAACATGGTAGACGTTGGCGGACCCAAGACTACATTTCAGGGGGGGCTAGGGGCTCGAGCTTCCCCTGCAATTACCTCGGAACAGCCTCCAGCTATGCATAACTATTGTCACTATGACATTTCGGGGGGGGGCTTAGCCCCGTAGCCTCCTCCTTATATCTGTCACAGCTATTAAAGTAGGAATCAGCAAAAATCAGATGTTTATAATTCCTGGTTTGAGTCCAGAGCCGGCCCTATCAAAACATAATTCAGAATTTTTTTCTGTATTTCATGCAAAGTTACTAGATCTAAACACGTCAAACGTATCTGAAATCATAATATTGTGTTTTCATGCGACACGAGTTCGGCTTATCATAAACAGCTCAGCTTGAAGTATAAGCTCACCAGAAGGATGGCACGAGCACTGATAGACCTTGATCTTTCTTTTTATGTTTCCTCATGTTTCCTCGATATATACAGCTTAACTTAAACATTGCTCCCTCTTCGAATTCCACAAGCCTTCCTAGAAGTGGATCTTCACCGGTTGCAGGGGAGGGGGAAGGAGGGGGTTGCAACATTGATATAAAGCAAGGAACTTAAACGGACCCGATAGCTTGTCTAAGAAAGCTTACCTGGCCCCTAAACGAATCTGAGGTCCTATTAATCAAGCTGGGGCCCACTAAGCTTTCAGGGGCCCCTGAACTGGCTTATGATGCCCTATGAGCTGATCTTGGACCAATTGAGCTGAACTGAGGGCCCCTAAACTTTTCTAGGGTCCAAAAGCTAAGCTAGGAGCCATTAGCTTGAACAGGGCCCCTTGAGCTGGTCAAAGACCCTATGAGCCGACCTTGGTGGCCCTGAGCTGAGCTGGCCCTCCAAAGCTCCTCTGGGCCCCCGAGCTAATCTTAGCCCCCTGCGCTGCATTGGGTGGGGGGGCTGAACTAATATGGGGTCCCTTGCATGGTAAACGGGCCCCTGAGCTGAGCTGGGGGGCCATGATCTCGAATTGGACCCCTTGAGCTTTTCTGAGATCCTATATAAGCCAACCCGCTGCCCCTAGACTGAGCTGTGGTCCTAAGCTAATCTAGTCTCCTGAACTAATCTGGATCCCCCCGTATTGAACTAAGTGCCCTGAGATGGTCTGTGTCCCTCGGAAATGTTTTTAGGTTCACTGACCCGGGGCCTGTGAGATTGAGTGACCCCTTGATCCCTTGATCTGTTCTGAGACCCTATGTAAGCCAACCTGGGCCCCCTAAACTGAGCTGTGGTCCGAAGCTAATCTAGTCCCCCGAGCTAATCCGAGTGCCCCCTGTCCTTAGCTGGGGCCTCTGAACTGGTCTGGGGCTCCTGAGCTGTTCTAGGGTCAATAACAACAGCTGGGCTCCGTGAGCTTGAACGGCCCCTTGAGCTGTTTTGTGATCCTATATGAGCCGACCGGGGGCCCCTGAGCTGAGGGGGACCTCTATGCTAATCTGGCCTCCTGTGCTAATTTGGGACCCCTGTGCTGAGTTTTACGGTCCCTGTGCTTATCTGGGGTCTCTTAATAAGCTGATCTCGGGGAGGCGTATTAAACAAAACATCCAATCATTTCTTGCGAAGGAAGGAACGTACAACGCACCGGTAAATCCCATACAAGCTCACCGTATGTTTAAGGCTCAATTGTTGCGCTCTCAAACGGCTGACAACTGCCAAAAACCTTTAAGATTTCCTGTAATGTCATGCAACCCCACTGTCTGGCTAGACTAGCAGTCATGTACTTTCTTTCAGGGAGCAGGTGATAGGAATGTGTGACGAATCCAAAGTAACTGGGATTTGGTTTATTGCGCAGATTCAGCGGGTGTCATCGGTTTCGGGTACCCTGTTTCAAGCCTTCATCGAGTACGGGGACGTGTCTCCCCTATATACAACGTAAATTCTTCAGAGGCCTGCTTCACGCCACGCGAAAAGGCATTTTGAATTTTTGTGTTAAATTCTTTAAATGACATGGCCAGCTAAATGTCATAGGCTTATTGGGTAGCAGGGGTTAAACCTTATTAAGCTGTGCCTGACGCCCCCACAGTGCATGAGGACGCCTTATGACCCATAAGAGCAGCGCCGACCAGGCTGCCGGAAATTCTGCTCTGACTTCCCCACCGCAATGGCCGACAGTGCTCTGCAGTCTGCATATCTCACCGGTTCAAGGAGCCAACATCGCATTCAGCACCTCTCCGGAGGACCACTCATCCGATACTATCCTAACAAGCCGAGCTCGGGTTTCAAGCTTCTATTTCAAACTCGGAAAAGTCAACAGCAATGCGTTTGATGAAACGCTAAAGGTCGCCACAAAAAGGTGCGATCTGTCACAAATTCTTCGTGACAAGCATTACCCCACTGTAGATGGTACCTGGCGGCGCCGCTGCCATTGCGCCCTGTTTGGTCATGCTGGGAGAACGATCGACGCCTCCGTCGCGGTGCTCCAGCTCGTCTAATGCACCACGCCATGCAAATATATGTGGCTCATGCATAATGTACAATGGCGAGCAGACAATGGCAGCCGCGCGGGCAGCCCCGGGCGGCGGGCGCAGCGTGACAGACAGGTGACAGTGACTGGGGCCTGTTGACTGATCGCTGACAGACCGGCACCTAACGCGAGGCGTCAGCTGTCACCCTGTGACAGCCGGCCCGCGGGTGTCGACAGACAGCTGACGAACGCCGCTAAAGCGTTAGCATACGAGCTGATGTTCTAATTGTGTGTGCTCTTCGTGTGATACGTGTTTCGGGGTCATCATAAAACACTTTTACAGAAATTAAACAATAATAAAACACTTTACAGGGCCCAAAAGTGTTTTAAAGGTCCTTAAACACCCACCCAATACGCCCTGTAATTGCAGGGCCGTTGGGGTGGCCAATAAAATAAAATAAAATAAAATTGATAAATACAAGAAATCAACTCTTTTAACTGTGCTAGTTTTCATTCACAGCTTCACTAAATCATGGTTTTTACTTTAAAATGTGATTTCTGTCTCAATCTTGAATGTGATAGGTATACCAGCAAACATGTTGTTTGGCAGGATTAGCGGGTTTTGCGCGGATGGAAGCTGACTTAAAACGATCTCCCATATAGAGCTCCCGGACCGGTCAGCTCTTGTTAAATCAGTCAGCTGTTCTCCAGAGATCTGAGTACTCATGCCTTCAGTGCTACCACTCACTGTTTATTTATTTTTATTTAGGCCACTCCCAACAGGCACACTTGTCCAATTACAGGGAGTATGGCGAGGTTTTAAGAATCCTCTCCACCGGGTCAGATCGGACACGGAAGGCGGTTTCCCGCCGTGGGATTGAACCCAGTTAATCATGCTATCCGATCCGAAGACGGCAACGAAGCCACTACGTCACCCGGTCACCCTGTCCCATGCAGCAGGAATTCTGGAACTTGCAAGCTGTGACAGGTTGTAGATTTTGTCCACTGACCTACGACTGACCGCAGCAGATCACCTATAGCCAGAGTGAATACTATTATCTGAGTTACCAATTGGCATAGTGAAGGAATTGGGAAGTAGAACTTTCTCCGATTGTAAGTACTTTGCTTCCATAGTTAGATATTTCAAACGTGTATTTAAAATCACCAGGGCTGACTGAGTGAGAATTTTTCCTGAGAATCATTTTGAAGTTAATGATGGACACGTGTAGTGAGGAGCCACGAGTGGGATAATGTTAACTTCCAAAAATGAGGAAAACAAAAAAACGGTCACCTTGAGGGGAGAGACACGAAAAGTCATTGAAATCTTCCTCCGGTATATTATTGAGCTAGGTCTGCAGGCAGTGGCAGACACAACGGTGCAGGGGTTTGAACCTCCTCAATTCGTGAGCGCCTATTTTAATCAAATAATAAGAGGTAATTCGGGATTGAAGTGGGGTAGAGCCGAGCCCCTTAGCCATCCCCCCTCCGAAATGTGAGTCCGGATCCATTGCTAACTGCAGAGCAGACCGGTTGAGATTCTAACCTCCCCTCGCGAGTTGTGGCGGTTTTTCCAGCCGGTGTAGGTTTTTCACGTGAGCGGAATGGCCCGGGGCGTTTTCCCGGTTGTACATCCGGCGCTGTTGAGTGTCAGCCACGAACCCGGATCAGAGCCGGGCCGCTGCCGACGCTCGCATGTCCGCGCACAAAACTTCTTCCCCGTAAGTGCAGAGCTGGGCGTCCGCCGGGAAAAATGGCGAGCCGCGGGAAAAATGGACACCCGTGAATGACACCAGCATGTGGCAGCCGGCACCGAAGGTATTTTTCCGCCGTGTTGCTGTCTGCGACAGTCACACTCGGCTTAAATAGCAGCGGTGCTCGCGGTGGGCCCAAGGAAGCGCCAGGTGACCCACTTAAACAGCGCGTGTACCGCGAGAAAATATTTGCTGCACTGCCTCCAGGTAGACAGATACATGTGATCAAAATTGCTCGCGCCACTCTCCAGCAGGGGCTTCCGTATCGCAACAGGACGGTTGCTGGCAGCTGGAGATATATGTCCTATGGTGTGAAAAATCCCCCGGGACATTGCACATACACCTAAGGTTTAATGCACCTCCCACTCGTGCTTAAAACAAGACCAAAACGAATGGTATGTTGTGTATGACTGTAACACATGTATCCTTACATTACTATGCCTTAAATTTGGGGGTATCGCTTTCAATTTCCTGAATTAACGCTTAAACTGTCGAAAAATGGCCTCAATATTTGCTTGCGCTGAGTGTGTGTTGCCATGCAGCGTGTCCACTGTACACTACCCAGAAATACAATACATAAATATGAAAGCAGAACTGCGGTCCCACATGCAATACAGTTAGATGATTTTTATCATTTTGCCAATTCCGACATGCGACAGCAAATATTTTGGCTTGGATTCCTATGCTTATTGTATTCCTATGGTGTTGCATGAAAATACATAATCAAAAATATACGTTGCCCATCTCCCAATGCTATGAGCGTTCCCACCCCTCTGGGACCGACTGCAGACGCCCCCCCACTGGAAAAGTTAGGCGTAAGGCTGGCTCCCGCAGACACGCTTTGTTGAGTGCAGCACCAGGTGCGTGGCCGTTGGTGTTCCACCGTGTAGTGCGTCAGTCAGAAACGTCGGAATCGACGCAGAATTAGAGGGAAACGTCGTTGCCGACGCGAGGACACGGGACTGCAGCCGCACGTATCTGCACCTGCTGAATTCCGTTTTGTGCGTGTGCCACGCACACCGCGACTGTCCCTTCCTCACTAGACACCGAGATAACACAGGCTCTCTTCGTACCCAACACCGTCTAGGGGTATGATCAGACCCATTAGTGGCATGAGCCATTCATATGATAGTTCAAAGTTTAGATAACAGAATTTCAAGGTTATGTTGCATATTATCGACGCTCTGGGGTCATGTTTGGCATCCTGATCTCAAATATGTTGCCTGATCATATTTCGTTTACAAGGTATAGGCCGAAAAGTGAAAATCGTGAAATTTCGTGAACTTTGTGACCTTGGTACTGACCTGACCCAAAAATGGACGGCAGAGTGCGAATTTAACCTTCCGAGAGTTTTCGAATGATGTTTAGAAACTTGATATACCTCTTCGTGGAGCCGTGCAGCACCCTCGTCTTGCTCGCCTCATTGTAGAAAAAGAAAATTGCCTTTGAAGGTTTAGAAATGACGTCATAACTCGTTTCACGGACCGGATATGACATCAATTGTCGGCCATAAGATGTCAAAGTTATCATCTTAGAGGTATGCAAAGCGACGCGTCTCTGTTTCAGATCGGCCCTAAATCATGAGCGGAAAACCAAAGAGAGGGGTCGGGGAGATCGGACCTCGAAGTGGTGAAGGGTTATGGAACATAGCTTTAAAAACTAGACATAATACTTTGGGAAGCAATTGGTTGCATGACACTGCGATCTAGGAGTTCTAGGACCAATTAGCATGAAAGCTACACAGTGTAGTGCAAATGTTTCTCTTCCCAACTTTGACGGATTTATCGATCTATCGCACAACATGCGTGTTATTTCAATCATTGCGGCGTTCAAACTTGGATGCAAAACAGATATGAGCAGCAATTTTGGAAGGCATTACCAAGCTTCGTCGTCAATGCGGAATCCCTATGCATATTTGTGTCAAGATAGCATAACAATTTGTCTGTATTACAAAGTTAGCACTTTGTCGAATGCAGCTGCTATGTATGCCGTCGGAAATTCCAGGTCTGTAGTGCTAGTTTAACTCAAGTCAAACAATAGCCTAATGTAGTTTACCAATTTCAATGCCCTGACGAAGGTTGCAGACTTCGTAAGCTAAACTACATCGCATACACATCAACCACTTTATCTCGTCGCCTCACCATGCACCTCCACGAGGGAGCCCCTAAGGATCACCTACAACAAGAACACAACACAACACTCACAATACAAATGCTTACTGATAACACACATATAATAAACTCCATCACTGACCATAACAAGATATTTCCCTTATATTTCCTGCATAGAAACATTTTATATTTCCCTGCATAGAAGGTCTGTCAACTGATTTGAGCTCATTACTCCATGATATATTTTTTCAAACAACTAGATTTAGGAAAACGTGAGCCGCTCTGTATCTTATCTTGATAATAAATGTCCAATACATTCGAAGGCTTAAACTTATATTTGTAATATTTTAATGAACTAGAAGTGAACGCAGTGTTCTTTTTTGGTTGGTTTTCTATGTACCTTAAATTTTAGGTCATCAGCTTGTCTTTCAATAAGAACGTCTGAGAAGGTCGGATAATTTTGGACCTCATTTTCTGCAGTGAATGTATTTTCGGGTTTAAACTATTGAGTTGAACTAACTTTTCTTCTATGCACATGTCATATGGAGATACAATAATTACATCATCTACATATCTTGCCCAGAATGAGTTGGTCCCCATAACTCCCTTAATTATGGGCGCCAACACATTCTGGGCAAGATATGTAGATGATGTAATTATTATCGCTCCAGATGACATGCAAGATACCTTTTTTCTTCTTTTTTTTACATGCAAGATATCTGATGACATATGCATAGAAGAAAAGTTAGTTTAACTCAATATTGTAAATCCGAACATCCAGTTCACTGCAGAAAATGAGGTCCAAAATTCTCTACCTTTCTGAGACACTTTTATTGAAAGACAAGCTGATGACTTAAAATTTAAGGAATATAGAAAACCAACCAAAAAAAGAAGACTACGGTCTCTTCTTTTCCGGCCATTGTGACAAAGCTAAAAGTGGTATTGTGCTGGGTTTCTTCCTTAGAGCTATAAGAATATGTAGCACAGAATATTTAGAAGATGAGATGAAACATGCAATTGAAAGATTTCATGCTCTAAAATATCCACTGGGGTGGCTTTTAGCCTTAAGAAAAAGCGTATTGCACTTGGAACAATAAAACAAAAAACAAAACCCCAGCGCACAAGACAAAATTCAGTAAATGCATCTCTACCAAACTCAAAATACGCGAACATAATCTCTAATCATTTGAAAAATGCGGGCATAAGAATAGCTATAGTATCAGGAAAGAAGACAGGAGATATGTTAGAGGAAACAAAACCAAAGGATTCCAATTTCAGCGTAATTTACAGCATACCATGCGGAGGATGTTCAAAATCATATATCGGTGAGAAAGGTAACGGCCTAAAAGTTAGATTAAAAGAGCACAGGAAAGATGTAATACATCATAGGACCTTAAATTCCCTATAAGGACCTACACATAGAAGAATGTAACTATTTACCACGATGAGATGATACTAAAATTCTGGCCAAACCAAAAAGATAAAACGCTAAGAAAAAATTTAGAATCCAAATTTATTTCAGTGTACCCCTCTTTAAACACGCGATATGGATTTGTAAATTGGTCAAAATCTGCGGCATGTTTAGCAATATCAGAAGTTCCCCACTAACGTGTTTTCGTGAAAGACGTGAGGGAAATTTGAAATACTACATAAATGTTTGGCTGATTCATTCTGCGAGACTGTCTTGTTTATTCGTTTTATGGTGCTTCATGTAGGTGTCTTTTTTATGTGTTTTTGATCATAGGCGGATCCAAGATTGCCGATCGGAGGGGCACCTTCCCGGGGGGCCATCCGGACCAGGGGCGCCACTTATGACCGGCAAAACCTATCAGGTGGGCGCCAAATCCTATCGGTGGGCGCCGACTTTCGTATCCTGGGGGAGTGGGAAGCGACATTTCAGGGGCGCCATCGACCTTCAGGGCGCCGAGGGTCGATCGGGGGACGCCCCCTTGCCCCTGGATCCACCTATGTTTTTGATGTAATTTTACTATTTATACCGACGAAAGTGCTTTGCCATCGAAAGGTCTATAAAAATATAAATATTAAGTAAATTAATAGAAAGTCTTAAGTCTCTTCCATATATCATATATAATGTCAAGAGCATATCAACAATATATACAGCGCAGAATAAATATAATATACATATATATATACATATATATTATAGCAGAATATTATATATAGGCAGAATATTATACATAGCCAGAATATTATATATAGCGAGAATATAATATATATATATATATATATATATATGTATGTATGTATTTATAATAATCTTTTATCACTAACTTCAGATTTTATGCAGCCCCTCGAGTGAGCTTTGAGTGTCAGCGCGCCGCGTCCGTTGCGTCATTGTGTCCGCGGCGGGCCCCAGATGACCATGGCGTACATAATTTATAAGTGCATGGTCCCAACTGTCAAACATTGTTCCGCCTGGCCACCTCCCCGGCTGCCCGTGAGGGCCATGCGGAACCAGCAGCCTAAACATCGTTGCTCGCACGTCCATCTCGTCCAACATTCTAGGCGAGTCGGATCTGTTATGCACAGCCAGCAGATAAACCTCAGATATGGATTATGGTTCTGCGGAATAAGTAAAGCTTAGGTGACAGCTCACTGGGTGGTCGCTGAAATTGTAACCTGGAGACCCATATCTGGATCTAAAGGGACTGCGTGATTGGTCCATACCACGCTTGCTTCATAGGGTAAGCTATTATATTTGTACATGTCTATTTTGAATACTGCACAACTTCGTGTTAATGTCATCGGCAAACCAAACAGGTACATATTACTGCTACTCACTTGAGGATGCAAGAGGCTTAGCCACACTTCCAGGATTGAAGAATCGCTCCGCTAGATATTTCCATTGATCCAAATGACTAGATCGAGCCATGCTCTCAATGAGCCGCAGTACTTAAATGATTACCGTCGCCGGTTTTGAACTGAGCTGCCAGTCGCGGAGAGCGTGCCGAAACTCCCGGCTTCATATTTCACTTCTCTCAGGACTCATCAATTGCAGTAAAACGACATGTCAAAGCACACTACTTGTTGAGCGCACAGGTAGCTTAAGGTGGATGTGCATACTTCGAGGCGGGGAATCTGAGCTCTATGTGGTCGATACTCCCTGTGGTGCCCAGGTGTTTCTCTGCAGATAGTGAGTTTTGGGATAAATAAGATATCCGTCCCGGGGTTTTCTACCACACGGCGGTCACAGTTTAGATCGCATCTCAGATGTGTCACATTCCCTCTAATGTTGAGCACTTCACAGCAGGAATTTAATAAGAAAATGATGACGGTAAACTATTTTTGCCGTCAGGCCTTCTCCTGCATTGACAAATGATCGGAAGAGGCGTGAAAAATTGTCAACCCCGTATGCAAAGATGACAAAACTAGGCAGGTACAATGCATGCATCTAGCATGACAATAAAATTCACTAAAACAGTAGCTCACAACATTTTTTAGCGTTTGTGAATTTTGTCCTTCCTCACAGAAATGGTGGAACATACAAAATGAGTCAGACAAATTCAATGAAGTACTGATGAAAAACACAACATGAAAATTGTTGAAATATGCAATACCAAGATGTAATCTTAATTATTTCCAGCTAAAAGCAGGCTTGCGCTAAAACATCTAGTCCTCTTTTGGTCACCATGCAGAAATTATCCTGTCAATGGTCAAATAGCTATTCTTTTTGCAAACAACAAAAAATCACCTGCAGTAGCTGATCAGGCCCCATTTTGTTGTCGTTCTTGGCTTCTGCAGCTAGTCGGTCGCATTACATGAGCACGCAAGCGTTAATCGAGTGCATTACAGCTCCTCTAGCTACTGACTTACGGGTGGCCGCATCCAATCAACAGATACCTAATCAATCACCTCGTGCCGATGAGCTGAATTTTTCACACTGGCCTAAGTGCATTTCGGTGTCGCCGAGTTAAACTTGGTGGCATCGGAGACCACACAAGGTGATTGGCAGGCCCGGAATTAATAAAGTCGCGGTACTGTCTGGAGCGTTGGCTTAATTGTCTGCCACCGTATATTTTTTTCGGGAGACAGAAGCCTTCCAGGAAACATTAGCGCAATGCCATAAGTACTCAGTTATTGTAGGAAACAAATGAATAATGGCACCGGGCTGCATCCGCCCGACATACTGGATAATTATTGGCTGCAAGCATTGTATATAGATGGTGTGAGAAAAGCAATGCGCTTATACCATACTCAGGCGCCCATGTCACATCCTCACATCCTGTGTGTTGGACGCTATCTTGGCATACATCCAGTTTATCTTTTGCTCTTTGACGTCAAAATGGAGTCTGCTTCTTCGGCAGATTATTTATCCAGAAGAGAATTATTAAAGTCGTGTCAAGAGGATTGCTTATCAGGCAGCTAAGTAGCTATGATTGACGCAGAAGTGTATGGAAAAGCGTGCATTAAATGGCGGTTTCGAAACTGAGAGTGCTTAACTGTAGACATCCCGCTACCAGGCAATCAGGCAGCTGAGATGCAAGGTCTTACTTTCTAGAAAATGATAGAACTCAACCTCTCAAACGTCATCTGGCAGTGGCACAAACACAACACATGTCCGGAGAGGCGTGATCTATGCTCTTAGTTGTCTTGGCGTTCATTACCAAAATGAGCTTGCGAGCAGTTCGAACCAATATTTTGGTCTTTTAGCATGTGACATGATAATAATCTCACAAAAATTCCTCTTCTCGAGGAATTATATGTTCAAATAATAATATCTTCAAAATGTAAAACCTTTAGAGTAATTAATTGGGATAGCAGACGATTCTGGATGATTTATATGGCATTGCTTGTTTCCAGAGTAGAAAGCTTGCTAAATCCCGAACCCCTCCCAGGTGTTGCGACGAGGTACTACATACCATGCCCTACAATTAGATGCCAAAAGACTGAGCCGAATTGCTTTCCAGATCCCTCTAACTACTTAGACTAGGCCTCTCACGAAGACGTCTTTGTGTTCGTGCCACTACCAGAGGATGCTGGAGGGGTTCAAATCTATCCTTTTGACGTATTGGATCTAGTCTAGTCTGTCGAATTTTATATTCCAATTTTCTCTGACTGTGACCCGAGTTCTCAGTTCTAAAAAATGACTAGCTTGGCAAGGGCAGTGGTGGGCATTTGTTGGGAGGATGTTTGGACAGATACCAACAACTAGCTCTGTTATGCAAGCATTTTGAGCGTTGAAATGCTAAATACCTAACAAAGTATCTTTGCTTCTTTTGATGCACAGTGAAATATTGAGGATGGTGTCCTTTGCTGTGCAATTTTTGGTCATGACACGCACTTAAAGCTGGCAGTTGCCTGTGATCCCGGCAAACTATTGGTAAATAACCAATGGCGATTCATAATGAATTACCAAATAACATGTTACCATTGGTACCACTGGAAGCATGACCACTCGGGGAGGACGGAGTCAACAGGAGGATAATTCTTGCCTTGTTTTCTTTACTAACGGTACATTCTTGCACAAATGAAATGTCGATCAAATGTTTTCTCGACATGTTCCATCACATGACTCTGTCAGCTTAAATCCTATATGAAGGTGTCAGTTTGCCCTTAAGACTTCGAGGCGTGAAAGGCTTACGAGGAGTGCAACTATTTTGATTGTAAATTGGCATCAGCCGTCCTCAACTTCCAGTAAAACAATAAAAGGCTTATTACCATCATTAATTTAAGACCAGATGCACTCACTGGACCCTATCAATTGTATCTCTTACATGTTAATATGAATGATGTGAAGAAAAAAACATTTTTCAAGTTATCCATTAGATCAAACACCTGAGTACAAAAAAACGACCTTGACCTGACAAGGTCAGGCCAGGTCAATTGTACACAAGGTCATAATACGCATTATGCGATCGGGCTGTACGATATAATTCCTATGGTGGTTCTAATTTGTCGCAGCTTTGCCTGATCTGGGTAAGATACCAATGTATTCCTATCAGAACATATAACGTTGACCTCTAGTGATCTTAAAAGTGTCCTGACTGGGAGATAACCAACCGAATTAACTGAGCTTACGTTTTTAGTAGAGATCAAGACGGGCTATTTAATGCCGTCTTCAGATTTTTGCTAGTTTCTGAGATCGTGCAAGGAGGGGGGAATAGGCATGTACACCCCCTCGAACCAGCACTTGTTAACCAATAAACATCCTGGCATATTGGGTACTCCGTTTCGATAACGACGTGTGAAAGCTGTTGACCAATTGTGAATCATGTATCTAATGTGAATAAAAGAACTCGACGTTCATACCAACATGAGCAG
The DNA here is from genome assembly GCA_034440635.1 of Lepas anatifera. NCBI lineage: Eukaryota > Metazoa > Arthropoda > Thecostraca > Lepadidae > Lepas > Lepas anatifera. The sequence continues at coordinate 1,681,142 of JAOTON010000231.1, read as the reverse complement.
TGCCACATATTTGTATGGGAAGAATAACTATGACAATAGTGAGCGAATATTACATAACGCAGAGTAACAATATAAATGTTTGTATGCGCCCTCCCTAGCTTGTGATACTTGCAGCCACTCTTGGGTCTATGATCAGGGCTTCGGTTTTTTAACGAAATGTGGCACATTTATAATAGTATTTATATTACGGGTGAATCCGGTATTTCCAGTGGGGGTAACTAGCCAAGGGGTGCTTTTCGGACAAGAAGGGGAGGGGTGTCACTTTTGGAAGGCACAACCTGTCAGAGAGGCGCCAAACCTCACCACCGGGGTAAGATTACTGGTACCTAGAGTGGGGAAGGTGGGTAGGAAGCTGTTGGGAGCGCGGAAGCTGTAGGAAGGTGTTGGTAACCTTTTGGGAGAGCGCCAAGGACGATTCAATTATTTGAAAACTGAGGCCATTTTAGAGGGCCAAGGCTAGATCAGGTAGTGGGGGGAGGGGGGGGTGGCACGCGTACATTTGTGCCTCCTTAGCTCACTCCAAAACCCACAAAGATGTCATACTCCATTTAAGGAAGAAAAAACAAGAATCTGGTTCCTTCTTTCTCAAACATAGTCACCGACAAAAGTATTAACGAAAAAAATACTGCACGTCTCCGTTGGTGCATCCCATGTGCGCACGGAGTGTAATAATTGTTTTAACGTGCATGCAAGTCATAGGCGGATCCAGGGAGCAAGGGGGCACGTGCCCCCGATCGACCCTCAGCGCCCCCTGAAAGGTCGATGGCGCCCCCTGAAATGTCGTTTTCCACCCCCGCCCCAGGACGCGAAAATCGGCGCCCACCAATAGGATTTTTCGCCAATCTTATAGGTTTTGCCGGTCAGAAGTGGCGCCCCTCCCGGACCGGATGGCGCCCTCCGGGAAGGTGCCCCCGATCGGCAATCCTGGTTCCGTCTATGATACAAGTGAAAACATTTTGGTGAGAAGCAATTTGAGCAAGGCTGCTGCGCTTTAAATAACAAGGCTGCTGCGCTTTAAATAAAACAGTTTATTCCTTGTCTAGCTCATCTATCTCATATGACGTTCGATCGTACGAGACGTTTTTGAAACAGGCTGACAGACCACATAGGTTCCAAAGGCAGTCAAACCACAAATGAGACTGGTTTTACTATGCGTAAACCTATGTAGCTGTCTTCACAATTTTTCCAGCTGCTGTAAAACGTAAAGAATGGTGATATAACATAAGCATTAGGAGCACACATGCCAGCGTTTTGAGGCTGGTGCCAGCTTACACATAAAACCATTTCATCGATAGCTCATTTCGCGCCCTGGCGATTGTTTCATGAATGCCTTTGACGTCAAAAGAACGGTTGCAGACTTTGTAAATTGTCTTGCATCAGTGTCTATTTTTCAGCATGAGATTTAGCGGCGCCGCAACTCAGCATGAGCTCCGCTGAGTCTATCAAAGTCTACAAGCTCGACAACTATTCATCGGATGAAAAGCGTGAAAACAGCTATGTTTAGCGCGCAGACGTGGTCGTAAGAAAACGCTTGATCGCTCTTTCAGCGCTGTCTCTATCAGGAATACTCAACGGACAACTGTGTAGGCCTCGGCGACTTTTGAGTCGTGGGAACCTGCACACCCTGCCCCAGGCGCGCCACTCTTCATTTGCATAATGGAGCGGAGGTTTATTAACGATGGAGCAGTGTTGTGTTACCCCGCTTCTGCCGGCTCCATCTCACCGCCTCAGTAATTAATCAGCAGAATGAGCTGGAACAGAATAAACACCCCTCGATCGGACCAGTTGCGATAGAAATCTGGAGGTCTTGTACGATGAAGTCATTCGCTCCTGGTGGTTGCGGCCGCCTCAACACACATCATGTGTGCTTGGACATCTGCTAAGAAATGCACTTGATCGCCCACCAGAATTTCCGTTCGGAAATTTGGGAAATACTGCTAACATATTTGTACGATATTAGTGGCCAACATATGATCTATAAACCAGGTTTGATTTTTTATCATGTCGATATGAAGACACATTTCCTTATCAATTTCTGCAAACTTATATTTCTGGCCAAAATTCGGTTCTTAGCCTTTCAAAATTGAATTATAAATACAATATTGGGCCACGTTAAACAAATACTTTCGAAAAATCAGCCGTGGGATTCCTCAGCCGCCTTCATGCAGATATGGAGGGTGTCCTATTGGAAGGCTTCAAAATACGTCGGAACCCTGTTACTGGCTTGATTTTTCTGGGCGCAAAAGCCCCAGACGATGACATCGGGAGGGCCCGGATACAACGAGCCCAGAGATCAGCGAGGGACAGCATTTTAGCCTTAATCCCATTTCGTCTCATTTGATGTCTTTCCAATTCCATTCGGCTTCTAAAAATGTATCAAGGACAAGTCCCGTCCAATGTATCACGTTCCTAAAAATGCTTCCAATATATGATCCCGTCCCATACCGTTCCGTTTTTATCTGTTAATTTTTTTGCATAAGTACAATTTCAATATTTGTATTTAAATTTTCATGAACCTAGGGGTCACAGAGACTAACACTTAGGGCTCTCCAAGATCATCTCTGAGGGCCTCTAAAGCGTGACCTCTAAATACTGTGCCTATCTGCTCCCCTCCCCCAATGTCAGTTAATGTGTTCCTAATGTGATGTGTGTGCCCCAATAGCTTTTTGCGCAATTCATTTCTATCGAACCCACTGGTACTGAAATTACCACTGAAAAATATTGTTTCAGATCTGGATATGTATACGGACTAAAAATTCTGTATATTTAGTCGTATTTTTCATAAAGGGACGCATAACGTTAGGAGTATCATACATTGTATACAAACATATGGGCCTGGCTTCACCGGGGAAACCGGGATTGAATTTGGCCAAGATGGAATTTGGACAACATTCTGCTCACCACCATGCTACCCGTTTCTTGATCTAAGATCAGATTGGTTGTCCTTCCAGTGCGCGGTTGACTTCACCGTTGGGCTGATCAGGAGCTCGCCGGGCGCTGGGTGGAAGCTGCGTGCACGCTCAGAAAGCAGCGCGTCTGCACTTTGGCAGCTGTCGACAGGAGAGCCCCGCAGAGAGCGCCCTGCGTGTGTCTGACGTCTGGAGGCTGCCTGGGGCCGACGTTGATGAGACAGGCGGCGGCGGCCGTCCAATGGAGACGTCAGACGGCGTTAGATTTGCGCCGATCCCGCGCCGCGAGCGCCGACGCGCGCCGTAAATTGCAACGCGGGTGCACCAGAGGGAAGTTTCCACGATCTTCAGGGAGTTTTTAATATATATCTGCAGGTTTTTGAATGAGTGGTGTGCTATAAGCTCAGTCAGGTGGAATGAGCATGCGGTGCAGTATTCTTCGAAGCAAATGGAAAAGAGCCAGGGGAAGAATCATGCATTTTCCTTGCACCGCCTATTGACTTATTCTGCAATGTGCAGACGCGTCGGAAGTGCAGCCTACAACCTCAGAGCAGAAGAAAGCGATCATTGAGGCGAAGCAAACATCCATTGGGTTCAAACCTTGTGAAAAATACTTCATGCTTTTCATTAACCCTATTTCCGTCAGGCTCCCGGCTACCCCTATTTCCGGCAGGGGGCAATATCGGCCCCCTAAGATCTCGTAATCTAACCGGCCGATTTTGAAAATTTAAAGTGCCATAGATTCCTCTGCTGCTAAAATTTTTTGAAAAAAGAAAATTTCAAAATTTTTATTTTTAGGAGAAGGTCGTGCAAAATATACAATTTTTGTGTATTTTTAGATTTTCCATAACCCTTGTCTCTGTTGTACGATTTTCACAAAACTAGTTCAGATTTACACATAATTGACCCAAAATTTTCATATGCTCGAGTTACGCAAAAATTCGAAATTCAATGGCAGTTCCAGGACCAGGACTATGAGGAAATATATACAACCTAAAAAGTTTTTGTTACGCGGATTAGAAGCCGTCATATACTGCTTGGCATCTTTGACACATAAATAAATGAGAAAAAATGTGAAAAACTCATCAGGGGCGGATGCAGTAAGGTAAAACAGTGGGGTAAAATACATACCAACAATATGCGAATGGTATGCATGAGTATATTAGTCCCTCGACTAGTTGAAATTTAATTTCTGATAATTTTTACCCTCCCATGGCAGCTCTGGGAAAGGGGGTGACATAGGCGGATCAAGGACTCGTCGTGGGGGGTGGGGGTGATTGGAAACACATTTTCAATATACAACTATATTGAGTCGCGGCGGTGATACTGGCTGGGAATATACATTTTGAAAATGTGTAGTGACTGGACACGCCTCTGGTAATCTAGAATTGGGTTATAACTATTTTGAATTTTCATATACCCAATTGTATTCGCCCTAGCACGGCTGTAAGCAGTCTTCTCACTTACTAACGTTTAGTCCTTCTTGATAACATTCCCCCCATTTTGAACTGCTGTAACCGCCCCTGATGAATACAAATAGTGACAATTGTGAATGCACTATCATCTCACATAAAAAATGATATAATAAAACCATATAACTGGTATCAGGATCAGCAGAGACGGCTTCCTTTTACAAAAACCCATCACATACGATAATACTTGGTTTGTGGATAGAACCTCCCCAAAAACCAGCCATAGCTCCGCCCCTGGTAAATATATAATCTTGAAAATTTCAGAAAACCTGCCTGTACTAGTTTTAGGAAAAGTCAGGAAGTTTCAAAAGTTCTATCGCAAGCCGTTTCGGAGATATTCTCGACAAACCTGAAGGGGGCAATATTAGCCCCCCTGCCGGAAATAGGGTTAAGTATTCGGAACGATGAATCATCACGCATGAACATGACCAGGACTCTTGAACATGTCGGCCTAGGATTGAACAAGCTGAATGTGTTCTGCATTTCTATTATAATGGTCACTTAGTGATGTCGCAACCGACAGGAGGATTCTAAGAATTATCCACTCAGCGAGGTAATATATCAACACCCGTAACCTAAATATATGAAACATTCAACACAAGTTACCTTGTCGGGAGAATTCTATTCATTATTCCTGTAGCCCCTCTGAACACACACAAATGCAAAATATTCAGGTTTTTCCGCTACACACATTTGAGCAAGGCATTGCAAGCACAATATTGTGTGCTCTCAGTTCGCACCCCCCGCAGCGTCGTCCACCGCGTTAGTCAGGGTCTGCGCATCCTCTGACTGGACCTAGTATACATCCTCCGGTGCCAGCGCCCGCCCGACCCATTAACTTAGTTCCCAGGGCCGAAATACGATACGGATCGGACCACCGATCAGGATACATCGTGGAGTTGTCGAGTCCATCCAGTGGTATTTTACCCGCACTTTAGCATGGACCGTGCTATGGTGCTGAGCAACTAGCGCTGGATCGACTCGATCGATAGTTCGATCCGGATAGCATTCTGGCCATGGAACCTAGGTCATTGCCAGATATCTTATACCTTTTACGTCGCGGAGCTCGGCTCGGCGACTACTGAGCGAGTGCTCGGGAGAAACGACTGAAAGCGATTCAACTGATGAAAGTTATTCAAATGCATCGGATCCAATATTTTTGTTGGAATTTTATGGGAAATGATATATCAGTGAAGAGAACACGTTTAATTTGTTTTCGAGATGAAGTGAATTAAATTCGATCACACGCGATACAGCATATTTGTGTCCATGCCGGCAGAACTTGTCATTCCCGAGAGTACCAGCGAAGTGAGCGTTAGTCACTCGCGTGACGAAAAACACGATCGCGTACCAGTCAACGCAATGCAGGAAAGTAGATAGTTAAACAGCATAATATATATGTAAGTATTCTAAGCTTGTTCCTTCTTTTGCGCGCACCGTTCAAAACTAACAGCTTCCTGCTTCTCAAGGGAAACTGCTCTTTGTCGTTCGCGGAGAAAGAGAAGAGATCTGATTTCATATTTAGAACTTGAGTCATGCCGCCCTAACGGGTTGTGAATATTAGGTTATACCCAAACTTTTAGTTGGACACTTCCCTGTCAAGCAAGCCAATCCATTTCCGAAACGCACCAGGTTTATGTAATTTGTTCGTAAATGAGAGCACAAGTCATTCCCAGCATCTGTCGTGTTTGAAACTGGAAACGCATGTCATTTCTGTTGTCTGGCGTCTTTGGCCTTGTTTTCTACCTCCTCGTTATCGGCGACCACGTCTATTATCATGCTCCTGGTTTGACTTCGATATAGTACAGCCGCCTCCCCCATAAACACCCATCAGTGGCCGCATAGCACACACGCCATAAATACTGGGACAAAGTGGTGACAAAAATACAGGGCCTCAGATGACTTTGTGGCAATATTATCAACCATGACACCCACGAGCAGATCGGTGTCCATTTCTTGCTTGTAATGCTGTCACAAGGTTATATCATTACCGGCTCAAAGACGTGTTCCCACTGCGAAAAAGAGGCCACAGAAAGGAACAGCTCCTGATAGGAATAGGACAAGTGGCCGTTCCGCGCCCAACTGGGGTAGGTCAGGCGTCAGGCCTGTTTTTGCACCCCGCCGACGCCTGAAGCGCGGCGCCTGGAATCCAGCCGCTGTCGCCGACCGCCGAATACATCACTGGAAAAGGATACACTTGTCAGCCATTAGCATAACGCCGGAATAAAACAAAACCCACTGTCGCCGTTTGGGGCGAGGAATGTGTCGCGTCCTCCGGGCTGGTGGCGGCGGCGGCGGCGGCGCGTGAGCGGGCGTGGGCGACAGAGCGGGCACGGGCGCGGGCGCCTCCGTTCCGGAGACCAGGCCAAGGCAAGACACCACGACACCACCGGTACCAGGGAAATAATAAAATGAGAGAGAGAGAGAGAAGGAGAGAGAGAGAGAGAGAGAGAGAGAGAGAGAGAGAGAGAGAGAAAAGGAGAGAAAGAGAGACGTCCAGAAAAAGTGTGTTTTCTAAAAAGGTGAGCCATAGACAATTATCTTTTAATTGTTACCGCTGATGCTTATGTACTAAAAGGTTCATGCATATTGAGGTCGAGTGTGACAAATCACAACCGTCTTGACACAAACTGAAAGCGAATACAAACAGTATCTGGCGTTGGCAAACACAGCTGGACAAACAAACAGGCTTATCTTAATTCATACACACCGTCTTTTGTGATTTCTGTAGCCGCACATGCCTTGAACAAAATTAGATGAGTGTCTCTTTGTTGCAAAAAAAATCCTCAAAATCCGCAGACCCGGTAAAATAACTGAGCCAAGGAGCCAGCATCACTTGTAATGGAATCTTTAGCATGACGATGCTAATTTACGTCGACGAACGCAGATCACATATCTAATGATTTTGATTCCGACCTGAGTAATTCAGAATCCAGATCACCAGGATATAATCCGGAATATGTTCTACCCTTCCCGCTCCTCTCCGGATGCAAAACTAAAACGAACTGCTATGGAAAGGAAAGTGTCCAGTCTGAAAAGAAGGAAAAGACTCCTAAATGTTTGAAAATAAAAGGCACTGCCCTGGAGCACGCTGATTGCCATGATGAAGGAGAGGAAGGAAACACTGACTGGCAGTTTTCGTCTTCAGCAGATTATATACGGCCGAAAAGCCCAACACTGTGCATGTTTCTGTAAGGACGGAAGCATGACTTCGAAATAAAAGCTTCCGTTTCTGAAGGAAACCGCCTTAGTCATCTTTTAAGCGATTATTAAGAAACGCGCATATCAACTTGGACTAATTATTCCCTCGTCCAAATCTGTCAAGTCTTATGAGTTCACAGTCAACGCACCGCAATTCAGGTTGGCATAGGCCTAAAGCAGGCCATTGAGATGAGACGAGCTATTCAACCGATGTAAATTCCGCTCCTTGCACGTAAGCGGAATCATCTGTCCTCGGCTGCCATGATAGGTGAGGCTTTGTCTGAGGCCTGATGTGTCGTAAACAGAGTACAAACTTTACAATATCCAGAGTCGAAGCAACTTGCGTCCTGCCGAAACACAAATACACTGTGAGATCCCTATATTTAAATAGAAATAGGTCCCAAAACACGTATCTAACCAAAACCAAGAATCACCAGGAAGTTTTGCACGTTTCTACTGTTGTCTGAAGCCCTCCACTTTTTGTGCTAAGTTGCGGCCACAGGCCGATCGCCGTCTGACACCTCGCGGCGCGTCGCTCAGGAGGCACGTCCCGGCTCTCGGTGGGGCGCGGCGGCGAGATGGACGGCTGAATGCAGCGGCTGGCAGGACAACACCGCCGCGGACGGAGTGTGTGCAAACGACGCACGTCGCACACGTGCCACGCCGACGCTGATGCGCCTCCCCAGAGGAATGTCGGACACGTGACAAATGCACTACCCGTGCAGCACTGCTCTCTGTTGGCTGGTGCGATTACACCAAACAGTACGGACGGTCGCGAGTGAGGCAGGAGAATATAATGTATTCGGAAGGCGCACCTTGTTTTAGCCTATCCAGGATCCATTCATTTAACACCCTCTGTGCAGTATGTTCTGACTCTGGTGTACGAGATTTTAGGGGCAAATTTTAAAGCAGACCAAGATTATTAAACATATTTCTTGTATTTCCCTTCACTCGGAGCTTTGCGGATTGTACGTAATAGGATGTAGGTAATACGAGTAAATGATTTGAGCTAAATCAGTCTTGGGATGTTTCCGATGCTACTTCTAGTCTTTCATATAACGCTTATTTCGTATAACGAAGAGGTCATGGGCTGTATCTGACCTCAGGCTATCGATATAACAAACCTGGAATTTTGTTGTTGTACTTGGTGGGCCCATGATTTTATATAGGCTTCAATTGGATAGATTCACCCTCTTCTTACTTATGTATGCTATCTTGAAGTTGTTTGGAGGTGAGGTCACTTGACCTGCACTGGTGCCCTGGCCTACGATGATCTAACATTAAAACAAGGAAAAATTGCAGAAATGACCAAGGGTAAGTTGGCTTAAAGACGGCGGCGCTTCGTGTCGCCGTTTTTTTTTGGTGCGGCCAAAAAACCCGAGAGGGTTGTTCACAAATTCCCACCAGGACGAGGGTTAAAATACGTTTGAAAATGCGTGAAATTTTGTCTAATTCAAATGCCTGAGCACACCTATGATGTGTTATAACTATAGTGTTACGAGCCCTGGTAGGGAAAACCCGTTGAGCAGGATAAACCAAGTATATTTCCGTTGGCAAAAATGAATACAACTCAGGACAGTAACAGGTCCCCCACAGTTCAACCAATAGACAACACCAGTGTGCCGCACCCGTGCCGGGATCACAGGCAGGCCGAGAGCTGCAGCACGGGTCCAAATCCCGTGCCGGAATCGCTGGCTGACTGCGGGCCGTCAGTGCGGGTCGAATCCCGTGCCGACCGCCCAGCGACTGCCCAGACCCCGGCTATGCAGCCAACGAGGTCACGTCCCGCTCGGGCGCGACCACCCGGCGGGACGGCACACGGGCGTTCGGACAAGCGCCGCCGTGCGCCACGCAGGGCGGCACCAGGGGGTTCCGCAACACTACCCCCTCTTCATTGGCCTTTCGACCTCGAAAAATACACCGAAAGATTATACACACAAAAACTCTAGCGCCATCACAAATTAGTCGACAAACAGGTTCACAAGCTGTTGGTGCACTCATACTAATCACCATGCTGGACAACCAGCCAGGGCGGGAGTCTCCGGCCCGGCAACGCCCTCAGTAGCCACCGGGGAGAGATTGATGCCGTCCCAGCAAACCGTCTCGGGAAGCGTTTCCCTTCTTCCCGGTCGGCCCCGCCTGGCCAAGGGGTCGAAATCTCCCGTTAGTCGGGCACCTGACGCGTCCCTGGGACAGCGCTGCCTCCCGAGTCCCGAGGGCCGCCGCCGCGCCTCGAGCCATCCCCCTGTGGTCTCATGGAGCTCCAGGACATTGTCCATCATGATCAGGGCATCTGCGGTGCAAATCAACAGTTAAGATCGAACAAGAAAACATCACATGCGCACAGAAATTGACACAAGATTATTCCCCACGACGCAAATCAAAACATCACATGTTACCCGACAATTAGCACAACATTACCCCCACGACAGATACCAATGGTGTCCACGACCTCTAATGATATACTAGGTACTCTGGGGGTCTCCGGCGGCGCCATGACCTGCGGCCCAATAGAACCACCGCCGCTTCTTGAGGATTCGTCCCCGGTCCGTGACATAGTTGAAGCAGGACCAATCCACTCTGACACCAAATGTTACGCACGCCCTGGTAGGGAAAACCCGTTGAGCAGGATAAACCAAGTATATTTCCGTTGGCAAAAATGAATACAACTCAGGACAGTAACAGGTCCCCCACAGTTCAACCAATAGACAACACCAGTGTGCCGCACCCGTGCCGGGATCACAGGCAGGCCGAGCTGCCAGCACGGGTCCAAATCCCGTGCCGGAATCGCTGGCTGACTGCGGGCCGTCAGTGCGGGTCCGAATCCCGTGCCGACCGCCCAGCGACTGCCCAGACCCCGGCTATGCAGCCAACGAGGTCACGTCCCGCTCGGGCGCGACCACCCGGCGGGACGGCACACGGGGTTCGGACAAGCGCCGCCGTGCGCCACGCAGGGCGGCACCAGGGGATCCGCAACAATAGCGTATAGCTTTGGGAGTATGGTATGGTTAATTCCTCACAGATGTCTATCATCTTAGCCGTTTTGGGAGCAGTGGTTTCACTGTGCAAGAGTGCAATCCAACCACATATTTAACATGAGCTTAGTGGTGTTGAAATTGACCATTATCTCCTAAATTATTATTTTTATTTTATATCTAAATTCACACTGAAAGAATAGATACAGTAATAATGGGAGCTTTCGACTTCAAGTCATCTTCAGCAATGATACAATTATCGAGAACAAAAAAAGTCGTACTGATGTCATTTACATGCGACTGCCGTTCGTTAATGATACACTGTCTAAGCGGATACAAGGAATCATCAGAGCCCCAAAATTACCCATCCGCATATCCTGGACTTCTGGAACTCCCCTAAAACAAAAAAATGATACGATCTGCTCTGATGCATCCTCCCTGTCCAGCTGGAAACAAACACTGTCATGCTTGTGGGTGTGGCCTTCGGGGCAAATGTATGACCCGGCTCGTTGTTTATCAGGCCACCTGCACTAAATGTGAGCAGTTAGAGAATGTCCATTCATATGTAGGCGAGAGCAAAACACTCATTAAGTACCGTCTAAACGAACATTTAGGTGATGCTCGCCTACATAGAGTGGACACGCCCTTCGGTCGATATATTGCATATCATATATTACACCATCATAAAGACCTAAGTGATGATGAAATTAACTCCCTATTTCGGATCGAATTTTAAGTGTTAACCGGGACGTCGCAGAAACGAAAATCAAGGAATCCATTTTTATACGTGATCTTGAACCCAAAATGAATACCATGTCAGCTTCTTGACCTATCACCCACAAATCACCTTAAATATATATAATAATAATTACAATACAAAAATCTAGTTGGTCTTGTGATGCGTGATATATGTATATATATATATATATATATATATATATATATATATATATATATATACAACACACACATATATATATATATATACATATATATATATATATATATATATATATATATATATATATATATAACAAATATATATATATATATAACTGTTTTAGGAAAGAAAATATTGATATGTGTACTGTGTGTGAATGCGTGTTTTTAATTCTGCAGGAAGAAGTGGTTGCTCCTAAGCGTGTGCTTGTCTTTTTGAATTTTTGTGCTAAAAAATGTATCATTACTGAAGATGACTTGAAGTCGAAAGCTCCCATTATTACTGTATCTATTCTTTCAGTGTGAATTTAGATCTAAAATAAAAATAATAATTTGGCAGATAATGGTCAATTTCAACACCACTAAGCTCATAATAACCATGCTACTGCCAACTGTTCTCCGCATACTTAGTTCACATATTTAACCCTCCATTTTAGGTAGCTGTAACTGCGTCTGTAAAAATGGTATGATACTGAAAATGAGCCGTCACCTGAAGGCTCAATGAAAATGTTCATATGTTTTAACTGTTTTCGAAATTGTTATAGACAGTTTTGTTCTAAAACGACTGTACTTTACTCTGTAAAATCTGGTTAGCTGATACATTCACTTTAAAAACCGCGCCAAAGATTCGCCCCTAAGCAAGAAATTATCTCAAAGATTTTAGCGAATCTGCCTGATTAAGAGTTATAATGTTTAGAAGGTTTCTGAAGAGTATCGTGAGCCGTTTAGGTTTCATTTCGGGGAACAACTAAATCATTATTCGGGAGAAACTAGAGAGGAGGCAGAATTCACTTCCCCGCTCTCCTGACAAGAGTAGGGCTGAAGGTATAACTTTCGTTTTTAAGGACCAGATCGAGTTTGAAGATTTATAGATACAAGAAATAGCCTCATAATTGTAGAATAGCTTGGCATTTTAAGCGGTCTTTAATGGAAAACATTTTACATTTAAACATAATGTGGTTATTTATGTGGGGGTCATGCAATCGCCACGGGGCAAATCGTGGTGGTGTGAGGTTCAACCCGCGCCCCATCGGGGTCCGGCGCCACCTTCGCCCCACCGGGGGCCATCGATAGCCCCCTGTAACTCGGAAAATATTGGGGTTAGCGCAAATATGCAGAGTGCATTAGAAAGCTCGCGTAAATTCAGTAAGAAATTACTTGACATATTTAAGCGCTCAGGTCAATGGTTTGACCTCCAGAGGTCAAGTTAGGTCACGATAGGCTATTTTCACTCAAATATGCAATGCGTAAGAAAACTGGGCATAACTCTTATGCCATTAGAGCTATTGAGATCTGGTAAACTACATTGGATAGGAAAATGCCAGCCCGTTCTTTGCTATGTTGAACGTAATGACCTTCCACCAGTGGTTTGACCTCCAGAGGGCACCTCGTGACCTCATATGATCTGAGGTCACGAAAGGTCAGAAAGTGACCTTTCCGTATATAAAATGAAAGCCGGGGATGAGGTGGCTTAGTGGATAGCACCCTTGTCTTCTAAGCCACCGGTCCCGGGTTCAAGTCCCGGCGGAGCCTCTGAATAAGTCGATCTGATCCCCAAAATCCCTTCCAACAGGGTGAGAGTTGGCGACGCCGTATGACCCTGGCAGTTGGTGCGTCGTTAAACCCCAACAATTATTATTATTATTAAAATGAAAGCCAGTGACAATAAATACACGATGATGTTTGATTCTGCACTCTAGCTTAATTAGGCCAAAAGTTATGGTCAAAATACTGTTCTTGACCCCTGGTGACCTTGGATGACCTCGGGGAGGTCAAATCGGAAAATATGGCCCCTGGGATCCGTGAAAGAGTGTCCAAAAACGCTTTTCTGAGCAAGCTGAGCATTTTAATTGTTTTTGTGACTTTTACATCATAAGACAGCTTTTCCCATGCTTTTTCGGTGGGAGAGGTCACCTCGTGACCTGACCTCAGGTCACTAAATCGAAAAAATCCCGGATATACACCTTGTAAAACCTGTAGGGGTCATGAAGTGTAGGAAGTTTCAAATCAATCGACCAAGAAATGTAGCTCTTATAGAGCTTAAAAGTTGAAGTGAGGTGACCTTTGCCTGACCTCGCCTGGTGAACTGACCTTGGGTGACACGGGGTAAAAAAAATTCAGGAATGCTGGAAAAATGATGAGGTAAGAGATAGAGCCCTCAGCCGCGGTGCTGCGTCTCATCGTTTTTCTGCTATCTCGAAAAAACCTTAGGGGGACATTTCCTTCAGAATACTGAATGCAGCGCATGATGTTATTTACTCGTGGCAAACAATTACAATAGCGATGAACGCAACAATATGACTATATAGAACCATCACAGCTCATAAACAGTGAGCGCGTTAGTATGTATGTCGCCCTTGTGGTGTTCCGTGTTCCATGATATGTCCTGGTCCTATCCACATATCTTGCAGCATCCAATTGTTCCATCTTTCATATGCCCCTTTACATCAGTAAAGTTTGAAAGCGTTACCTCACGCGTTTGCATCGTTCTCGGCTCACTGCCTCATTGAGCATGCCAAAAACAGCGTTACACAAGAGCCTTCACAGGGAAAACTAAGCAGCATGCGCCTGTTTGGCCGCCCATGGCATTGTTAGTGCTGGGTGACATCTGTTTTTCTACCGTGGCGACAATGGTGACGCTGCAGCGGCCATGCTGGCCTCCCGCGGCGCACTCGGCGGGGCCCTGCTCCGACCACTGTCCCTGCGTTAATTCATAGGGAGCGGACCTCTCCGAAGACAATCGTGTTGCAACCGATTTTTGTAGAAGGAATATGCTATAGGTTTATATGTATGTATGTACATAAATGTGTGTATGAAAATGTACCAGAAATATTACATTTAAAAAGAATTGGCATCGGCAGGCCCACTGCACTGATATGAAGCATTGAATATCGATTCTACCTCTCCATGATGAAAATTGCTCTATAAATTTTCATGAGACAGTCGAAATAAACTCTCTGGGGCAACTCTCTCTCGAAGAAGAAGGCGCCACGCACATCAACTGATTACCTATGCTTCCTGGTTCGGCTTGATAAGTAAGCAATTTGAAACGAGCGTCCTTATTATGCCTCATTAAAAGAGGAGACATGAAAAAATGAATTGACTTGTGTTTCTAGCACACACGGCAAAAGTAAGGTGCTACGCAATGCTGCTCACCATCCTTCTGTTTTATTCTGCGTCTGATTAAATATAGCATGGTGCCAGCTTTATTTTGTTTCTAAGCCAATAAGGAAACACAATTTTTTAAGCATCCTTTACCCTATCATAGTTTGGAAAATCGGATTCGTCTGAGAGAGCTTCGCCTCCGTAAAACGGGCAGTATCGGTGGCGTCAGCTCCACAGTAATCCCGACAGCGACCGGTGCTCTCGCGCGCTCCGTCCGCGCCGGCACGCCCCGTCCCGCGCGTAAATGCGAAACTCGTGTCGCGATGGCGGGAGAAGCTTCCCGCCTGCATCAATCTTGCACACATGTTGCACACTCTGCCCGGCCTGCTGCTGCAACGGACCGGGGACAGGGCACAGGCGCTGGGGAGGGCGACGTACACCTGCTACGGCTTACCCCTCACGCATGTTGATCACTGTGCGTCCCGCTGTCAATGCTAGGACGCTTCTGATTAATGGAATAAGGTAGAGCCGTATTATTTATTTATTTTCAGCTTCCCATGCTATAAAAAGCATTTGTTGCTATTTTCGAATCCGCTCTTTTCATTTTTTGTTTGAAAAATACACCCCTTCTTCCTCCATGGAAGCATACCGATAGAAAGCACAATAAAGAATAATAATACGGATAATGATTAAAGGCATGAATTTATATCTCACAGATTTAATATACCTCCGCAACAGCTTTTTGTGCCTATGGAAAATATTCGACACTCCATAATTTCCTACCTATGCTTATTAAAATATGTTCCACAAGATTGAGTAAACTAATGTTAACATTATTCTGTAGGTGTTTACACACTGAGCACGTGTCATTACCAGCTACAAGCGCCCAGAGAGTGTTCAAACAAATGCTGCACTTGGCAAGACAATGCGCAAAAACTCCACCTGAGTCGTAGTACCATCTAGCGACAAATGCCTCAATTAGGAGGCCACTTTAGCTTGGACAGGACAGGCGTGTCTGAGGATGAATCGCAGCGCCTGTGAAGCCAACAGTTGGCAAATGGTCGAGTTGGAACTGGCTGAAAAATGGCCGATGGCTGGTGGCTGTACCTCCAACTAATTGCTGCTGATGCGCGCTATACGTAACTAAGCCGTTGACTTCAAGCTTAGTTAACTATCATTTGTGCGCACTCCAGGTTCGTACTAACTTCGCGTCTGTTGAATGTAGATTATCATGTAATTTACGATTTGCTTTGTGGAAGAGATGAGGTAAACGCTATGCGTTCGTTCATCAAGCGCAAAAAGTAAAAACAAACACACAAATGATACGGTGATCAATATGTTTTTAATCCACAAACCTTGAAAGATAGACGTAGAAAACATTAAATTGATACCTTTATAAACCAGTAAAACCCCTTTATTGTTGATAGCCGAGCAGAAGCTTCTGTTTTTAGCTGACCGGTCTTAACTTTTAACTTTTTAGCTGTCTTAACTTTGTTGGATGCCTCATCGCTATTCTCTAACATCAACGCAACGAAATCGCACAGGAAGTTTAGCTGCGATAACAGAATGTCTTACATGCAGCCCATTTGCCTGTAACACGATGGGAAAGAAATCGATAGGAAAACAACTTGCTGATCACTGATTTGATGTTTCCTATTAAGCTTCCTGAATAAGCCAGACCTTTTCCATACAGTTCTCACCCATTTCGGCTGCGAGTTATGCCATTTTTCCAGCGTTAAAACGACTCAGAGTCCGGATTCAGAGGGTTTTGAAGGGTCTCTGGGAAACTCACTCTCCTTGTATGCAGAGTTACGGTTTCGTTAGAAAATCTATAGTACGTGTACCTACCTGAAGTGATGCTGGTACTGATGGGATGTCCTGCGTGCCAGTTTCATACCGTTACGACGTGTATTCGCAGGGATATAAAGCTTTCATTATGGGTACAGTGAGCCCGGGTTACGTTGATCACATGTGAAATCTATCCATATGGAGGCAGAGATCTCGCGAGCGCTGCGCGCCCACTCGGTAATAAAATGTTAATAGTAATTGTTAGCGGCCAAACAAAAAACTTATCTTGCCAACTTTATAACAGAAGGCTAGATGGCACCCGAATATTCAATGTTCTATTTTTAGTACCTTGGTGCCAGGCGGCCGGAATCGAACTCCTACAAGCTGAGCTAACGGGGCAAAAAAATATTCGGAATGGATGTGGCTTGTAGCGGAAACTCTGACGAATGTTCAGCCGGCTGCTGCTCGGTCACTGGTTCAGATGATCAATTACATTGTTCCACAGACCTACGTGGCTTCTTTTAAACTTTTGCTAGTGCAATCGCATAATAAAATATATCCATTCGTCGACTCACTTTACCTGCTGAGATACAAATGGGTTCCCTGAAGCTTGCACTAGGTGAAGAGGCACCCTGTTTAGTTTCAGTCTTATAAACTAGCAGTTGAAATAATCAATCATTGTGAAGCCAAATAACTGCGTGTTAAAACAAAAAACAAACCTAACATCAATATGCCAAGGTCGCAGCTAACGTTGCTTGCCCTGCGATTTCAGCTGGGCGTTTTTCGCATTTGAACCGTCTGATATAATTCTTGTAACTTCTTATAACGTTCTAGACAGCGTCCACATATTTCCACCTCCCAACGGCGATGCCTGATCTCATTCCAGCAGAGCAGCATGGGCTGACGGCACCGAAATAGACGGTGAGCGCCGTCGCCGGCGACGGGGAACATGCATTCTTGGACGCGGCGTCGGCGACCATGCACGAGCGCCTGTTTGTGGTCAAGTGACGTTGATGGATCGCTGATGATGAGGTCATTTGTGGTGATTGAGCTTGATAACTGGGCGAACGGTACGGCCGAGACGGCTCTGTAGAAATGTATGTAAACACCGCTGGAGAGGCGTGAACGTACATGACACGTGTGCCCGGCGGTGTTCTGTTTCAAGTTGATCCAGATACAGGGCGGTGGTGAGTTTACTCAAGTGAGTGGTACGCGAAGTCTTAGTGTTTGCTTTCGAGAGCGATGAAGTACAGCTTTTTGCATTCGGCAAGATTGCGAAGCGTAAAGTGGAAAGTATAAATATGGAAATAATTCAATACCTCACAAATTTAAGGCAACGAACTCGGTTTACGCTTTGACAGAAAATTAGACCTGACATGAATGAGCTCCTACCGGGGTGTCCTGCGAGCCCCTGCCTCAAATTATCGTCACAATAAATCCACCAATATGTGTCTAGTTTTTTCTATAGGTGCCGTCAGTGATGATGTGCTCCCGCCTGCTGAGGCGGGTGTCGTGAATTCAAGTCCCGGCGGGGCCAGACAATGTTACGCGTGAGACAGGTGTCGTGAGTTCAAGCTTCGGCGGGTCCAGAGAACAGCACGTGGTATGGCCTTAAACAATTAGTGATTGATTATAGAATACAGTCCCACCGCCAGCGGCTTTAAACCTATCTTCCAGGGATATCTTAAGAATATTGAAATAAACAGACCACATCACCTTTTGTCAAATCTTCACAAACTTGGTTTCCAAAATGTCCTCTCCATAATCTGTTCCTGGTATTGTTGAGCTTCTCCTGCGCGATGTTGCCGAGTCAGTCACTTTTAGCTTTGGGAAACAGACGGGTGGATCGTGGCCTCGTGGCTGGTATCTTGGCAGATACCACGCCCACGGTCACCGTGTAGAAATCTAACATTTCATACAATCATTAAACGAAGCATTAGTTTCCATCATTGATCATTCTTGGAAAACGTTGGAAGGGGCATTTCGCCAAGGTTCTTATTTGCAGCTTATTGCTACATCTGGGAAGCAGCGTCAGAATGAATCACCCTTCCACCTCAGGATAATATCATCCGAATGGATTGAGAAAGGAAAAATGTTCCGAGAAATTTCGTAAAAGCAACTCATTTCCGATCAGGTATATTCGAAAACACCATAAACATTTTTAGTGCTAATGATTGAATACCAGTCAGCAAAGTTACTATCTGCAGGAAGTTGTAAGACAATCTTACGGGTGCCAATACTGCAAAAGAAACATCGCTTCCATTGGATGGGACTCGTCAGCTTTGTGTTTTTAGAATATTGGTGATCCGTCCATCATGTTCCGTCATCTTCAGCGAAGTTCATTTATTCCAGGAATATCCCGTACTCATGCTCCTACGCCAGGAATCAAAATGGTGAGTGTCAGAAGAAACTATTACAACATTTCAAATTAAGCACAGAATATGTGCGCGCCAGTTGCACATAGCCAACAGCAAACAATCGCATAAAGTACACCATTGTTGAGAAATTATTACAACCAACACTACAGCTCCCCCTTAGCGCTTTCGGGACAGCTATGCTCAGTACTTGCAATGGCGGATCTCGGCCGGTGGTGAGTTGCTAGCAATGGCTGTGACAGCAGAGTCGCCGTCTGGCATTGGTGCTGGCCTCTGGTGGTAGGACACCAGTGGTGGATCTAGCCGGTCGGTTTGGGAGGGGCAAACCGAAGTCGAAAAGCAAAAAAAAAATAGTGAAAAATCGCGCTACAATATGATTTGCCAGTAAAAATTTTGAATATTTGAGGCGAAAAGCAAAAAAAACGTCACGGGCTGAAAAATATGGGCACAAGATGCTTTTTCCTATCCAAGGCCCCCATATTTCCATTGAACTTAGCTGGTTCTGTTTGAAGTTGAGAGTTGAAGCACCAGAATCTACTAAAAAGGAGTCGGGGAAAAAGGAGGTCGATCGCTGGGGGGGCAAAAACATAGTTTTTCCCCGAGCTTTTCCGTTTGGGGGGGCAAATGCCTTTTTTGCCCCCTCCCCTGGATCCGCCACTGTAGGACACCTCCAGTCTGCCTGGTATGGTGGTAGTGGTTGTTGAAGAAGAAAAGAGTGCGAGTTCTTCTGGTTGGCCGGTGTTTTATACTGGTGCTGTTGGATTGGGCTGATGATTCGCAACCGACTGGTTTGGATTTAGAAAGCCGAGACGTACTACCTCTTGTGAAATATTGTCGCATTTATTTTTCCAGATATGAACCCAGCACATGCATTTATTGTCTTTCTTTGGATAAGATACTTTGTCTGCCGATCACTTTTCCCAATTATTTCTAATAATGGGAAATACAGCGCACCGAGTAATAGCACAAGGGAAGAGTTGGTCAATTTCACACCTGAGAAAGCTGCCCAGTACACTTCTGAAACACACTGCCGAAAGAAACAATTAGGCATAGCTCTGACGCCAAAGATTGAATCTTGAGTGGCAAGGGACTCACCGACCAGCTGCGTCAAGCTGGAGAGACCAGTATCTAACCTCAGACCCAGTGGGTAAACGGGCGTCTACTCAGCGGGAACCAGAGAAGGGGCGCCGATCACTCCAAGATACTGGGCGCCGCGAGTGTATCCGCGCGAGACGGGCGCCGTCGCGTCCGCGACCCCACCGCGCGGGCCCCATCCGAGTCTCCGCTGATTTCAATACTGCGGACAAACAGTGGCTCATGGTTAAAACAGAGGGTCGTCAGAGCAGGAAGTACAGGCTGGGAGTGCTGGGCGTTACTGACGCCCACCGTGAGAGGAGGTGAGCTGGGTGAGGTACGTGCTGGCCGCCGCCAAACCCGGCGGAACTGGGTAACGCCGGTCGCCTAGGTGAACATCAGTTATTAGCGTAAAATTTGATAAGCATAACCTAACGTTAGGTCAGCCCTTAGCCCTCCCCAATGTCCCCTCTGGAAATAAGCGCTGTCACACATGTGAAAACGGTTTGAGGGCAAAATGCTGCACCAAGAACGTAATTTACAAAACCTCGTGTCGTTCCTGTGCCTCCGAATTTTACATTGGCGAAAATTCACGTCCTGTAAGGGAAAGGTTTAATGAACATCTGAGCAATGCCCGTCGTCGACGTCTAAATATACCCTTAGGAGAACACATGCTAAATTTTTACCCGGCCATGGAACAGAAAGATACTAACGACAACTTTTCCATACAAATTATTTCTACTACCAAGGACAATGCAGACCTCAAAATCGCTGAGTCAGTCCACATTCGAGAACTAAAACCCACTATGAACAGCTTACCTTACCCGTGGAAGCTAATTGTATTCTGTGGTATCGCAGTTGTCTCATTAAGCCTCTGCCAAAAAGAAAAAAATGTATAAACATGTTCTTTGCGTTTGTTTTTTTGCCCTCTAAGAGTGATGTTATCCTAGCTGTAAACAATGTATACTGTGTCACGATGTTGTATTTTTGTGCGGATGTTTTGAGTAATTTTATAACTCCAAGAAGATGGCGGAAGCCGAAACTTGTCGGCTTTGTAATACAACTAAAAAGCATATATCCATTTTTCCAGGTCAATGCGTTCATAATATTATCATTTCTAAGTCCTAACTCTCGAATTCTTCTTGCTTGTATACCTCTATAAGCCTTGATGGTAAGCGTGGCTCCGGTGCTGGTGGCTATAAATGCGTACAACTTTCTTCAATGACCAGTTTGAAGCTTGAAATGTGTTTTAATATATCAAGAAAAATACCCGAAATAGATAAGTGTCACTTTGGCTGCTGATATCGGTCTCATTTAGCTAAACACAGTTAATTTGTATTTTTACTCGTAAGTGGCGCAAATCAAAGAGGTTCAATCTGGCACAAAGCGGTACAAATTTGTTCGCCGATTTGACATCGCGTGATTTAGAGTGTTCTTTCCCTCTAACAGAAGAAGATTAAATAGAACCAACTATAAGGCCTATCCAGCCTTTCTCAGCAGAAATAGGGTCATAACCAATGATTTTAATACAGATCATTGATACGGATCCCCAACCCAGCCCAGCCTGCCTAGAATTGCACCAATGTTTCATATCCCCTTTAGACATATTCCTGTCAGGCTTCTGGCTGCCCAAATTCCTGTCAGCGGGGTGCGAGGAGGGAGGATTTGGCTCCCCATAAAATCTCAAGATCTACCTGTCCGATTTAAAAAATTCAAAGTGGGCTCGATTTTTTTACACTGAACTCCATCTAAACAAAAAAACAGGAGACGTAAAATGAAACAAAGCTGTTCGAAGGATCGTGCAAAATGTACGTTTTTTATTTCTGATTTTAGTAATTCCCGATAAGTTCTAACATTCTTTTTAATTTTTAAAGAACTATTACGAACTGAAAAATGGTTAATGCTCAATGGTCATATATTTCAGTTAGGTATGTGAAAATGCAAACTTCAGTGGCAGATTCATGGTAACTAAATGATAAAGTATATATATATATATATATATATATATATATATATATATATATATATAGTATATATATATAACATATATATATATATATATATTATATATAAATATATATATATATATATATATATATATATATATATATATATGTATATACATATATATATTCTTTTAGAAAATGACGATTAAAATTGATAGATGAGTCACATTTTGAGAGCTTCTTTTGATGTTTTCCTATTTTTGGTATCAGGAGTCTTATATCAGGTGGTGTTTCGTAGATCAATGATCCAACATTCATGCAATTCCAACTAGTACCAACTGTATTCCAACAATTATTTTCAAGGACTGCACGTCGCTGCTCACAGTTCAAATATCTATCGTTGAAAATTAGACGTGAATAGAATGAGCTGTAAAACTAGGACATTTCCATGAGGCAATGGAAAACGTTAACAAGTCACAATGGAACCATAAAAACAATGTTTAAAGCAATCATTTACTAAATAGGTAAAAGTCATTTTAAATCGGACACTTCATACAAGAGACTATGTTTTACTCAGCTATACGTGAAGCATTTTAAGCAGATTAACAACACAATTAACACTGACGATGCATAAATAAAATACAAATCAAAGTATACATTTCTTGCAATATCAAACACAATGCAGTACAATCAATTTACCCCCCCCACCAATGTGAGTGCTTGATGCGTGTTAATCTGCATGTTTAGTGAGGGCTTATGTTTGTGTTAGTGGAGTGCCTCGAGAACTGCTAGTTTGCGTGTGTCGTCTGTGGATGTGATAATGCATGTGTTCTGGACTAGTATTTTGCGTGTTAGCTCAGTCTTGTGTTCATCATGCATGTGTTGTTTGATTGCTCCGTGTTGTAGATGCATAGTGAGCCGTCGGGACAGAGTCGTTGTTGTAACGCCAATGTATGTACCTAGTAATCTGCATGAGGTCTGCAACCCTTAAGTGGGCATGTGAATTTATATACCACATTGGTGCACTTCAATGTAGTATACAAATTTGCTACTTGCATATATATATATATATATATATATATATATATATATATATATATATATATATATGGTGTATTTGGGGAGCAGGTTCTCTTTAATGCACTGGGTATTGAATATGATTTATTGTTGTGCCGCGGAAAGTTTCTTAGATGTAGATTCATATTTTCTTATCAGTTTTCGATTTTTTCGGAATGTTTATGGAGAACAGAGGCAAAGGACATGTGTTAAAAGTCATAGGATATAATATTTCGCCTAACTTTAAGCATGATCACAAACAGTGTGGCATTGGCACTCGGTAAAACTTCAAATTACAGTCTAGTTTTTTAATCTCAACAGCGAGCACACACATAATATAGTACTAAACCTTCGTTGCGACAAAACTTACAGTCTCAGTATACTAACGGCAAGTCAACACAACACCTATCACAAAAACACACAAGTAAGCACGCTAAAACAGGATACTTCTATCATAGAGCGGGAGCTGTGTGAGCTGTTTGGTATGTATGTTGATTACAGGCGATGTGTCCCTAATGAACAGTGTTTCTAGTGTTTGCAGTCTGCGATGATCGTTGCACTGTGTGAGAACTGTTGTGTTTTCTGTTAGCATTTTTCGTGTGATGTCTGTGTCATGGTGTTCTTTCATATGCCGCTTGGGGGATCCTTCTTGAAGGTGCATCGTGAGGCGTCTGCTTAGTGTTGTGGTGGTGAGACCAATGTAGCACATCTTACGGGTTGCACAGTCCCCGGTTTTAAATTGGAACTGATACACTACATTGGTCTGCTTGAGTGGTGAAGATTTCTTGGAGATGTTGTTGCTCATGGCCAGATTAAATGTTTTGGGACTTTTGTAGTAGATCCTTAGCTGTAGTTTGTTGCTGGGGTCTGTTGTTGTCGTGTTTTTGTGTACTATGTCTGTGGTGGCTTTCTCGTCTTGTTTCCAGGCTGGTGTGAGTGAGTTTCTATAGTGCAGGTCAATGGTTTTAGGAGCGGTGGAATGCTCTTCTTTACGGTTAAGCATACTTTTCACAACCGAATCGAACATTCGGTTGCTATAGCCACTGTTGACAAGAATTTGCCTAACCCTGCCTAATTCACGGTGCAACAGTAGCCAGGTTGAGCAGTTCTTTAATGCTCTGCGAACATAAGCTCTAATCACACCCCTCTTGTAGCTATCCGTGCAATCCCCGGCCCCATTCATGCATCGGCCTCCGTCTGTCGGTTTACGGTACACGTCAGTTACGAATGTTTCACCATTTCCATCTATCATAACGTCTAGAAATGGTAGCCTATTGTTCACATTCAGCTCTGTGGTTAAGTTAAGACACGTGTTGTCTGTAAGTGCCTTTCTCAAGTTTTCCAAGTCAGCATTATTGTTCACATCTATCCAGATGTCGTCTACATAACGAAGATACTGGTTTACTCTAACACCGTTCGCTGCTAATGCTTTACTTTCAACATGGCTCATATACGCCTGCGCGAAAAGCACTCCCAAGGGGGACCCCATAGCCACCCCATCGACTTGAACGAATAACTTACCCTCAGGGCATCTGAATGGGGCGCTTTTGGTGCATAACCGAAGTAAGTCTGCCAGAACACTTTTTGGAAGCCGGGGTGGTGGAAGTCCTTGATGTTCATAGACATATTTCAGTATTATCTGGATAGTTTCTTCTATTGGTACATTCGTGAATAAGCTGGAAACATCTAAAGACGCCAAAATTCCCTTGGGTTTGTTCGCCTTTAGAATATCAACATGTTCCTATATATATATATATATATATATATATATATATATATATATATATATATATATATACATGATTAATCAAATCTGTGTAGCATATACTAGCAAATGCCAGATTTTGTTTAATGTATTCTGCATAGAAAAAAATTGAAATAAAAAACAATCAAAGGCAGATACCGGAAAGCAAAATGGTGGGCCGAGAGGCAGACTGTCGATGTATAAAAGCAAGTACATATATTCCTTGACTATCGATACTTTTCATGTTGCCCAATCTTTACCCACCCTTGCCAAACCCGGGGGGATTCTGAACGACCTTGTCACCTTGATCTACCTATGAATGAATGCTTCCAGATTCCGTCTTGGATGATATACCCATCCTTGCCATTAAGTATACTAAGATGCATTTTTTCATGAGCAAAATTTCCTTGTTTACAATGCCTGATATCTTGTCATGGCTATGGTGCCTTATCCTAGCTCGGCTAGCACGCCTATGGTATCTTATTATCATACAATATAGGGATAGGAGTATGGTATGGTTGTGCTTGCTCCCCCTGGCTGCCCTGTAGGCAGTCTATTTACTCTGTAAAAGTACAATCCAATTAAATGGGAAACCCCCTATTTTGAGTTGCTGGAACCGCTTCTTTCAGAGAAATTATATGAAAATGTAAATGACCTATCACCTAGTATTTTATTCACAGCATTCAAATATTCTAACTTTTCATGATTTTTGTCTAAGCTGTTCCCAGTAAATCTGTTGGAGTCGGAGTCTCACTTTAGTCATGTGCGAGACCGCGACTCCACCACCCGAACGAGCAAATCCCACAATGAAGGGTTAATTTAAAATACAAAGTTTAACATCCCACAAAACACAGGGACGGCCACCCCGTTCAGGTCACCCTCTCACCAGTCGGTTGCCAGCCGACCTACGTCGGGTAAACTATTAAGCGCCGGAGCGTCTCAGGGGAACTGATCCCAAGCCTGGACATGCACTGCCACTGAATGTTTCTGAGCATCGGGCCGGAGCCAAACGCTCTGCCAACTGAGCTACCGGGGCGTCAAAATGTTCTCAATATAGTTAGCGAGGGCCTTGCGCATATGGTTTTGGGGCTCTATGGCACTTCCCATCTTAAAGCCTTGTGTATGTGGGGCAGGGTGAAGTTCATTCCAAAATCTTAGAAACCACGCCACCACGAATCCCTACTATAAAAGGTGGGCTGTGTGCTTCATCGCTAGCATGTGGTTCAATTTCAATATGAATATTTGGTGTCATGTTTCAGGCTCAGTTAAAATGTCTAAAATATGTTTAGCAAACTATCCACATGAAATGCATTGACATATGTTATAGATCACATCCAGTTCAAGGACAGAATGTCACCAATATCATAAACTGAACAACAAAATATGAAATTGGTGTTGCTAACAGCTGTTTGATTATTCAAATACTATTAGCCCTCACTCTTGTTAAGGGCATCATTATGGTCGTGTCAAAACAGCCTTATTAATCGTCCGATTAATTTTTCACGCGGTGTCGTGGGTCGTGTGACGATGGGTGTCACGTGCCTCCTCCACCCTTAAGACTCCGCCTGTAATGCTCTGGAATGTCAGCAGGGTGCCAAGAGAGAGTGACGACCCAGCTTCGGCCCGGCCCAGGCGGGGGCGGCCAGATGGATCACCCCGCACTGCGGTTATATTTTGTCTCGGCTCTGTCCAACACCCGCCAACACGTGTATTAATAAGCCCCGGAGGCGTGTCGATGACGGCGCTGTGCGTTTGCTGATTGGCTGTGGGCGCGGAGGGGGCGTGGTCGAGCTGCAGGGGGTTTGTCATCGATCAGATCCTGTGCACGAAACGCAGGAACATCAATCACCCGGTGAGGATGACAGGACACGCTAGCAGCGGCGGACACAGCGCGTCAACTTCGGTTCCGAACAGTATCCCCGAAACCATACTCGTGGGAATAGCTCTCCCGAGACGGTAACTTCCAACCTCTGAGAACAAATGTATTTTTTAGATGTTCGGTCTGGAAGTCGGTCAGAAAGCTTGCACTATTTCTCTGCTGAGGCTGCCGCTGAAACCTGTTCACCGATTAGTCCCGCCAATGTCAGTGCACCGAACAAAAATGACAGTCTTGCACCGTGCTGTCGGGCCTGTGCAAAAGAAGGCGGTGAACAGGCGAACCCGACGGATCAGGAACACCTCTGAATAAAGACTGCACACTGCGCTGTAGACAGTGCAGAATCATCTACGGGATCGTGTGCAAGACAAGGAATACCTCAATAGATTCATTCACGAAATGTGGAAGATAATTGCCTTAACAGTTGTCGACAGGGTAGGAAAAAACCTCAAAACTGTCGCCAACTAAATGTCAAACACTGAAGGCTGCCGCTTCTAACTTTTAAACGTTGGCAATTCTTGAAGCACACACAATGCGGCAAATAGTACCTACCTCCATACAAAACAACCAGGCAGCAATATTCCTGAATTCACCATAAAGCTTACTAAACATCACACCTATAGGTAATTCTGCAGCCTTTGAACAGGCGGCCACAAACGCTGCAAAACAGCATTGACATAAAACGAAGACCTGGACCGCCCGGGTATCGAGCCTCCAGCCCCACTTTCTTCTAGCGTAACACGCCACCAACTGAGCTACCAGTCCACTTCCCATTATACGAATGCTACGGATGGAGTGACACAAAACTTCATCACAGGGTGCAGGGTCAAATAGCATACCATGCTCTGTCGTGGCCCCAAAAAGGGGCTTAATAATTGTGTATAACAAAAACACTACAAAAATTACGGAAATTTTTGCGCTTAAACCATGGTGTGTATTTCCGAAACTATTCATGCACGATTATGGGTATCAGGGGCCCAAATATGCACCCCATGTATCATCAAGACGTTACTCTGCACACAATACAAATACTAGCAATGCTCTGTGGGACATGTGCAAGCCCTGATGATAGTTCAGGCAAGGCAGTGTCAATGTATGGTTTATTCTCCTTTTCGAATACGAATCGTAAGAAAAGGACACCAATCGTCATCCCAAGGTATTTATTCTTTCGTCCATTTTAGGCCATAGTAAAAATTTTCTTCTTCAGAAAACGTAATATTCAGAGAGCCCAAAGCCTTAGCTACAAACGTATAACTTTACCTTCTCTGTAGACAAAATATTACCCAAATTATGAGCTGTGCGTTTATATCATTACACAAAAAACAAATAAAAGTCATTTTTTCATTGTATTCAAAAATTATTAAACATTTATTAACGAAGTGGCTACAAACAACCTACGCATATTATGATGCATTCTAACGCGTGCGGAAAAAGTGATGTGAAAAGAACAGGTACCGCACGTCATCTCTGGATATTTCAACACTCGCTATTACACACTATTACTGAAGAAGAACATGAAGCTGTGGTAGTAGATTAAGCCCCAGCTGCACGGCCGGAGAGGCATCGCTGCCATGTCTGAAATATTAATGGCTCGGAAAACCCGAGCCATCAAAGCTCTCTCAGATGAGGCACACCCAAAAAAAACGTGCACAGTTCAGTCAAGCGTAAATGCACATGTTCAAAACTGACATCGGCAGGTGTTGCATGTCTTAATCGAGGATGTTGCTTCTAAAAGTATACCTCGTCGCTTGTTCAATATTTCGAAGACTACTTTCACGCAATTTTTGTATCTGCCTTAAACGGATCAGTCATTCGCCCAAAACAAGGTTCGGTAACATTGACCTGCCCGGATTTGACAATCTTATGAAATTTTGATGACGGATTGTTTAAACCATGATAAGCACATCGTGAATTCCAGCGTTTTTATAGACTTCTCTAAAAATATAATAGTACCGATGTAAATATCCACACATCTTACACACCGTATGATTGTACCGGGCGAATTCAGAGTTTGCATTGATGGTTGCCCCCTCCCAGACTTTTTAAGTCGCGACTCAGAGTCAGAGTCGACTCAGATTCGACTCAAATTTTGTTTGAGTCATAGCTGATTTGACTCACTTCCGGGATTTTGGTTGAGTCAGAGTCGACTCAACCACTCTACCAGTTGAGTCGAGTCAGAATCGGAGTCAGCCTCCAAACCGTGAGTCAGAGTTGAGTCGACTAAACACTCTATTTTCTTAACATATGTTATCACATGGCCGACACCTTAGAAATTTTCAGAACAGACTGTTTTGAATGATTTAATAATGCTATTTGATTATAAAAGGTAATTCATTATTTTCACATTCACACTAGATCCATGACGGGATCAATTTTTGACAAACATGAGCAATGTGAGATATACAGTTCTAAAAGCACACTGAATTGTTAGTTTCCATTTAATCTTCGCTTTAGCATTTAAAATAAAACAACAAAATTAGAGATTTGGCCCAAAAGCAGCCTTTGTCAACTTTGAATATCCACGCCATACAGAGTATTATGCTCATGCTCATGCAATAAATCACTCTTAGGAAACCAAATATTAGTTTTCTATTTTATTCCTCCCTTTGAAAAAAATCACTAGAAAAAACTATGTTATATGAGCACCAGATACAGAGTATCAAAGAATCTGAATTTGCACAAAAGCTCTGAAATGGGTCAAAGCGGAGCAAAGCAAAAAGGTTCAACTAAAACTGCTTATTTCAATATGCACTATCTGTCATGGTTTGAGGGCACCCTTGATTAATATAAATACTGCCTGCACACGAAAATAAAGCTCAGTCCTATCTGTAGCATTGCCTAAATAGTTTTCAAACTGTGAAACTGACAGAAAAATATACATAAGTCCCCCACAGACCACCCCTCTTCAAAAGTATCATGATGATTATGATTTATCACTCATTGCGTCACTGCGTCACCCCCCTGCAGTGATGCAAAGGGCCTTAACAACGGGACGAAAATGCCAAAAATTACTTTCTAGAATTGATATCAAATGTATGCAATGCGTTTGACAATTTTTTGGAACCCGGTAAACCAAAATGACAGGTGCTCACACCTCGCCATCCATAAAAATGTATGCTACCGTAAAGTTTGGGATGTTTGCGACCTTCTGGTTACAAAAATACGATTCCAGCTGCTCCGAAGAATGCAGTGAGTCTATTCTAATAAACATATGTTTCGGAACTAAAATCTATAACATACATCATATTTCCTTAGGCTGGCAAAAAGGGCACAGTCAGGATCAGCTAAAAAATCATACCATGTATTCTGGAAAGTGTCTTTTACATTTGCGGAATCCGTAGGTCGGCAACCGACGGCCGAAAAAGTTATAACACTTTCAGTGAGCGCATGTTCTACCCGTAGTCGGCGGGCGGTTGTGGCAATGACGCGCGCGGCATCCACCAATCGACGCGTATTATTTCATTTCTCTAATCAAATGACACATTTAAATGGGGTAAGGGGTAAAAAAATCACAAAACATGCGTAACTTTATTGATGGACGGCCTCTAATTGAAGGAGGCAATAAAGTTGAGAAGGAGGAGGGCAAATTGATACAACGAAAGCATGTTATTCAATAGTTATTACGACACAGCAAGATCAGGCCGTGAATAAGAAAATAGATATTTTAACCTCGGCTCACTTTCTTCCCCCTTTGTAAAATGTTATTTCAAACCTATTTTCTGTTAATCTTTGGCATCCCCCCTGTTAAAATTCACTGTCATGTATGTACAGCTGGTTCCACAGCAGTGTTTAGCAGTGGTTATCTTCTGATAATGTTATAATACCCGACGCTCCCCAAAATGTGTTCCCAATGCTAATCAATACGAGGTAAGATTGCATTTTTCACTTCAATGTTCGCCGGCTAACAACTGGGAAAATCCAATCATTATATCAAATTATCAATCATATGAGTTGTTTTCCTTACTATTACCTTGATTCAGCGTATCGAATGGTCAGATTTGCGACTATGTAAATATGTCATAAAGCTACAGTCACTTTAAGAACCGTTATAAGCCCTCGATAGCCTCTGCATGAAGTAGCACATCCAATGGGTACCAAGGGGTGCTCTGGTGCCTTCGTTATGGACCTGACCTCAAAATGGATACCCGCTCTAGATTTTCCTTTACAAGAGCTTTCGAATGGTGTATAGAAACTCGATCTAACTCCTCTAAAAGCCGAGTTACTCCCGGCTTTTGTCAACTTTGTTTTGAGAACCAACATTGGCTTACATCGGTTTAGAAATTACATCATAACTCAGTGACCTGACCTGACCTTGGATTGAAATTTCGTCAAGGTGTATCAAATTGATTCTGGTTCGCACTTGCCACGCAGCATTGCGCTAAACCGAGCCGTTTTTCTTCCATCGCGAAAAATTAAGGAGCGGGTAGAATCGACCCCCTGGCAAAAGGAGGGTTAAGAGGAAAACACAAAATTTGGTGTGCTTGTTTGAGCCGCCTGATGGAGAGCTTCAAATTGAACCAAAAACCATTGTTCTATCCTTATTATTTATTGAACTATGAATTTCGCCCCGTATTTCAGGCCTCCTGCATCACTGTGCCCTGCGCGCCACGCGTCACCAAACCATCATGGTGCGAAACAAAATATTAGATTTCAGTAGCCTGAGGGGAGGATTACGTTACATAGATCTGAAGGTAAAATACTATTTTCCATGTTCTAGTGTGGTATTTTTAAGCTTAACTAGCCAGAGGGTAGTTCAGAATATACTGGGACAGAAATTACCACTAAAAATGTCATATATTATAATATTGATTCCTGATATTTTCATTTGAAGCCTCGGTTATTGCTTCAGTTATGACTCGCTCATGAAGTACATGCATTCAAAATGAACAACTTCCAGGCCCTTGATCTCACTCACCTCTCAGTATCTAGCATCCTTCATTCTAAGGAAGAAAATACTAAAAGTTATGCATTGATGCATTGCAATTTGCATATTGTTGAAGGAAACATGCAGTTAGTAGAGAGTTAATGCCATGAATAAATGCATTGTAATTTGATTATTATTGCAGGAAAGGGTCTGAGCCGAGTTGATTCACCATTGTCAATGCAGTGAGTCGGGTCAGAATCAGGGTCGGTGTCTTAGCTGTGAGTCAGATTGGAGTCGACTCAAGCAAATTTGAGTCATCAACAAGTCTGCCCCCTCCCCTCCTTCATCGCAACATTTCAGATCCACATGTCCCCAAGTCGTGACAGTAACGTTTTGATTTACCCAACAGAAAGCACAACTTTCCTAATTTTTGGGAGCATGGTGCGTACTACGGGAGCAGACGGATAACTGCACTGCACTATGCGGGGGTCTCACATCAGAGGTCAGAAAAGTACAATATTTTTCCGTAATGCAACCATTTTTCAATTTTTTTTCTTTTGTAACTAGATAAAGTGTGTTTTAGCTGCTTGACTTCACCTGTCAGTGGGCACCGCCTGTTGGTGATATATATTAATAAATAAATAAATAAATAAATAAAGATATTTCCATTCAAGGAAAGGCCCGTGAGAGGTAAAATCACAATCCCGACTTGAGAGAGAGAGAGAGAGAGAGAGAGAGAGAGAGAGAGAGAGAGAAAGAGAGAGAGAGAGAGAGAGGAGAGAGAGAGAAAGAGAGAGAGAAAGAGAGAGAGAGAGAGAGAGAGAGAGAGAGAGAGAGAGAGAGAGAGAGAGAGAGAGAGAGAGAGAGAGAGAGAGAGAGAGAGAAAGAGAGAGAGAGAGAAGACAGAGTAGGCCAAGTCACTGTGGGGATTTATATTTGTTTGGGGATGATCGGCTGCCTCCAATGAGGCGTCAAAGTAAGGTTAAAATATACATTTATTTTCATTTTTCGTTTGAAGGGCTTTTAATTGGTTTCTGGTAGCTCAACAGGCCTGTGCAAAAACTAAAACCCACTTTATATCATACTGTTCCGTTTAATATAATGGTGATTGAGCATTATTTCACATTTGGGCGCCCTCCATCATTCTAGAAAAAGCTGCGCCCCAGGCTAGGTGCCAGGTTGTGACTCTACAATACATGCTAAAGCATCCTCCCATCTCGATAGGTATCGGTCTCAATTTTGAACATATAAAATCTTCTGAAAATCCAAAACTTTTCCTAACTAATTTGGCACGATCGGGTTTTCATGTACCTATTTATATAAATATACTACAAACGAGGATTATCCAATGACAGGTGAAGTCATCACTTCAGTGACGCTTCAGTGACTTCAAACAGTTCTTTCAGGCCTCTGCTTTACATTTAGAAGACAGCCGTAGAGCCTGTCAGGAGTCGTCTTAGGAAAAAGTTTTGCACCGAAACATTCGTATAATAGAGTAAAAGGCAGTTCGGTACCCACTAGAGTTAAGTCACCTCTCTCCTATTTTGTAGGGTGAGATGCCGTTGAATACGGATGCCCCGACCCCAAATCAATCATCGGCCTATTCCTGCTCAGATATCTATAACTATCTGAGGTTATAATGGTTGTAACTAATCAGGTGAAATGCGAAATAAAGATGCATAAATGCGTTTTTATTTCGCATTTCACCTTAACATTCATTACAAAGCTACGGACGAACTCCAATGCTTTATCGTCCTTTCAATCCTGAAAACGGTTTGAAGCAAAATTAACGCCCTTTTTAATTCCAAACGGACGAGAATCAAAGCTTGGCCATGTTTTACAGTTTCAGAAGGAGTTTTCAGGGATAGCTCACTGGGGAATCAACGGAGGTAAAGCGGAGGGCGAGAGTCCAATGCTTCAACATTATGAAACTTACTCTATGAAACTTGTTCCAGCATTTTGAAACATTAAGTGGAAACAGGATATAGTCATTTGCCTCAGATTTTCGGTTTCACGAAAAGAGATCATCTGGCCAGCGGGCGCCACACCGCCTGATTGACAAGGCTCATATTTTGCATATCCAGCTCTGACCTGTTGGCCAGGAGCAGTGAAAAGTCAGATAGAACCTCATTCGGGAAAGCAGTTCGAGGTCTGAACCATTCAGTGGCGGATCCAGACTTTCATTAGGGGGGGGCAAGGGGGCTCAACCCTATCCCCCACATTTACCTCGAATAACCTTTTACTATTTGATTGCTGTTACTACTCTAGAACTTCTGCACAGAGGGGTTAAGCTCCCCTAGTCCCCTGTATCCGCCTCTGGAACCAACGATTCTGGACTCAAAACCAAGCACTTCCAGCACTGAGCTAGTCATTTCCGTTTGTGACAAACCATGGTCAGGATTGACGGCTGTTTGATTCTGCCGGCACCATCCATTTGCCCGCTATTATAGCTAGACTTGAATAGAGGTAACACGAGCCTCATGCTGGTCGGAAGGTACCACCCAGGCTGCATAAATTGTGCTTCGTTTACATAGTGCGGGTAGAGGCGCCGCCCGCTCAGTCGACTGTGCCGCAATACATCACCTGCTAATGCAGGGCCGTGTCGGGGTAATGGAGGCGGCCAACAATACAGGTGGCTCGGTGCTGTGGCATTAGTCGGGCCGTGTCGGAACTGACCGGTTAGCGGGGGTAATTATCACTGCCGCCCCTGCCCGGCTAACCGGCGTCATTAGCCACACAAATCTCGGAATATTGGGGAGTTGGCTGAAGTGTTTGGTAGCTAAGTGAAAAGAAACTGGTCGTCAAACTCTTTTTAAGTGTCTCACCACAAAAACCAGCTCATGTTCGACTGATGTTGATGCGTCTGGTTCCAGTAGAAGCTATTGTTGGAAAGGCAAGTTGGATGGATTTACAAGAAAATTGGTGCACGTTTCTCCGAATGATGTGAACGTCGGCGCTTTCCACGCCGCCAACAGAGCTCAGGGCCTGGCGGCTTCTCTAACCAAGTAGCAATCTAGCTCCCCGGAAACCCCTCCAATGGGAAGAGGGTTGGTGACTCCACATAACCTTGGCAAGTTAGTGTGTCGATAAGCCCCAGAAGTCGTATATTTAGTACCTCACGGATGGGACATCCGAATAGACCCGCGGGCCATTGGCGGATTGAATTCGACAGGAGCCAGGGGTTGGGTATTTTTGGATGCGGAAATAAGTTCAGATTTCCTGTTTGCCAGTTAACACGCGCATTGACGGGGGCGGGTACCCGCCCCCTCGGGTTTTTCGGAGATAGTAGAACAACGGCGGCGCGTAGCGCCGCCGTACTTGGTATGCCTTTTTCCTCATCATTTTTACAACTTCTGTGAAAATTCTAAGGTTAGGTCATCTCAGGTCAGGTCACCAGTACAGGTCAAGTGACCCGACCTCAAAAAAAAGTTTAGGATAGCATAATTCGGAGCAGAGTGAACTTATCCCATTGAAACTCATATCACATAATGGCCCCACCGAGTTCTCTAAAATATGTTCCGGTATTTTTGATATCGATGACCTAAGGTCAGGTACGAGGCATGACCTCTCCATTGGAAATACACGGGAAAAATTGTTTTTACGGAATAACTCAGTAACGGATGGTGATAAAGCATTTATTTTAGCTGCATTAGACTCGCCTGGGCTTTGCAGTTTTAATGATATGCATTTTATATAATTTGACTTTGACATGACCTCAGGTCAGGTCAAATCTTTTATTTGACCTAGCAAGGTCAAATTATATATCATTCGATTCAGCTTGCTGAGAGGATTCATATAGTTCAAGTCGTTTTGCTCTATCTTTACTTGTTCAGATGAAATGGCCGAAAAACTGAATTTACATGTTATCCCTATGACGGGCATGTTTTGACCTATCGTGACCTTAAATGTGACCTGACAAAAAATGGTTCAAATGTTTTCGATGGAGAAGTGGATGGGCAGCCCAACGCCGTTTACCGTTTTTCGCTACCTACCGTGGTTCTCGAGATCTTAGGGGTGGGGACCCGCCCCCCTCAATGCGAAGGTGGCTCAGACCCCGTCAATGCGCGTGTTAAGTCATATTCAACCCTGTTCCTGTCAGGTGAGAACGAATTTAGCCCACCGTTCATGTTTTCCGGGATATCTTTGAAACGGTTTGTCATAGGTTTCTCAGCAACATGACCCGTGTTGTCGGCGCGCCCTTAAACACCAACGATGATGATGATAGGTTTCTCAGACTTCCTGCATTTCCTAGAACTAAATTGGCCAGATTCATTGAAAGTGTTAATATAATATCTGTCAAAGAGGTGGAACTACAGCATAGTTTTAAAGGGACATATTTGCAAACCGTGTTTTATCGCAAGATGAGAAGTGTTGTTCGTCAAAATTCCAAAATTCATGACGTCACTGTGACGTCTTTACTCATATGTATCCAGTTTTGGTCCCTGCTCACAAATAAAAGTGTACGGCTAATGGGATGAACGATTTGTATTTGATTTTCTTTTACGTGTGCATCAATAATTAATTTGTTAAGTTTTTTAAATACTCTGATGTCCTTTCCTTGTATTGGACATAAGCGTTTCCATTCTGGTTCGTGTTTTTTTAAGGGAGATACGCGAAAAAATGTATTGGCTAGATAAAAGGTCACAAAAAGTTGTTTCAGAAGTCCTTTTCTCATTTTTGCGAATTCGGCCTGCAAATGCCTTAAAATTGCTCTCAAAGTCAACATTTCTAGACGACTTTACGGGTACACCTCTTATCGATGTAAATGACGTACCTCCGGCTAAGGCTATCAAATTCTCTAAAAAACCGGTCCCATTTTTCCTCAGCAGTGACTTAAAAGTTTAAAACTATTAAATAAAAAGTTGTTTTAAAAAAGCTACAACCAAAAATAATATTGAAACAAAAATATACGACTTTTAAGAAACCAAAATTGACCAATCAGAACGTACAGCCACCTCACAGGGGGGCCACGTGACCTTTTTGACGTAAAAGTTTCGTCATCCTGGGGCTGAAGCAGAAAACGACTCAAGACCCGAGGTACAAAACGGCTGAAGACTTGAGTAATTATGTTTTTTAAGTTTTTTTGGGGCAAACTAATTCATTTTGTATTTTTTAAAGGCTTTGTAAAATTAATTCAAATACAAATACAGGAGAACAGACATTTGTATGATAAAAAAACATTACTTTTCAACTTTAAATTGTTTTCGAAAAGTAAGTGATGGATGAAGGTTTCAGCATTTTATCGGAATTGTTAAGCTATTTCGATAATGAGTGAGTGGCTTCCCAAAATGTTGCCGAAGATACAAAAATAATTGACAGTTTTGTAATCAGGATTTTTCAAATAGCAAGAAACCACAATAGTAATTGTTTCGCGTATCTTCCTTTAAGTAAGAAGTACAGTCCCACCGATTTTACGGCTTATCCAGGGTGGTATTCTGTGCCATCTCCAGTAACGTCAGCATCATACCGAATTGCCAGCATGTATATCAACGTCACAAAAGCAAACCTCCTCACAATCTTTTAAAATAAATATAGACAAATTTCCCTCGGTAGCTGGCTCAGACAAAGCTCTGTCTGGCGCAGCACTAGAAAATAGACGGGAAAATAATTAAAACTGATTCCACCGTACCCTCTTCTCCAATGCCTTGTTCGAAAACTGGTAAAAGTGTTTCCCACATTTTTTCCGCCAGAATAGTGGTAGTTTAATGTAGAACATTCAGTTTAACTTTGCCGCCCATAATCTACCACTGGTAGATCTACACCGACTGTTTGATGAGGGGGAGAAGGGTTAAAAATCTTGAAAAAGTGTTTTTGTTAATAAAATCCGTAACAATTGGTAGGTTAGGAACATATCATTTTTAGCCCCCCTCCCCTTCCCCTAGATCCATCAAAGCAGACTATCTACATATTGCCGCCAATTTATATACTCATTCAGCTGTTGGGGCCACTGTGCCCGCTATTGCTTAGACACGTGCTGTCCAAGGGCCCATCGTCAAATGCAAATGTATAAAACGCCACGCCGCTGACAGCACCAATGTACAGTTCACAATCGGCGAACGGCCTAGCAAAAAGGTCCTAGTTTACTTTAAAGTCAAAATACAGCCAAAATATGCGTGATTTTGGTCGTTCGTGTTTTCACTATACCTCATAATACACCTGCAACACATGGAAGGTTGACTGCACGAACTCCCTCAGCGACATCAATTAGGCCAAGCGCCTGACTTTCTTTCCCTGGACAAAACGACAGGTATGATCCTATCAGTTGGAGAGGCCTGGCTTCCCAGCACCGGAATCGCGTGACGTGTCAAACCTGAGGATGCATATTTCCAATTAGTGGCACACACTCGCCTACTTAGTGGGAAGGCCTAACGCATGCTGGTGCCAAATCTGTCCAGTTTCTACCGCTGGAATGTGATTGGATGATGAAGCTCAGTTCAGTAACTTGCCGGAAGAGGAACTGGAAACATATTAGATGATCTCGTGCCATGCTGAGATAAAGAGGTGTAGTGATCAGAGGTAAGGAGCAATGAAGGCCAAAGAACTTTTACGAGCCAAGTAAGTAGGTTTCGCTTTCGTCAACAACGAACTAGCAAATTCCAGACGCAAAATAAAACCATAAACCTTGCCAATCATTCATCAAAAAGAGAAAAGAAGAGAAATAGGCCAACGGCGTGTCACCCAAATAGTGATAAACTAGCACCATTCCCGAGCACACGTCGGTAGATATCACTATTTCCCCAGTTCTTCCGCGTCAAATGAGCTGGCTAATTTAGCGAGTGGCGCGCTCAGTCCCGAGGGAAATCGGCAGACGGTGTTTTCATTACGGCGGCTTCGCGGCTAAGTGATGACCCCGTCGATGGCGATTAATTGAGGGAAAATTGGCCTGCAGCAGAGATAAACGGCATCCCGAAGTGCGACAGCGGTATCGCACGGGGAAACGTACCAGCCGGGATACTGATCAACCAACGCTAATTTACGGCCAGTGCAGCTTTCAAATGACCTCCACTGGTCTGACACGCGTATTTTTTTAAATGCCATGTTTTATGTTTGTCATGAAATTATATGGGTTGACGCATATATGGATGCTGCATTATGCATTCCGTCGCAAGAGCGAGAGCTGACAATTTTTGTTTTCTGAATAACGCTGGGCGTTGTAAAATCATAGTGACACAGCTTCTCCATAGTTTGATAATTACACTGCAAGTCATGGAAAGGAAATGTAAAGCTTTCGGGGCCTATATGTAGAAATACATTTCCCGGCTTGATCGTGACATGATCAGTGGTGGTGGGGGGAGGGTGTTTGAAAGAAATTCTCAGGTTTCAAGGCAGTAAAAAAAACAGCTGGGCGGAGTGACTCCTTGCTTGAGGTACCTCATTTTCACCATTTTTGCAACATTTCCAAAATTTCGAGCCCGGTTCATGTTAGGTCAGATCACTAGGCCTAGTCAAATGACATCACTTCCAAAAATGCTTCATATGATTAATTTGACGAAACATGCAAAACATCAAATGCTTAATTTAAAAAATCCTGGTATCTTAGGCCGTTGGATCAAGTGGAAAGTTATGATGTGTGATCTCCAGAGGTAAGGTGGGTCCGAAGGTCCTTAACCTTCGCCCGGGTGGGGGTCTTTTTAGACCCCCACCTCGGGTTTCTCCACTGGGCGCTATATAACCACTAAGGTTGGTGTGCCCTTAAGCCCCAATAATCAATCAATCAATCGGGTTTCTCCAAAGGGACCGAAAAACGGCGGGGCGCAGCGCCGCCAAACTTGGTCTAGCTGTTCCTTCATCATTTTTACATCTTTCCTGAAAATTTAGCCCAGGGTCATATCAGGTCAGGTCAACAGGCCAGGCGAAGTGACCTCACCTCAAAAATTCTTAGGACTGCATGACTAAAAGAAGAGTCAATCGATCAAGTTGAAACTCATACCACATATTAAGCACACAAGGAGCTACAACATGTGTTCGGGGATTTTTGATATTAGTGATCTAAGGTCATGTACAGAGCATGACCTCTCCATCGCAAATGCATGGGGAAAATCACGTAAATTTTGTTTTTTGACCTATTTTGACCTCTGGTGACCTTGGTATTGACCTGACGAGAAAAATGACGGAATTATTTTCGATACCATTTTTGAAGAGCTTTCGATTGCCGTTTTGCGCTTTTTTCTAGTTCTCTTACTTTTTGAGATCGTGGGGCCTTTTTTACCCCCAACACCAGGGCGAATGTGGCTCGTACCCGCCACTGGGGCAATGGTTAACGGGAATATGGCACGTTGTCAAGCCTTAACTTTCATGGGCTATCTTCCCTCCATTTGCGTTGTCGCTGTGTTTTTGATAGGAACCGGCAAGTTTAAATTCGAAGTCTCAAGAAGGGCTTAAGACTGACAACGTAAGAGTCTTCAAAGCCGTATAGCCTCAATGCTATTACGTCGTCAGGTTCCAACGAAATATGAAACTACTAGAAAACCATAGCGAAAATTTTGACTTGACGATATATGTACGATACGCCGATATATGTACTGAGAAACCTGAAGGCTTTTGGCCAAACACAACACGACTTTTTACTACAATTCCGAGCTCTAATCTGGAAATGCATGACTAGTAAGAGATCACATTACATGAATTCAACAGCAGAGGTAACCCTTGACTGCAACAAAACAGTTTCAAAACATGTACCAGCAAGAGTCGTGCTATTGAACGCCGAAACACAGTTACCAGCGTTAACAGATCTCTCCGGCTCCGGCACCACTCGGACAAGCCCTGCGGCAACACTGAGATGATTTATGAATGAGCCAGCTGTGAGCGATTTGATAGATCGCCGTCTGACTCGCGGGCCGCCGTGTCGCCACAGGAGCGTCGTCGCCGGCATCGCCGCTCCCGAACGGCGCGCCCGTCTGCTGTGCTGCCGTCAAACAGACGCCACGCGCCTCCGCCGTGAGGGTTTCTGGAGACTCACTGGGTCAGAGGGAAGCGAGGGCGGTGTGATAAGGCCTTCTCTCGATCCTAATTGGGTTGATAATGTATGGCTCAAATATAAAGCATGATGGACTTATATCATTCTTAAACGTATTGTGTCGGTTCAAAACATTAAAAGAGTACAGCATGGCAAGTGTAGAAGATTAAACGGCAGTAGATGTGATATAACCAAGAAAGAGGAGAGAGAGAGAGAGAGAGAGAGAGAGAGAGAGAGAGAGAGAGAGAGAGAGAGAGAGAGAGAGAGATGTCACCGAGTGCCACCGCAATCCGGCTGCCACCGATTGTTTCCGGATGCCGAGGTGCTCAGGGAAAATGGACATGGTAAAGCCCCTATGCCTTGTTGCGATGTATGTACCTTGCCCCGCAGTACCTACACGAGGCTGTGATCGATCGTGATTGACTTAGAATGAATGATAATAGATCCACTGCTGCATTGGCGGATCTAGGAGCAGTTTTTGGAGGGCCAAACCAACGTTTTTAGGGGGAGCTAAATTAAAGAAAGTGAAGAACAATTATCGAAAAAAAAATATTTTTAAAGAAAAACGGCTCAAATTTGATCCTTTTAAGCGGGAAAGAGACACTATTTTAGGCTTCGAAAGGGGCCACGGCCCTTTGCCTTCCCCCTGAATCCGCCAGTGCACTGCTTATACTAACGCTAGTCAAATCGTAAGATCGACTGCTATCTAAGATCTTTGACACATATTACGATGTTAGCTTATACAATTCTGCTCGTTAATCTGAACAAAGCACATGAGATGAACGATTTAGACCGTTCGAATTGAAATGTGTCCCAGTAAAAGTATCCGATTTATGATTCCCACCGATCAAGAAAACCATCAAATGCCCGGTAGGAAAAATGCCAATTTACATTGCCTGCCAGATGTTTCCTAACTTTGTCATAAGGAGTGGGCTTTTTCCGACCTCTGCTTTAAAATAGCCACGATACCAGTAACTTAGGTGAAGCTTTCGCAAATTCGTCCAACTGGCTTTCATATCCGCAAGTTTTCTGGCTCTTTTGGAGATTTCCATTTGTCCAGATGATTCAACATAATTTACACATGTTTTTGTGTTGTATTTTACCAAATAATATTAATTTGCATGACCCAATATAGATGGCGCGTCGGTGTGCGTGTGTGTTTTTATACCATACCGTTTTCTGCCGGCATCTAGACCATTCATTCAGCTGAAAAGTGGAAAGAGAAGGAAGGGGGTGGGGGCGTGGGGTAGTGATTTACTTATTTATGTTTGGGAATTGAAATTTTTGATGCGAGAAGCGTGAGACCAAGAGGAGTACCGTAATCAATGTTTGGTGACGTGAATGTCTGTGTTTAACACATAAGGATAATGTTGGGAAGGGGTCAGGGGACGAGTTTTTAACAAGCAGCATCGCGGATGGTCGCGTGTTGGGGAGGGGGCGGGAGTCTATAAGTGTACTATATATGTATAGGTGCAGATGCTGCAACCGTTGTACTGTATTGTATTGCTGCGTGCAATGGTTTGTATGGTGTGAAGGAAATAAATGTTGAGCTAACACTTAACGTCATTCATATCGCCATTTCCTTACAAACAACACGCTATGCTCTACTGGGATCTAGTCCAGTGACTGACTGTCATTGCGGGGGATCCGTTGCAATATTGGTTTGGCGCGACGTGTCTGGTGTCGCGTGACGCCGCGTCGCTAATTGCCGCTGGCGCGCGCCGGCCAACGTCGCCGCTCCGGTGTCGCGTCGGCGCCGTTTTTGCCCTGCAGCGCTCTTCATTAGGGGTGTGACGACGCCCGGCTGATGATGACAGAGTGGCGACGATCAGCGGCGCCGCTGCCCCACTGCGGACTTGGCCGAAATTAGGTGTCCTTTTTGACCTATCAATGGATCACTGGAAGGTGGTATGTAACTTCCAGCATAAAGTTTCCCATCAAAAGTGGAATCAGTGCAAAATCCTTGTTAACCAAAGATGACTTTTCCATCCCTATGGAATCAGTATAGAATGGCTTAAGCTGGAACAGTGCATGAGAGAAGACATGCCCCCTATTCCCACGGAAGAGGGATTCGGAAGTCCTCCCGAAAAAACTCTAACAAGTGAAAATGAGTCATCACACGGTGTCGCATAACAATGACACCGGCAGCGACGCCGACTAAGGTGTCAGTCTAGCTGTGTCTGTGTGTCATGACCCCGACAACTCTCCGTCTCCCCGCGGTATTAATTAGGCGTGGCAGAGGGTGGGAGAATCCCGCGAGAGAGTGCGGAGAGGCGCGGATCACGTGTCATCTGCCCGTCAGCTGACGTCGTTTTCGACGAGACGTGGCGCCTCCGCGACGGTGGCGGCGCCGCTCAGGCGACGGGAACGGAAGTGCATGGTTAGTCGAACGCGACGGGCGTCGGTGGTAGACTCAGGGGCCTGTTCCAAACATTTCCAAAATATCTGGAAATGTTCCTCGTGCATATGAAAAGCTATGCATACATATTGAGTGATACGAGTCTCTATTCTGCGTCTTCTTAGAATTTTTATGTAATCACCATTTAGATGGGTCGTGTATGCAGTAGGGCAATAACCAAGAAACATACCTGAGGCCAGAAAAAGTCATGATTGATTGAAACCACTTCATTATTTTGCATGGCGTGGATGGGCCTTTTCCATCAAATACTCTCTGTGCAGCCAAATTTACGTCAAACTTTAATACCTACAAAGCTGTGGCGGCGCACCTCTGGACGGCCTTCTTGAACAGTCTTTGGGCAACGAGCTATTACAGAGCACTGTAT
The DNA here is from genome assembly GCA_034440635.1 of Lepas anatifera. Classification (NCBI taxonomy): domain Eukaryota; kingdom Metazoa; phylum Arthropoda; class Thecostraca; family Lepadidae; genus Lepas; species Lepas anatifera. The sequence goes on along the minus strand of JAOTON010000231.1, from coordinate 1,638,079 downwards.
AACCAAAATGGTCAGCATATCCCAAAGCACACATATGTAACTGACCAAATAATGATTGTATGGCTACGTGTTCAGCACTGGAAACCTAAGAACCACTCGACAACGCCATCATTTATTGTCGTCTTCTGGTATGTAGTTCAGTGGAGACCGATGTTCGGTGGCACTGAGGGGGAGAGTTGCCGTTTTCCGGAGTCACAGAGGGTAAACGAGTATAATTGTATGCAGTCTAGGGGTACAAATATCCCTGAAAGTCAGAAGGGTATCCATAAACTTCAAAAAGCACCCCCGAAAATTTCAGTCACATTCAAGTTTAGCTCAACAGTGTGGACCATTAGTAAAAGCCTAAGTGAGCATCGTGGACGTCCAAAGGGCGGGACTGTGGGAGGGAGACGCGTCCCCGACTAGTCAGTCCTCTAGATAGGACGTCTAAAAAACGGCACTCGACCGGTTGTGCTTCCCCCTTTCTTACATTTTTGCTACGTAGACCCATGCAAATATTCTTAAAATCGTTTGAGATGAAATCCCTCTGTATCGCGCTCCCGGACTATTGAGTATTGACCTTTCCCATACCCCCCCGTCCCAGATTGCTACCGGATCAGAGTTCACCCCCTCTCCCCGAGCAAAAAATATGTGACGCCACTGCGCACTGATTTTTTTAATCTGACACGACATATGCATTAACAATGCCCTCCTAGTAACACATTCAAGTAAAACATCCTGCAGCCCATGACTTTGGGTCTCTTCACATAGTTGAGGGTTTTACAGTATGTAGTCAGAAAGGTGAGACATCCATAACATCGTTATATTTTTTTCTCCGACGTAGACCGATTTTCCGTGGGGCGAAAGTTATTTTCCCACACGAGGAGGACTTGCGGATCCTCACAAGACAGGAAAGACATTTCCCCAATGCAGAGAATTGGAAGCCTGGGAATGCAATTTCAATGCTTTGCCATATTAAAGGGTATATTCGCACCTCTATTGGTACCTGGTTTGAGGCCAATGAACATCAACTCTCTGGTTTCCTGTTATTTTTTCAGGTCGGGGTTCTCTGATCTTTTGTTTTGGGTTCTGACTGAAATCTTGTGACTTTTCGCCCATTCAGCATGGGGAAATCAGCACTTGCTACCCTCCATTGATATATCTTTCGGTAGTACCTACTTCGGTTGGACTTTCTATTAGTAGGCACTACTGCCCCTCCTTCCTTCCTCGGTTACCTTCGGGCTGGGTCCCCGTCCATCTCCGCTCAGGGGAAACCCATATGGATGCTCCTGACTTCTTTTGTTTTAAAGGGAATGTGATACCTTGGTCGAATCCCGGAATTTAGTGTAGTTAAGGGTATTGTTACCCGAAAATCATGAAAATTTCCATGATTGTTTTCTGAAGATGTACGGTAAGCTCAATATTTTGCTGTTTGAAATGTTCCTGTATGGTAAGAAATAAACCTCTGCCTGTGCATGACTTCAGGATCTGGCAACATGCTCCAATAGGCTGACTACTCACCGTGACGTCAGCATGACGTCACGCCAACAGCTGACAACTGTGGACGGCTCCTTGAGTACATTTTGGGCATATTTCAGGTAGGTTTTTAGCTATCTGTACGGAGATTTCGAGTTTCAAGGCAAACAACATGTTGAGTACCAGGTTTTCTAGCATGCCTTACAACTTGGCTCTCTCAGTTAAAGTTACGTTATAACGGTGCTACATTCCCCTTAAATGCCGTCTGTAGCTGTTTTATTGATTCTGCCTATTAACATCGCGGGAAATGTTTACCTTTGATTCATTAGAAACGAAATAAGGCCGTTTTATACATCATAAACCTCTGCCGGAGGGTCCCCTGAATAAGGCGTGAACTGGTCCTCATACCAGGGGCGGCCCCAAGGAGGGAATATGGCCTGGACCCCTCCCGGGAGAAATAGTGTCTAAAGCCCTTTTGGGTAACTCCCTCCATTCAAAGCAAATAAATGTTCCAAAATTGATTAATTGGGGTGATGTATACTTCAAAAAGAAAACAACCACTTCCTTCCATTCGCAAGGTACCTCTTTCAAGTTCAACAATCAATTCACTGCACCAGTTTAGTCCTGCTCTGCCTCTCAAAGTTTGAGGCTTTGCTCCCCGACTCGTTAAGATGAGTTTGCCCCCCCCAACAACCCCTTCCAATGAGTGCTGATGAGAGCTGTTCTACGGTGTGAGTTGTCCCAGTGTTCCAGAACCATCTGACCAAAACAATTCTTACTTTGCAAAACGCCTACATACACTGGACAACCGGAGATGCATCATGAGAACCGCCACATTGTTCTCTTATAGTCGTAACGGTCCTCAAGTCCTGCTGCAGCCAGCCGCGTGCGTTCAAACGAGGCGTGTTTTGCATACCAGTATGGCCTTTCTCGACAGTCGTCGTAAAACGCAGCCAGACTTCCTTAACCTCTCCACTGACTTCGCATCTTTGTAAGCATGCCTCAGTTGGAGGGACACATTTTATGCGAGGCTTAGCCGATGCTATCGACAGGACATCTGTCCCAATGCTGTTTTTACAGCTCTTGTGGTGGCATATCACTGATGATCCTTACATCTACACTCATAAAACCAGCCAGCTATAAATTATGGCCCGGATAATGGCTCGGCTTTGATAGCTCAGGGAACTATCACTGTAAGAGACCATAGGGACATTGTTATCGGAGAACAGCATAAGTCCATTAGGTTCCTGAGCAAAAATCGCACGGAATGCTGCGAGCCAGGGTTGTCACAAGCCCTGAACTGGGCGACAACACACTGTTTGTGCGGAGGAATTGTGTTTGTGCTTGTCGTAGGCATCATCTATTTATCTGCAGTGTGGGGCATTCGAATTGAAAAATACCAAACCAAGTGGAAAATTTATCGACCGCACAAATTTTTATTTTTTGAAATGTGTGCAGCATGTCTTTGCTCCAGAAAGATGGCCCGATATTAATCAAAGAATACCTTTTGGGGCTTATCGTCACACCAAATTCCAGTATTATATCCCGTCGCCAACACTTTCCCTGTTAGAATGGTTTCTCGAGAGTCAGAATGCTCCTCACTCAGGGCATATGCCAGACCTTGAGCCCGAGCTGGTCTCGTGGAAAGCGAGCTCGCTAACCCATACTCCACCACGTCCCCAAGGCGTTGCAACAGCCAGCTGACTGTAATACGACTGGGGAGGGCGCAATGTGTGGGATTGCCTGTGGCACATCATCAGTGTCTATGGTGCAATCATGAGAGTGCCTATGGCATACAATTCATGGGGGAGGAGTACGGATTTTAGAGTTCGAGGTACCGGTGATTAACCCCCACGGGTCCGGCGCCACCTTCCCCACCGGGGGCCATCGATGGCCCCCCCAACTCCAAAATAGGTGTTAGCGCAAATCTGCAAAGTGCAATAGAAAGCCGCGTGAATTCAGTAAGAAATTACTCGCATGTTTTAGTGCCAGGCAATGGTTTGACCTCCAGAGGTCAAATTAGGTCAAGATCGGCTATTTTCACTCAAATATGCAATGATTAACAAACGGGCATAACTCTTATGTCATTAGAGCTATTGAGGCCTGGTAAAGTACATTTGATAGCAAATTGCCAGTACTTTTTCGCTATGTGGAACGTAAAGACCTCCCGCCAGTGGTTTGACCGCCAGAGGTCACCTCATGACCTAATATGACCTGAGGTCACGAAAGGTCAAAAGGACCTTGTCGTATATCAAATGAAAGCCAGCGACAAGACAAACACGATGGTGTTTGTTTCACCGCCTAGCTCAATTAGGTCAAAAGTTATTGTCAAAATACTGTTTTGACCTCTGGTGACCTTATGACCTTGGAAAAGTCAAAGGCAAATATGACCCCTGGGATCCGTGAAAGGGTGTCCAAAAACGTTGTTCTGAGCAGTCTGAGTATTTACAATCATTTTTGTGGCTTTTATATCATAAATAACTTTCCCCATGCTTTTCCAATGGGAGAGGTCGCCTCGTACCTGACCTCAGGCACGAAATCGAAAAATCCCGGATATACACCTGTAGACCCGGAGGGGCATGAAGTGTAGGAAGTTTCAAATCGATCGACTTTGAAATGTAGCCTACAGAGCCTAAAGGTGAAGTGAGGACCTGGTACCTCGTCTGGTGACCTGACCTTGGGTACCCGGGTAAAAAATTTCAGGGATGATGAAAATGATGCAGTGAAAGGTGAGCCCTCAACAGCGGTCGCGCCTCGTCGTTTTCTGCTATCCCGGAAAAACCTTAGGGGGCCATCGATGGCCCCCGGTGGGGCGAGGTTAAGAGCGGGGCCATGTAGTCTTATGTGTGCGGGCGCTGGCGGAGTGTCGGGGAAACGCAACGAAGGGGGGGCGCAACCACAGGGAGCGCCGGTATGACATGGCAACAGGAGGGGTTATTGATATAAAAATGAAGCCGGCTGTGATGTGACGAGAGTGCGAAGAGTTCAGAGTGGGAAGCCCATTGGGACGCCGGTGGTTTAGCCAGAGGGGATGTATGGGGAGGGAGATACTGATCATATAGTGCATCGGGGAGACGCTGATACTTCATCGAGGGGATACTGATACTGGAGTTATAGATGCTGGTGGTGCAGCAAAGACGTGCCTACAGTACATAGGTGTGGAACCGCCAGTAGAGCGTCTGTGGGGGCAAATGATCTAACATAGGGCGCTGGTAGGGTAACAAGAGGATGTAAGTGCTGAAAAATTGAGGCTGGCCGTACCACAACATGGGGGATGCGGACACACAAATAGGTGTTAGGACACCGATGGGGCAGCAGGGAGGAGAAGACGGTGCGTAAGAAGGGCACTGATGACGCAATTTGGGCATCAAGAAAACACAGAAGCTGAAGTTTGGAGCTGCCGGTGAGACTGTGCTGAGGAACTCACTGAGAAAATTTCGCTAAGTTACAACCTCGTAACGAGGGCTTCAGAACCCTAAAGTTCGTGCTCTAAATGTCTGCATCATTAGCAAGCATTTACCAGTTTTTGACTCCAAAAACTAACATTGCGGGCCCAAAAGTTAGCGCGAGAACAAGGCTTTGACCAGGGTTGAGTTGGTATTAATCATCGACCATCGTATTCCAACGAAATGCCTACAATGATTAAAATGCAATAACCAAGTCTAGACCAAGTCTTTACCAGGGCCTACAAATGTGCTAGTATTTCTTACTCTAGTAACTTACCACAAGAACAAGGCTTTGACCATGGTTTAGTTAATCAGTCACCATCCTATTGTAACTAGGTGATTACCATGCTTCGAATGCAGAGACCAGGTCTAGACAAAGTCTTCAGTCGGCCTTACTCTAGTGTCTGAATTAGGAAAGTACGATTTTTTAGCTTCAGTATGGGTGAATTATAAACCAAGGACTAGGTCTACAAAAAGTTAGAAGTATATCATTGACCACTATTTGAACCCCATTAAAACTCCTCTTCGTTCTTTCTGAAAAACATTGATCGCATCCGAGGTAACTGCATTAAAACATGTTTCCTTTGTTGTTTATGTTGTTGTTATGTTTATGTTGTTTATGTTGTTTCCTCTGTAGTTGCAAAATATTTGCACGAATGAAAAAAACACGAACATCATACCGCAATCATCTTGGCTATCTGAGCCACTCCAGCTCAGTCACCTGAGCCACTCCACCTCAGTCACCGGAGTCACTCCAGCTCAGTCATCTGCCATCACCATCGCATGCCGAAGTTCTTTGATGATTGCAGAGGACGTTCACGTCCTTTACAGCGAGGATATTGAAGGCCAAGGAGCCAACTGTTGTTTTGGCCCCTTTATATTCCAGACTGAAGACGAACTGGCATATAATCCCCATAAGGAGGGCTTCAATTGGTCCATCCATCACTAACACCCCCACGTCATTCACACATACTGTGTGCTCTCTCAGTGTCGCACTCACAGCCTGGATGTTGTCATCATCTACTCACCGACCACCCACACCAGGGCCTTGGGAGCTCGGGCTGAAAATGAGACGCGAGGCGGTTAGGACACGGTCATCGGAAAACAGGTGTGCAGAAGTATTCTTTGTTTGCGTTCGAAAGCTCTTGGCGAGACAAATAACCATTATGCAAACTCTTTTTGGTTAGGTCAATATTGAGGTCACCAGAACTCAAAGCAGGTTCCATACAGTGGCCAATTCAGGGGAGGGGGCGAAAAAGGCAGCTGATACCCCAAACGAAAAAAGCTCAGTGAAGAGTCATATTCCCCAAAAAAACTGTCGACTTTAAGACATTTTCCCCCGGCTCCTGCTCTTTTTAGTCAATAAGCAAGGCTTTGGTGCTTCAACTGAACCATTCAACTTCAAACAGAACCATTCAACTTCAGTGTAAGCATTGGACCTAGGTCCTCTTGATATTGAAAATCGTTTTTGAGTGAATGATCCTTGAATAGCAAAAGCAAGCATATTGTGGTCAAATCTTTTACCGGGCTATGTTTTTGCTTTTCGACTTTGGCTGCCCCCTCCCCAAACCTACTGGCCAGATCAGCCAATGGTTCCATATGCCTGAGAATCCCTGGCTACACCCATAAAGCCATTTCAATTTGTATGCAATGGAAGAAGTTCCGTAACAGGTAGGTAATTGGACACTTCGCATTCCAATGCAGCTGCTTACCTTGCAAGTCCAATCGCTTTCCAAGTCCACACCACTTTAGTGACTGCCTGCTCCCAATTTCATAAGGCACTGACACTGAAAAAGATCGGTCTATAATATGCCTAAATAGGCTATACGCTAACCAAAGAAACTTTTCCACCGCAATCCGCCAACTCGACTAACACCACCCTGCGCACACTCCCCGTGGCCTGCGAGTGACTGAAGGAGGCGTTTAATCACGACACGAATGAAAAACGCAGCAGCGCACGTGCATCTTACACTTCCGGTGCTTCCGCAACACTAGTAATACCAGATCAAAATGTGTGCGGCATTTGTAAGTATACGACCATCTTGCCAGTGTATTAGCAGGGCTGTCCTACTGCCGGCTTTGATCATACGGGACAGCGTTGCTACCCTTGTACTGTCTTAGTTGCGTGTTCATATCATTACAAGAGAACGACTAATGTTTGTTTAAAAAAATACCTTAACTACTTTTTGCTTTGCACGAACTGGGTTTTGTCCTTCTTTAGCGTTGGTTGTGCTCTAGTGAACCCCAATATCAGGGCTGTATTTGTATAGGCATTGTGAAAATTTCTCTCAGTGCTCGCATTTAGTGAGATGTGGGGGCACTGCGAAAGAAAGCCGTTGGTGTATCATAGGGGTACTAATAAGACAACGGGGAAAGTTTATAATGCAAAATTTTTAACGAAGAGCAGCTGCATGGGCTTGCTGAAAGTCAAGTGTTGGGGCGTTAATTGAGCGACAGATAGGCACTAATGATGCACCATGGAGGCGCTGAAGCCACAAAGCGTACCGCCCCGGTAGCTCAGTTGGTGGAGCGTAGGGCTCCGGCCTGCTGCTCAGAAACATGCAGTAGCAGTGCATGTGCAGGCTCGGGATCGATTCCCCTGAGACGCTCCGGCGCTCAATAGTTTATCCGACGTAAGTCGGCTGGCAACTGACTAGTGAGAGGGTGAACTGAGCGGGGCGGCCACCCCTGTGCTTTGTGGGACGTTAAACTTTCGCTTCTAAATTAACCATTCATTGTGGAAGTTGCTCGTTCGGGTGGTGGGGTCGGGGTCTCCGTGACAAGCCCCTTGATGGCTTTAGTGAGACTCTGACCCCAGCAGCCGTACTGGGAACACCTTGGAATTTCTTTTTAAAGTTGGGTGTCCTCAGTGACGCAACGCATGGAAGTGAGCGGGGGGGCACCAGTGGAGCAAAAGTAAGCTACCCATGATGCATCAAGCAGGTGCCACAAATATGGGAGCACCAATAGTGAGGCACGGGGCGCCGGTGGAACGAAGGAAAATCACCAATATGCACCATGGTGGCGCCAGTCAGAACAGTTTGTCCAAAGGTAGGGGCGCCCACGATGAGCCCACAACTAGAAGTGAAGGCACAGGTTGAACAAAAAAAAACAGACACCAATGATTCTTCATGGGGTCGCCAGTCATATAGACCGATGTGTCAAAAGATGTTGGGGAGGGGAGCGCCGCAAGGGCCAAATGCAGACACCACTGATGCATCATGAGGGGGTCAAGTGGTATAGAGCGGGCTGTTAAAAGGTGGATACCCTCTTAGTGAGGCATGGGGATGCTGTTCGAGCAAAATCAAGGCACTACTGATGCTGCATGGGGGTACCAGTGGCATGGGGCGGGTCTTAAAAGCAGGGGGCACCCACAGTGATGCGTGGGCGTAGTTGGAACAAAAGAAAAACATCAGTACTGCACCATGGAGGCGGCAGTCTCATAGAGCCGATTTTCAAAAGGTGGTGGCGCCCCTAGTCAGGCGTGGAACACCAGTGGTACAGAGTGGAATGTCTAAAGGTGGGAGAGCGCACCGTGAAGTTTGAGAGAGGGGATTGTGGAGTGAAACGAATGCACCGCTGATGCACCATCGAGGCGTCGCTGGTACGTAGCGGGTTTTCAACAGGTGGGGCGTTTACAGGAAGGCGGCAGGGCGCCAGGGGAGCAGGAGCAAGACACCAGTGGTGCACTGTGGGTGGGAATGTAGTATATACTGAAATTTCAGAAGGTGAGAGCGCCCAGAATAAAGTATAGGGGCACCGATGGAGCGCATGAAAACACTTATGATGCGCCAGGGGGCGCCGGTGATACAGGACTGTCTGTCAAAAAGTGTTATTCTTAAGCAGCAGCATTTAATCTCGGGTCGCCGGTATTTCCGTCACGACATGCCACAGTAGAGTAGGTGGACGTGGCTCCTGGAGGGGAGGAGCTACCTCACCATCGATAGGGCGCCTCACCTGCATAGCTCTACATTGGTAAGGTCACCGATCTGACCTGACCCTTTGCAATGGATATGAAAAATACAGAAAAGTAGAGTTGACACAGTCGGTTTCAGATACTTTGGTTGAAATTTGAAGAAGCAGTGAAATTAAAAAAAACATTGAGGTGAGGTCACATAACCTAGGCTCCTGATTTGACCTGACATGACCCAGACTTGAATTGCAGCAGAAAGGATCAGGAAGCATGTCTAATCAGTGGAGCTGCGCTGCGCTCCGCCGTTTGCAAGTCATCTCGGAAAAATCTTACAGAGAAAAGGGGCCACACCTGACCGAAGGTTGAGCATAATCGATATCTAGATTAAGATTAGAACAGTGCAATTTTAACCTTCGCCCCACCGGGGGCCATCGATGTCCCCTCCTAAGGTTTTTCGGGATAGCAGAAAAACGACGAGTCGCAGCACCGCAGTTGAGGTTTCTTCCTCTCACCCCATCATTTTCCCACCATCCCTAAAAATTTTCCCCCGGTCACCCAAGGTCAGGTCACCAGGCGAGGTCAACCAAGTTCACCTCACTTCACTTTTGAGCTCTATAAGAGCTACATTTCTTATTCGATCGATTTGAAATTTCTTACACTTCATGACCTCTCCAGGGTCTACAAGATGTATATCCGGGGTTTTTCGACTTTGTGACCTGGGGTCAGGTCACGAGGTGACCTCTCCCATTGGACAAAACATGGGGAAAAGTTGTGTTATGATCTAAAAGTCACAAAAAGATTGCAAATGCTCAGCTTGCTCAGAAAAGCGTTCATGGACAATCTTTTACGGATCTCAGGGGCCATATTTGCCCTTTGACCTTTCCGAGGTCATCCAAGGTCACCGGGTCAAAAACAATATTTTGACAATGACTTTTGACCTAATTAAGCTAGAGTGCTGAATCAAGCACCATCCTGTTTCTCTCGACACTGGCTTTCATTTGATATATATATATATATATATATATATATATATATATAGACCTTATGACCTAATGACCTTACTATATATATATATATATATATATATATATATAGTAAGGTCATTTTCTGACCTTTCGTTACCTCAGGTCATATATGGTCACGAGGTGACCTCTGGAGGGCAAACCACTGGTGGGAGGTCATTATGTTCTTCATAGCGAAAAAAGTCTGGCCTTTTCCTAGCAAATGTACATACATACCTTACCAGATCTCAATAGCTCTAATGGCATAAGGTATATGCCCAGTTTTCAGAATTGCATATTTGAGTGAAAATATCCTATCGTGACCTAACTTGACCTCTCGAGGTCAAACAATCGACCTGAGCACTTAAACATGCAAAGTAATTTCTTACTGAATTCTCGCGAGCTTTCTCATGCATTTTACACATTTGCGCTAACCCTCATATTTTCGGAGTTTGAGGGGGCCATCGATGGCCCCCGGTGGGACAAAGGTGGCGCCGGACCCTCGGTGGGGCGTGCGTTAAGATCAGATTAGTTTTTTGTTACACATGGTAACTTGTGCGTCGGTTGTTGACCACATGTGTGAACAGGTCCAGGAATATGTCCATGGGCGTGTGATATGTCCAGGGCGTGTGGATATGTCCAGGCGTATGTTAATATATACAGGACGTGTGCGGATATGTTCAAGGCGTGAACGGATAGCCAGGGCGGTGAATATGCCAGGGCGTGGATATGTCCAGGGCGGGATATGTCCAGGGCGTGGATATGTCCAGGCGTGGATATGTCCATGGGCGTGGATATTTCCAGGGCGTATGTTAATATGTCCAGGGCGTGGATATGCCAGGGCGTGGATATGTCCAGGCGTGGATATGTCCAGGGCGTGAATATGTCCATGGGCGTGGATATGTCCATGGGCGTGTGGATATGTCCAGGGCGTATGTTAATATATCCAGGACGTGTGCGGATATGTTCAAGGCGTGAACGGATATGTCCAGAGCGCGTGTGGATATGTCCAGGAGTGTGACCTTCAACTCTTACTGAAGGGGAGGGGGCAATATTTTGGCATGAGAGGGGCCAACGTAGTTAGCGTCGGAGGCAGTGCCTAAACTTATGGTTAACGGACAGGGTGCTGCCAACGCGGTTACCCACATTTCACGAACATTTTCCTTTTCTAGCCTCGGTTGCCACTGGAAACGAGAAGTTCTGGGGTAAATGATGCATTAATCCAAATGATTTCCACTCTCTGTCTTATCATATGTCCGTCTCTCTTCAAAGCATGTAGAAAAAGAATCGCATTTCCCCTGACATTCTATATAAGAGTGTGAAATCGGGCCAAAAAAACCCTCATGCTTGTTTGGATAATACAAAAAATGGCTACCTGAGAGGGGGCTTATACCAGTGGCAGATACAAGGGGGCTAGAGGGGCTCAGGCTCTCCCCCCAATTTCAGGGTGAATATAGCTAATGCATAGGTAAAGGCTAATCCAAGGAAAAGGAGGGGGAGACTCGAACCCTCCAGCCCCCCCCATTGAAGTTCTGCATCCACCACTATATCACAACTTGTCTTATAAATTGTGTCCAAGTTGTTGCAAACTCGGTTACTGGAGTCGGAGTCTCACTAAGTCATCAGTGTACTTGTCACGGAGTCTCAAGGGAATTTCTGAGACATTTTTGGTGATCTAAACCCGGCACTGCTGGGACTCTTTTCGTAGATAACATCAAGGGGTGTGAGGGGTGTGCAAACGGACACCCCACTCCCCTAAGACCTCGGGAACCGGAGGTGTTACGGAAAAAATTGAAACGGCGCTGAAAGCACCTTAACATCTCTTCTCTGGATCCGAGTTTGAACCATAGCCCTTGGCCCATGATGACACATTGGGTTAAAATATGTCAAATTTAGACCCATTTAGAAAATTCTGTATAACACGGAAGCCATAAGACCTAGAACAAAACAGCAATGCGTTCGTCTTCACCCAAGGATTCAAATGATATGCAGTATGACTTTAACCTTAAGTTGAGGTCAGCTAATGGCCTTTCAATCTCACGTTACATTTCATTCGAATCCTTATGTCATGATTACTACTATGATACCAAATGTATGGCTGCATCTTGTTTCGGCTAACATTCATAGACAAACAATTTCGACAACCGTGGCCATTGGTGAACTCTTGTGACCCGGCAATAAAATAGATGACAACGTGCTGATTTTTCGTCTCAAGGGCTTTCAAATGATCGTTAGAAACTTGATCTAAACCTTCTAGAAGCCGAGTTACACCCTAGTTTTGTTAGCCTCATTTTAGAATAACAGAATCGTCTTACATAGGTTTAGAAATGACAACATAACTCGTTGACTTGACCTGAAGCTAATGTCCATTTTTTGGTCATAAGTTGTCAAATTGGTCACTCTAGAGGCCTGCAAAGCGAAGCGTGTCCTATTTGAATCGGCTCAGAATCATTCGCGAAAAACCGAGAGGCGGGGTCCGATCGGACCTCCCCCCCAGCCGGTGATAAGTTAAAAACCTATTTGGCTTTGTCTGATCTTTTGTGACATTTGTTGATCTCTATGCTGGCTTGGCCAGTTTCACCCTGCATTTGCATTTTTATCGAGACAAAACTTTTTTATATCTTATAAATTTTGTCCAAGTTGTTTTCATTTTGGACTGTTGGACTCGGAGTCCCACTAAAGTCATCAAGAGACTTGTCACGGAGACCCCGACTCCACCACCCGAACGAGCAGCTTCCACAATGAGGGGTTGATTTAGAAGCCAAACTTTAACGTCCCACAAAGCACAGGGACACCGCCCCGCTCAGGTCACCCTCTCACCAGTCAGTTGCCAGCCGACCTGTACGTCGGGTAAACTATTGAGCGCCGGAGCGTCTCGGGAACCGATCCCAAGCCTGGGCATGCACTGCCACCGCATGCTTCTGAGCAGCGGGTCGGAGCCCAACGCTCTACCAACTGACCTACCGGGGCGGCAACCAGTGGCGGATCCAGGGGGGCAAAAAGGCAATTGCCCCCCTCAAACGAAAAAGCTCGGGGCAAAACTATGTTTTTGCCCCCCCCCCCAAGTGATCGACCTTTCTTCCCGACTGCTTTTTAGTTTATAAGCAAGATTTTGGTACTTCAACACGCAACTTCAAACAGAACCAGTTAAGTTCAGTGCAAATATTGGGCCTTGGACTGAAAAAGTATCTCGAGCGTATATTTTCATCCCGTGACGTTGTTTTTTATTTTCGCCCCAAATACTCAAAATTGTACCGGGAAGTGATATTGTAGCGCAGCTTTCACGGCATGACGTCTTTTTTTTTTGCTTTTCGACTTTTGACTTTGGTTTGCCTCTCCCAAACCGACCAGCTAGATCCGCCACTGGCGGCAACCGACATTTTTCGGAGCAACCGACAATGACCTTTTTGATCTTGGTCTTTTTCAGTGCAAAATTATAATCCAGCGCCAGCAATCACTTACTGGGAGTAGTAACTTGACATTATAAAAACATCGACTTTCGGCGATATGCGACCTATGACATTTGATCCCGTGTTAAGCCATTCCTACAGAGGTTTTCTCACTGTGTGGTGTGCAGTACATGAATAAAAGCACAGGTGTACCTACTCGCTTTACAACAAAGTAACATTGGTGTAATAAGAGTAAGTACTATATTGCCATTACTATACTGATATAGCATGATAGTGATAAGAGCATAACGATCATTAGGCTGCACTTTCACTATTGTCGTGTCGATCAATGTCGTGTCAACAGGTAAACAGTCATCAAGGCGTGGAAGGTGTTTGTTTTGGGCAAAAATTAGGTATTTGACCTGACCTTAAAGCAGTGGCGGATCCAGGATTTCATTTCGGGGAAGGGGGCTAGGGGCTCGAGCCTTCCCCGCCATTGCCTCGTATCAGCCTCCGCCTATGTATTAACTATAGAACCTTGGACATTCTGAGGGGGGACTGAGCTCCCTAGCCCCTCCCCTTTGTATCTGTCGGTGCCTGAAGGTGACCTGAGGACCCGTGACCATAAGGATTGTCATTAATTCTGAACTATTCGAATAAATAGCACACTGGTTTTCAGTGTGAGACCCTTAGTCAGTGATTCCAAATTAGTGGGACATTATCCCATTGGAGACCACGTTTTGATACGTTTTTATGCCTAATTGATAGGAATCAATAGCCGTGCAAAAATACCTTCATTTTAAGTCTAGACCCAATGGGTCCCTGAACCGACTTTGACACGGGAGAGGGGGGTTGGAAACGCTCCCTAATATCAGCTCCTATGCGAGATGGCGAAAAAACGCGAGTGGTGGTAGATAGTCCATAGTAAATCATGCTGAAACTGTATAGCGACTTTTTGACTCAGGTCAGTATTGAGACCATGACGGGTCGAATACGAAGGTGGCAGGTTAGATAATGGTTTTTTACTCTAACTTCCATCTGGTTTAAGCTATGGTCGTTCTTAACACACCGTTTGATTCCACTCGTTACGGGAAATCGAAAGCTGTATCAATATGACCATGCTAGCTCGAAATGCAAAAAACATCGGAACTAATATCAGGTCAAGCTTACCACTTAAACTTGTATAGTAAACATGCACACCATCATTATACTCGCCTGGCAACTTAAGCGTAATAGTATCAAAATGAAAGGTCTTTCATCATGTTCTGTAAAGTTAATGAACCAATATGGCCTAATTAAGTGGTCCAGATGACCTCTCATAGAGGCCACAGGTGGAAACCTGAAACGTGACCAAGAGGAGTGGCCTAGAATGCCCCAATTCAAGAATACTGGATTATTCTAATGTCTAACCCATATATACGAAAACAAAGTCATTGTAGTTCAATTCCCATTTTCCGCATGCATTTCCAATGGACAGACATACCATGATGATCCGTACCTAACCATGGGTCATCGGTATAAAAATCCCGTTACCAAAATTGTTTCATTCAGTATGTTGATTTTGTGATATGAATATCAGATTAATAGATTGGCCCTATTTTCACAGGTACCATTTAAAAAAAGAATGATGTGAGGTCACTTACCCTGGCCTTGTGGCCAGAACTAAAACTGCGTCCGACTGACCGGCAAGGAACCAAATCAAACATTTTGAGAAAAGCCGTGCTGTGGATCAAGGATAAGGTGGGCCGAGCACGGCGGGGCTCCATGCTGACGTTTATTAGCACTGTTGGAAAATCCCAAAGTGGGTGTTCAAAAGCCCCCCAACCCCTATCGGGGCAAGGGTAAATGAAGGACAGTTCGGACCTTTCGAAATTGTCACGTGCACAGTTCCGGAATCTCAAACGCTGCCTGCTCCGTCCAGGCGCTTGAAAGCCGTCCTTTGTAGATGTCAGTGAAGACATTTACACGCGATCCGCCGGATCCTTTGAAATGCACGCCGCCAGCGGATTTGAAGAGCTATCGACACGGCGCCGTCGTTGCCGTTATACCGCTGTCTGCCAAAAAGTAACCGCAGGAGCGGATCTTGGGTATTGTAGCGGACTGCTGGCTGTAAAAATCACTTCCTATCGCACTGCGCGGCGTTTGGCTGGTTTGATTTTACAGATAATTGTGCAGATGCTTTGACAGTTTCGTACACAGTACATGCCAGTTTTCTGGAGACAGGATCACGTGATCATAATCGTAATGTTCACAGTCTGGATTGGCTGAGAATTGGCAGTTAAATTTCCATGTATGGTAAAGAAGTGCAGGAATGGCCTACTTTATTTCTTATGTATTACCCACAGCAAATTCTATATCGTCTTCAATGAAAATGAAGGGTTTTCTCCACTCGGTAAAGAGTTCTTGACGTAGCACTTTTGGGTTATTCTGCAAACATTCGTCAGCAAAAATCGTTAAAGGAATGGTGAAGAGAGGAGAACGTATAACATTTTAATTTCAAAAGCGCAAATCAGAGTCAATCAGAAAAGTGTTTTATGTCCTACAATTTACTCAAAGCAACAAATAATCGGACGAGAACATGGGTTTGAATTTATTTGATTACGTCGAGCGAAGCTGAAGTAGGGATCACGTATTCTGTTCTGCTCGAACATTCTGTAAAATACTTAAATATGTCTTAAATATGTACTGACGTTCGCCATCACCAGTACTGGAACTGCGGTGGCAGCTGCTGCCAGGGATGAGTGGAGACGGGAGGGGAGGGGGAATGAACAGAACCTATAAATGGAGAAATTAAAGAAAAACATGTGTATTTATCGAGATTTTTTCAAATATTTACCCACAAAAAATTCCGATATGTTTTTCCTTGTTCTGAAAGGTGAAGGGAGTTTTAGGAGAGTGTTTAAAGTTAAGATTTAGTTAATAACATTTGTTGGTACTTATGAGAGTTCAGGCAATCTGGTCTTAAAAACGCACGAGCACATTATGATTTGTTTACTTTGCATTGAACGTCTTTTTCTATGAATGGTCTCTGGACATTGTAGATTGCTTTGTTTGCACCAAATTCTCGTAAGCTGGTACACAATTAACCTAAATTGAAACAATTCTTACTCTGAAAATTCAAAGCAAGTTTCTTTCCCTCATATTTACGTCTCTGTTTGTCTGACGTCATTTTTTCTTCAAAGCCAGAATTTCTTAGCTTGCTCATGAAACTGATTCGGCATCTCCCTTTAACCCGCCCCCACCGGGGCCGGCGCCACCTCGCCCCACCGGGGCCATCGATGGCCCCCTCTAACTCCGAAAATATGGGCGTTAGCGCAAATCTGCAAAGTGCAATAGAAAGCTCGCGTGAATTCAGTAAGAAATTACTTCGCATGTTTTAGTGCTCAGGTCAATGGTTTGACCTCCAGAGGTCAAATTAGGTCAAGATCGGCTATTTTCACTCAAATATGCAATGATTAAGCAAACTGGGCATAACTCTTGTATCATTAGAGCTATTGAGGCCCGGTAAAGTGCATTTTATAGCAAATTGCCAGTACTTTTCCGCTTTGTGGAACGCAAAGACCTCCCGGCAGTGGTTTGACCGCCAGAGGTCACCTCGTGACCTAATATGACCTGAGGTCACGAAAGGTCAAAAAGTGACCTTGCCGTATATCAAATGAAAGCCAGTTACAAGACAAACACGATGGTGTTTGTTTCAATGCTCTAGCTCAATTAGGTCAAAAGTTATTGTCAAAATACTGTTTTGACCTCTGGTGACCTTGGATGACCTTGAAAAGTCAAAGGGCAAATATGACCCCTGGGATCCGTGAAAGGGTGCCCAAAAACGTTGTTCTGAGCAGTCTGAGTATTTGCAATCATTTTTGTGGCTTTTATATCATGAAATAGCTTTTCCCCATGCTTTTCCAATGGGAGAGGTCGCCTCGTGACCTGACCTCAGGCACGAAATCGAAAAATCCCGGATATACACCTTGTAGACCCTGGAGGGGTCATGAAGTGTAGGAAGTTTCAAATCGATCGACTTTGAAATGTAGCTCTTACAGAGCTCTAAAGGTGAAGTGAGGTGACCTTGGTTGACCTCGTCTGGTGACCTGACCTTGGGGACCCGGGTAAAAAATTTCAGTGATGATGGGAAAATGATGCAGTGAGAGGTAGAGCCCTCAACCGCGGTGCTGCACCTCGTTGTTTTTCTGCTATCCCGGAAAAACCTTAGGGGGCCATCGATGGCCCCCCGGTGGGGCGAGGGTTAATGCTTGATTGGCCTGAGCTGTAAGTTGATTATTCCCTGTCTTCCTTTTGAATCCAGTCTATAAGAGTTGTTTCTTGTGCATTACTGTGTGCCAGAATATTGAAAAATACTTTCTTAGCGGAATAATTTGCAGGCCGTGCCAGGTGGGAGCCATGAGGCTCTTTCGACCCAACATTTGCATTATATTAGCAATTGCAGTGAAATCAGGAAAATTATTTAGCTTCAGAAACCAGCTTGAGGTGAATGTAGAATTCATTCCCAATTGGTACTTCTTTTAGTTAAATATGGGAAGAATCTTGTCTACAGAAAGTTGAAGGCTCACTCCCCTTTCGCCCCTGTCTTTTTGTGCGATCACGACGGGCCTGGATAAGCTCATTCACTTTTCTTGAAACTAAATCCTAATATTAGCATCTAAAATGCACAATTCTCAAAAACTTTTCTCTCATAGTCGATCCTCATATGTCTACATTGGGTGCTCCAAGATCTTAGAAGAAAACATGCAAGCGTATTCACACGATGGACAGACGGATTAGGGGCGGTGCCTACAATACCGTGTGTCTGATTGGCTGCTGTGAGTGCCGACTCCGCCCCCGGCGATGCCGGCGTCATCAGCAGACTAGCGAGTCCAGTCGATCGGCTGTTACGGACGGGTGGGTGTCGCGCTGTCGCAGAACTGAGCGGGTCGAATTCCGACCACGAGCGAACGAACTGAACACGAACAAAGTGAGGCTGACCAGCAGCTCAGCGCTGAGTTGACGTTGTCCGAGTGTAGGGTAGCGGCCCCGGCTGGGGAAGTTGGACGTGATGTCGGCATACACGCAGTTTGGCTATCCTTACGCCACGGCTGCGTCCCAGGTGAGCCGGGGCCCCGCCGTCGCGGAGTTCAGCGATCTTCTGACTTTTTGTTGTTGACTTTGAACTAAAGACACGATTAGGGGAAATAAAAAGCAAATGGATAAATATTTTACACACAAGAACGTGTTTGTCTTTTTGTTGCATGCAAAGGCAAGAAGCGTCCATCAATTGCAGAAATGTAACACAAGCCCCATTGGAATGGTGACAAAGTGTTACGCTTCAATACCCACTAACTACCCTTAAATGGGAAGTGAGCACCTTGAAGCACCTAGTCCACTTTTTGTAAGCGAACTGGATCGTTTTCGGTCGTCAGACTCACCCATTGGTCCCATTGGTCTCATTGGTCACTTTGGGCTGCCGGCCTTTTAGTATCAAAGTACCTAATACACACTTTCTCCTCTTTGGCCAGTGATTCTTTTACCCCTTTTCTAGGTACCGGTATGCCCTCTGGGTAAGCACGTTCCGCTAAACAAAAATGTGCACGTGTGAAGGAGAGCACAGTTACCTTCTAATGAGGAGGGCCGTTTTTGTTATGCGGTTTCCACGATATTTGGAAAAAACCCTGCTCACCAGTCCAGCTCCAGTGATTTAGTAGTACCGCACTCTACTAACAAACTTAACTGTTTTATCCCAGTGGTAAGTAAACATTTAACAACAGCCTCTTCTTCACAACAGCCTTTTTAAACACAGCCTCTTGTAATTTCTCAGAACCTTTCGCCATAATTAGCATAGACCCTGCGTCTAAGTCGAGGTGGGTCCTCTGAATTAGTGTAATCTGATTTCCAAAAATCATCCCAAAGGAGCAATTAGGCAACATTTATGCCACAGCAGGTTCTTGCATAAGGTATACCCTGATCGCCGAACTCCCTGTCAACAAGATGGGCATTGGCAGCGCCTCAGGACCTTTACTAAGTGGTTGGAAGTAATCATTATTGAATATTACTTGTTGCTTACTAACAGATAGAAGCATATGTACAATTACGCCTACATCAGCGATTACGTGTACAGATGTAAGTATATGTACCGCTAACGCTAGCAAACGCTGCAACACAGGTGTAGTATTTCCATGCAACTAGGGGTGGTAAATTTTATTGATCCTTTATACGAAGAGATAAGCACTCTAAAGTTAATAGCAAGAAGTATGTGTGTTTCACACTAGTTGCTGTATTCTCAGAAACCTCGTTATCATTTTTATTTTATCTACACCTTGACATTTTTGGCTTGGCAGGCAGTGGTAGGAAGTCATTTACTTGCTCCTGCAAAATAGGATACACATTCACCTTATCAGCAAAGACTTTACAAGAAAGTATTTAAAATACGTAAAAAAACTAGTCAGACAACAGTATTATTATTTCCGTGGCCATGCTGGCAAACAAACATTTTGCAACACATTCTGGCAACAACATTTGCCAGAATGTGACTGAAAAAATGACGCTGAGAAAATGATTCAAGCATTACTACCACTCATATCTCAATATTAAAACAAAATCTCATACTCTCGTTTCATCTTACGGGACTGTGCATGGCCAAAATATATTTCAAAGCCAAATAAAGGAGGGGCTGATGATATGTTCAAATTCTAAACACATACCTAATTCTAATCATATTTACTAAAAAAAATTAAGTGTGTGATACTGGAGCTACATGTGAAGGGGATGTGCGTGTCTATTTCTAACTCGTGTCAATTTTCGACTTCAAGGTGGTACAGTGGCATATGTATTTGTCTTTTCATTTCATTAACACTATTTCATTCATTGCTTATTTTCAATGCATTTGCTCTTCCATGTTCTGAGTGTTGTTTATTTCGTTCTCGATTGCTACATGCTTAAAGGTTTCTTTCATGCATTGATGCACTCTAGGTTGGGATACACCAACAAAATGTTAGTTACATATAAAGGTAGCGACTGTTTGAATTTCCAGTTAATTTCTTACTGCTGCCGAGGAAATCATCCATACAGCACAGAAACCCGCCAAACAAAAAGTGGGAACATTGCAATAATTGTACAAATGACCGATTTAACGCTTTGTGTGCCGAGAGTTTAAAGTATCTTACGCAATAATTTTTCTATGAAAAACAATATTGTGCAAGCAGTGACATTAACAATAACGCCCAGGTCCTTGTAAATGCTTAGACAGAAATATGTGCCGTATTCGTCAGCATCAGGGGATTTTACTGGACGACGATAATATCTTAAAATGAAGCTGAGGATTGGACGAACGTGATATTAGTATCGAACTGCAAATATCCCTATCTTGGTTATCAGCTACGTTTTTTTTACTCAAATCAGAACATGAAAAAAATATATGAAAATATGTAAGACGGATTTCAATGTATCGTTTAAAAATCTTCTATTTGCTGTTTTGCCCTCTCGTGACAAGATTTGTAATCAAGATTTATATTTTTTCGCTTTAAATCTTTACCATTAATGGGAATGTGCCACCTTCATAATGAGATTCAGAGGGCAGAAAGTAACGGCTGTCACAAACTCAATGCGACATATGCCTCCTCTGTCACACAAAGCTGGAAATGATAATTTTATACTTGAATACTATTTCCAATATGCTGAATGTCATCTACCTGTCTCTTACTTTTGTAACTGACAAGGTTCAAGCACCAAGCCATTACCGCATGAAAGTATTAAACTGTGTTTTCATTTTTAGATCAGGTTTATGTTTTGGAAGGAAAATTTCCAATTATGGATCATTGTTTTCAGTGCTGGGATCATAACTATTATTGGCAACTCTGACTGCAGTTTCCCCCCAATGACATGCATTTCCCTTTTTGAAGAAGTTTCCATTTTGGAAGGAGTGTTTCCAATTATGGTACATTTCCCCATGATTAAATGTGGCAATTATCATGAAAATTATTATTGGGAACTAATCTATAAATGGGAGCGTACACCTACACACAATTGGGAACCCTGTTCACAGCTTCCCCCCCACCCCCACTGAACTTCCATCTCACATATCAACAAAAGGGACAAAAATGTCAATGTCAACATAGGATTTGGATCTACCAAAATGTGTTTGTAAAGTGGACCTTAGGTAGCATTTTTATAGCCAGATCAAATGCTTTAAATTTTCCCCCAACACCTGATTATCACCTGCCTGGTCGTTCCTTCTGCGTAAAAACCTGAGGCAAATACCCTGCATAGATGTAAAATTATGTCTATTGGCCTAATAGGTACAGAGGTATTGGAAGTCTCATACCAAAGAAAGACCCAGTGTATAAGTCAAAATCCTGCTTTAACTCCAGGCAGTTCAGGTCCTGTGTGTTGCTTACTACCACTGGTAGTAAGCAACACACCCCCAACCAACGTTTTCAAAGTCTCTTTCTTTCTGAGATTTTCTGTGATTTTCTGAGATGAGAAGGGGGTCTACTAGGCCCCCTCTAGTGCACGTTAGTGCCAGGCCCCTCTCCAGTGTGTGTTTTAACACTTTGTGGAGGACTGCATTGGCACACATTTGCTATCTGTACAATATTGACATGATAATTTGATCATGAAATCTCACCTGAATTACTGTTGTTGCCAGTCTGCTGCTGGCGCCAACTCTCCCAACTTCCTCCAGCTCCAAATCTACCTAACCAACCTTGATCTAGGCACAAATAAGGTAAGGCACAAGCAAGCTAAGGAATGAAAAACCAAGTTTTATGTGTAAAAGTGCATCAGAATCAAAGTAGCCTACATTCATCTTAGATTAGCCATGGGCAGCACTATTTATTCCAGCTAGTTTTAGCCTGCACTTATCTCAGATATACCTAATAAATATGCCCTCAACAGAAGTAGCTTCCCACTTGTTCAAATTTTTTGGCAGGCTCTACATCACACAAACATTGCGAACTTGTGTTGTCGCTGTTGCGTAGTTTAGATAGAATTGCTGCCCAGCTATGTTTATTTCTTTCACTCATTTAGTACTTTTCCTAGTAGCTTTTAGGCGTACTTGATACTAAATTCAAAGAAATAGGGACCGCTAAATCGAAGATACTCAAACTTTAAATATTATTTAACCTGACAAAACGGACAGAAAAGTACTTGATAACGTATCTGCGTTATCTTTAATGCCTTAAATATGCCAACAATCATGTATTTCTCGAAAAATTGACTGTCACATTTCGGGCATCTAGGCGGCAACTTTCTGGCAACTACTAACAATCGGCGCCATTGGGCTGCATGTTAAAATCTGGCAACTGTGACAGCGGTTTCCGGGTTTTCTGCAGCGGGGTCTCTCGTTTTAGTAGAAACTGAACACAGTACCAATATTGTATCACTGATGGTACGCTGTGCAATTGAAGGACAGAGTTGCTAAATTAAAATATTCGCTACACGCTTCATTCTGTATTTCGAAAATGTGTGGTTTGATTTTGAACCATACTGTCACGATCGCTATTTTGTCACACTTATGCACCTCAACTATCATAAATGTGTCACAAACTCCAGTAGCCGAGTTGGCAAGTTTCTGCACCTCTGATGAGATTTGAACTGAGATAGCCAGGCGACAGAGCATGTCGAGAAACCACTTGATCCATATTCCATTTGTCCCAGAACTTCCCGTCCGCAGAGAAAAGGTGAAATTATCCCCTAGCGACCCCGTCCTCTCCGGTTGGGTACGTGCTATGGGGAGATCTTCGGAAAGTGACGTCAGGCTCCGGCAGTGGTGCACGTGCTGGGCGGGCAGGTTTTTCTTGCTTGGACATCTTTAAAACCTACATGCCAAACCTGACGTTGGTACTGTCGATTGCAAATGTGTATTACCTGTTCATTGGCGTGTCTGAAAGATGAAATATGTTTTAAGATAAAGAAGTAGAAGCAATTAATAAATGTCATATTACTTCCCAATGGCAGCCTCTTTTAGCTAAGACGCTTTATTTGGATTCGTTTTCATTTTTGGCACAAATCAAAAAGATTTAATCGGGAACAAACAATATCCAGCTCATACACAAAACTGATGTCACGCTAATTTGGGAACTTTTGGTTCCTAAGATATGAAAAACAAAACATTAGTCTTATTAACCATTTTTCAGCAGAAATAACGCCAAATCCATTATTTTCAACCTAGGTACCCCATAAAACAAGCCCAAACCGGAATTTCACCACGGTGCCGTATTGCCTTTAAAGGTTCTACCTATATATCCTTGCACAAAACCATATCTGTAAAAATAGCCGTGAATGTGTTGAACATTGCACAAATAGCCAACCCCTCAAAATCGGACAACATGACATCGGAGCGCAATTTCAACTCGATCACTTATCAATTATAAGATTTTGGGGACCATCATTTAGGGTGAAATTGTTCCAATTCCTAGTAGACGCGTTTTAACCCTCGCCCCACCAGGGGGCATCGATGGCTCCCCCTAAGGTTTTTCCGGGATAGCAGAAAAACGAAGAGGCGCAGCACCGCGGTTGAGAGCTCTACCTCTCACTGCATCATTTTCCCATCATCTCTGAATTTTTTTACCCCGGGTCACCCAAGGTCAGGTCACCAGACGAGGTCAACCAAGGTCACCTCAATTCAACTTTAGAGCTCTGTAAGAGCTTCATTTCGAAGTCGATCAATTTGAAACTTCCTACACTTTATGGCCCCGCTAGGGTCTACAAGGTGTATATCCGGGATTTTTCGATTTCGCACCCTGACGTCAGGTTACGAGGTGACCTCTCCCATTGAAAAAGCATGGGGAAAAGCTGTATTATGATCTAAAAGTCACAAAAGCAATTGAAAATGCTCAGCTTGATCAGAAAAGCGTTCTTGGACACCCTTTCACGGATTCCAGGGGCCATATTTGCCCTTTGACCTCTCCAAGGTAATCCAAGGTCACCAGGGGTCAAAAACAGTATTTTGACAATAACTGCTGACCAAATTAAGCTAGAGCGATGAAACAAATACCATCGTGTTTTTCTTGTCACTGGCTTTTATTTGATATACAGCAAGGTCACTTTGTGACCTTTCGTGACGTCAGGTCATCTTAGGTCACGAGGTGACCTCTGGAGGTCAAACCACTGGCGGGAGGTCCTTACGTTTCACATAGCGGAAAAAGGACTGACAATTTCCTATCAAATATACTTTACCAGACCTCAATAGCTCTCATGGCATAAGAGTTATGCCCAGTTTGCTTAAGCACTGCATATTTGAGTAAAAATAGCCGATTTTGACCTAATTTGACCTCTGGAGGTCAAACCATTGACCTGAGCACTACAAAATCTAAAGTAATTTCTTACTGAATTTACGCGAGCTTTCTATTGCACTTTGCAGATTTGCGCTAACGCCTATATTTTCGGAGTTAGATGGGGGGCCATCGATGGCCCGCCGGTGGGGCGAAGGTGGCGCTGGACCCCCTGTTGGGCGCGGGTTAATATCCAGGCTTGCATCTCCAATTTCTACTTGGCTGACCCTGATTAACGTCCTGTAAATAATAATGTGCATTCAACGTTGATTGCCGTTGCATTCTCCCGGTCGCGTTTCCTGTTGCTTCATCAGCTTGATAGTACAACTGAAGTTAAACGTCAAAACCAAGCACATGTAAAATGCTTCAAGACTAGCAGAATCATGCAATATTTGTTCAGTCATTCGTTCAGTATAATTTCTCCACAATGAGATCCCAAGGAAAAATCACCAACCACCATTCGAATTTTTACAGGGTTTGATTCCATAGGCCGAGATACTGAGAGGTTGGGGGAGGGGGTCAGTGCACCCTCTGAATCTTTGGCCTCCTTTAGGGTTTATATAGGCTTGTGTTGCTGTGCCAACGTTAACCCATTCAGAACCCTTTCCCCCTCCCCCTGAATCGAGAAGAGATTTCCAGCCTTGTTTGATGTTGTGAGGGTGGACTCTTTATTTTCCTTTTGTCTAATTGTGTGTTATCACTTTTCCATCATCCCAGTCCGGAAGTCACTGGCTCCTTTCAGTGTGTGTTAGTATGGCACTGGCCTCCCGGTGGTGAGTTGTGTCCCTTTAGTGCTAGTCTATTCTGGTGCGAATCCCTCTTCCTGTGTCTCCGTAGCAGCGATGGGATCTGGTAGCAAGCTAGGAACCCATTCAGTTTGCTCATATTCGGAATTTCAATGGTATTTCCGGAAAAAATGGAGGGCCAGCCCATTACTTTCCAAAAGTGGGGGGGCGTCTCCCCAGTCCCCCAGTGGTGACACCCCTGGGTGAAGGGACCAACATCAAACCAAACTGATAGGCTAGATTTGGTGTAGCCAACAATAGCCTTATACACAATTTATGTCTAATGCCCATTCTCACCCAGCGGAATTCCCCAATATTTTTTTTTGGGCGACGCTACAAGGGTGCGTGAGGAGATTGCCGTCAAAAATATTGGCAGTTTCGGCCGCATTGTCTGCCAGTGGTGAATGGGCATTTGCGCCCGGCTCATTTTTTGCATGTACACAAATGTGATGACAAAACCTTCGTAGATGACAATAGGCTGATGAAATTTCTCAAATACCAAAGTACCTGGATGTCTGACAGGTGTTACAAATATGCGCCCCATCAATTTTAAGTCAATGTTTACTTGGATTGGATGGTAACACGTCCCTGAAGAGTCATCTGCTAAGAAAAAGTCAGCAATAAACAAACCTGACCGTTTTGGCAGGTCCACGATAAGTGTCGAAAAGTGAATAGAAGGTCGACAGCTTAGAGTTCCCGTTTGATGGTAAATTCATATCATTTGACTTGGTTGTTAGTGTCCAGTGATGACAGGATAACTTTAGCACGACTTGATAATTCTTTACATTGTCAGTTTCATGCTCTCTTCCTTTTTCTTGCAGTATCATAAAGTGAAAAAGGCTGAAGTGGTTGATAAGCTGCAGAGAAGGAATGTGTCAGCAAAATATTGCAGCTTTTGATCTACAATCGCCTCTTTTAAGTTATCTAGCAACTACCGTCAGAGAGCACTTTGTGTAGGCTGCAACGACCCACGATATAATAAAAACATGGTTAGCCCTTCATGGCCTGCTTTGTGACGTGCAGGCGGAGAACACGACATGGGCAGGTCTGCCGAGCTTGCGGTGTAAATGTATCTACTTACAAAAGTGAACCAGACTGTTAATAAGCTGGTATAACTGGGTACACAGGGAACACGTGCTCGAGGACGAGGGAGTCTGGGACCGGGAGACAGCAGGACTTCCCATTCTACTTCACAGCTGGCAGCCCTGCCTGCTGCCAATGTTGGCACCACAACCAACCCTGATTGTGGGGGTTAAGGACGCACGAATTGCTAAGGTTATACGGCGTCTCCAGTCCTCACCCTGTTGGGAACGATTTAGGGGATCAAATCAGCTTATTCAGAGTGTGGCGCCGGGACTTGAACCCAGGACCTTTGACTCAGGAGACATGGATGCTCTCTTCTGAACGACTCAGGCTCCATCACAAGCGGCCATTTTCGCAACAAACAATGGGACTTTGAAGAAATTGGTAATTTTCCCCTCTCAAACTAAATGCCATTGCGTGCATCCCTGGCTTAAATTATGTTTAAGCCGACTTAAGGATGATTTTTTGCAGTTTCTATGAACCGAGCATGGGTGAGCCCTCCTACTTCCTAGGGTGGTTCTCTAACTTGAACATAGTTCCAGCATCTTCCCGTGAGTACGAATAAGCTGGAAAAGTACAATGCAACTACATGGATGTCAGCTAGACAGGACAAATTCTTAGATACAGGGGAGCTCTGAACAGAGTCCAAACCAAACCACGCCTGGTACAGGAGTTACGGGCCAACCATGGCAAAGGAGTATTGAGTGACGCTAACGGGTTTCACTCAACGAGGAGAGTTGGAATCCCATATTCTTTATGGGATGCTATGGGATAGTTCATATGATAATATAGGGTAATTCAGCATCCAGCAGGAACCCATGATGTATTCTACTGACGCACAAACATAGTCTGACATCGATTTGCAGATAAGTGCTTACCAGTCTCGAATATTGATAATGCAGAAAAAGGAAGTATGTATGTGATTCTGCAGCAGAGGTTCTGCTTCTCACTGTTCCGAAGCTCAAGTTTCGGTAGGCTATTTGAATGAGTGAAATTAGCACTTCCGCCAAAAAAAGCTGTATAATTTCGACTTCAGAAATTTGCCACTAGGTGGCAGGAGTACAAGCAAATATGGCTGGCTTATTTGAATTTGACTTTCATACGTTTTGGATCCAGGATTTGCTATATTGATGTTCCAAGATCGCTGTATGAATTCCAGGTTGTGAAACTCTGTGAATTCGAATATAAATGCAGCGTCACCCTCTAAGAAGGGATTTCATAGACAGGGACGCCCTAAGTTATCCTCTTGGAACCTTCATCTAAGTTTTTCATTTCCAATGTTAAAGAAGAAATTGCTTTGGCTAACCGTGCTTTGTGCTGTGTTCAGCTGTTGGTGCCGGGTCAGACGAGCACGGCCGGCGGCGCCACCACCTCCTGCTGCGAGACGGGCCGCGTGGTCGCCACCGACCCCGTCACCGGCGCTGCCATCTGCTCCTGCCAGTACGACTCCAGCCGGCTCTCGGCTCTCAACAGCTACCCCCGGCTCAGCACCGGCTCCACGCTGCACTACAGCGCCGCCTACGCCGGCGGCGACCCGCAGAGTCCCTACCCCAGCATCGGAGTCGACTCCGGCTACTT
Source organism: Lepas anatifera (assembly GCA_034440635.1). Classification (NCBI taxonomy): domain Eukaryota; kingdom Metazoa; phylum Arthropoda; class Thecostraca; family Lepadidae; genus Lepas; species Lepas anatifera. Next base: position 1,610,168 of record JAOTON010000231.1, on the reverse strand, counting down.
CGGGTCACTGGTGAGTGCTGCACGGCGAATCCAAACATTCATGTCTTTCAGAGGCATCAACACACACCACTGAGTTTATGATGAAATGTGTAGAGCTCCTCTTGTTTCGTAGGGAGGCATCGCCCGTCGAAGAGAGTCATCAGAAAATCCTCCGTAACCAGGGACAACTTTATGAGATTTGTTGCAGGCATGCAAAACCATTGCCAATGCATGCCTAGAAAACGTGAATATCCCGAATATCACCTAAAATGTTCGAAGCCATCGATGCCTTGGACTGGAGATCCTAATCTTGTCAGCATAGTTTCAAAACAATTTAGGAACTACAATATTGAACCTTTTCTTTGTAGGCTGAGATTCCTTCAAACTGAGGCTGCAACCCATTGAAGTGCGGATATACATTTTAATAAGCTATAGCATCACAAAATGGTACTTAGCCTAAACGTGCTGTGCGTTGCAGAGATCTTTTTTCCCTGTTTAGACACTAAATATTTTATTTTCGGAGAAACTTCTGCATCTTGGGGTAATATTAGTCTGTGCTGGGGTAAATACAACGTTCTGATCTTTAACTTGCGCGATAGAGCGATATGGTAATAATCTCAGTGCTATGCTCTCAATAATTAGGTGGCTTGGAAGAAGGAACTCTCCATGGATGTCATGAATCAATGTTACTGGAGTTGAATTGCCGAATTTCTAAGGGAAACACTCTTAGCCTATATCCTTACGGGCGTTGGTACATTCAGGGAGGGCTAGAAATGACCCTTCCCTGATTTGGAAAAGGTTTGGGTTGGCCTCCAGCCCTTTGGTTATAACCCAAAACCATTTCGCTATTTCACCATTTTACCACTTCTGCCAAAGCAACGACTTTTTTACAATAATTTATGAAAATGGCACAATTTCAGACCGAAGTGGGATTTTCTTTTTTATATAGCTGCAGCTTTGTGTAAAACAATACATGTTTTATGCTACCCTCCCTCGCCAACTGAACATGCAGCAACTACGGAAGTGTGGATACGACCTACGGTCACCGGCTGTACCACCCATAATCTCCACTTCTGAAAAGAAAGTTCAACATATTTCCTTTCTCAGTGGAAATGATGTCCCGTAGCCACTCCAAAACTCGATAGATCCTGTTCCTGGCGCTCGGGGTGACCCATTTGTTACATATGACGTGCGTATTGCGTCCTTGGCGTTGTGCTTGTTGGGAGGGGGAAGGGACAAAATGAGTGAATGAATCAGAATTAGTGGCCTGCTATGTAGAAGACAAATCACGTCCCGCAAAAAGGTTTTTAGAGTTTCCCTAAGCCCGATGGTGACATATGAAGGCCTCTGTACCGTTTCAGAAGGATTTGTTGCTGGATCGGTCCCGGTCATGTGAGACCAATTAACTATATTATCAGGCTCTGGGCCATAATTTCACAAATACTAGAGCTTTCATGCTGGCGTCATTGTGTATGCAATGTCATTGCTAGTCGATTGATATGCATCAAGACCATATCAAAGAACAGAGTGTCATTGAGATGACCTCGGGTCTGATCATTTTCTTATGTTTCCCTGCCTTGTTATAGGGAATCAAATCATACGTGTTTTCCTTGCTCGTTGTCGAATGATAGATTATTTATTTTTTCTTAACAGGAGGATATTAATCATGCCTACAGTCCTTAATTCAACAACTCAGTCAGACGCCAGAGCCAGAAAAGTGTTTGGAGCCTTTTTTCTTTCTTTGACTTACCATAATACCTCAATGTTGACCCGTGCCAAAATGTGAGGAGTATAGCTTTGTAACCATTTCTCCCGAGCAATGTACCTACCACCATTCCTTTCTATTATCATTCTAATAGGAACTGATTTTGAGGGAGTTGATCGTACAACCCTCTGCTTTTGGAGGGAAGGCGGACGGGTGGCATACCAGGGTGGGGATTAACCTTCGCCGGGTAGGGGTCTTTAGACCCCCTCGTTTTTCAAAGTGACAAAAAGACGGCGCGCAGCGCCGCCAAACTTCTACTGTTCCTTCATCATGTTTACATCTTTTCTGAAAATTTTAGCTCAAGGTCATATCAGGTTAGGTCACCAGGCCAGGTAAAGTAACCTCACCTCAAAACTGCTTAGGACGCATAACTAAAAGGCGGTTAATTGATCAAGTTGAAACTCATACCACAGATTGGGCCCACCAGGACTACAACATATGTTCCGGGATTTTGATATGGGTGACCTAAGGTCATGTGCAGAGCATGACCTCCCATTGTAAATACATGGGAAAATCACGAAATGAGCTTTTCTCAGTAGGCATGGATGGAATCAACTTCAAACATCGGTTACGGCTTGCTCTACCTCATTTCTGAAGTTGATGCCAACAAATTTGGCTTGTGACCTTTAAAGGTCACCTTGGGAAAATATGCATATTTTGGTGTTTTAGTCTACAAATTTTGAATAAACAAAGATAGAACTTTTATTTTATCACCAAAGTGTTAGTATAGTCACTGCAAGTCAAATTATACGCATCATGACTATACCAGGTCAAGTTGGGTCAGACCTTGACCTGGGCCAGTTCAAATTTTCAAATTTGACCTGGCATAGCAATATTATATATCATTCGATTCGTATTGACGAGAAATTTCAATGGTGCATCAACTATGGCTGTATCTTGCTTGCTAATTTATTAGCGAAAAAGGAACGCCTTTATGTATGGGTGCTATAGACATTCCCAAGAACATTCCCAATATTCAGTGACCTGTAGCTCCAGGCTTTCACCTTACAGAAAATGAATGGCACTGCAATAAAGAGAAACTTAAGAGCTTTTAATGGTGTTAGAAAAATGTTTTAGCTATCATAGTTTCTGAGATATATGAGGTTTTCTTAGTACACCTCATATTAGCGATTTTGACCTATTTGACCTCTGTGACCTGATATTGACCTGACGAGAAAATAACCGAATTATTTTCGATATCATTTTCAAAGAGCTTCAATTGCCGTTTGCGCTTTTTCTAGCTCTCTTAGTTTTGAGATCGTGGGGGTCTTTTAGCCCCGCCCCCCACCAGGGCGAAGGTGGCTCCTACCCGCCACCGGGGCAGGGTCAATTACATCCACCCAAGAATCTGCTTGCTGTCCGGAGAATATATCAAGTAAAACTGGAACTTGATCTAGAAATATTGGCGTCTAGATGTACATATGACCTACATACTTTCTTGGATATATATTTGTCCGGTGTTTGACTGGGATTTGTTTTTGCCTTGTTTTGCTTTTGTTTGTTTGCTTCGGGTTTTACTCTGACTGCAGTTTGATATAGTGCTGAAGGGCAAGGGAAGTAAGCTAGACTAGGGCTAGGGTACGGTGCCGAATCCTGCCTCTGGTTAGGCTCGATCTCGGGACCCTCTGCTCACTACAAGAGGTCACGTGATCAGACTGAACACCCACACCAACCAACGGCGTCACCCAGGGTTCTTTTTGGAATTAAATACGGGGAAATTTGAGCCTTCTTACGACACCTTCTAACGCTTGTTGGGTCACGCTGAGTAAGCTTGGGTTAATTGTGTGGTGAAAAAAACAAGTCAGGATCGCAGCGTTTCCATAATGCATTCCTTCGAATATGTGTTGTCTTTTCTGGATTCGTGTGCTGCTTTAGATTATAATACGTAAGGAGTGATGCTTTCCGTAAGGATTCTATGTATACTTTACCTAAAAAATTGTTCTCCATCATGCCTCTTACCTCACAAGATAAATAAGAGAGAAAATTGGACTGAAATATCCAGAAATCATTGTTTATTAAGTGCTTGTTTTTATTTAGTAAATGTTAAAACACAAGCTGTTATGATTGGAGCCCATACGTCACAAAGTGTGTTATATTTACATTTGAGCCGACACACCAGGTGGTAATATTTCAATATGAGATGCATATTTCTATGAATATATTTTTGATAAAGGATTTTTTAAAATATATTTTCAATATATTTTAACTTGAGAATAGTTTAAATGTGATTATTTGCCACTCACTGTCATACAGTGCGTTATATATTTGAGCGAAGTGACGAGCTGTCTCCGCGCATATGTGTAACAAATACTCGAAGTTGATTAAAAAAAATAATCCCGCCGCATACGACAGGATGCATGAGATGTCCCAAGCAATGTGAAAAAAGTCAGCGTTTCCGTTTTTACCAGCTGAGATAACACGGCAAGACCTGATTGGAACTCACATCCAGGGCATATCGGGGGCGTGGATTGATGAGCCTTCAGTGAGCTTCTCAGGCGCGGCGCACAGGACAGAGTTTTCCCATTAGCCGTGATGGAGTCTTGGCTAGCCTGAGGCTCTGCTCATCTCTACAGCCCGCATATCCCTCGGGACAGCGCAGATTCACACCAGGCCAACGCTCACCAATGCTGGGTCTCAGCACTCACCAAAGCTTCATATATTACTCGCCGATTTCCATGTTTCTCATAATAATTGTTGGGGTTTAACGACGCACCAACTGCCAGGGTCATACGGCGTCCCCAACTCTCACCCTGTTGGAAGGGATTTTGGGGATCAGATCGATTTATTCAGAGGCTCCGCCGGGACTTGAACCCGGGACCGGTGGCCTAGAAGACAAGGGTGCTATCCACTAAGCCACCTCATCCCCTTTCCATGTTTCTCACAAGTCCTCCTTCGGTATCTGTATCGATCCTACATCCAGCGTGGATCTATCCCTAGAAATTGGATTGCAACGATTAAAACGCGGCCAGCTGTGCCGAGGATAGGAGCAGACTCGCATTTTCCAGCTTTCTTTGCAATTTCTTCCTGCTTCGGCCATACTTTGCCATGAGAAAATTATGTCATCTTTCCCCACTTAATCGGAGTTTCATTTCTAGCTTCTTTTCTCCAACAACTACAGGCCCTTTGATGCCTATTTACAGATGTAGTCATTCTTGCCTTGAGCCACATCATTGACTGCAAATGTATTTTACGTCCCTTCCATTTCATTCACCTTGTGGGGCGGGTTTTTTGTTGTATCTGGCTGTGCGATGGTGTGAGCAGTATGAGCGATATTGTGAGACAGAGACAGAGACAGAGACAGAGACAGAGAGAGAGAGACAGAGACAGAGAGAGAGAGGAGAGATAGAGAGAGAGAGAGAGAAAGATAGATAGATAGAGAGAGACAGAGACAGAGACAGAGACAGAGACAGGGAGAGAGGAGAGAGAGAGACAAAGAGAGAGAGAGAGAGAGAGAGAGAGAGATAGATAGATAGATAGATAGATAGATAGATAGATAGATAGATAGAGAGAGAGAGAGAGAGAGAGAGAGAGACAGAGACAGAGACAGAGACAGAGACAGAGACAGAGACAGAGACAGAGACAGAGACAGAGACAGAGACAGAGACAGAGACAGAGACAGAGACAGAGACAGAGACAGAGACAGAGACAGAGACAGAGACAGAGACAGAGACAGAGACAGATACAGAGACAGAGACAGAGACAGAGACAGAGAGAGAGAAGAGAGAGAGGGAGAGAGAGAGAGACAGAGACAGATACAGAGAGAGAGAGAGAGAGAGGGGGAGAGAGAGAGAGACTATAGTAAATGCATAGCTGAAGGCTGTTCCGAGGTAATGACGGGGAGGCTCCAGCTATCCCGGCCTCCCCGAAGTCTGGGATCTGACACTGAATATAACGATACAATGGCATTAAGTAACGCAGCCAAAACCTTTTCTGACCGTTCACCCCGCGTGATTATTGTAGATCACTGAACGAGGTCATCGGTTAGCATTCTCAGTGAACTCAGATGATATACTTTACGTCATGTAGCTGAGATGACCGTGCATGCTAAAGCAGAAATAAGATGGCCTGATTGTCACTTAGGCTGCCCACCGTGCCATTTATCAAAAACAAGAGTTCAACCTAGACAGTGGCAATGTTGGTTCATAGGGGTCACCCAGCAATCTGTGGTGTCTTAAAGAACGGTACAAAAATATTCGAGTACAGAGGAACATTTAAAAATTAAGACATGTAGCTTACAACGCTTACACAAATGACTTGGTTACAAGCAGCGACCTGGGGCAGGTGCTTACCTAGAGGACAGTCTAAGTGTACCTGCATGTGTGTCACCTTTAGACCTTCTCGTCGAATGCTTGGCTTCCAAGCAAATCAGATATTTGAAAAATCATGGACAACCAAAATATAATTTTATTCCCCTTGCAGATTAAGTATTTTCAAAACTTGAACTATCAAAGGGGGTCATAAGAATTTTGGTCATTAATTCCCTGAAACCACCAATCATTGCTAATGGCATACAGAAAATAAAAGGAACGGGTTTTCAGCAATTTTCGCTAAAGAAGTTCATCCACTGCGCTTTTAGCTGTCAATTTTTGTCTGCTGAAAGTACCGATTCTACAGATGTTGTAATGATCCATTTACTTCATTTCATAGCTTCTTTACTGAAATAAGTATAGTGCAACACTTCCAAAACCGAACAGTATCTCACCACTTATCATTTGCAAATATTGGGTGCACCGCCTTATCTGCATCTGCTTCTTTTGAGCCGGTGCCCGGTGTCCCGTCGCCCCGGCGCCCCGCTCTCCCGCCCTCTCAGCAGCCCCTCAGTCGTGAACCCCTCGGGCGGCGAGTCGGCGGCCCCCCGCAGCTCCCCTGGCACCGCCCAGCGTGAGGAACTGTAATCGATAGCGGTCGCCACCATACCCGCCGCGCTGCGCCGGCTCGCATTCGGCAGGGACCAGCGACCGCACCGCCGCTGCACCGCCGCCACCGGTTTTGCATTAGAATTGGCGGCTGTCCCAGAAAACCCACACAGCTCCGCCTTCTCGGCTGGACTCCTCAATGAGGTTTCAGCGCTCCGCCAGACGGGGCGTGCCCGGTCGCTGATGAATTGCGGCAGGATGACTTTATTGAATGGTAATGAAGCTGATGAATTATTGTAATTTCGACCGCCCCCGCCGAGGGTTAACCTGCGCCGCCAATCGGCCCTGCAGTTGGCCGCTGCACGCAGTTGTGCGCCGCTTCTGGCGTCATTTGTCACCGGCGCCGGTTTCGCCGCCGCTGCGCCGAGCTGCTCGCGTGCTGCGTCGCCGTTTGTCAGTGGCGCGTCACGATTGCCGCTTTGGATCAACACGGTCCTGACTGGAAACGTGCCGTGAGAGCGCTGCTCTTCCGTTGCTGCGTCCCATTTGTGAACGGCCGGCGACTCGCACTTCGTTTAATCACGACTTGGACTGCGCCACCATTGACACATAGATTCTTATTGTGACCGATTAGTCAACGTTCACAAAGTAGCATGCGACGAAAAAAATAGTGCAGCCAAGCACACCATTCACATTTAAGCTAAGTACCTAAGAATGGAAGCAGACCAAAGCTGTATGGTTTGGATCTTAATTGAATATGATCGGCCCCTGAATCCTGCTTGAATCCGTTTGTCCCCAGCAATGAAGCAGTATATACGCAGCTGTCTTTTTTCAAGAACATGGAGAAAGGAACAGAAACACATCGGCATATGAGAGTTTATCCGTGTACTAGGCTGATAACCAGTTAAAATCAAAAAAAAAATAGATTTAACTTATTTTGATTCAGCTTTTGACTAATTTAACATTTCATACTTTTACAGAATTGTAAATACTATTGTTGTTCATTCATCCGTCGCAAGGTTTATTTGCTCTCATCAGCGAAGTCAACAACCTAGTTTTCGAATTAGCTACGTAGCTCGCCTTGACAAAATCTGAAGAGGATAGCTGTTAGTTCATTGAAAGGGTTGTTGCAGGCAGTTCATGCTATTTACTACGATGTTTATGAAATTTGCTTAAAATATACAATGTTGAATGTTATTAGTAATATTTTAATTCATGGTTAATTCTAGCTTTCAATTAATGTTTTGCCAGAATCATTTATACTCGGGGAGGAACATTCCAACCTGGGGTGATGGGTTTGACTGTTCTCAGGTGAGATGCGTGTCATTTACTTGAAGCATATTGTGTTTATTTTTAGGGTCTGACTTCGCCTGTAAATGGATATGCATCTGTAGGCGATATGAACAAATAAATACATAGATAAAATAAATACATAAATGTTAGGAGCTACCTCATGCACCTACATTTCAACATGATTTTTTAAAGAAGAGATTCCAGCAACTCAAATGGGATGTTTCAAACATAATTGGATTGTACTCTTGCAAAGTTAATATACTGCTTGCAGGGCAGCATGGAGGACGAAAAGCAGTCATGCTATTCTCGCAACCTTAAATTATATCATCATAAGATGTCGCAGGTGTGCTCAGGTACTGTAATTAAATGGATGTCACGCATGTGCAAACTTTTTAAGTATACTGGGTGAAATGAACGAGACAAGCGTCCAAGAGTGAATTGAGAAAAACTCACCCACAGGAGGATCAAGGTGACTGGATCATTCATAATCCCTCCTTCCCCCGGATTTGACATGGGCTAACAAAGGTAGGAAAATATGAAAAGTACCAATGGCCGAGGAACATATACACATGCCTTTTAGGCATTGACATACACATATTTCCAACTATTTTGCTTTCCCGTATCTGCCTCTGATTTTTCCACATCATTACATTTGCCTTTATGTGAAAGATACCACGCAATATCTGACGTTTGTTCATCTATGCAACAAAAACTGATAAAATATTATTGTGCTTCGCCCTATAATTCTGGCCCAGGATCCACCATTGAATTTGGAACTTTTAACTGAAAATTAAGTTTTGCCTAAATAACTCGTATCTGTCCATTTGCACTAGATTTTTTAAATCAAACAAAAGAGCCAAGAGTCATAGATAATAAGAACGGTTAAAAAATATTTTGCACACCTTTGACCACTTTTTTCAATTGTTTATTTTATTTTAACAATGAAATCGGCGTGAGACGAATCGATCTCACTTTGCTTCTTTTAATCGAACTGGTAAATTTTGAGATCTAAGGGGAGGGACCAAATCCCCCTGATAGAAATAGGGGCACCCAGCAGCCTGACAGGAATAGGGTTAAAGCTCAATTGTAGCTTTCAGGATCGATAGTAGATGTCAAGTGATTTAATACGCGCACTGGAGAGGGTGGTCGGAGGGCCCGACCTATTTTTTCCAAGGTTACCGGGAAACACTCTCAAAATAGAAAAACGACACCAAATCTGAAAAAATCGAAAAACAACACTCAGTCAAATTTAAGGAAATGTAGTGACGTGTCGATTGGTGACAGTATTTTGAAAATTGCTTGATTTTTTTACTGATAAGCTTTCAAGGTCAGACCTACATTTTGAAACCACCACAACTGGCGGTAAGACCAGCTTGCTAGAATTGGAGACCGAGTGGTGACGTCATAACGCCATATACACTGGATGGTATGTCATAGGGTCAAGGGCAAAGATCACAGGTCAAAGTCATACCAGCACTTTTAAGGTCGTTGGCGCCAGTGCTTCCAGTCAAATGGCGTTACCCAGTCAGATGTATATTATGTTATGACGTCAGTTCAAGTAACTCAATGTTAAGTTTAAGGTCACAGGTCATGGCTAAAGGTCAATCATCATTTCCCGCCCAATGGTTGCTTTAGTGCTAGCTATAGTGTACATTCTGGTAAGTATACCCTGTTCTGACACCATAGGTCAATGACCTTGAAAGACTTTGACTCCAAAATTTTAGGAAAGATTCTTTGAGACCTATCATCGATGGCCTTGGTCCGTCTTCAGCATATTCCAGGCTTTTTGCCGCATAATAACAGAATTTCCTAAGAGGTCCCCAGCACGTCCAAGATTCAAACTTTATAACCTCGTCTGACCTTGAAGATACTAACCTAGGCAAACAAAAATCTGCTAGATGTAGATCACTACAACCCCCACCCACCCCCAAAACTGGCGTTTTCCTAAGCCCCTTAGTTTCCGAGATCTCAGAGGGGATCTATTAGCCCCTCCCCCTCCAGTGCGCGTTAGTGCCAGCCCCCGCTCCAGTGCGATTGTTAATACTAATCTCATTACCGGTCATTTTATGCATCCAGTGAGATTGTCTTTAATTTTTACCGCAAGTCCAGGATGACTGAGTGATTTTAAAATTTAGCAGCTTTCAAAGATATTTTGTATCTAACCAGGTTGTATAAACAATCCGTGTTGCCACATCGACAAAGCATACGTTGGAATTAGGGAATCATGATCGGAAAGACATCGCTTATATTTCACAATCGCAAAATGAAACGTATTCTCTAAAACGACAGAAGCTCATTAATTGATAGAAACCACAACGTAGAACGTCCACTCGCAGCTGGAGACCAGTGTGATCTGACAACACAAACCCTCCCAACAGGTGAAGCTGGTGAGGCTGTATAACCTTTGAGGTTGGTGCGTCAATAAACATCAACTATCCCACACAGTTATTACCGTTTAACTGGAGACTATTCAAGACACATGTGAACTTCTGTGTTGGGTTTTGTGGGACTGAATACGTAAAATTCGGCGTTTTGAGACCAGAGCATACTCTTATTTTGGCACTTCTTGCTAAGAATGCACTAATGGTTCTTCACATTAGCAAAAAAAGTTGTGATGGGCACAGTTCCCTTGGGTATGATATCACCAGCTTGGTATGTCGCATAAGAAATCAAGCATTGTCGCACGTCATACTGAACAAAGGAATATTCAAACGGGCTTTCTAACGAATGGAGGGTGATGTTCGGATTTGAATATTACTGGTCAGTACTACAGTTCAGTTCTCAAGAAGACATTTCAACCAATAAGCTAATTGTGAATGCCACATTTTGTGCACGCACATTCTGCAGATGTCTACATGCCAAGCAGCCCTAAGGGCTTTATAGTGCTGGTAAATTAGATCGAAAAAGAATGTAGTTTGCAGACTGGCAGACATGGGCTTGAATAATTCATTGAATGAGTGTTGCAACTATGTGACAACGGTCTCTAGAGAGGTCTGGGTGGGACAACATTTTTGCATATATCCTACTCTGTTGCCGATTGAATCAATCCTGTCACATTCTGTCCAATCTATGTTTAATGTGCCTTCCTTGAAGGAACATCACAGCGTTTCAGCAGCTGAGTGTCAAGACACAGACATGTTTTATACTTATCGCAGATTGACGGAGGTAAAATACAAACGCACCTGCATGCAACGACGCAAAAAGTGTCCAAAACATGTTGTTATCAAATTCCATTATTTTGTTTGTAAAACTTACCGGAAAAGTTTCCCATGCCCTCCCGCCCCGAATAAAACTCCGAAAATTCGAGCGATCCTGATTTCACCTCATCCTGTGCCTCTTCCCCTACAAATTGTATAACTTCCGATGTCAAAGCCTCATAACGGGGGGCTTAAGAGTTCAGCTGATGTAGCTATAAAAAAATTATGTTACCATTATAGTTTTTTGTATATTCCGCAAATGTAGGTAGTGGAATCCGTTAGAGGCACCCAAATCGGCATATTTTCAAAATATATCGAAATTGTATCCTAAATTTGTGATATTTCCACTTCTTTATTCTGAAAGCACCCCAATACCAGATCCAAAGTGGTAACCTTGTAATAAAAACGCTAACGGCAATGCAGCACATTGGTGCAATTTCAGAGTGTGGTGATTTTTAACATATATTTTGTCCAAGTAGTTCCCAGTTCGGTTTTTAGGTCGGAGTCCCAATAAGGGTAGGGGGAGGACTATTTCAAAGTCCCTCATTCCCGGACATTTTTATATGTAGTTTTTCATGACGAATCAGAATATGCAATTGATTTTCAAATATTTTATAATCTTACCCCCTCTACCATGGGGTGGAAGTTTTTGATATTTTTCTCCCAAACTGTTGTTGGTGCCCCGCTGTCGCAATATGTTTATTTACTGATCAAATCACCGTAATTGGGTGTTAGAGAGACAGATCCAAGTATTTTCCCCACTGCACACAACATCCAATCCATCCACTGGTTCAGCTTTGCCAACGTCTTCCTGAAGTCATCCAGTTACAAGTTCACATGACACCTGAGCCTCCTTAAGTACGCCACCAGGTTGTGGACATAGGTCTTGTTTAGCAGTGTCTTGTAGTCTTTTTAGGCTAAAAACCTCGGAGACCTTCGGCAGGGACACTGTGGCGTTCTTGGCGCACCTGACCTCCATGTACAGCCTGTCGCTCTTATCCTTTTCACCGAAGTCCTCCTAGGCATGAAGGCCTCAACCCTCTCTGGGCTGGTGAAGGGACCCCCATCCAATTTAAGGTCTTCAACCATAGAGATAACCTTCGCACTCTGCGGGTCTAAGTTTATAAAAAGAACTCCCTTGGCATGGCTATGCCATTGCCACGATGCTGAAACATCTTGCAACCCATTACTTGAAATAACTCCCATTGCTTTAACAGACTAACGTAGCTTGCCCTCACGCAAAATTCCAAAATTCTCCCACACACTCCTTTAGAGGCGGGCAAAGGTGCTATGCACAGAACGCCTTATAAAAAGCCTTTGACTAACTGACTGACTGGACCCCCATCCCTGTTAACCTAGCAAGGCTGGCGTTGCGCTGTTTGTCGATGTTTAGACTGACTATTTACTCAGCCGCCATACCCCACTTCCTCAGCTCCTGCTGCTTCTGCTCCCACTGAGCCAGGATGCTAATGATCTCACCCCTCTTTCCCATCATATTAACAAACTTCTTGTCAATCTCCTTTTCAGAAGCCAGGGTGAGGCTGAGTCCCTTGTCCTTCTCGTGAGAGGAGCTGGCCGCCTTGAGCTCCTTGGCGCCCCCTTACCCTGAGGTCGTGATTTATGGAGCCGACACTTCTCTCGGCGTCCAAGTTGGAGATAGAAACCCTGCTGAGCCCTTCCTGGTTATCTTTGGAGAGTGTGGACTGTGAAGGAGCGGTTTCACCAAAGCAAAATATCTCGCCTCTCTGGCTGGCCCAGTCCTTGGCCAGTTTGTGCAGGAGGATGCTAAGGACGGAGATTATCTCGGCCCTGTACTGCTCTATGACGAGCATGGTCGACTCCAGCAGGTCTTCAGAGTAGAGGCAGGTGGAAAAGCGCTTTTCAGACACGAAGCTGAAGGCCGGCTTTGTGAGGTCCAGGAGGACAGCAAGCTGTACTGTGGTGAGGTCCCGGTAAAGCGTGGGGAACGCAGAGCGCAGTTTGTCTCAGGTTGTCGTGGAGGAGATGAGTGACAGGTAAGGCTCCATAAGGTGCATCTCAATAATCCCCGCCACAGCCGGGAGGATCCGCAGGTACTTCACACTTGTGAAGCTGCTGATGATACAGGCCGAGTGTGTTGTCGACGTTGGAGTACTTGACCAAGAAGTCAGTCACTTAGGACCCAGGGCCTGGGTGACAGCGCAGCTGTACACGAGAGAGTTGGACCTCTCTTTGATCAGCCTCTTGGCAATGTTAATGATTGGGAAGATGTGCACATCAAACTCGTCTGCCTTATTCCAAGCCTTGCGGTCAAAGTCGTGGGTGGTAAGCCGGAGGAGGCAGTTGATCCCCTGGTCAGTGATGGAATGTTGTTGGTCGGAGAGGGTGACTGGAACGTTGACAAATACTTTTTTAACTGGACCGATGTGGTGTCCAGCTCCTTCAACACGGCTACCAACTCCCTCCAAAACATGAGGACAGGGTGTACCTGACACAGCAGGTGTTCAGATATGGGGTCGGTTTTTAGCTTCCCTGCCACTATCACCTCCACTCGTAGGTTTGGAATGCATCATTACGAAGAAGATAAAAAGACGTTCCTAGAGAAATATGCTGCCCCAAAACATACGCGAAATAAGGCTCAAATGGAAATTGCATGGCCTCATTTGAACTATACCGTTTCTGTTTCACCTCAGAAATGCTCCCCCTTTATGGCTGTCCCCCCTCCCTGACAAGAAAACCTTGATTCCCCCAGTTGCGACCCGAAATGAGCCGATATACTTTTGAATACCTGGAATTGAAATGACTGCTCTTTTTTCGGCCCTATTCTTTGACTAATCCCTCAATCAGACTAGCATTCCTGTAGCTGGCGCGCCGTTATCTCCTGTTAACAAGATCGGAGTTTTACCTCTGGCCAGATATGACCAAATAATCAGCGTTGTTTGTATTTCTTCTGAGCATTGGAAACTATTGGACACACGACTTTACAACACCCATCACTGGCGGACGTAGGAGCAGCGTTTGGGTTTCCAACGGAGATAAATCGCGCAAACATAGTGTTTTTTGAAGAAAATTTGCCAAAATTTGGCCAATTGAAATGTGAGCAAAGCTACTATTTTTGGCTTTGGGAGGCCGTGGTCCCTTCGGCCTTCCCTCCTTGAATTGCCAGTGCCATATATTGATAAAAAGTTAAGTAGTTCATGTAAACTTTATGCTTGAATCCAACGCGCAACGATACCGTTTTCGACCAAACTTGCAAACATCGGACCCCTGGTAGAGGGGGTCAAACGAATCAATAGGACAAAATGAATATCACATTCTGATTCTGCGTGTCAAACTACATTAAAAACCGCCCGGGAACACAGAAAAAGTTTATTTCTTTGGAAACACGGTGTTTAAGTCCTCCCCTAATAAGGGTATAGATGAGGGTACTCGCTAAGAAGATAAGGGTAACGGAGCTCAGACTGGCGATGACGGCAGAAGGAAAGGAATTGTACTTTTTTAACATTTTGGGCATTAAAAACTACAGATGCACTACACCATCACTAGATTTGGGAGCACTCAAAGGCGTAGGTTCAAGCCGATAATAAAAATTAAGGCCATAGTTATTGTTCTCCCATCGCGCCAACGCTCTCATGTTCATTCTTGCTCTTCAGTCGTTTTTCATCTGAGTCGTGAAAATATTTACGTCTCAAATGCAAAAGGTCGAAATACAACATAAATAAAAATACGAAGATCTCAACATTTTTGGGAAGAGTCCCCTACGGTTTGTCAGCTGAGGGCAACGTTGATTTCGATGTCCATGGGAAGGGCCCTCCTCCTCCACCTTCCCCAGCTCCCGACGCCCGTGCTGGGCTTTAACTCCTGTTAGCTCCTTCTCACGCTCCCCGCCAGCTCAGGTACCAACTTGGGGGTGACGCCGTTTTAGGAACATCACTGAACCACGGGCTGGTTTTCGTATTAACCCTCGCACCAGCGTTGGTTGTTTGAACACCCTCTTCGGTTATCAACAAATAAAAAAACGGTGGCGCGAAGCGCTGTCGTAGTTGACAAACCTTATTCTTGATCGATGCACAAGCATTTCCAAAAAATTAAGTTTGGGTTATCTCAGGTCAGGTCACCAGGCCAGGCCAAGTGACTTCACCTCCAAAGATGCTTCAAATGGCACTAGTGGAAGTAGGTTTAGGTAATCTATTGATCGGATATTTATGTCACATAATGGGCCGACCAAGTACCACAAACATTCGATAATGTGGTTGCTTATATCGATGACCTAGAGCCAGGTACAGGTTATCACCTCTCACTTGGAAATTCACGAGGAAAACAAGAATTGGCCGAAAAGGGAGGTCTATTTCTGTAGACAGGGGAAGTCCGTGCAAGAGAACGCACTTAACTTTCTAAAGACTCTCACTTTTCTCCTATTTGTCTAACATAAAAGTTTGTCTATGGTTGTTTAGCCTGAAGAATTATCTATGCATGATCCATGTTTCAACTCAATGTGTCTGAAAGAAACTCGCCACGAGCCCATGAAAAAAAAAAATCAAGTGCGTACTCTTGCCGGAGTGGGTCGGTAAGAGTACGCAAGGGAGAAGGCTGAAGTACGCATCCATGCCCTGCTGTGCTTTAGGAGCATAGGCCATGTCGCGAAATTTGTTGTCGCTAAACTATGCGATTGTATAATTTTATATCGTTCTAAAAACACAAGAACTATGTTGCCATATTTGGTTTTACAAATCTGAACTACGGAATCTGTTCCGAGAAAGAAATGAATTTTCCTACCTCTTAAGCATGCGTACTCTTGCACAATGGTCTACTGCGTACTCTTGCCGGATATGCTTCCTTGGGAAGAAAGTCTTCATAAACATGTTGGCAGGCGTTTTAGCGTGAGCTTCAGTCCTGCAGCACAGTCCTAGCTCAGCTTTCTTACTGATGACAGGCCGTAATACAATATTATTGATGATAGAAGCATGGTCCACAAGCTAACCTAATTAAGAAATATTACATTGAGGGTGCCCTGAAACTTGTTTTGCTCCGTGCTCCCGCGGAAAGGACAGGAGCACGTTGAATTTTTTAGCAACCAAGGCGCTAACCCTGCTTTTTATACCAGGGTATCCACCATCTCAGTGGTTGCTAAGTAACCAAAACAGCTGCTGCGTACTCTTATCTCCTGCGTACTCTTACCCGCCCTTACCCTACCTATGTCTTAGAATACCTTCATATTCCCCAAATCGTAAAATCTTAGGACACTATTTAGGGTCGTGTCGTAAGTTGAACGTGTGATCTTTTAGAGCAATGACGGATCCAGGACATCATTGGGTGGGGGGGGCTAGGGGACTCGAGCCTCCCCCGCCATTGTCTCAGAACAGCCTCCGGCTATGCATTTACTGTAGGGAGTCAAACATTTCGGGGCGGGGGATATTCATATGGACTATTTGCAAGGTCCATATGTTTCAAAGTCAAAGTTACAAGGTCAGGTGGGGACCTGGATCTGATCTTAGGTTGGGTAATTTTTATGTTTTGACCAAAAAAATAAAAATAAAATAACATACATCATTCCATTTACCTTAGCGACGGGAAGCAAATGCCGCCCAAACAATGTACTATAGCTCAGCCTGGTCGGAGGCTAGAAGCCAAGAAACCCATTTCTAACCTGTCTAATATGTTGCCTTACCAAAATACATGGTATACGCAACCTGTGCAGTTATCTTCGTATGAATTCTTTATTTCTTATGTGTGTTGGCTGATGAATTCAGCAATCAATGTCATCATTATTTTTATTTCAAGCACACATATTGGCACAAAAGTTCCGTAACTTACTTTCAAAACAATCCTTATTTTGAATCAAATTATTTAATGATATGCAAAATAACACTGTAAGTTGTGATAATATACCTTTTACACAAGCAAATAGTGCACATCGCAGTGATTTTTATTCAAACTGAACAATTAAGAATATATCGGCTGAAATAGAAATGATTACAACTTATCATAATCGTCCCGCCTTGATACGAACTCGACTGTTTGGGTTGAGCAGCGTACTGAGTAATACGTAGCAGAAGATCAAATCCTATCAAATTTATCATTAGAGTAGGCGGCACGTCTCGCATTGTGGGATTCTGTTTTTGATAGCAAAGCAGAGCATCCCATGTTTACGTTCATGTCCACTCGGACCCTTGCCGGGCTAACCAATACCCGCCCTTGCTCTAGTTGTGTGCACCGCCCTTCTCACTGTGAGAGAAAAACAGCAGCTGCTACTTGCGACTTGGAAACTGCCGTGACATCATCGAACCTTACCTGACCTGGTCTCGATGTGCCGAGCCGGCCTATGGTAAATCTAACCTGCAGTCAAAGGCCTACTTATGTTAAAATCATTACTATATTACTTCAATCATCAATGTGAATGTCCAGATGATATTTTCAAACCTATCCGGACATTGAGCCAATATTTCACTTTATCGCGAATGCGATGACTAAGTTCTTGCTCCAAGCTTGGTGTTCGGTGCCCAAGCCCAAACAACAACTTCGGTGTCTTTCACTATACGCAAACTGATAAAAACTGAAACTGCTGGATGCTGCTTCGCGAGATGCTTCAAACACTGAGAGCTGTGAATAAGCTATATTCAAACTTGACACCATCGTGCTCCTATTTCCAAAATGGATTTTCAGCTCAGCATTTTTTGTTTGTTTATTGCAAATGGATTAGTCTCGAACACCTTTTCTGGGGAACTACTCGGGTCTCACCTTACATACACAAGACAATTTCAAACACAACATTGCAATAATTTGATAAGGTGTTTAATGGCTTGTCCTCTCGAATCCGGAAATGTAAAAAAACACTGAAGATTATATATTCGAGGTCTGGCTACACTATGAACAATAATTTTTTATATTTACTACATGATTCTGATGAAGGGCTGTGACCGAATATACAATCTTCAGTTTTTTTTTACATTTCCGGATTCGAGGGGACAGGCCAGTGAACACCTTATCAATTTATCATCATGCTCCTCGCCGCAGCACTTCAAAACCTATCAACAACATTGCAATATGTTAAACATTGTTTTCCGCTCCCCTCCAGGGAGGTGCCTACGGCCTGAAGGAGACCGGAGCGGCCGACATGGGCGTCTACGGCGGCATCACGAGCACGCCCGGCTACGGCTACAACCCTTACGACCCTTCACTCTACGGGTGAGTGCTAGTATTCACCTATGCCTGACTTGGACTACACCCCTTACGACTCTTCACTCTACGTGTAAGTACTAGTCTTCACCTATGCCAGGCTACGGCTACAGCCCTTACGACCCCTCACTCTATGGGCAAGTCATAGTCTTCATCTATGCCCAGCTACGGCTACAACCCGTACGACTTCTTACTCTATGGGTAAGTCCATTTCACTTTCACTTTGCTAACCGAACATATCTTGGAGAGGGTGATCATTTTTAAGCAGCCCCAGCTGACCAGGCGTCAACAACTACCTGGTCTAATTCACTCCCGAAATTGTGCTTTCCCCTGACTTGATGAATGAGTACAATAGAAAATACGGACAACATACGATTTTCCATCCACTGACCATCTGGTGCAGTGGCTAGCAAAACAGCTTTCTGGGTAGTAAGACCTGAGTTCAAATCCCTAAGAGCTCCATCCCTCAGCTGAAGTAATTTTATACCCCTGAAATCCCTTCCAACAGGACAGGGCGATGTCGCTATTTGCACTGAGCTGCTGGTGCGTCGTCCCGCCCCAATACACTTACTCAAAATCTGAATACATCTCGGGTGTATCTAAAAGTTTCATTAATGATATTCAGTACCAAGATTTATAACAAATCTGAGCAAATACCTTAGGCAGAAAACACATTAAAGCCAGACCAAAGCTGAAGTCAAGTGTTGGGGAATCACTGGTATGCCTCCGCCGCAGATAGGAGCTGCGTTCGCCATTACAGGCTATCGCGTCGTCCATTGCCCTCGCGCGTGGTGGGTCCACTTATCTTTTGATTACAGGGTGGGTCTCGGCCGCGGGCCTCGCTGCTATGGCGCCGGCACGCTGTTTTGTCCGGCTCAGCGCAATGGCTGCCACACTGTGCGCCAAATTGCTGGGAATTAGCGTAGACACCCAGTACGAACACATCAAAATAGAGCAGATTTCGTTCCGCACATAACCCGCCACTAAATCGGAATGGAATACAAAATGAGCAGTTGTTTTTAGTCAGTCAGTGTTGTCCGGGACTTTGTCGGCTGTGTCGTGCGGTATGTTGATCCAGGCGACGTTCCAGCATGCTAGCGTGCCTCAGCCCTCTTTCGTAGCTTAATTGGCGTAAAACAGCACTGTCGGTGGCATTACTGTCAGAATGACGGAGCTCGATCGCCCTGGCACAGCACTACAAATTAGCCAACACCTGTATGATTATGTTGTCGGCAGTGAGGAACAGCCGTCACGAGCCCAATGGCGTGCATGCATGCATCCGACGTCCGTGATCGGGGTAGGAATTCACACGGATGTGTGAGGCCGTTTGCGCTCGAGCCCACAGCACCCATTTGTGTGAATGATTACTGAAACGCTGCTGCTTGATGGTGCGACCACGTGGCAGAATTACAGTACAGCATACACATCTGTAATGTGCACTGCGGTTCGCTAGTGAATTTACATGTGCAGTTGGATTGCACTACGCAAGAAAACGCATTAGTAAAGGTCTGGACGTCAAGTAAATTTATCAGAAATTTGCTTAAAACTATTAATAATCCTTTCCTTGTAACATCTCCATCACAAAGTATTGCACAAATCTAATTTCTAGGTTTGCATTAGGTCATGCGGATATGTTATCGCCAGTGAACACTAATACACTTCAAATTCCTATTTGAGAAGTTTATTGGAAAAACTGAAAATTACCAACACAAACTTATAAAATTCAGGCTGCCCTGTTTTCTTTAAAAGACTGGCTGAGGACAGTGGCGGATCCAGGACGTCATGGGGAGGGCTGGGAGCTCCAGCCTCCCCTGTCATTGCCCCGAGTCAACATCCGACTATGTATTATCTATAGGCGCTCTGACATTGGGGGGGCTCGAGCTCTTTAGTCTTGTCAAATTCTATTTATAGGCTAGGTGAAACAAGCCAGCCGAAAAGACAGAAGGACTAAATTTATGTTTGCAGGCGCTAAGTTTCTAATTGGAGCATTACAGATGGAGTGGATGCGTACTGCGCTGTTTGAGATGTTTTGCTCGGATACTGCCTTCACCTTCTGAGTTCCTTGCAATGTCCCTGCGCGCACGTGGCTGTGTAAAGGTCAGTATTTAGCTGCCCAACTCAGCTAGAAAGGGAGCACGAATACTTGACGTATTCTAGTCGTTCCAGGGAGGTTTCACTTTTTAATTGTATGTGGTATACTCACCGGATAATATCAGCTCTAATCAGAAAACGTACAAGACGGCGAGTCCCCGGTTCGTAGCCTGGTATCAAGACTTATTGCTTGGACTTAACCTTTCTTTCAGTCCTGATCATAATTGGCCAATTTAGCCGAGAAATGCCGCTTATCTATGTATGGGCAAAATCGGTAAAAAGGGTAATGGTTCAATGGCCCCTGTCTGCGCCACTGCTCCATTCATTCAGAAAGACAAATAAATGTTTAATCTCTAGTTAGGCATGGAACTGAAACAATTCTGAAGCGACTGAGTCAGATTGTATGTGGATTCGTACACCGCGGAAAGCTTATTTTTACCTGCGGTATTCCGTCTCCCCAACATCAGGGTTATATGGCATCGCACCAATTGGACTTGATTGAAACGATAAAATGATAAGAGATGTCCGACTCGGCTATTGATAAACAATTTTTTATGACACACTAAAATATGTGCATATTAAATTTCCAATCACATTTTTAAAAGTGAATAGTCCATAAAATGTGATATCTATGAAACATGGGGATTCCCTTGTTTATTTATAAAAAAGAAAAAGAAAATACGTTATTAGCCAGTTTTTCGAACACAGTGATTTATCAAAATAAAATCAGAGCACGCACACATGCGGTAACACTTTGCAAAAAGCCCGATTGACATTCGCATTATTGATATCTATCTGACTTTGTGTGGAATGTTGCGTGTCAGTGTTTTTAAGCTGTTTTGATATATCATAGCTACACAATATTGCATACAAACAGACTGTGTCTAAAATGTTAATAAGTGTAATTTTCCTCATGCGTTTCATAGACGAGGATAAAATCATACGTTTTCCACCCATTGACCGAATACTTCCACTAAAACCTTTCACTGATCGAATGTCCCTCATGTCAGCAGTCGCAATTTTTATTATAAATTTTGTCCAAGTTGTTCCCAGTACGGCTGCTGGAGCCGGAGTTTCACTTAAGTTCTCAAGGGACTTGTCACGGAGACTCCGACCCCACCACCCGAACGAGAAACTCCCACAATGCAGGGTTGATTTAGAAGCCAAAGTTAAACGTCCCACAAAGCACAGGGACGGCCACCCCGCTCAGGTCACCCTCTCACCAGCCGAGCCGACCTACGTTGGATAAACTATTGAGCGCCGGAGCGTCTCAGTGGAACTTTATCCTTCTACAACCCTGGACATGTACTGCCACTGCAAACTTTTGAGCAGCGGGCCGTAGCCCAACGCCCTACCAACTGAGCTTCCTGGGCGGCTCATTATGAATTCAATGTTCGCAAGTTATAGAAACTGGCACCTTGAATTCCAACACTAGATACAGCTGGCTCACCATGTGATGCTTTAGTAAAATGTTAAGATAAATGATTAGCATAAGTATTTATAGAGCATAATGGCATATGGATCGCAAGCAGATGCATAGAAACGGGTATTCCGACCCTGGGCATAATGTCTGGGGCCGCAGCTGCCACGACACATGCCTTTAAAATAGGGGATTTTCGACTTCACACAGCATGACTGAAATGTGCCTTATTAGACACATTCAGGACTCCTACTACATCAGCCAGGCAGGAGACATAAACCATTCAGCTTGCACGTACCTTCAAAAGCCGTGCTGTAATCCCCCTTTTTCTAATTTCTGGTCGCGCCACTGCGTCTTACCTTTTACCTAGTCGTACGGGCCCGCTGCTCTATCCCACCTCGGCAGAGCCCGTGGACCAAGACTGCCGCTGTCGATGGCTCTCCTGCCTATCTGCGATATCACCAAAATCGTTTCCGGTGTCCGTCTACTTTATCATTGATTTATTGGCATTGCCGCGATTTGAAAACAGAAACGGAAGTGGGGACGATTCGTATAATTTTCCGGCTTTGCCTACGGGTTTTAGGAGGAGACATAGACTCTGTATACGAATGTTCATGTTTATATTCGTAATCTTCCTCACCATTCTAAATAAGCTGAATTGTATCTCGCTGTAATATGTACGGTAAACAAACAGGAAAAGCTACAATTAGTACCTAATTTTCATGGGGTATCCAGGCACCCTATAGTAAAACCGATTCACGCATTTGGCCAGAACACGTCACTCATTTCGGGCATCCTGAGAGACAGCATGATATTTGTGTTCTACAGATACCCAATTTCTCGGACGCCAGCTGGGAATCTTATGCAAATTCATCCTGACGTACCTATGTCGTCAAGGAATTTCTGGTGAAGAATCATTTTTACAATCGCGTCGAGCATTGCGCCATGCAGCTATGCAGCGGCTGTCCCCCAAACGGCGAGTGGGATTTAGTGGCCATAATTGAGACTGATCTGGCGCGATACGTCCTCTGCGGTCGGCACGTGCATAAACCAAGCAGCGGGAGTCCGCCAGATAAGCTGGGCAGCTGAGGCACGGCCGCCGAGCCTGGAGCTGCCGTCCGCGCTGATTTACACGCCGTCTGGCTTCATTCAGACGCCTAGGCGGACGGCACCGTCCAGCCGTGGTTACAGTCCCCGCTGTGGGTATGTGGGAGGGAGTGGGTGTTCAGCAACCAGTATGACAACGTACTTATCTCGGCAGGTACGGAGCTCCCTACGACCTGGCAGCTCGAAGAAAGAATGCCACCCGAGAGGCCACAGGCACGCTGAAAGCTTGGATGAACGAACACAAAAAGAACCCGTACCCGACCAAAGGCGAGAAGATCATGCTGGCCATCATCACCAAGATGACGTTGACCCAGATTTCGACGTGGTTCGCCAACGCCCGAAGGCGGCTGAAGAAGGAGAACAAAATGACATGGGAACCGAAAAACAAAACCGACTCGGACGACGACGATACAAAAGCAGATACCAAACAGGAGAACGACACTGACAAGGAGGATAACGAAAAAGGTGAGAGGTTTACTCGTAACGCTGACGAGAGTCACAGACTTTGGGTATACATCACGAGTGGTCCGTGGAGCTTCTCAGTCCCCTCCGCTCAATGAAAACAATTGGTAGGAGTATACATCGATTAATGTTCTTGGGAATAGATTTGATCCAGTGGTAATTTCATCCTAACCAAATATATGTATAATTAGCTTGAAGCCAAGAGTGCTAGCTCAAACTTCCAAACGATGAGGAGGGGGGGGGGGGTGACGTGACGGCCCCAGCGATGGAAACCTATGTTCATCCTATGTTTGGACGGCTACATACAAAAGTGAAACACTTTTGTTCAATTAAACACTGGTGCAGTCTATTGGAAATAGGGAAAATTGAATATGTTTGTCCTCAACATTGGACATTTTCAAAAAAGGATCACATTCAAAAGTGAGGGAGACCCCTCCCTTTTTTATTTTTGAAAGTGTAGGGAAAACCACCAGGCCCCCATTTGCGGCGCCTGCTTGTAGCGACCTTGCCATAGCTTATTGGCTTGACTTGCTTTACGTTAGCTATGATACACACCAATAAATCATTTCATAGCAATTCGTGTTCTCCTTGCAGACAATGCACAGAACGCATCAGGAAGTGAAGCCTTCTCGCCGGGCGCCAGCTCCGAGGTCAAGGCCGAAGCCCTCTCCCCCTCCTCGCAGTGGAAGGACAAGGCGTCCCTTCTCGACTGCGGCGACGCGCTCAAGCCCAAGATCTGGTCCCTGGCCGACACGGCTGTGTGCAAGACGCCGCCGGCGGGCGCCGCCTGGTCGGGGGAGACGCGTTTTCCCTGCGGCGATACGACCGGCACCACCTTCCCCCTGCCGCCCACCATCGGGCCCGGCCAGATCCCACGTTTCTCCCACCTCTCCCAAACCAAGTCAATGTCTCAGTCTCACTCTCAATCCCATTCTCAGTCGCAGTCACATGCTCAGTCGCAGTCTCACGCACAAGCCCAGTCTCTAGCGCAGTCACAAGCCATTCCACAGGCGCAAGCACAGTCGCGGTCCCAGCCCCAGGCTTCACCCACGGACGTACACTACCAGCAAGGCGCCCCCGCCAGCAGCTACAGGGGCGCAGGAGGTGGGGGCGTTAGCTATGGCGGCATGCCGACCTATGGAGACACCGGCACCGTCACTCCTCCACATACGCCGCCCGCGCTCAACAAGTCCAACATGGCCAAGACGGCGCCGAACTCGGCAATACACGGGTACACCGGTACCTACCCGGGCGTGCTCTCGGCCTTGGAGCGGCGCACGGAGACGTATCCGGTGCAGCAGCTGTACCGGCACCAGCAGCAGGCGCAGCAGCTGCAGCAGCAGGCGCAGCAAATGCAACAGCACGTTGCCGACATGAGCCAACATGCAGCACGTCAGCATATGCCTCCAGACGTGAACGCTTACGCATCAGCTTACAAAGAGTAAGTGGCAAATGGTTATTGCTACTATTGTGGTAATAAAGATGCGCTCTGGATTTGCCACTAAGTCTTCTAAATGCGCTAATAATGAATGTGGCTGGCAGCATATGCTATATTCTCTTATTTCTGTACCTTCTGAATCTTCCGATGAACAACTCTTTGGCAAAGCAATGTGGACAATAACAAAATCCTTCAACTTTTACTGGGAATAGGTTTTAAAATATGTCGGCGAACCGATTTTGTTGGAAAATAAAATTGTATGTAACGAAATATGAGGAATTACAACTCGGCTTGCTCAGCATCATTAAAAACGAAAAGTGATCTGTAGAATCTGGTCTGAATATATAAGTGTTCTGCGTTAAATATTGACCACCTCAGTTATTTTCATTATCGCAACATCCTCCCTCACGGTGCGAAGGCCATGTGAACCCTTTTCAATTCACCCCTAATAGTCAGGAAGCTTCACGGTGAAAACGCGTGTCACTCGTGACCAGTACTCGCAACTGCTTCCCATTATTGTGGCGGTGAGTGGGCAGTAGGCAGCTAGGAGGCTCGAGCCCCCACGCCATTGCCTCGGAACAGCCTCCGGCTATGTATTAACCATAGGCACTCTGTTATTTGGAGGCGGCTTGAGCCCTCTACCCCCCCCTGTATCCGGCACTGGTGCTGAGTCCCTTACCGAAGAATACCTCGACACCTTCGTTGTCTTGCTCGTTTATCCCTACTGATACATACCAAACTGCTAAGCGAACAAAATCTTGTTCGGTGTCAATCAGTAAAACAACACAGAACATCGCAAAATAATGTCATCGCCTAATAAGTGCAAAAGGGAAACATTGGGTTACCATCCAGAATTGACCAAACCAAAAGAGCTCAACATGCTTCACGAGAAAAATTTTCATAAGGCAATCTCAACAGTATATGCGTGCTGCTATAGTTTTTTCACCTTTTCAGAAACGCTGTTGCCTCTTCGTCGACGGAGTATATATCTCCTATGTCCGGCCATTGACCTGTCAGGCAGCTGACCATCTGCACGTGATTCACCTCTGGTCACTTCTCTGTTCAAACAGGTAAGCCAGGTGACTCGTGCAAAAGAGTGGTATGTGTTGTTGACATGTTCCTGGCATTCGGTATCTTCTGAATTATTTGTCGGCCTCTTGAAAAGGGATTAGTTACCAAATGTCCGGTTTGGAATTTGAGGATTAAGCAATTCCTTTTGCATTTGCACCTAGTCTCTCTCAATCCACAATCCAGTGTTGAAAGCAGTTCTATTTAACTTCCATCTCGATCACCTGCCATGTTTTTTGCTGAAAATTCGCTTTACTGTTTTGACTAAAAGACTTGAGAACAGCCTGACCGGCTATTGCGCCACGAGACGAGACAAAAAAAACAATGTACTGCAAGCTGAGCTGTCTGTCGAATCCCTTTCATTTCGGGTTTTGCCGCGCCGAAGTGGTGTGACGTTCTGAGGCATTGGACGCCTGTCCCCATCTCCCGGTGTCAGATTAGCACCTCTCTGTGACGGTCCGTCACACACAATTAATCCGGCCAATTACCAGACCAGATTGTCGGGGGATACAGGTACGCCTGTCAGAGCGATGGGAGGTGCGCCCAACACAATGGTGAAGACAGACTCGAAGCGGTCGCATCCAGCATTGCTTTTTTGTCACAAGGAAACGTCAGCCGTCTTCGTTTAGTCAGCTCTGTCGATAGCATATTGGACGGGAATAGTTACATTACAATAATAGAAAATACAATGAGTTCGAGTGGGAAATTATGTTGCCATTGGAGGCATTAAGGTTAAAAAACAGGACTGGTTTTTGAGGCACAGCAAAAGCCGGGATGGCCGTAACTGAATGCAGTCCTCCCAACTCATCAGCTTATTAGACGCTAAAACAAAGCATTAATTTCATTCAATCGGCTTCCTAGATACAATAATTAAAGCCAAACAATATATTATTCTGCGAAAAAACTTGCATGCACTAAAAGGCTGTTTTCAATTTGAGGTTTTTAAGATGAACTACAAAAGAGTTTGCTTTATTACATGCTACGTAGATGTTTCAAGATTTGTTAGGTATTCGCTTTATCAGATCAATAATAAGAACTCTTCTCTTTCAGACGGTGTCAAGACGGAACAGATTGGAAGGTCCGTTGCGCTTTTGCACACCGAAATGTGCGGGTGCAGCATATTTGTCATTGGGCCATTGTCAATTCTCGGCAGTGCAATGCAGCTCTTCTGTATGACTTAGTGGTGCAGTCATTCAATAAGTGATGCCTAGTGATGTATTAGATAAGAATATTGGTGCAAACGTACGTGTGGTAGAAGAAATGGGTGAGATGCGACAGCGTTGAAAGAACCTCTATCGATAAATCGGATGAATAGCGGACTACAATTCGATGGACGGGTTCAGTTAGAATAGCTTACTCGTTGTAACTAAGAGTCGACCTGTGATACTTATACTGTACCTGATGCAATTGTGTAACAGTGTGACTGGGGGGTGAGCGGATGGTTGTGTCAATGTCTGTTGGTTAGCTGGTTTGCCGAATAAATGGGCTAGCTGTGAAAATTCACATTTTCAATTATCACATGCAAGGGAAGCTATGTATCCGATAGTTTGAAGCAAGGTACTTTAAACACGGGAAGGACCCAGTTTCGTACCAAATCTAGAATACCTGGAGGACGTCATCACCTTTAACTGCCAACTTCCAGAAGACTATACGAAGTTTTCGGCTTACCTGGAGGAATATAAGTTCTTTCATTTATGGGAAACATTTTATTATAATTCAGAATGACCCCCTCACCCTCAGTTACCGTGTAGTGAACAGAGAGTAGCGCATTTTACGCGTATCAGTTAAGAAAATAAGATAGAAATGGAAAAGTGCAATACAAGGTCACGCATTAATTTGATTGATTCCGAAGCAGGGACACTGACATGGAAATGGGCTGTTTTACAAACTTACGAGGACAAATATTCATTATGAAATACAGATAGTAACCAAGTAATTGCTTCTCGCTCACAATTTAGACATCTCCCATCATTTGAAATACAACTATCAACACGTACGCACGCACACTGGATCATATATTCCAAAAGACAGGATCGACATTGAGAAGGGCGAAATCCTGCGCGACCGTACGGTGAAGCTCATGGACCTGAAGCTTCAGACTTTACAGAAATTTCTAGAGATTCCCAATCACGCACACTGACATGTACCAAAGAAGCAATTATAACATCAAACAAGATAATAAACCAGCAAACACATTATAGTCCCTGACTGAAATTAAAAATAACAGAAAAATACACATAGTTATCCAGAAAAAAAACAGTTCACTCAAGTTCGCTTCTTATGCACAAGCATGTTGGATGTTTGCCCACCGTTGCCAAAGTAGGTAACGACAAATCGTTTATGTTCCAAATTCAATGTCAACAGCTGGTTGCTGTGACTTTGCTTTTAAATTGATACACATTGGGAAATTGGAAGAGTGGACATTTTCAATGGAACTTTCTGCAAGACACATAATGATTTCAGAGATGAAAATAGCGCAGTTTTCGATTTTAATACCAAAATGGCGCTCTTAACACGCGCATTGACGGGGGCGGGTACCCGCCCCCCTCGGGTTTTTCGGAGATAGAGAAAAACGGCGGCGCGTAGCGCCGCCGTACTTGGTATACCTTTTCCTCATCATTTTTACAACTTCTGTGAAAATTTTAAGGTTAGGTCATCTCAGGTCAGGTCACCAGTACAGGTCAAGTGACCCAACCTCAAAAAAGGTTTAAGATAGCATAAGTCGGAGCAGGGTGAACTTATCCGATTGAAACTTATATCACATAATGGCCCCGCCGAGTTCTCTAAAATATGTTCCGGTATTTTTGATATCGATGACCTAAGGTCAGGTACGACGCATGACCTCTCCATTAGAAATACATGGGAAAAATGGTTTTTACGGAATAACTCAGTAACGAATGGTGATAGAGCATTTATTTTAGCTGCATTAGACTCGCCTGGGCTTTGCGGTTCTAATGATATGCATTTTATATAATTTGCCCCTGACCTGACCTCAGGTCAGGTCAAATCCTTGATTTGACCTAGCAAGGTCAAATTATATATCATTCGATTCGGCTTGCTAAGAGGATTCATATAGTTCAAGTCGTTTTGCTCTATCTTTACTTGTTCAGATGTAATGCCCGAAAAACTGAATTTTACATGTTATCCCTATGACGGGCATGTTTTGACCTCTCGTGACCTTAAATGTGACCTGACAAAAAAATGGTTCAAATGTTTTCGATGGAGAAGTGGATGGGCAGCCCAACACCGTTTACCGTTTTTCGCTACCTACCGTGGTTCTCGAGATCTTAGGGGCGGGTACCCGCCCCCCGTCAATGCGAAGGTGGCTCAGACCCCCGTCAATGCGCGTGTTAAACTGTTTATTCTTAGGTATTCAGGGAAGGCTCATTTTTCCAATGAGCTACCTTGCAACCTCGTCCGGTTTAGTCGATGTAATGCTACTAAACTATTTGAACGGGGTTTGGTTTGACCTTGTTTGAAGAAGATTCCGAATCGTGAAACGTTTAACCCTCGCGGGGCTGGGGTCCCCAGCTGAACGCGCGGGGCTGGGGGTGTAAATTTTACCCCCCCCTGTTATCTCCCGAACTAATGGTCCGATTTGGAAAATTCAAACGCCAATCGAAAGATCTCATCACGAAAAACTAAAAACATGTACTTAATTTAAAGTTTGAGGTCAATGTCAAGGTCAAACTGAGGTCAGCTGTCAAAAGCGTGGTTTTTGAGGTTGCAATGCTACGGAGGTCAGGCAATGAAAGCTATGAGCTTCATACTTCATGGAAAGCCTTCACTTGAATGCAGCAAGGTGCTTTGAGACCGTTAGGCTGGTGGCATGACCGGGTCAGGTCAAGATGAGGTCACTAAAGGTCACCATATTTTTGTATCCAAATGTGGTCATGCGATATATGTTTTTGAGCAATTTTGCATGCAGAATTCAGCTATGATGTTTAGAGAATCATATCTGAAATACTCTGGTCTCAACTTGCACAGCCGGGGTCAAGGTAGGTCATCAGAGGTCAACTTTTTAAGTTCATACTTTTTGCCAAATGACATATGATTTTGGACCTGTTTTGTCTCAGGAACACTATAAAAGTAGTGTAAAGCGTGTACGAGGTCATCCTGGGTCATCCTGGGTCACTATGATTCACTAAATAAAGACAGTATTGATCAGCCCTAAAAATCAGAGCGTGAGTCGCTGAGCTTTCGCAGCTCTCCAGGCTAAAGTTATAAAGCTAGAGACTCAAAATTTGTCATGCATATATGCACTGTATGGTGTTTTACCAAATAAATTCTGGTTTTTGAAAAATCTTGAAAATTTTAGAAATTTTTTAACTTTTTCCAAAAAAAATATTAAATTTTTTTCCAAAACCAAAATTTTGAAAATCCGAGATAGCCATTTTGAAGACCACAATAATGCCTATCGTTTGATGCAAAAAAATTGGAAATCGGTTCAGAACTGTAGCTTCAGCAGCTCTTTAAACATTGCGCGATTTTGGTACAAAAATCGCCTGTAGTGACGTCACATTTTTGCATATTTCTCAAAAAGATTTCAACCGATTTTATTTTTATTTGGCAGAAATGTGTAACATTTATATAAAAAAGGTACTGAAAATTTGGCAGCGCTGCGCGCCGCCGTTTTTGAGATATCGCAAAAATTCGCGAGGGGGTAAAATTTACCCCCCAGCCCCGCGCGGGTTAAGGAAATCGACCAGTCTAACAGGCGGCTCAGTGTGTGACCTCAAACCCTCTGATGTTTTACTAATGATGCAATTACAACGTTTAAAAGCAACTGAGGAGAAATACATATGGTTTCAAATGTAATGGGACACGCAAACAAGTGCGATATATAAGCCAACAAATTATGACAGTCATGTTTTCAACAAAACAAAAAAAACTGGTGGTAACATTTAGTGCAGGGCATGATAATTGTGGAGAATAGTATCAGATGTAAGATAGGTGCCAAATGGAGCTGAAACTTAAACGCTAATTATCAGTCTTGTCAACATCAGCATCAACGCCGAGAGTCAGTCATGCGACTTTGTTTTGCATAGCGACACATTCAAAGCTCGCAGAATGCAGACGCCGACACTAATAAACCGGTGAAAATAGACAGAGTGAGCAAAGCGTAGTGAGCAAAGCGTGTTGCTACCCGATATAGGAAAACAGAATTGAATGGTTGTGGCCAAGAACTCCACTTGTGCAAGTGAATCCAAGCGACGATATACAAACAGTAATAATAATAATTATTGGGGCTTATCGACGCACCAACTGCCAGGGCCATATGGCGTCGCCAACTCTCTCCCTGTTGGGAATGGTTGCTCGGGAGCCAGCTTGCTCCTTGTTCAGGGAAGCCGCCGGGCCTTGAACCCGGGTCGGCTGCGTGGAAGCCAGCTATGCTGACCACTCCACCACCGCGCCCCCGATATACAAACAGAGGACATATGTATGTAATAGAAACACCTAGCTGGGATGCGAACTACAATGTCGTTTTGTAGAGCAAAATTTATAATTTAATCTTACTTTTTCTCATAACTCCCCATATAGAAGAGCAAATAATCTCCAAAGAAAAAATATGCCCCGGTAAGCAATTCCCCAGTCTCCATTGCCCAACTTAACTGAGTCAGGTAGGGTTCACATAGTAATACCTGGGAGGATCCTGCTGGGAAGATTTTCTAGCTTACTCAAGGGTTCAGATAAGGGACAGGTCAAGCATCATTCAGGGAGAGTTCGGTATGTTCTACCAGACATGTCAAGTTAAAATATGTCATACGCGAGAAATGTATCACTTTGCATCGATGATCAATTTATCTAAGCATGGCTGGAGATCTCATCTCGATTCAGTGGGGGGGGTTCTTGGGTGGGTTAACGTAGGCACGGTAATACAAGCCCTATACAAATCCTATGGGAGACCCAAAATCCAGGGGGGATCCTGACCACCCGGGATTTCCACCCATGGATCTAAGGGTTCGAATGGCATGCAGAGTGACTTCGAAAATTCACTATTTGACATTGGCCTTAGGCCAGTCACTTTGTGACCTCCGAAGGTATTTGGATATAATTCAAAGCTTTGGCTCAATACAAATACCTTCATGCCCTTAACTTTGTTCTGGGTCTGGTTCCCGGGTTATAATACATTTTATAAATAGGCCTAAGGCTGACACAGTTTAGCCCACTGTGACGTTGTAGCTCTTAGAATATGGCTCAAACATAGCTAAAACTGGAAGACGGTAGAGTTCTTTTAGCGCACCACCAATTTATATATGCATCGCCGATGGGTCCCGTGATCGTGATCATCGTGATCGTGTCCGATAGAACGTCTTGGGCGGAGGTGGGTAGGAGTGAGCCCAGGCGGGGGTGGGTTAACGCGGACGCTACGCCACTGAACCTGGCTGAATTACAGAGTCAGCAAGTTTCACGGCCTTAGAACGGCATCAAGGCAAACGGAACAGGCCATAGTGGGTGGAAACATGACACTGGCTCCGGCCCATCTCTGTTCCGCACGGATTACGACTCATAAATCTGAGCTGACGGTACCACCGGCGTGGTGGCCTGCGACTGTGGAGAGGAGGAACACTGACGAGCGGACAGTCATAGCGAAGCCCAACTGACGTCAGCGTGGCGTGGAGTCGTGCATCCGCGCTCAGTTCGGTGGGAGCCGGTGGGGCGCTGTGTTTAAGTCATGGGTCCCTCGTTCGTTTGACATTGATCTGATACTGCTCCGCGTATTCAGAAGCGCACTGGTAGTGACGTAAGAGCTAACTGTGACAATGGGGTATTGCAACAAGGGTGCCAAGAGGAACCGCTTTGGAAGCGTCTATGGACCGTGCTTTTCTCCAATGTTCTTGTAGTTCCCTTGGGAGGCTGGTGACTGGCTGATGTTGTTTGTTCTCAACGGCGCCGTTCGTGCTGTCCAGGGATAATCACAGCGAATAACTTATATCTAGTTGTACCGAATAAGGCTCTCAGACACCTGAGGACTGCTTTTGACAGTACATAACTTCAGACATAACAGTAGACAGTAACAATAGACAGGTATAAGGTTATCTATGCTTCAGAAAAATGATTTTTAAAGAGAATGTGACACCTTGGTGGGATTTCAAACACTACTTCATATAACGAATTCAACCAGATTTTTTGCAGAAAATTGTTAAAAATCCAATATTTTGACTTTTTAATTTTTATTTGCCAGAGATAAAAAGCCTCCATATTCGCGTGTCGTCATGATCTGGTAATACTTTGTGGCAGACTGAGACCCTCCACTTGCACCACACATGAATACGAATGCAAATGAGCTGTTTCTAGATTTATAAAATGTTATTATTAGGACTCAAAGTGACTTATCGATTTCCGCTTTTTTCTTGATATTTACATATCTAAAATTCCAAACTGGTCATTGAAAAAGGTGCACGTATCTATAGTCGCCAGTATCTAAGTCATATTTAATACGTAAGCCTTAAAAAGGGCGGAGCAAGGAGTAGCAAAACATATTTCGCCCCACACATTGGGTAACATGGTCAACTCATGGGGAAAGATGAGCATGCCATATTGACAATCATTTCATCACCTTCATGTGGTTAATTTATGTTACCAAGTTTACATCACCATTACGCACTTAAATCAGCTAATTCGACACCGTTCCCTAGCCATCAATATCTTGCTTTAAAGAAAAAATATCGCTAAGCCGCATGGGTATTTCAGGTACTAATAACTGGCATGTGTTTGATATAGTTTCAACACAAACATAGTTGTTTAAAGCATTGAATGCACACATACTTTAAAAAAACACAAAAAATAGGATACGATTGATTTATACCATTTTACACGGTTTTGCTAAAAGCCATACAAGGTGAGCGTGCTGCACATAGCACAGACAGGGTGACCAGCCTGGCCCGTACAGGTTTTCCAATACAAAATCCATCAAATATTTGAAGCAATAGCCTTACAAAGTAGTTTGACAAAGTCAAAATGTGCACGCGGTAAAAATGTACATATATGAAAATTGTGCGAAAACTACAGAGATTATCGGCACCCACGCACTTTCGCTGGCTAAGCGCGTCGAATGGAAGCGGAGTACGCCCCTCCCCTGTTCATAGAGTCGTCAGATTATCAGATAAAGGGGTGTCCATCTTGCCCCCAGTGCCTATGTTGTCCCACTCTCCTCTATCCTATTCACGTTTAGCACATAGATTTTATAGAGGTCCAAGCAAGAATGATATGCCCGGGCAGCACGCGCAATGAAGCCTGAGTTAGACATAACTTTCCCAAGTTTAATTCATACCGCGCGACCACCGGGGGAGGCGAGGGAAGGAGGCGGTTGGCAGACGATGAATTGTTACCTTTTTTCTCCACGAATGGTAAGTTCTGGGGCAAATTAAATTTCGACCAAGTGATTTCTCGGCCTGCATTATTACATGTCTAGCACAGTTTGAATCCCACTATGAAGGTGCTTCATTCCCTGTAAATTGTACGAGTAGAGGTCTGATTAATTTGCAGCATCACCAAGCTCAACTGCCACAGCAGGCCATCTCCAAAATACAGTAGGCCTAAAATATACTCGATCATATTGAGTACACTGTGAACTTAGAGCATTTAAAGTGAGTTTGCTTCTTTAACTGTTTTGTGCATCAGTTCAAAGTTCAACAGTCCATACTCAGGACGACAGAACCACGAAATAATTCATATTTAGTCGGAATATCAAATTTAGATGTGACTTCGAACGTCCTCCCAATGGTATCTTGGTCCCAATGCACTCTCATCACTTATCTGCCATAAAAAGGAGACTTTTTTGCGGCCAGTTCTTAGCAAAACTTTATTTACAATTTAAAGTTGTAACACATCATTGTTTCTTCGAGAGCACAGCTGAAAAGCTTGGGAACGCTGATATTCCAAATATGTATTCCGAGCACAGCTGATGAGGAACTAAAAAAGAAAGAAAAGAGATCACGCCGTTCAGCAGCAATGCTCTATGGAGAAACGCACTCACAAATGGAACACCTGAGGCGGACGTAACCTCTGTTGCATATCAATCCAACCGAGAAGTGCACAGAGCGGGGCGAGGCAGTCCATTCTAGTCCTCCTCTCTACTTGGGCATGCACCAGTGTCCAGGCATTCCTTCCATCTTCACGTGCCATCGTCCCTAAATTCGCCGATGTATGCAAATGCATACAGTGGCCAGCCATAATGCAAATCAGCTGACGTGGGGTCAGCGATAGCGGCCCGCATTATGCAGTTTTCACACCTCACTGTTCAAAGACGCACGTCGCCTCTTGTCTCGGCTGATGCATCCAAGAGCAGTTTCATCAGCGAATGCGGCTAGAGCATAACCAGTCTCGATACTATACAGAAGTGACAACAGAAGCACGCCTGCTGCATTATATCGCTTTACAGCACTGTGTCGAGTTGTATAAAACAAAATTGGATTTTCCGGTTGTCTTTTTGTCTTGCGTCCCTAAGCTGGACGGGTTCATCCGACACAAGATCGTCAAATACGGCGGCTTATCGCATGCTTTTATGTTCCCTCCAAGGTGATACAACTTACCATATGGCTATAGACCCAGCGCAGGCGAAGTACCAGATAAACAATGGGACAGCTGTCATTTATAGTGGCCACGAATTGGAGAGCAGCTGAGCAGATAACCGAGAGCTAATAGGTAGCGACAGCTTCTCCCACTGACACCCTGAATAAATCTGCAACATTCGCATTCAATCTTCCTGCCATATCTGCGATTGTAACGATCCGTATGATACCATAATACCCACCCTGGGAATCAAGCCCGGATTCATAGCGGCGTGAACGCCTCCCTTCCAAGGCTCTCTGCTTTCTTCCCGTCTTGAAAACCCACAGCAGAAGGTGTGAATTGTAAATTAGTAGCCTCAGCGCGCGCGCCTGTTTCCGGCCCACAGCGGCCGCGCTTATTTGGCTAAGCGGCATGCTGCCTCCCCCTCCCCGCCCCCCGCCGTCAGCTCCCTGGCAGCAGCGGCGGGACCAGCGCCGGTTAACACTCAGTTTTAATTACGGCTGGCAGACCAAGTGTCAAGAAACGTCTGCAGGTCTGCGGCTGGGAGGGGGATGGGGTGTCTCTCAGATCAATTAGAGAACACCAGCCGGCGCCGCCGTCGGAAAGGGACGCCACTCCAGCGCTCGGTCAGGGCAGAGATTGCATTTAGATAAGGAGGGTAGTCAGCCTGTGTGTAACTTATGGCTACCCATGGTGATCACTCGGGGGTGGGTGGGGCTTTGGAAGAAACGGTTCGATGTGACCCATGACATTATCTCCCAGTTTTTACCTCTTTTTTTCATTGGCAGCATTTTGTGGGTGGACGTGTTAGAGACCTGCATAATTGTGAAGTTTCCTGTAAGACATATTATAAAATTCGCAATCACGTCCCACAGACCTCTGCACCCATATAGGTATACACGCTCTAAAAATACACCTGAACATCTCCCCGTACACTGCCAAGAAAGGTAGTAGACAGAAGCACATGTTAACAAAATATTGGAGCGGCGAGGCGTACAACGTGCGGCTATGCAAAGTTCAGCCCGTATCTATGCAGGTCACACGAGGCTCCATATCTCTTGGGAAGCCCCACTGTATCAACAGTAACTTCCCATCTGGAAATGTGAACTCCGGCAACCATCAGGTTCGGAGGACGAAGGCGGAACGTTTTAAAGCTGACCAGAGTGCGAAAGAGCTTGAGGAGAAAACGGATATCTACCATGCGACAATTTGCTGGACCTAAAGTGTAATGAAACGGTGGGCAAATACGGGGAGAGACACTTTCTGCTGTTTTTGGTTCCGACGGTTGTTGTTGAGGGTACTTCGAAGCTGAACAGGAATCGGAGGTGACAACGGACTACTGCATCAGAAGTGCGATTAGCGAGCCGAGGTAATCATTTCCCCTATCTACATTCGCTCGCTGGGAGCAAAGTGAACTCGGGAGGCCGGTCCCTGAGATGAGAACGGAGAACTGGGCAGCCGCAGTCGGTCACTCCGCAGCAGATATATTTGGGAGGTGGAGCCCAGTGAAACGAGTGAAGGGCGCGAAACTCCGCAGCCTGAAGATGAAGGAGATGGAGTTTAGTGGAGTGAGTGAAGGGTGCAAAACCCCACAGTATAAATATGAGGATGGTGGAGTTCAGTGAAGTGAAGTGAAGTGAAGTGAAGTGAAGTGAAGTGAAGTGAAGTGAAGTGAAGGAAACGTGAAACTCCGCAGCATAAATATGAGGAAGGTGAGCTCAGTAAAGCGAGTGAAGGGCACGGAACACCGCAGTATAGTAAAGGGCGCGAAACTCCGCAGTATAAACTTAAGGAAGGTGAGCTCAGTAAAGCGAGTGAAGGGATCGGAACTCCGCAGTATAGTAAAGAAACTCCCACATAAAGCTGAGGATGGTGAGCTCAGTAAAGTGAGTGAAGGGATCGGAACTCCGCAGTATAGTAAAGGGAACTCTAAAGTGAGGAGGTGAGCTCAGTAAAGTGAGTGAAGGGATCGGAACCCCGCAGTATAGTAAAGGGCCGAAACTCCCATTAAAGATAGGAAGGTGAGCTCAGTAAAGCGAGTGAAGGGATCGGAACTCCGCAGTATAAACTTAAGGGAGGTGAGCTCAGTAAAGTGAGTGAAGGGCGTATTTAGTTTGCGTATTGTCATTTCATGATTAATTAATTGATCCATCCATAAATCAGCTCAATTTGCTTTGTTTTATAAAAGTGAACATGCCAAATCTAATCAAATGTGCATTGCATGTTTCCATGGCATTTCAAGCATACCACGAACTGCTGTCAACACGCATCCTGTGTAATATTTAGGGGGCATAAGCATATCTCACCCTGACTCAAAACGTTCGTTTTACTGGGTATAACCAAACTCAAGTTAGATAACATACATTTCTTCAGGCAATGAAGCAGCCAATGTGCTTCTCCCCTTTCATCACGTTCGGCATGGTTCATTACAAGAGTCCTCTCATCTCTGTGCATACAGCGTGACCTCTCCGGCCTCACGGCACGTGAGCGGACCTTTCCCAGCCTTCGGCGGTCACCCGTGACCCCTCGGCACGTGCTGGTCATCAGGACATCGCCGGAGGCAGTTTCCGTCCCGATCCACGACCAGGCTTCGCCATTATATCGCATTTCCGGTGGACATTGGACAGGGTAAAGCGGAAAGGAAAATGATTGGTGATGTACAATATGGGGTTTGTCATTGCTGCCGCCGCCTGAGGCCCTTCCTAGAAAAGGGCGTGCTTGGGGTGGGCTAAATAAATTGCCGAATTCATTAAGCCGAAGGTTGGAAAAAAAAGGCCAGCACGGTGAGGCCACTCCATATTTTCCATATCAATTTTGGACCCAAGGTCAGGTACAACAGGTAAGGTAAACCTTAGAGAGAGCACATTTCAAAGTGTTGATTGAAACTACACATGCCAGGGTCAAAGGTGTATATCCGGGATTTTGATTTCGTGCGAGGTAGGTCACAGGCGACCTCTCCCATTGAAAAGCAGGGAAAAGCTATTTCAGGTAAAAACCACAAAATGATTCAAACACCCAGAACAACGTTTTGGACACCCTTACGGATCAGGGTCAATGCGACTTTTAAGGTCATGCAAGGTAAGAGGTCAAAAAGTATTTGACAAAACTTACCAATACTAGACGTGAAACAAAACCA
The DNA here is from genome assembly GCA_034440635.1 of Lepas anatifera. Lineage (NCBI taxonomy): Eukaryota > Metazoa > Arthropoda > Thecostraca > Lepadidae > Lepas > Lepas anatifera. The sequence goes on along the minus strand of JAOTON010000231.1, from coordinate 1,571,685 downwards.
GTGTTGTCGTCACGCCATTTATATACGGCAGGTCACTGACCTTGGACCAGGTCATATTAGGTCACGAGGTGACCTCTGGCGGTCAAACCACTGGCGGGTGGTCTTGTTCCAATAGCGGAAAAAGACGGCAATTTCCATCAAATTACTTACCAGGCCTCAATAGCTCTATTGACAAAGAGTTAGCCCAGTTGGCTAATCATCATATTGGAAAAAGCCGATCGACCAAATACCGAGGTCAAACCATGACCCACACAAAACATGCAGAATACGAATTCACGCGAGCTTATGCACTTCAGATTTGCGCTAACGCCCATATTTTCGGAGTTAGAGGGGGCCATCGATGGCCCGTGGGGAAGGTGGGCGCGGGTAAACAGAGAGCGTCCCTCCTCTCATGTTTAATATTATCATGTGACATGCATACGTTATTGCAGCTATTCGTTAAACAATAATTTCTCCTGTCCTATGTTTCTACCTGGCCATGGAGAAAATTTAATTGATAAGAATGAGATAAGATGAGCAGTGGTGCAGGCTTAGCCATCCTTCCCTACCAGATCTCACATTACAAGGGTTCGATATGCCTAGTGCTGCACTTATCCGTGGATGTATGTTTTGCAGCTTTTTCGGTGCAAGATCGAGATCAGTGCAAGATCTAGTCTTACAAGTAGTGAGTATCAAGATACCTTTACTTAAAGGTACTTTCAAGAGGGATTCCTCCACGCCCGAGTGACGTCGCACGGGCGTGGAGGAATTCCTTCACCTTTGGGCCGTATGTCAAACTGCTGCTAATGACACTACTCGCTCACGAAGTTGTGAGAATACACGGTAATCGAGTTTATCCCAAATACAATAAATAAGCATTTCATCTTCGATTCTGGGCTTCTCTGTGCAAAAATTTGGATATCTAATCATTTAATTTTCCCATGTTATATGCTATGAGGTGTGATATCACATCCGGTGATCTGCGCTTGCTGTTGGAGGGGGGCTGAGTATCGCCTCAAAGAAAATGGCATGCACTATCTGCCAAGTTTTATCGTGGCTGTCCATTCATGGTATTTTAACTGTCTAATTCATTGAACATCTGTACTATCTTGTTGCGAAGAAATAAAGCGAAACGCAGTGCTGTGAATATTTAAATGAATAGATATTAGACATCCTCACCTGACCAAATACTTATATTTTCCTCTGAAATTTGGTGTCGTCTAAAGCGCTCCTTCAACCGCTCAGACACACATGTGTTTCGCCCGCCCTGGAAACCCCTGGAAACGGCGGGAGCGATGGGCGCTTTGCTCCGGCCAGACTAATTAATTATGTGGACCGGCGCACTGTGGCGATGTCTTTACCCACCCACCGCGCCCCGATCACTATCAGCTTCTGTGTCGGTTCAGAGCGTCCTCTGTTTATGAAAATTGTCCGTTTGCCGGACTGGACGGCGCCGGACCCGCTTCTCCCCATCCATCATTCACGGCCAACATTTTCCGTCACACAGAGGTAAGCGGAAAACAACCAGAGACGGATTCACAGCAGTTTCATCAGCATACTCACCCACCAAATGTTCTTGAAATCGCTGTATTTATCACAAATTTGAGCACTTAAAACTGACAACAAACTGTATTGGTGGACAGGATCGAACTGAAGAGACAAAACTCGTAAACGTGTGTATTAGTCTGGAAGCATGCGGTTCCAGACAGAAATACTCCGTTGGGTTGTTTCACGTCTCAGTAGAGGCCCGCTTCAGGTCTACATTCCAGTGGTGGAATTCCAGCACTGACATCGCAGACTCGCGACGACCGAATCACCTCTGTACAGACCACCTCAACGTGCAAGCTGCGGCGGTATCTCCCCGAGATCTCGGCATACGGGCGTCGTTGCGGTGGTCCAAGTAAGATCGCTCTGGACCACACGGGAGCGGAGTGAACCACAATGCCGCACACACGCCCCTCAGAGCTGTTCAGCCGGCCAGCGCTGCTGAATAGCCGCTACTGAATAGGCCACACGTGCCCCCAACCCCCACCCTCATAATTAACCTGGCCGATGGACCACCGCCGTGTCTGTGCAGCCTCACGGGATGCTGTTTTTACACATGTTTTTGGGCTGTTGGGATGTCTTGTGAACAAAAGCAACAGTGTGACATAAAGCCGTTTGAACGCCAAACCATGGTATAAAGACGACGGTTTGTGAAGCGAGAGAGACACGTGTATGAAGCCAGTTCTTGCGGCTGCTCGGTATCTAATCTGGAATAACATGTCATTCTGTCTCCCACTCAGGCGACCGGGCGGACAGTCTCTTATACACCGGTTGACGTTAATGTCAGTGCCACTGGAGAAATGTTATCTCCATGAATTAACGCAGGGACAGTGGTCGGAGCAGGGTCCCGCCGAGTGCGCCGCGGGACGCCAGCATGGCCGCTGCAGCGTCACCATTGTCGCAACAATACAAATGAGACATTGCCCTGCCCAGCATGCAGGAAGGCACATAGTTGGGAGAGCTGAGAGTCTGGATGGCCGGGCCATAGCATTGGGTTGAATGCGATTTGGGCTGAAAGACGCAGCGTTTGACTTGTTCACAGAAGGGACAAGTTCATGGGATAGCAAAGACCGGCTCACAGCAAAACAGTTCCAGGAGATTATAAAACTTATATCCATACAGCATATTTGCAGTAGGTAAGCAGTATATAAAACATAGAGGCACCAAAAACGCACAACCATGGTACCCCCAGCGCGGGGCCCCTAAATAACGCCGGCGATAATTTCATAAACTAGGAATGCCTGGCCGCTTTGAAATCAGGTCTGAAACAAGCATATAGTTTAGAAACGACCCGCTTGTTCTACACATCAGTATTCAGTAGACGACCCCCGTTCGCCCTCCACCTGGTTCTATGCTGATCCGTTGACATCGCCGACCCCATCACTACATGACCTGGTCGAACGCTGTCGGCACCATCAGCGGGCGTTCCGTAGGTGACGGTGTTGGCAGGTGTGGGATATACAGGCCACCCAACGCGCGCGACACTGGATGTACCGTTTTCTCCAGGGTGGGTGTCGTTGCAATTTACGGCGCGCGTCGGCGCTCGCGGCGCGGGATCGGCGCGAATCTAACGCCGTCTGACGTCTCCATTGGACGGCCGCCGCCGCCTGTCTCATCAACGTCGGCCCCAGGCAGCCTCCAGACGTCAGACGCACGCTTCATGCAGCGCTGGCTGCTTAGTTACTGAGTGGCCCTCTTCTCTGGAATCGGCGGCGCTTTCCACTGTCTCAGCATTCCAAGGTGCTGTATGGAAAGGGTGATGATGTGCCTTGCATGACTGCTGTTTCACTGTTAGGTCCAGGAGAAAGTATTTGCCCCTAAACCTTCTAATTTTCGTAAACAAAACTATGTGCAGTTACGTCAAACCGTGGGCAATCGTGATGTCTTTGGAAAGGCTGAAGCTTTCCGAGATATTTCTACGGTTGTTTTCAAGCTAGGATCCCGATCGGACGACGGTATCTGGATAAAATGTCGCTGTCATGATCGTAGCAGTTCTTCTGGTGACCAGTTCACCAGCTCCGCTGGCGCCGGGTCGACATGCCGTATCCCTCTCTTCTCGACAGATCGCCCCCAGCTGTCTTCAGTTCCCTCTCACATCCAGGGTCAGACGCAGACGCGTTTTTTTAGGGGGAGGAGGGGCAAAACCCGTGCCTGCCTCTCCTCCTGGGGAGGGGGGTGTGGGACGTGCGATTTGGGTGTTCGACAAGCCTAGTATAAGCTACCTCTCCAAGTACATGATCGTTCTCCTGGGGAGGTGGGGGGAGGGAGGGAGGGGGGAGTGAGAGCGTAGATTTTATTGCTGGACAGACCTACAGACCTCGTGAAAACACTTTTTTCAAAATTGTATCCGGCCTTTGGTGGGGCCAAAAGATAGTTTGGCCCCCTTCCAGCGCTTTAGGGGGGATGGCCGGAATGGCCCCCTGCGTCCGCCAATGCTCACATCCAGCCCCTGTTATCATTAGTTGGCAGGGCACGATATCGCTGGATGACACAGCGTATCCGGCTTTTGGTGAGTACGTTAACCGGTACCGTACTCGGGGAGGAGGGGTAGCTGCCTTCGGATTTTCAATATTTCTCATTAGTGCTTACTGGTATACAAGCTGACTTTCAGTGCCGGTTTTAAAATGTCCAAATTGTAAGAACAATAGAAAGAGAAATGTACATATATTACGTCAGCTTTCCGTCATAAGGCTGAGGCACCCGAAAACGTCACTCGCCCTATTTGTCATCTTTTTTACATAAGAAACATCAAAGTCATTGAGCTGCTTAGGGTAAGGGCGGGTAAGAGTACGCAGGAGATAAGAGTACACAGCAGCTATTTTGGTTACTCAGCAACCACTGAGATGGTGGATACCCTGGTACAATATAGCAGGGTCAGTGCCTAGGTTGCACAAAAAATTAAACGTGCTCCTGTTCTTTCCGCGGAATAAATAGCAAAATAAGCTCCTGGGCACCCTTGATGTAATATTTCTGAACTAGGTAAACTTGTAGACCATGCTTCTATTATCAAAAGTATCTTATTACGTTCTGTCATCAGTAAGAAAGCTGAGCTGCGACTGAGCTGCACGACCGGAGCTCACGCTAAAACGCCTGCCAACATGTTTATGAAGACTTTCTTCCCAAGGCAGCATGTCCGGCAAGAGTACGCAGTAGACCATTGTGCAAGAGTGCGCATGCTTAACACGCATTACTCAAGCCACTATACGGGGTACCTAAGATCAGAACCACGGTAGGTAGCGAAAACGTAAACGGTGTTGGGCGCCCATCCACTTCCAGGAAAACATTGAACCATTTTGTCAGGTCACATTTAAGGTCACGAGAGGTCAAACATGCCCGTCATAGGATAACATGTAAAATTCAGTTTTTCGGGCATTACATCTGAACAAGTAAAGATAGAGCAAAAGACTGAACTATATGAATCTCTTAGCAAGCCGAATCGAATGATATATAATTTACCTTGCTAGGTCAAATCGAGGATTTGACCAGACCGAGGTCAGGTCAGGGTCAAATTATATAAAATGCATATCATTAGAACCGCAAAGCCCAGGCGAATCTAATGCAGCTAAAATCAATGCTCTATCACCATCCGTTACTAAGTTATTCCGTAAAAACCATTTTTCCCATGTATTTCCAATGGAGAGGTCATGCCTCGTACCTGACCTTAGGTCATCGATATCAAAATACCGGAACATATGTTAGAGAACTCGGTGGGCCATTATTTGATATGAGTTTCAATCGGATAAGTTCACACTCTCCGACTTATGCTATCTTAAACTTTTTTGAGGTCGGGTCACTACCTGTACGGTGACCTGACCAATGACCTAACCTTAAAATTTTCACAGAAGTTGTAAAATGATGAGGGAAAATGTATACCAAGTACGGCGGCGCTACGCGCCCCGTTTCTATCTCCGAAAAACCCGAGGGGCGGGTACCCGCCCCCGTCAATGCGCGTGTTAAGAGATAGGAAAACTTAATTTTCGCTCGGAACAGAGTCCGTAATTCATATTTGGAAAACCAAACATTGCAACATAGTTCTTGTATATTCAGAACGATATAAAATCATACAATCGCCTAGTTTGGCGATGAACAACTTCGCGACATGGCCTATGCACATAAAGCACAGCGGGGCATCTAATGCGTACTCCAGCCCTCTTTTGCGTACTCTTACCGACCCACTGCGGCAAGAGTACGCACGTGACATTTAATTTTGATGGGATCGTGGCAAGTTTCTTTCAGAGCCATCGAGCTGAAACATAGACCATACATAGATAATTCGTCAGGCTAAACAACCATATAACAATTTTAGCAGTTAGACATATGGGAGAAAAGTGAAAGCCTTTAGGAAAGTTAAATGCGTACTCTTGCACGGGCTTCCCTATATAGCCAGGTCTATTTCCTTTAAAACAATTTCCAAGTTTTATGGCGTCGTTAGGGATACCTACTTGGCGTAAATTTGGTCTTTATATTTGTTGTTCTTCAAAAGTGCTTCAAAAATTTTTATCACATATATATATCTCAATTTAGCCAATCTGACTGGCCATATATTTCAAAACAAACCAATTAAACGAATGAGCGACGTGAATCCACCCACAAATGTTAACACGCGCCCCGCTGGGGGGCGAAATTCGCCCCCTCTCAGGTTTTTCCCAGATAGCTCAAAATTAAAGAAATGCAGAACAACGAAACTTACAGTACCTTATCCCGGATCAATTTCACACATCTGATCACATTTTTGAGTTAGGTTCATGTCAGGTCAAGGAGCTATTCAAGGTCAAGTGACCCGACCTCAAAACCTAAAATCACGAGTTTGAAGCGGTGCCCAGGGAACATCAGCGAACCGATCAGTTTGAAACTTCCACAATATAATGAGGTTATTGGGGTCTACAAATCTACTATCTCGGAAGTTTTATATTGCTCACCTAAGGTGGGGTCAATTTCTTGGTCACCCCATTATAAGTCTATGGTGAAAAATAGAATGGGCTCGCTTTCAGTAAATACTAGATAGATAAAGCTGAAAATCATCAAAATGTCTATTTTTATCACGATCTTGACCATAAAGTTGATGTTTTGAGCATCTGACCTCTCAAAGATCATGTCAGGTCACGGAAGCATAGAATGATTGTTTTGCCAATAACTTCTCACTGAATTGAAATAAAGCTCCCATTTTGCTTGCATTGTGCTTATATTGTCACGAGGGAGTAGATTGATATGCAGCATGCTCAACCAGGTCATTCTGTGACCCTGACCTAGCTCGAGGTCAGGTCATTTTCACTATTTGACCTAGCAAGGTCATATTATACATCATTCGATTCCTCGCGATAAGAGGAATCTAATTATGGATAAAGATTTGTTCTAGCTCCCCTGAGGACAGATCTAGAGAGAGAAACGTACACTGCTCTGTTGTAAGCCTATGGAACCTTCTTTGACCTATGCTGACCTCAATATTGACCTGACATAAACAATATTCGTATATGATATCTTTGTCTTGTCAAGAGCTTTCGAACACCGCCCGTAATTTTTCTTTAGCTTTCGTGGGGAATGAGATACGGAGGGGGGCGAAAAACGCCCCCCTCCAGTGAGGCGCGTCATGCCAGGGACCCCAGCGGGGCGCGTGTTAAAGAAGCAGCATTTCCAATACATGCATATAGAGAACCCCAATCTGTAACACGTCCAAAGTGTGAACCCAGTTTTTTCATCGTGCTGAGCGGTGCCCCGAGGGGTTGGCTGAGATAGATATCTAGTGTAATTTTTCTGATAGGATACCGCTTAAAGCTCGGGATTGAATATGTTTGTGTACCCCACTGTCTGCAGGATTCCACGAAAAGGACTGCTCTGTGGTCGGTGATGGAGTCTTCCGTGACTGAAGCTTCGTGACTTTGACGCCATCTGTCCCGCTTAATTCTATTCTTGGCATGGGGTGGATTCTGCTCACCCATCGTGTTTTTCGGGACACCTCTCAAATTTGCTCGTGATAAGCCTTTGAACTTCCTTGCTCTTACTAAAAGTAGATTGGACAGATCCCTTACAATTGTGTGAATGATTTCGTTACCAGGGTAGGCTTATGTCTTGGTATACTTAGGGAGGATCTGTTCGAAAACCCAGTATTATCGTGTACGGTGCGTTCTTCGTGCAAAAGTCGGCCGGAACGACATTGAAAGCCGTTAGAATGTTTGAATGTTATGAATAAGATGTGACGTGATAACTCATTTACGCTTAAATACAAAATTGGCGGAGGCATTTTCAGCAATCTCAAATGCGGGCGGGGGTTCAAATTTAATTCGATTGTACCCTTTCAGAGTGAATATACCGCTGGCAGGGCAGCCGAGAAGAACCAAAGTAACCAAACTATGCTCCCAACCATATATCATGTCATAAGTCATAGACGTGCCCATAAATTGTAATTTTGGGGTTTCACGCGTGTGCAAGCATAGTTTATTATACTAAGTGCAATGTATGGGACGAGCAACCAAGACCGACCACATAAAATTCACCCATAGGCAGGATCAGGGTGACAAGATCATTCAGAATCATCCCTTCGGGTTTGATAAGGGCGGATAAAGGCTGGGTTATATGAAAATCACCAATGGCCGAGGGACATACGTATGTACATACATTCCTTTCAGACAATTGCGATTTTGCTTCCCTTCGTCCGCTTCTGATCCATAATCCTGGATCCGCCTTAAAATTTCGAATTTCCACATCAAAGAAATATATGACAATTTTGCATCAATTCTCTGTCAATACGTCCTGGTTTTGTGCAAGTCAAACATAAGGTCCAGGAGTTATAGGGAATCGAGGAAACAATTAAAATTGTATATTTTGAATGCCGCTACCCACAATTGTTATGTCTTTTAGTATAGTTCAGCCTGAATTTGGTCCCACTTTGAATTTTCAAATCGGAAAGGCAGAGTCTGAGATCTCAGCGGACCTAATCTCCATTGACAGGAATAGGGGAAGCCGCGAGCCTGACAGGGACAGGGTTAAGAGATCGTACAGAACAGTGCTTTTGGGGCCGTTCGTAAGCTCTAGGAAAGAACATTTGATACATTGCCTACCATAGTAAGATCAGGTCTACATTGTGTTCAGTCGCATGGGCGCAAAATGTTTTAATTTGACCGTTTCTCCATACCCATATCAGAAGCATGCCCAAGTTATATACATGCATTGAAAATATATGCATTTAGAAATAGTTGGAACAAAAGTAGTAGTTATCCATGGATTCAAGTCCCTAGTACAGAAACCTTAGGTTTTCTACTGTCAGGGTAAGAAGGAATGTTCCCTTAAAAATTATTGGTGCTATCAAAAGAGGAATATGTATCATAGAACCAAATGATTGCATTATCTTAACTTCTCAGGGTAGGGCCGCAGAACCATAATAAGAACACAGACAAAACCCAAGTGAGAGCAAAATCTGGTAGTGCACACAATTGTACAGAACATACATGCGAATGTGTTAGCGATATTACAATCACTCAGCAAAATGTAATTTAATTGACTAGGCCCTTGTCGCAGTCAGCACGACATATCCCATATGACTATGTCAATGGCACCGCATTAACATGCGATACATCGTAATAACATCGGCTAAACGTTGATAATCACCATTTGTACACGACAGACCAGCAGCACGGTATAGCTAGAGGGTCATCGTTGTCATCGTGTTGTGTGTTATCAGTGTGGCAGCAGGAAACGTGGCATTGACAGGGTGGTCGCCTGCCGCATCACCTCCAGAGGGGCGCGCACCCTAATTGGCCACCGCGCCGGTTGTATCGCGACAAATCTAACACCCTTTCGTGTCGGTCGAAGCTTCACGTTGACACGTTAAGTTGACACCTGTGCGCGATAGACAACAGGTGATTAGTGATGTGAGCTCCCCGAGGTGGGACTCAACGATCTATCAGGATAAATGCCCGGATCGATCCGTTCTAATGAAACATCGTTTTCTGATTGTGGCTGCTTGGTATGCAGCGTTGGCGTGCCGCGGATTTAAGTTCTTTCTTTGCATTTTGACTGCTTTTCATTCACGCTTCTCAGTATACGAAGCTATATATAGTATTGCCAGAGCGGTTCTGAGCAATAGCTTCAGAACCTCCCATGATAAGGGCTTGGTACATCCATGGCTAAAGGGAATGTGGCACCTTGCTGCTATTCTAGGCTGGAGGGGTTTTAAGGGCCATCTTTATTGAAAATAATTAGTTGGGCTTTATTTCCACTGAACAATATTTGATAAGCCGAGTATTTTTACTTTCTTCGATGTAAGAATTCTCCCAATTGGAGTGGGAGAATTATATATATATAAAACCCATTCAGTATCACTGCATGCTCAGTACACAAAACCATACACGCACACCACAAAAGTACACAAAGGCCCCACGCAGTACAATACACAACCACCAACACGCCGGTCAGCGGAGCTGTCCGCCGCGAATACGCACGGAGGCAGGCCGACGTCGGCTTCGTACCGAGGGCAGCTCTCGAACGAGCTGGACATCGGAGAGGGCGTGCCGTTCAGACCCACTAGAGCCCTCACTGGAGAGACAGTTGAGAGGTCTGATCAACCCTAGTTTTGTTTCTGTCGTTGTGCGCTGTGTGTGTGTGTGTGTGTGATATTATCTACTTTAAAGTATACTCTATCCTTAGATTTTATCGTTAGTTTACCTACTCTGTTTTATCATATGACGTGAAACGAAAACCACCACTTTTGATCAACGCGTGTGGACGCTTCCGAATATATTCGATCATGATTCGATCCAGAAATGTTTCGTGCCGCGATCAACCTTGCTATTTAAATCGCAAATAAAGAGGAATGCAAATGAAGCGTTTTAGGTAAGAACGGCTGTAATTAGGACGAAACAATCCCTTCCATTTCTGCTATTTTGCTAGAGGCGTGTATCAAAAACATATTTTATGCTATAAAAATGTGGCCACCCAGCGCATCATTAACATTACATCACACTGTCATGATTACCAACGGTCACGTGATTAGCCCAGGAGGAGGAGACTGACAGAGGGTGAAATTGTAACATTTGTTATCCGCAAACGGTAATTAATTTCTAGGACAAATGAAATATCGATCAAGCGATTTCTTGGCAAGCTCTATTAAATGGCCATCGCAATTTAAATCTCATCATGAAGATGCTACGTTCTTGATAAGCAATGCAGGCCATATTGCATGCTAGTAAAATTCCAGTGCTAAAAATTGGTCGTTACATATTTGGCATCTTAACCTCTTTTTGTGAGTACATGCGTCGTTTCAAGACATTTGGCACCGAAATGGACAAGCAGCAGAAATAAAAAATCATCATTTCCTGCTCGAGCTAAGTTTGAGCCTTAAGGTCGTGGCCGGTTAGGTTTGAGAAAAAGAAGTAAGCTGTTAAGAAGAAGTACTGTTAGAACAAGAAGTAAGCTGTTTGAGAAAAGTAACTATTGAGAAGAAGAAGTAAGCTGTTGAGAAGAAGAAGTAAGCCGACATAACGCCGGCGCATACGGGTGACCCTGACGTAGAAGAACTGAAAGTGACCTCAGTTTTAGCTTTGTTTATTCATGCACGACGGGGGCACCTGGGATATGCAGAGGTTGATTTGCCTTTGGGAATATTTCATTACTTGAGACGATAAATCGTCTTCAGTCGAAGAAAGGAGATGCCATACATTCGGTGAAGGGCGAGCAAGTAATTAGCTCTGTTTCGTTACCACAAATAACTGGAACTAATCATTCTATATGAAGAACATATTTGTGGGTTAAAAAAGCGCATCTTCTTGCTTCATCGAAGCATGGGGTGGATTACAGGCCGATTTAGGGAGGGGAAAAGGGAGAAGTTACCCCTCCCCCGATCGCACCTCGGCGCTTCCTGAAATGTTCACAAAGAGCCCCCAGCCCCCCCCGAAAGGCTGTTGGCATCCTTCCGAAATATCACTTCCCGCATATCTGCCTTCCCCAAGATGCGAGTACCGGCGCCTAAGCGATAGGATTTGGCACCCACCCGATAGGTTTGGCACCCCCTCGTCCGGATAGCACCCCCTTCCGACAATTTCCCCTCTCCACAATCATAAATCCTGGACCCGGCTGTGAAACAGACTAAAACTTTCCGGAGCCCATACGGGCCTCTTCAAGGAAACATTTTTAGGAACATACAATTCTTCCTTAGAATTGGAAAAAGTACCATATACAATATACCAGTCAACTCCCGCTCCCACACCACAATCATTGGAGCAAAAATGTTAGTTTGTTGATGCACCCCAAAATTTTTCAAACATTTCACGACTTTCTTCCAGAAAACCGGTAAATTGTAGCGCATATACACACACTAGACGAATGCCAGAACATTCAGGTTCCTACTAGAACGAATAGCACCACCTTTCGAACTTGACAACGGCTAACAAAACGTTTAACCGCTAGGGGACTGCTATTTCCGATTTGTATTCGCTGCAAGCCAGACAGCTTACCGGGCTATTGATGGTGTTTACGGTATAATGTGCATCATAAATGTGTCACATTTGGGCGGTAATTTTACTTAGTGTTGGCGAACGTATGATTATGCACCGCCAACGCGCCGTTTCAATCAATCTCAGCGTCCGGTAAAAAGCAAACAGACTCCGCCCTCGCGAGCAGTCTTCTCTCGCCCCTGCTAGCACCCAATAATTACCTTCTACACACTGTCCAATAAATTCAGTGGGAAATGCGTGTGTAATAACACGCTATGGAGATGACCTATTGAATTTAACGGGCGAGCAGTCCGTGGTGTGGCGAGGGAGAGACGCTGGGGAGGGGCTGCGGCGTTCCATTATTCAGCGCTGTCAATACGCTGTCGGGCCTGCTCTGCGGTAAAATCAAAGGACTGGCTTCTGCTTACACGTACTTTTCACTGCATTTAATTACCATTCTATATTTGTCTTTTTCATAACTGGTACAGTTAACTTGAAAAAAGAAACAGACTGAACCCGACGCGGATATTTACAGAAGACAGTAGGCGATTTGAAAAAGGTGGATATTAAGCAATTAATTCATGCGTATGGAGCTAGCTTGGAAATAATGCATTCCCCGTGCAAATCCATCACACTCTTCCTCAGGTGCGCTGTGAAGTGCTGCCGGTAGCGCGGTGGGAAAGCTATCAGAAATCAAACACACACGCTCTCTTACGTGTCCGCGCGGACAGAGCTTTCCCAATGACCTGATTATACAGATGAGGGTTGATCAGCAGGCCGGTTTGTCAATATTTCCATACAGTGGTGTTGTCGTGTCAGCTGGTGCTAATGGATTGAGTTGGAGCATGATGGTCTATGGCATATGGATATAAGCCATACCATCTACGACGGAACAGACCGGGAGAGGGAAGCTTGAGGCAGAAGAAACATAATTTGCATTGTTTTGAACTCGATTGCTGTAGGATGGAATATAAATAATATCTTTTTGGCCAATTTTAGCTGGTTGTTTTTCCAAAAAACACTGTTTGTCACGATTTCCCCTGATTTCCTCCCCCCACCTAAATATTTCGCCTAGATTGGCATCTGCTCTGGGCCATACTAAAAACCTTACGTTTAGCTGCAATAACCTTCTGTATGTAAGGGAGCGGGTTAAAAAAACTTAGACATGTTTCTATCTGATAGGCTAAGGCAGAGTATTGGGGTCGAGGTAGTGTGTTTGAGTACCTGGAGATCTGAGTTTGATGCCCGGTACACCCCGACACTCGAGGGGATCTATGGCGAAGGACGTCACTACCGGAGGCCTGGATTATCGGATATGAGCGGTAGTGCCCCTAATTATAAAGTTTGTCAACAACTGTTAGGTGGATTAAGAAATGAATGGCAAAGTCAAACTTGTTCTTAGCCAGCACTGAGCCTTTACTAAGCACGCTTAAGCCACTTTTAAGTCCGCCAGAACATAAAGCATCCAAGCAAGCGGATCGGATTGCCAATCGGGAGGGCACCTTCCGGGGGCGCCATCCGGAGCGGGAGCGCCACTACGGCAAAACCTATCAGGTGGGCGCAAAATCATATCGGTGGGCACCGATTTTTGCATACTGGGTCCTGGGGGGGAAAGCGACATTTCAGGGGGCCCATCAACCTTTCAGAGGGCGCGGGCCATTTCAGGAGAAACCGAGGGTCAATGAGGGGAACGTTCCCCTTTGCCCCCTGGATCCGCCCACGCATCCAAGGGATATTCCAGAGGTCAGAAAGTATACTGGCTGTCACAAACTCAATGCGACGTATGACTCCTCGTCACACAAAGCTGGAAATGATAATTTTATACTTGAATACTATTTCCAATATGCAGAATGTCATCTACCTGTCTTACTTTTTGCAACGGACAAGGTTCAAGCACCAAGCCATTGCCCAGAAAGTAGTAAACTGTGTTTTCATTTTTAGATCATGTTTATGTTTTGGAAGGAAAATTTCCAATTATGGATCATTGTTTTCAGTATTGGGATTATAACTATTATTGGCAACTCGACTGCAGTTTCCCCAATGACATGCATTTCCCTTTTGAAAAAGTTTCCATTTTGGAAGGAGTGTTTCCAATTATGGTACATTTCCCCATGATTAAATGTGGCAATTATCATGAAAATTATTATTGGGAACTAATCTATAAATGGGAGCGTACACCACACACAATGGGAACCCTGATCACAGCTCCCCCCACCCCCCACTGAACTTCTATCTCACATATCAACAAAACAAAATGTCAATGTCAACATAGGATTGGATCTACCTAAGATTTGTTGGTAAAGTGGACCTAGGTAGCATTTTCTAGCCAGATCAAATGCTTAAAATTTCCCCCAACACCTGATTATCACCTGCCTGGTCGTTCCTCTGCAGTAAAACCTGAGGCAACTACCCTCATAGATGTAAAATTATGTCTATTGGCCTAATAGGTACAGAGGTATTGAAGTCTCATACCAAAGAAAGATCCAGTGTATAAGTCAAAATCCTCTTTAACTCCAGGCAGTTCAGGTCCTGTGTGTTGCTTACTACCACTGTAGTAAGCAACACACCAACCAGCATTTTCAAAGTCTCTTTCTTTCTGAGATTTTCTGTGATTTTCTGAGATGAGAAGGGGTCTACTAGGCCCCCTCTAGTGCACGTTAGTGCCAGGCCCCTCTCCAGTGTGTGTTTTAACACTTTGTGGAGGATTGCATTGGCACACATTTGCTATCGTACAACATTGACATGATAATTTGATCATGAAATCTCACCGAATTACTGTTGTTGCCAGTCTGTTGCTGGCGCCAACTCCCCAACTTCCTCCAGCTCCAAATCTACCTAACCAATCTTGATCTAGGGCACAAATAAGGCAAGGCACAAGCAAGCTAAGGAATGAAAAACCAAGTTTGATGTGTGAAAGTGTATCAGTATCAAAGTAGCCTACATTCATCTTAGATTAGCCAGGCAGCACTATTTATTACAGCTAGTTTAGCCTGCACTTATCTCATATATACCTAATAAATATGCCCAACGCTTCCCGCTTGTCAAATTTTTGGCAGGCTCTACATCACACAAACATTGCGAACTTGTCTTGTCGCTGTTGCGTAGTTTAGGTAGAATTGCTGCCCAGCTATGTTTATCTGTTTCACCCATTTAGTACTTTTCCTAGTAGCTTTTAGCCGTACTGATACTAAATTCAAAGAAATAGGGACCGCTAAATCGAAGATACTCAAACTTTATATATTATTTAACCTGACAAAATGGACAGAGAAGTACTGATAACGTATCTGCGTTATCTTAAATGCCTTAAATATGCCCACAATCATGTATTTCTGAAAAATTGACTGTCACATTTCGGGCATCTAGGCGGCAACTTTCTGGCAACTACTAACAATCGGCACCATTGGTTGCATGTTAAAATCGCAACTGTGACAGCGGTTTCCGGGTTTTCTGCAGCGGGGTCTCTCGTTTTAGTAGAAACGAACACAGTACCAATATTGTATCACTGATGGTACGCTGTGCAATTGAAGGACAGAGCTGCTAAATTAAAATATTCGCTACACGCTTCATTCTGTATTTCGAAAATGTGTGGTTTGATTTTGAACCATACTGTCACGATCGCTATTTTGTCACACTTATACACCTCTACTATCATAAATGTGTCACAAACTCCAGTAGCCGAGTTGGCAAGTTTCTGCACCTCTGGGATATTCTTAGAACATACCGGAACTTTTGATTTTGCATGTCAAGCAAGATCGAGGTGATTAGGGATTGTCCATGAATTATGTAACGCTTATTCTTCGTGCGATGTTTGAACCCTCCTTCCCATGTAACGTTTTTTAACATGCAGGTGGAACGCTTGACAACGCTGCGGCTGACTCCTCCTATACCCCTTTGGGTTACGCAATTTATGGACGACCACTTACTTGGAAGTAAAGTCATTAAACTCCGAACCAAGAGAATCTAGCACGGCAAGTGGTGTGATCAGAGAGGGTAAGGTGATCAGAGAGGGTGGTGCGATTAATGAGGGTGGTGTGATCAGAGAGGGAGGTGTGATCAGAGGGGGTGTGATCAGAGGGTATCAGAGGGTGGTGTAACCAGAGAGGGTGGTGTGATCAGAGGGTGGTGTAACCAGAGAGGGTGGTGTACCCTGTGACGTGACGATGAGCAGGTGGGGGAGGGGTAGCTAAAAGTATAAAGCAGGCCGACACCTTGAAAGACAATTTCCGGTCCTGAAAGATAATTAGACAAAGTAGTTACTCCCTTGGTCTTATCATTGTGCTCCTGAGAGCGGCGCTATGACGTAAGCCCTCTGGGGCTTATGTACCAATCGCGGCAAAAATTTCACGCAACCATTGTCTGGCCAATAAATGTATCTGTATTGATGGATGATGAGAAGTGAGAATGCTATAGTTCGATATTTCGGGGAATTCATCTAACCTTTTTCCGGATCAATCCCGTTAATTACAATAATTCCAACAGGTAATTGAGGGGAACTCCTTGGGGCCGATCGTAGAAGTTCACCTGCTCCTCTCGTCTGTCCAGTCGTACCCTCGATTACATCACTACAAGAATACAACATATTACTGGTCATTGTTTGAGGAACACGAATCTAATCAGCGTGGCTCTCTGACACGATGGCCTAATCTCGCTACCACTTTGTGACAAGCAAATGGACTTGTAATCGTCTTGCTTTTGTTCGGCGACACGAGTGCCTACACCGTGTTCATTCTCTGTGAGCATACCACTCCAGATACTACGCCAAGAGTACACTGAGAGACGTCGTTGTTAAACAACGACTCCGGTCGGCAGCTTCAACATGTAAACAAGCTAGTCCGTCTCGAGTGGGCGAACCGACAAATAAGATAGACGGCTGCTGGACTTTGCGACATTATGATATCGACTCGATGGAGAACTAGCTGATAACCTCTACTGTAAAGTGCGGGTGAGGCACTTCCTAGGCAGCATGGGACGCACCAGCCGTGGTTGCTACGTTGGGGAGCTGCACAGAGTCTTTGTTAATTAATTTTAGTTTAAATTTTTCGACGAGAGAGCAAACAGCATGGTCTTTTTGCATTGATATTTATTGATGAATTTTCAGCACCATTTATATATCGCAGCAGGCGTTGGATGTCGGAAAATGATTGCGAAGCCCAGATTTAAACCAATCTCAAGAACCACCATCCTTAAAGTGGTAATGTGGTAGAGAACGTGCTCTAGCCTACCATGCTTAACAGAACCAATTCGAGGTCCTGAAAATTAGCAACATGGAAATGAACATGGAAAATAGGGGGATGAGGGATAGTTGGGAGTCGTTGAAAAAACAACAATCAACCGGTAAATAAATTTCATTAACCTAAATAACATTCCCTATAACAGGACACACATTTTACATAGTATTATTATATGCTTATTACAAGCCCGACTAATATTTTATGTTCTGGTGGTTTAACGTAAGGACTGTTTGGGATCCGGAGGGGACGCCGCACCGATTATGGTGGACCTTACAATAGATAAAAAAGAATACTTCAACCTTGTACCGGCGATTCATTGGGACACCCTGGCCTGGGTGCCAGGGCACGTAGAATCTTAATATCTCTTCCGGGGATCTCACCGTCCTACAGGGGTTTTGATTTATATCTCTTCAGGGACCCCTGAAGATATATAAATCAAAACCCCTGTATGACGGTGAGAAGGCGACCCTCTCCCCCATTGTCCCTACACCAACCGGACGGGACGACTTGCCATTGGGTAAACGCTAACAGATACACGGACCATTTTTTAGTGTGGCAGGCAGGTAGCATCGCCAAGGTATAGAGAGCAACTGATAGAAAAATACACAGTTTATCTGAGCAATTTTAAGGACACTCAATTTAAGACTACACCATGCAAGATGAGATCCTCACTGGTTCTGAGCCCACCTCTACTGAAGCAAAAGTACCAGGTTCAAGTCTTGACGGGCCCCTGATTAAAACGTGATCAGGTTGTCATAATCCTTCCAACAAGGTGAAAGGTGACGGCACCATATGACCCTAGTGATTTTAACGTCAACTGGAATCCTTTGGTAAGATTTGCGGTAACCAGGTCACACCTTATTCAGAAGACCGGCGAGGGCTTGAGTGCCGAACCTCCGCATCAGCAAGAAGGCGCTCAGAACTACCTAGTCCGCCGTGCTGTATTGCCTAGGTGTGAGCTTAGTGTCACCAAATTCTCATGAATGGACTCCGTAATTATAGTGAAGTTCTGCCTTACCTTAATGTTCTCAGCGATATCAGATGTAAATTGTGAGCCCATGTCGGTTGACTTTTGCTTAGTTAAGAATCCGGAGTTTGTAAGGGCATTTGATGGCATACTTTTCACACTGCCATCTTTTCATCGTGTTGAAAAGTAATAAATTAATTGCATAAAAATATCGAATATATTTCTAAGTCAGACAACGGCTCTTGTGTTTTTCTTGGCATTATTGTTTGGAAATTAAAATGGACATTTCCGTACTAAGGCCCTAAAAGTGCCTTGCACAATGAACGTACCATACGTAATGACGTAAGGAGGTTAACTGGCTTGTCTGCTAATCCTCGCAGATTCATATGCTACATTTATCAGCTTATACTAATAAACAGTCTGTACTCAGGACAAGAAATCTAGTTTTTATGTGTCTGATTTTTCTCTTTCAATTAAGATGAAGTTGTTTTACCGGGAACTACAAATAGCAGCAGATATTACAAGCTGTCAGGCGCCGAATCCTCCGAAAGGGGTCATGAAATTTTTATTTCAAATCAAAATTGATAAAACTGGACAGCCCTATTGCTGATGTTAGTGAGGGTCCCAACTGAAGCAAAATAAAAATATTTGTTCCGGCACCTCGCTAACTATTCCTACTCAAATGCAAACATCTGACACTAGTAAATTTCCGCCAGCAGTGAAGAAACCGGTTAAAAAGCAGGCGGTATTCTCGAATAGATTTTGACATTCCCCTACCCCTGTTTGAAAGTGCATAACAACAGATGGCACACCAATCAAATGTTCTGATTCTACGCAACGAAAGAAAATCAGAACCTTCATAGTGATGTACAAAAATGCACTTCATGTTTAGACTACAGCGGCATTCCAATGCCTGAGTTTCCAGAAAGAGCGACAGTGTGCTGCAGTGTGTATAACCGGTTGAAGGCGTTGCCATGGTAACGCATGCAGAATGTCATGGATGCCCACATAGCGCCATCATGGTTCTAACGGTACCTTTACTCGGTGCAAAGAAACAAACGGGTTTGTGTCCAGATAATTAGTCCAGTTGCTACCAGAAAGGATCTGATTCACATGGAGTTGAACATAATGCGTACTTAATGAAGTCAACCTTCGATCAAACCAGTCATTTTCAGCGGCGGCACGCCCAGCCCCGTGGCCAGTGGCGGATCGAGGACTATGTCTTAGAGGGTCTTGGGGGCTCCGAGCCTCCTTCGCCATTAGCCTCGGAACAGCCTGGCTATGCAGTTGCTAGAGGCACTCTGACATTTCGAGAGGAACAGGGCTTGAGTCCCTACCTCACCCTTGCATCGCCCACTGCCCGTGGCCGATGTTAATGAGCTTTGTGATTGGCACCTCTAAGCGTCACCCAAGCGGGCGCGGCAATTGACCAGTTCAGTGGTGACTAAGGGATCATTGGGCCTGCCTCAACTGGAAATGGTCAGGTGCTAATAGCCTCGCCTATGACTCGGTATGGACTCGTTCGCCACAACAGCTGACAGTCATGCTTATGACTTACCAGACTTCCAACGTAGCCGTGAGAAATTCATAGCGATGGGGACGATGAACTGACTTCCATAAAAAATGTGGGTTTTGTCCGGATTTGGCCCAATATGGTTTCTTCACTTTGAGTGAGCCTTATAATCTTTCAAGTTTCCCTCACAAAAAGGAAATCGCGGTAACCAATGTGCAAATTACCGATATAGAATGCGAAGAGCTGGCAAGTAACTGTTCACCGTCACTGGCGACTCCAGAGCGGGGGTTCGAAGGGGTACTGGGCTCAGATTTTACCAAGCAGGTTTGTAGGAGAATAGGGCCCGAGCTTCGTCCACGATCAATAGAAGTCTTACTTGTATTTGTGTCGTGCTTCTTCCGCCGCTTCGCCATTGAAAAAGTGCCATTTAATTTCAGCAGGTCCTAAGTTCATACCCCCTATACATATCTGACTCAGCGTCTACATTAGATGAGCTTTTATACCTAATTGCAGGCTTTCCTATTTGCAAGCGTGCCTATATCTACAATGAGCATTTGGTGCCTATAAGGGGCATGTGCCGTCACAAGGCCCTTTTATTAAGTTTATTTAAATTTATGAAAATTATATAATCATGTTACAAAATAGCCCCTCTCCCGGAGAAGCTTCTACCTGGAACATAATATTTACTCCCATGCCATGACTCAAGCCGTCAGTTGAAAACGTACCAATCAGATATGGTTTTTTTTCTCGAGAGAGAAGAACGTGAGGGGTAGCACTGCTCTATTCTACACCTTTATAAAACTTTTTTTAATTTTGCACAGGGAATCGAAAGGAAAAGGACACTTTTTAGGCCAACAGGGCACGTCAAAAATGGTAAACTACGATGTCGTTTTCCTCCTTAATGAATATTGTTGTTATTTTGGTTGAATAGTCCTTGTCAAACCATACAGACTTCCAGCAATGGATACGATAGATCTTATCCAACGAGGAATTCTGATAGGTTGGTAGTTATCCAGCATTAAAAGGACACTGGTCCGCAGGGTCCTGAAATTGCTTTCACGTTTAGTTCTTCACTGCACTGCACGCAAGGTGGAGAGTGAGGCCAAAACCCCAAAAAGAAGCCAAAATCCTTCGCTTTCTTAACATACCTCATTTTTGTCGTTTATTATTTCCAGGCTTACAAGTCAAATCACAGCCTTTTTCCTGACCTGCTTATTGCTTCTTACCAAACCAATACTTTTTTAGGATAATACTTTGATTTAGGACTGTATTTATATGCCTTCATAATACAAGCAACAACTACCACCAGTTTATTTTTTCTTTTGACTGACAGCAGATGAAAATATATGCTGTAGAATGGAAGAGAAGAATCATCATTCTGCTACCTCCTAGTGGAATGAAAACATTCTGATGCTCCGCAATTGTAGGTACCTCATATATAGATAAAACCTCATAAGCCTGAATCGCTAACTCATTAACATAGAATTAGGAACCTACATAATTTCTAATGTTTATATATAGAATACATTATTTGGCCCTGATGCCATAGTAAATAACCAACCATATAAAATCTTCCCGTTATTTGCAATACTCGCCATCTTTCCGCCATCCAAGCACCACACAGGCTATCATTATCTAATGAAAGACATGGGGTTTAACCACTCAACCGCTGCCAGGATTATTTTGCTTCAATGTGCGAAATCCACCAGCCTAATTTGCATGAACAATGAGTTCAGATTAAGAAAATAGCAACCATACCCAGCCTTAAAAATCATGAGCCGCAAAACGTACAGTCTGAGCCTTCCTCCGAGCTGTGGAAAACTTTTGCAAAGTATTATGACCTCACCCAGTACTGTACTGAGTGGGTAGGTACCCACCTATCTCCTGTAGATATTTAAGATGGGAGAAATGGTTCGATTAATCGTGAATTTCCGGAAAGGGAAGCTGCAGTATCAGGGATAAGAAATGAACCCCCATCCAAAATATCCCTTCCGACAGCAAACTCAAATTCCTTCCAGGCACTCACTCAATTGCCAGTCTTCTTTCCAATAACTATAATGACCTCAAAATTCTATATTCTCTGCCTTGGTGATACTCCCCCTCAAGACAGGGCTCGCCAAAGTTACCGAAGTAACTTAAAACTCACCGCCTGCGCTTGAGCACCCAATCATGAAGAAAAGATGTATTCCTCTCGAACTTTTGTTCAGTAAAATAAAATCTAATTTATCCATCAATGTCACGAACATTAAAAAAATATTCCAAAAATCAAGATTGACTTTGGCAGCCTCTCTTGAAATTATAAGATTACTTTACCATTATTGGTGGTCTTGATAGGAATCTACGTTTCATTGTGACCCTTTCAAATGCAACTTGTGTCCTATTCTAATGCGAATAATTTCCGAAAATTAAAAGTGGACGAAACGAATGCGCCTCGATCCAATCGGCGTCACTGAACAAATACCCACGTGAAGTCTTTCCTTCGCCTGAAAATCTGGTAACAGCCAATCCCAAGCCAGCTTAGGCAAAAAGTATGCGCCATCTTTTGTATTTATGTTATCTTATCCATCTTATGTATCTTTTGTAAGGGCCAGACATTTCTGGGACATGATAAAGTTTGTTATACCTCCAAAAAAACCTTTGTTTTCTCACTTTTCCCATGTCACCGTTGGTGTTTTTTCTGTGGGTTTTATGTTTTAGTTTTGTGGTGGGCCGGGATTGTTTTGTTTTGTGCGGCGTTAACATGTTGTCGTTGCAACTGTTGCCATCGTTGTTGCTGTATGTGGGAATAGTATTGGCGTTTGAGATTGGCGAGAGGACGTAATCAGGCAAGATATTACATCAATGGTGGCTGGGGATTATACTAAAATGGTTTGGGTATTCACTGTCATAATTTAGATGTGTATTATACCGGTTTTCATGCCCGGGATTCCTCTGCCAAGTGAGGCCAAAACAAGTCCCTAGTGAGCCCTAAATAAATCCGAAAAGTATACTTTTTCCACTTAAAATTGGGAATTTCAGGACACTGCTGGTCCGGAGTCATCTCAGCTAAAAAAAAAACAAGGGAGACTAATTGAAGGAGGCTGGGGACCAAAGCTGGTACCTAGTTTCTACGTAAATGCATCGTTTTAAGGCGAACGCGCTCTTTGGAATCCCGAAGTTTTCTTAGAATAAAAACTCAAAACATATCACGCTTTGCTTTTTCATCAGATGTGCGGTAAGGAGATATTAGATGCCAATGAGGAAAGATATGCAATATTGGATCATGCTTCAGATCTTTGATTTTATGTTTGTTTCGAACATAAATGTGTTAAGGTAATTTGATTGAATTATTTCTGTTAATAGAAAAATTGATTAGCCTGCCATCGCTTGTGCTCCTTTGGCATTCACGATTGGTGATAGGAGTTATTTCTTAGCTACAGCTAGCGCCCCGCTGGGGTTTCTGGAATGATGCGCCCTTTCTGAGGGGGGGCGTAGTTCGCTCCTTTGTTGCCGCTTCAAACTCGTAATTTCGAGTTTTGAGGTCGGGTTGCTTGACCCTGAATATTTCCTTGAACTGCATGACCTGACCAAAAAATGGTGGTCAGATGCGTGAAAATTGGTCAAGAATAAGCTACTGTGTTCTGCATCATTTTGTTTATGCGTTATTTGGGAAAATAGGCGAGAGAAATTGTTCCCTCTCTCCAACAGACGCGTGTTAAATCAGATAAAAGCGAAGGCGAAGATTTCCCATACCCACGAACTGGGCGAAGTTTATGAACAACTGGGCTAGTTCAAAACCTCACTGAAGTACGCCTTAGTTAGAATTGATAAAGTTTAGAAGGTCAAGAAAACACATCCTCTTCTCCAAGCTTTTCCAAATCAACATATGCCAAATGAGTGATCCCTTAACCCCTTCGCCAGCAATCGTCAGCAAATTTCAGGTCCCTCTCACGGCAGCAAAACATTCCTCCACCTCAAAAATAATAGTGAAAGATACCAAACATCCAACAAACAAAAGATAAAACATTTCACAAAAAATTTCAAATACGGATTGCGGTGAAATTCATTTCATTATTATATTCAGGCACTGATCCAGGAAGGGGCAGGGCAATAAGGCATTCCCCCTCAATACAGGGTGTTTCAGAAAGAAAGATATTTTTAAATGTTCAGTTAAGTGCTAAGAATCCTTTAAATCCGTCCACAAAACGCTCATTTTAATGGTAAATCGTAGGACATTTTTCTATAAACATGCTTCATTTGCATCAAATATTTTCCCCCGTCTTAAAGTTACTCGGAAATTGATGCAAGAAACATAATATATGCCCACTTATATTCGTGAAACCGGAACTGGCAGCACTGTAAAAAGGCTTTAGCACACAAAAATGGCACGTGAGAATTCAAATCAAAGGCCAAGTTTCAGTAATATTACAAGTTTAAAGCTTTTGGTTCAAGCTCCATATGGCTCATTGGCTTACCTTCCATATGAATGGTTGAATGCGGCGGAGACAGCGCAAAGGACTTCACTGTTCACCGCAGAACAAGGGACATGGACCAATTGGGGATTGCTTGCTTGGACCCGGGCTTTCATAAGCTTGGAGATGTGCTTTTTTAGAATAAATTTCCAGAGGCAATGTGCGTGTGGACTGTAATGTACCATAGTGAGGATGTAATTTTTGCAGTGCCATTGACATGATACTTGTCACGTGAAACGCGCGTGATGTCTACGAACATTTGATGAGCGCAAAATAGGCTGTATTTTTCAACTCATTTTTAAGACTACTTTGAACTAGCAAAAATATCTAAACAGATATTAAAATACAAATAATCGGAAATGTCCCAAAATTTGCTTTCGGTTGATAAGCAAATCATACCACAAAAACCTATTTATAACCACATTTTGATCAAATCAAAAATATCATTCTTTATGAAACACCCTGCAGAAATTTTTTCCGATGTTCTTGAACAAAAATATACGGATGTTTTCGATTTTTGGCCCCATTGCCCTCCCCCAGTCATCGACCTAGATCCGGCACTGGATACATTGCTACAATAATTAGTACTGACTTATGTTTGTCTATCGAAAGTAACACGGTTGGCTCCTGCAAGAAAACAAAAACAGTACGATTGCATGAATAGTTTGATATGGATTAAATGGAAAGCTGGTTTCTACGAACTGTCCAATTGCAAGAATTCACTAATCTGTCTGAGCCCCAGTCGGCCCTGCACAGTTCTCTCTCAATGAAACAATTCCAGGTTAGCCGATAACTTGTACTCCGCATCGGAAATACCACTCAATCGTCTATTTTCTTGTTGGTTGGAAACTTAACATTTTTGCTTTGCTATCTTATTGCATGGAATGCCATGTAGTGGAAAAACTAGCATGACAAGACAAAATAAGCCGCTGAAGGAGGTAGGTACGGCATGTTTTAATCATGCTCCACTGATATGCCGCATCCCTCGTCAGCAATCATCCATGAAAGTCAGACCCCTCCCCCTTCAGCAGCGAAAGTCAGCAAAAGCTTGACCCCTCCACCCTTCGGTCGGTGACGTCACATATGTGTACAGCCCCTAATGCTTTGGTTGTTACCGGTGCATTAACTAGAAACAAGCCTCCAGTGAACGATGTTACCGCCGATTGAGATATACATTTCTTCTAGCCACCATTTACGCGCCTCCCTTCGAACGAAGCGGTATGTGTGGCGCAACCGGTTATGGCACGCGTTCGGCATGGTCACGTGACCTATTGCATCGACGCGAAGAGTCGCGGGACCGAGCCCGCCCAGAGACAGGATTTGGCGCCCTGTCCTAGCCCAAGCCTGGCTTAGCTTCCTCCCTTTCCCTCTCAGCGTCGGATAACCTCGCGGTTGGAGTGCCGTCAAACTCAACAAAATCCCTGCAGTCGCGTTGCCCGGGCAGCTGCAGCACTCTTCAGACCGTGTCTTTGTCGTGAGGCCGGGTCGGCGGCGTCTGCAGGACTGAGCGCGCCTCCTATCGGGGATACCCGATGTCTTTTTCTTGAAATACAATCGGTGCAATCCGGACACTCTCTTTGGGCGGGTGGGCGGGGGAGTGAGAGTTCCTGTTTTCCATAAACGCAGTTCATGGCTGATTGCATGCTGTATAGGTACGGCATGCAACCAGTACATCGCCATGTACACAGTTAGTTGTCTGACTGCGCTGCCTATCGTCTCACCGTTTATTGCCATATTTAGCACCAGTCGTGGCGGCTGCTGCTGCTGCTTTCCCACATTCCGTCCCCGCCTGTTTTCTATGAATATATGCACTTTGGATCGAAACATTACAGGAGAAAGACACTAGTCCTAGTGCCTCCGTACTGCCGACTTCTTTGCTCTAGAGGCTTGGACTGTTTCACTGGTGTGATCTTGTTCGCGGTTCTTTGTCGGATAGATACCCAGCCTTAAACTTGTTTCAGCTCCGACAACGCCGATAATATGTTTTTCTTGGAGCCCCGCTCGCTTCCAAAAAATGAGTTGTCGTAAATTAAGAGAGTGACAAACAAAGCAAGGTTTCAAAACGTATAAGATGCTGCAACCATAATCTTTCCTTCATGATATTCGTGTGCCAATTTGTTCACTTCCTTTAGAATGGTATCATGTATGGCTAAGTAATGCAATCTTAGCCCGTTTCCTGCCACTCCACTTTTTCTCGCGGTGCTTCCAATACGTGCACTGAGCTTCTATTTCCCAGAGATGCCAGCGTAAACAACAGTGCTTGTAACACGCTACCCCCTGGCTGCACCTGACCTTCAATGAGTGTAAGACATATCCAGTAGCCTATTGGCAGGTGTAAATTAATGTCCTGCCATTGTCAGAAGGATAAGATGTTCACATTAAGCACGACAATCAGCCAGGAAATCAGATAATGGACAGTTTCGCTGTTTATCAACGGCGGGATCGGCACCACTTTTCGCCGGGCGACCACCCGATCAATCAAGACGCGGCGCTGAGCGTTTTTCTCCCTGCCGTAAGTGCGTTTCGATGTCGTCGGGCGCGTTGCTGTGACGACGTGCGGACCACCGCCGAAGCCGTACCGACCAGCGCCCGGACGTACCCACACAGAGAATTGTGCAGGTGAGCCGTGGCCAGACATTCACGTGGCGATTGACTTTTAATTGTGCTGCAAAACCGTTGCTGCACTGTTTGCACCGGAGGCCTCGAGTCGGTTTGGAATTTGTTAGGGTTTAGAACTTATACCAATGAAGTATTTAAGACTGCCAATTGAATCCAGTGACGTGGAGTTGTAGTCCGCCTAGATGTCGTAGTGTCACAGTCAAACAGAATGGAAAATGAATTTTATATGAACCGTATTAAGCAGCAATATAAATGTTGGTGCTTTCTTACGACAATGAGCCAGTTGCTAGAATCACTTAGTAGGAGCCAGAGGCGTGAAATTCTCTTGGAAAATTATTTATATTGCCCAAATTTTAAGCCATGTCAATAACCAGTCTGTTAGTACGGATAATAAGATATAAACCATGCCTTAGCCCTCCCAGAGGCTTGTTGAACAAACAATTAACCCTCGCCCCACCGGGGGCCATCGATGGCCCCCCTAAGGTTTTTCCAGGATAGCAGAAAAACGACGAGGCGCAGCACCGCGGTTGAGGGCTCTACCTCTCACTGCATCATTTTCCCATCATCCCTGAAATTTTTACCCCGGGTCACCCAAGGTCAGGTCACAAGACGAAGTCAACCAAGGTCACCTCACTTCACCTTTAGAGCTCTGTAAGAGCTACATTTCAAAGTCGATCGATTTGAAACTTCCTACACTTCATGACCCCTCCAGGGTCTACAAGGTGTATATCCGGGATTTTTCGATTTCGTGCCCTGAGGTCAGGTCACGAGGCGACCTCTCCCATTGACAAAGCATGGGGAAAAGCTATTTCATGATATAAAAGCCACAAAAATGATTGCAAATACTCAGACTGCTCAGAACAACGTTTTTGGACACCTTTTCACGGATCCCAGGGGTCATATTTGCCCTTTGACTTTTCCAAGGTCATCCAAGGTCACCAGAGGTCAAAAACAGTATTTTGACAATAACTTTTGACCTAATTGAGCTAGAGCGGTGAAACAAACACCATCGTGTTTGTCTTGTCACTGGCTTTCATTTGATATACGGCAAGGTCACTTTTTGACCTTTCGTGACCTCAGGTCATATTAGGTCACGAGGTGACCTCTGGCGGTCAAACCACTGGCGGGAGGTCTTTACGTTCCACATAGCGGAAAAAGTACTGGCAATTTGCTATCAAATGTACTTTACCAGGCCTTAATAGCTCTAATGACATAAGAGTTATGCCCAGTTTGCTTAATCATTGTATATTTGAGTGAAAATAGCCCATCTTGACCTAATTTGACCTCTGGAGGTCAAACCATTGACCTGAGCACTAAAACATGCGAAGTAATTTCTTACTGAATTCACGCGAGCTTTCTATTGCACTTTGCAGATTTGCGCTAACGCCCATATTTTCGGAGTTAGAGGGGGGCATCGATGGCCCCCCCCGGTGGGGCGAAGGTGGCGCCGGACCCCCGGTGGGGCGCGGGTTAAAGCCCTTCAATCAAAAAGGAAGTTGAACGTAAGTCTTAACACTACTTCAATGTCTCATTAAGGGGGTGCCCGGAACTTCCAAAGAGATAAATCAGCATCCTTGGTGGGAGCAGCCCACTCTTACAAGCTTCCACCACCGAAGTCAAGAAGCCGAGAAAGCCAAGAGCGCCGATATTTTGCTAAGCTTTTCGTTGATTATTAGCTACACTTAAGTGGCATAAGCTAATACTAATACTATGGAGTACACATTAATGTATTTCCTTCTCGCTAAATTCGGGTAGTTTTTCATTCATGGTGCGTTTTATCGTCTGTAATGTTCAAAGGCTCCAATACTTATCGAAAAAGTCTATGGCGAGCCTCCAGTTCCGACAAAAACATTTCTAGATTTACATGTCGAAAATGAAGAAATCGGTTATCCTTCTCTGGCCCAAATTTCATACAAATTATAGAACAGCGGCGAATCATATGGAAATTGCTTCTCCGTTTTAATTCCAATATATATGGTGCGTTTTCCTGTCATCTGGTAACGAGCTTCACTTTAACAAAGGTGGCACACGTATTCCACCTGATTTAGTGAAGTTAAAACGGAGCGGCATTTCTGTATGTTACGCCGATTTTCTACAACTTGCATGAAATTGGACCTTGGTTTCAAATGAATCGAAGAGGGGCTCAGTTTCCGCACAAAACTGAGCCACTTCAACCAAAGAGAAGGTTAAGGGTAAACGCTCCAAGCTTCTGAATAAACTGGCAAGATTTTCCCACACATCCTGTGACGGCTTAGTTGTCTCAGCATTTCCATAAGTGATTGATTCGTGAGGCTGCCACTAACGATAATGCGGTTCCACATTACCATGAGAATGCCGGCCACTCGGCGACCACCAGTGGTCTTTCTTCCTCTCTCCCTGCGCTGCCCAAGACGGCATTATCCGCACATAATTCCATTGGCGGCGCTGAAGCTCGCCCCGGAAGGCTGGGACGTATCGGCGGGCGGCTGGTGACCGCAGGTCAGCCGGTGATGACGGTCGGTCCGCTGCTGACGCCGATGAGACGCAGATGAGATGGCTGATGGGCGGCAGTGGCGGCGCCCGACGCCAAGGAGTCCGCCCCTGGCCCTCCCCCTCCGCCGCAGCCTCCCGGAGCGGGTCGGCCCGGCGTATTCAGACCGGCGCAGACACCGTGTGATTACAGGTGTATTACACGCGCGATTTATTGGCCGGTGGTTAGGTGGTAATGACAGGTTGGTGCTGCGCCGTTGGGGCCGTCTCTGGTTCTGAGGCACGGTCGGCAGGGCGGGCAGTGTTTGCGTATTCCCGACCGCACCGGGCCGCCGCACACAACAGTCAGAGTGAGTGATGACGGAAATATGGGCGGTGAAGACACAGGACACGGGATTGCCGCGATTTCTCACAGTTGCGGTTTCAGTACTAGTTTGCTGCGTTTGGAGCTAATCTGGAGCACTCATCTGGCTCGTTTGACCAATGGTGGCAACGAAACAATAACTCGCCAAACAAACAGAAAATGTATCCCGTTTTTTCTGTTATCCTGAGCCAGTTAACATGATATCAAACGAATGTAACAGATGCAAACTCTAACACCATCTAAAGCAACATCTGTGTGAGGAAAATAAGTCCAGTATTTTTAATAGCTCGCCAGAAAATAACGGCGCTTAGTGAAATAAATGTTATGAAGACATATAATACATACATATATATATATATATATATATTTATATATATATATATATATGTATATATATATATATGTATATATATATATATATATATATATATTGTGATTGTGTAAAATACAATTGAAACGCGTCGGAATTGGAATTTAAATGAACATCGGAGACTTATTAGACAAAATACCGGATTCACTTAAGTCATTTAATCATATTCAAAAACTTAACCGGAAACTCTCAAAAGCCCAACATGCAGTGCTGTACAACAATACCTGCCTCAAAGAATATATATATATATATATATATATATATATATATATATATAGCTATATAGCTGGGATTTTCCTACTGCACAATACATGAGTTAATACTGCTGCTTTAGATAGTCAATCACTCGTAATTGAGCCACAAATGTATTCTGATCCTTGAAATGCCGTCGAACTGACTGTAATACCAGTGCATGTCGAATGTATGCATTGCCATTCAAGTGCTTGATTTGACACATCAGTCACAGGTGCGACACATGTTTCCAAAATTACGAGTGGATAGCTTTAAGCGACGTGGGGCTTTCAGATGGAAAACACCGGGATATTTTAGCGTTCCACAGCGCCATAGTTAACCCTAAGATTAACTTAACCTTTTTTCGACAAGACACTCCGCTTTCCTCGGGCATCTCCAGGGAAACATTCCCAACTAAGCCTCTCTAGCGCAGTCCAATCAAGCTAATGGCGCTAATTAGTCGCCCATTCCTCTGCGGTCGCTATCGATGATGTGACGTCACGGCCGTGCGGTCGCGTGACGGCGCCGATACGGCATCACACCGCCGCGGGCGCTCTGTCCGTGCGCCGTGTCGGATGTGGGACGATACGGCGGCTGTGGCAGCCAATTAGAGCGGCGACTCCCCGGGGTGTCGCACCCAGCTGACCGGCCTGTCAGCCGGCCCGCTCCAAATTGCCAGCAGAAACGACGACGCGACGCGACGCCGCAGACCGGGCTCCGGCTGAGCTTATCGAGAGGCTGAATGAATTTCCGTTGATAATTTTTGGTCAGCTCTGATAAGTGGGCTGATACGGCCGTTCCTAACTACCCGTCGCACAGTTGAGAGATAGTGTTCAGCTGGAGTGCTGAACGACCGTCTGCGAGAACTGTCGTCTGCAGCATCAGGACTGCAGGTGTTCTGGTGTTTCTGTCACGTGCAGTCGACGTGACACGGCGTGCAATGGAAGCTGTGAATACTGCCACTTTTATTTGTTCCTTGTTTATTGATTTTAAATACGTTTCACGTGAAACGGAAATTGTTTACAGTGTCGACATTGATACGATGACGACGTGAGCTAGTGCGGGACTCTAGAAACAGCTTTTAACGCACAATCATGTCCGGGGCCACGGTAACCATCTACAAAACAAAACTAAAATATTCAAATCAAAGTGGAGTTAAGCCTCTAATTCACGTATCAGTATACATTGTATTATGGCACACTACCACATCTTTCTCGATTGGTTCTTATATTCTCCAAATGAGCAAATCTTCACCGGCTCGCCTATTTCCTCAATCCTGTCTCAAGGCCAGCCTGTCTTGTTTTATCCTTCTCTATCGGTGAGAGGCGTAAAATAGGATATTTATATGGTTATTAGAACAGGTGAGAGACGAGCCACTGCTTGTAGTTGTCAGAGCCTACAACTGGGCCCTTAACGGTCACAGTACATCGCAAATTCACCGTGAGCAAAATCGGATCCGATGGGCTTAAAACTGGACTGTATCATGCATAAACACGATACTTAGGGGATTTAGTCACAGTAATATCATTATTTAGTTTTCCAAGAGCCGAGACAAAAGTTCACATTCCCTGCGCTTGCTTTAGTCCTGTAATAATTACAGAAAACTTTAATAAAATTGAAAAATGTGTAAGGTTTTCAAAGATAAAGTCATCAGGAATTGCGTTTCACGCCGTCAAAAAGTAGCGTCGGGAGCACATGCAGCACCGCAACGCACCGCGCCATTCAGTCCCATGATAAACACAGAGGTCCGCAAAAACGTTAATATTCCTCAGCGCACACAAAACGCTTATCACGAGACCAAGTGAGTTCCCACAAAATAAAATGGTTTTTAGAGTCTAGCTAGCGAGAGAGGAAATGGATTTTGCCAACGCACAGAATTGCAGATTGTGATGGTAGGCTAAGTTTAAGGACCAATTCGCACTGCAATGAGTAGGAATATCAGGTTTGAATGATTTTAGCAATGAGAGGTTCAGATATTTGATTCCTAAATATTCTCTCTGACAGTGTTGGTAAGATTGTGTCTTTTTCTGACCTCTGGGTAGCCATTTCCTGTCGGCGCTACCGAGGCGCTGCCTGGCCGAAGCCGGGTAGTCCCGGGGGGTCTCCTGCGTGGAGAGCCAGCCCGCCCTCCTGCGAGCTAATTGATTCTTATCATTAGCCGGTGTATTTATTTGCCGTGGGAACACTCGCTGCTCGTGTCTGAAACAATGTGTCGGCTTTTTACCGGCTGGTACAGGCATGCGGAGAATGTAAACACACACGGCGGGATGCGACTGCGCTGCCTCGGTGACATGTAGAAGCGATAGGGTAGTCGGGGCCGCATACAACAGCACCTGAAAAACGAGCCGCATGGGAAGTGGCTGAGTAGCAGGTCATGTTCCCGAGCAGGGAGGGCAGCGGAGCAGGTCAGATCGGGCAAAGGAGCAGGTCAGATCGGGAGAAACGGCCGTGGTTAAGGGACAGGTGATTGTGGTGATGATGCGGTCTAGTCAGCAGCTGTCAAAGCTACCAGTTGTCAAAGCAACGAATTTTCAGAGTCCGGTTAAATTGGCACGTGTAAAAAATGGCACGTGCCAAAAATGACACATGGGCGAATTCTAAGTTTGTGAAATATAACTAATGCACCAATATCTTGCGAAAGGTGTTAACTTGCTGCTAGAGATATGTTCACATTCTCTTCTGGATGGTAGAATAACCTCATAACCTTAACGTGAAACGCGGCAGATCCACCCAAACATCAACACAGACAGCGTGCTTCGCACCATCCAGCTGTGACAGTTTCATTCTGCATACGTCACCGGCGCATCTGTGGCGTCGGCGCTGCAAAAAGGGACGTCAGGTGGCGGGATACGGCGGCAGCGCAGCCCCATCGTTCAAAGGGTGCGTCAAGAGTCAGCGCTCTCTGTCCCCCCTGTCACGCGGCGGCGGCGCGCGCCGCTCCGTCTCAGGCCGTGTCATTGGCGGACATTGTGTGTTTGTCACGCGCTGGAAGGGGTGACATTGTCGCTTTTGTGTGTCGCAGTGGGGGCCGCGCCGCCGCCGACGCGGGGCTCCGGTTACAGGACGACGCGCCGGGAGGCGACTGGGCGGTGTGGTGACCTGGGCCCGCTGGAGTGGACGATGCATGAAGCGGACGGGCATTCGAGACTGTGTCAAGTCATTGAAATTTTACGGTGTAGTTAGTTGAATGATTGGGGCATAGAACGCGAGCTTCTTATCCGTTGACACAGGGTGGAGATATATACCAATTCCCACCGCGTGCTAATTCCTTTTGTCTCCTTTTTTAGCCCTGAGAAAACAAGAGAGAAAGCAATGCAATGTTCATGAGAATGAGTTTACCCGCCCAGGCTAATGACGAAAAAGGTGACTACATAAAGGGGACTGCTTCTGCGCCTGGGTCAGTCACGCACAGAGCTTTGGCTTCCAAATGTACACGTCGTTATTACAGGATTTTGGAGTAGGTTTGGATGGTGCGGTGCACGGTACTGGAATCAAGTTCTTGAAAACTTCACTGAGGCAAATATTGCAAAATCTAGACTTGGAGTACCTTGAAAAACCCTAGAAGCAGACATAAGACCAACATATATTAAGCGAACATTTGAAAACTGGCATTCCCTGAACAAATATTGGGTACCGAAAACCGATAATGAGTAGAAAGCCCAACGGTTCCATCTTTTACCCCACAGCCATCATTTCATATCGAAAACTACGCCCTTCCTGAATAAAACCATGCCTTCAAAAGATCCCTCTTCAGATAATCCTGGATCTGACTCTGAAATTAGCAATCCATATCATTTGCCGTCGCATTTGAAAACACTCGCCTTGTAACTATGCACATACTTACGTGCCTAAGAAGGTGTAATGCATAAATGTTGCTGATTTATGGCTCATTTTATTCAAACATTTTATCAGTTT
Organism: Lepas anatifera; assembly: GCA_034440635.1. Lineage (NCBI taxonomy): Eukaryota > Metazoa > Arthropoda > Thecostraca > Lepadidae > Lepas > Lepas anatifera. Next base: position 1,537,607 of record JAOTON010000231.1, on the reverse strand, counting down.
GCCAGAGGTCTTCCCATCAGAGAAAGAGCTAACGTTACTGGGAAAAATGAATTTCTTGACTTATCTTTATTATAACAAGTAAACGAAAGTTATTAGTGACGCCATATGACCTTACCAAATGAGGTGTCGCCTAGTCAGAAACACTACTTAAAGCATACAGTAAATTATACATAATGCTAGAAAGATCCCGGTAAGGAAAGTCCTTATTGTCTTGCTGGTTTAAAGGCACCACTAAGATGGACATCACAACGAGAAGCCAGACTTGAATATGCTCATGATCGAAGGAAAATCGCAATCTGGAACCCTGCATGCGATATATCTGCCTTCTGTTGGCTTCCGCCGCCGACGCCGTCCCACCGGCACGAGAGCAGTACGGGTGTCCCAATTTCTGTGCTGCATGGTTCCCCTTGCACCAGGTCCTGATCACGAAACGCCATGCTGTGACGTCATATGGGCGCCAGAAAATCCATTTACCTATCTACATCGTTGAAAACTTACCAAGCATGGAAGTCATTTTCCAGCACCCGAAGCCTAAAAGGCCTGTTTACGGCACTTGCAACCTTTGTTTTCTCTTTGTTTTGGTAAATGACCATAAACTTGTCGACTTTGTATTAACTTAACATTTTATTTGACTTAAAAAAGACCCTATGAGGCAAAAGGTGTCATTCCATTCACAAAACTGTTTTCTTTGGGCATTTGCAAAGGAAGAATCAACTCGCTTCATAGAATTCCAACTATATTAGATAAACATTGCAGTTACTGGCGCAAATAATTAAACTATTGCTAAAATCACCAACAATGGCGTTTCGCTTCGAATGAAGAAGTGACGTATTAGTTAACACCCGCAATGAAGAGGGGTCTAACACTAACGCGCACCAGAGAGGGCCTGGTAGGCCCTCCTAAGATCTCGGAAACTAAGAGACGTATAAAATACACCATGGAAAACTTTCATTGACCTAGGTTAATATTTTCAAGGTCAAACGAGGTCATACTTCTCAAATCTTGGCCATGCTGGGGACCTATTGGGAAATGCTGTGATTATGCGGGAAAAAGATGGGAATAAGCTCAAGGTGGACCAGGGTCATAGAGGGAAGGTCCTAAAGTATCTTTCCTACAATTTTAAGGTCAGGTTAATTTAAGGTCATTGACCTATGAGGTTACAATTTTGTATACTAACTATAATGTACACTATGAATAGCACTATAACAGCTATTGGGCGGGAAATGAGGATTCACCTTTACTAATGACCTTTGAACTTGACCTTTGACCAAGACAATTACATTGAGGTGCCTTAACTATGACGTCATAGCATAATATACGTCAGACCAGGTAACGCCGTTTGACAGGAAGCACTGGGTCAATGACCTTTAAATTGCTGATATTACCTTGACCTGTCACATTTGACATTGACCTTCATTTGAGGTGAACTTAACACGCGCATTGACGGGGAGGGCGGGTACCCGCCCCTCCCCTCGGGATTTTCGGAAAATAGCATAAAAATGGCGGCGCATAGCACCACCGTACTTGTCTGAACTTTTCTCTCATCGTTTTTACAATTTTTGTCAAAATTTTTAGGTTAGGTCATCTCAGGTCAGGTCACCAGTACAGCTCAAGTGACCTGACCTAAAAAAAGTTTAAGATAGCATAAGTCGGAACAGGGTGAACTTATCAGATTGAAACTCATATCACATAATGGGCCCACCGAGTTCTCTATAATATGTTCCGGTATTTTATATCGATGACCTAAGGTCAGGTACGAGCCATGACCTCACCTAGGAAATACATGGGAAAAATGATTGTAACCGAATAACTCAACAACGGATGGTGATGAACGTTTATTTTAATTTCATTGGATTTTCCTAGTCTTTGTGCTTCTAATGATATGCATTTTATCTAATTTGACCTTGACCTGCCCTCAGGTCAGGCCAAATCCTTGATTTGACCTAGCATGGTGATATTATATACTATTCGATTTGGCTTGCTGCGAGGATTCATACAGACCAAATAGTTTTTCTCTATCTTTACTTGTTCAGATGTAATGACCAAAAAACCTTAATTTACATGTTATCCCTATGACGGCATGTTTTCACCTTTAGTGACCATGAATATGACCTGAAAAAAGGTTCAAATATTTTCGATGGAGAAGTTGATGGGCTACCCAACGCCGTTTACCGTTTTTTCGCTACCTAGCGTGGTTCTCGAGATCTTGGGGGCGGGTACCCACCCCCCCGTCAAAGCGAAGGTGACGCAGACCCCCGTCAATGGGCGTGTTAACATATCCTCCCGGTTATATGGAGGTATGACGTCACCAATCGGTCTCCAATACAAGTGAGCTGGTCCGACCAAGCGATTGTGGCGATCTCAAAATGCAGGTCTGACTTTGAAAGCCTACAAGCATGGGTGGAAATCCGGGGGGTTGGGGGGTCAGAACCCCGATGGGTTTTGGGTCTCCCCTAGGCTTTGTATAGGGCTTGTATTGCCGTGCCAGCGCTAACCCACCCAGGACCCCCCTGGATCGAAAAGAGATCTCTAGCCATGCCTATAAGTAAAAATATCCGGCCGATTTTTAAATTCTTTCACCAATAGACGCGCCGTTAAATTCCCTCAAATTTAGCTAAATCTCGTTTTTTCGACTACAAGCGATTCTCCGGCTACCACGGAAGAAACAGGTGGGTGGGTCTCCGACGCCTCCTTCAGAGCGCGTGTTAAGAAACATTATATCAATGTAGACGCAACAGGTATTGGAACTCAATGAATGCGAGTTTATTTACTTATGATTGGTGTTTAGTAGAAATACAGCAAGAACTTGCAAGTTCTTTTATCTTTGAAGCCTAAATATTGCATAGCTTGGGCGCATGCTTCTCGTGAAGATACCTTGTGTTAAAGGTATCTTGTCCTTGCACGGATCATGACCTATTTCTCTCTTTCTCTGATTAGAGCAATCAACATGGAGTATCTTACAGTTTCGTGGAACCAAATGAAAGGCACATGCACCCATTTGGCACGCCTATAGCTGCTAATCATAGAGGATATAACATAGAAAACATGTTAGTATAATCGCACATTCAGCCGATTATCTGTCTTGCCATGACCATCCTACTGGAAACCTTGAGCTGGACAGAGTCAGAAAAGGAGCCGAAAAGGAAAATATCGAAGTGACAATCATATAACACAATCCCAAACTGACAAACCTAGTAAAACAATCGGGACCTCAGCTGAATAGACCCGGAGCCAAAGTATTTAAGCTATCCTTGCAAAGTTGTCTACGCACATACTGTTGCCAGATCCAGCCTGCGTTGGATACCAGAGACTCCTGAAAACGACAGGCGGCGGCGGCCGTCCAATGGAGACGTCAGGCGGCGTTAGATTTGCGCCGATCCCGCGCCGCGAGCGCCGACGCGCGCCGTAAATTGCAACGACGTGGCTAGAGGCGGAGAGGCGAATCTAGTACCGTGGGTCGAGCCGGCACGGCACGTGCCGGACCCGGTATAATTCGCCCCTGCAGCGAGACTGCTGGGAGGGCCTGGGTAAACACAGCTGAAAACCAGCCCAGAACCAGGGGCAAAAACTAATTCCAGCACGCGTACCATCTCGTAGCCGCAGCTGGAAGCCGGCCGCTGATCCATCACTCCTTCTTTACCGAACATTACTTTTAGATGCAAAACGTTCTTTAGATACCATAAATAGCTATTCACAGAGCAGTTTTATGCTGGAATTTGGCTCCTCTGGTTGTGTCGGACAGCAAGAAATAATTTACTCGAAAGGGTTGCCTGTTTAAGTCATTAGCATAACGTCGGAACAAAACCACGGCATGGCCCATTGTGGCATGGAATGTGTCCAATGTCTATGGTCTGGCTCAAAAGAGGCAAAATAAAAACGCCGCCTGTACCCAGTCGCCACATCTGTATACATCAGTCGCGGACCTATGACTATAATCACCTTGACATACGCTGTCGAAAATATATCAGCGAGATTTCTGGGGACAGAGCGGATTATGAGTGGCTGTTTTTAATCCTCTGCTCGGAGCTGAAGATCGTCGCTGCTGGTGGATCTCGCCGCCACTCTGCCACGCGACGTTCTCTGATGGATCGGTAAAGTGAATGCCAAAGGTGACAGGTCGACAGCGCCCTCTGCAAAACAGCGCCTCGCCGCGAGGCGCCGTGTATGCAAGGTGTTCCTCTCCGTGTACACGTGCTGTACATATTATGTACCCGTGTTCTGACGCGGCGTGAGCCACAATTGACACATCACACCGTTCCAAGCCGTACATCCGGTAACATGTGTAGCTAGTGACACCCAGATGCTAATTGTGGTAGTCATCACAAGCATGGCCTATCAGCACGCCAGCTACAGTATATTTTATGAATGCAACGATGTTAACAGATTCTGTCAACTCGTGGCCGTACACGAATAATCGAACTATTAATGTGTCAGGCAGATTATTGTGAAGCATCACCATTGCGACAATGGTGACGCTGCAGCGGCCATACTGGCGTCCCGCGGCGCACTCGGCGGGGCCCTGCTCCGACCACTGTCCCCGCGTTAATTCATGGGGAGCGGACCTCTCCAGTGGCACCGACATTAACGTCAACCGGTGTTTAACAAAGTGTGCAGCAAGCATCTGAAATAGAAAGGCATGCACCCTCCGGGAAATTATGCTTGACCGTTCGCCCCAAGGCACGTTCGTTTTTATAGAACTCGCAACAACAGGTCAAGCAAGAAAATTGCAAAGTGAGAGAGAGAAAGCAAGGTAAAGGAACTATCGCATTTTTCCATTATGGAATCCCCTGAGTTCTAATTTGATGATATTTCAATGGGCTGATCTCCTAGAATCCCGGGGGCAGCTGAGAAAAGTCAGTGATGATATAGGTACTCTAAGACAACCGTTGATGATAATTTTGATGTACTAGATGCTTGGAAAAATAATCATTGGTCATCGTACAAGCTCTTTCCTCGAAGTTGAGGTCAGCTCTCTTATGATTATTTTGAAGCTTTTCTCCACGAATTCATAGATAATTCCAGGAGTTAGACCTAATAATATAGCATAATCGTGTCCCTCGCTGCAGTACAAGAGATTCTGTTGAATTTTGTTTCAGCTTTGATTATTTCATCATGCTCTTGGTTCGGTAAGGGATCAATATCCAAGTTGTTGCGAGGGGCATTTCTAAACGTCTCCATCAAGGAAATAATGATACAAATACCATAAACTTCCCAACATATTTCGGGAAAACTTTCGAGTACCTGGTTATTTTGTGGGAGGGGAACAAACACAGGGCTATTAGTTTTGCAGCAGCAGCAGCATGCAACGAAATCAACAGATTTGTTCTCGAGAACAAATCGGACGTCGTTGGAGGCGGCAAGTAAGCCCCTGTAAATCCCTCATTGAAGCATGCCACAAATCACACAGACTCTGGCAATGCTGGCAATAATACAGCATGAAGGAAAACAACTGGTGTCCGTGGGTAGGGGGCTATTTTCGGAGAGTTTAAAGAGGAGGAACCCCGGCATTAGGACTGGTAACCATGGCTAGCCCCGGAGGAAGTACGCCGTCAATGCAGTCTAGTCAGCCCAGCACGCAACGACCTACCAGTAGAAAGATGCCAGTGAGACACAGCAGACACCGTCGACGCCGGTGTCACGGCGATGCATGCTGAAGCTTCTCGAAACCCACTTTCGAGGAAGACAATGTGCTAGTGGTGGTGCATCCTCTGTCGATTTCACCGAGTCCTCCACCGGACCGACTCAGCCAGCGGGAATGTTCCCATCGGCGGCTATCTTGTCCACCCCGCGGTATCTTGTCCGATATATAAAGTCGTCTTAGTCGTAAAGTCGATCGATGACGTCTTCTTAGGACGCAAGTTTTCCTCGTAACTCACTATGCAAGTTCAGTTAAGAGGACAATAATTTGCACCTAATAATTTTCTAGGTTCCAGTGATTACATTTGATACATGTCGCTCCATTTTTTCAGCTCTGTCCTCCCGCCAGGAAATACTCAACCGTCACGACCTCTAAACCTGCTTTAATACTGAAACTTGCAAAAGCGTTCCCTTTTATATGTGACATCAATGAATTCCATGGGTAAATTGATTCTTGCAAAAATTCAAGTTTGGTACACCCTACTGTAGATAAATAACAATGCCTGCATACCTATAGCGCTAAAGGAAACGTGGCATCCTCTCGAGCCTTTATTATAGTAGAGCAGCTCAATACGGAGAATCTGAAAAAAACAGCAACAGATTCAAAATGCGTTATCAGCTCCTGTCAAGGCGCAATTTTTCCTGTTTGAGCACCTATATCCAGCTGTTCCGTTCGATTTCAGCGGTGATCTTTTCTCTCGCCGGCTCCGACACTACACCTGAGCATGGTGCGTCGTGTCCCTGGCTTGATTTGATTGATGTTCGTGCGTTTCGTGCACAGGATCTGATCGATGACAAACCCCCTGCAGCTCGACCACGCCCCCTCCGCGCCCACAGCCAATCAGCAAACGCACAGCGCCGTCATCGACACGCCTCCGGGGCTTATTAATACACGTGTTGGCGGGTGTTGGACAGAGCCGAGACAAAATATAACCGCAGTGCGGGGTGATCCATCTGGCCGCCCCCGCCTGGGCCGGGCCGTCGCACTGCGCTGGCGCGGCGCTAACATTCCCGCGCCAGCAGAGGGGAGGTGCGTGGCGCCAGGCGTCACGTGATTCACCAGAGCTGCGTGAAATATGCGTAAAGTAGGCGCGAAAGATGCGTGGAATATGCGTGTCTCCACGTATAACGCCTTGGAGGCATTGAATGATGAATGGTTACACGCACCTTTACATTGTTGTACGTGCAAGTATAAAGCCAGACTGGAATAGGTCGTTTCTTGTGGAGCAATTCAATTCTCTTGCGAAGGGTCTTAGCCAAATGAGCCCTCGTCCTAGGAGGAGGGTAATGGGGAGGGTGTTTGCAACCTTCCCCGTTCTCAGGTTTTGCAGAGACATTGATAAAACAGTAGTGTGGAACGTCACGATACTTGCTTGACACTCGATGTGGTAAATAATTCGCACCGTTCCCAAAATTTCAGGTCTGGGTCAGCTTAGGTCAGGCAGGTCGAGTGACTTCAGGTCCAAAAATGTTTGAGGAGCCGTCAGCGAGAGCAAGTTTTATCTTTTGATCCGAGTTGATTTCACATAATACGCCCCCCGATTACCATACACATAAGCAAGAGTATGTGATTACTATAACGGGTTTTTACATAATGATGACTTAGTTTCATGTCCAATCGGACCTGAAACTAGGTCGTATCCAATCGGATCTGGGGATAGTTCAATCGGACCACCTCCAGGCGCTGGTGGGTGCGAAAAGGCCCAGGCGGTGACGGGTTAAGCAAGCATACTTCTGCGCGATGGGCCCCTGCTCATTATTGCCGGACATGCTTGCTTCGGTAGAAAATCCTATTAAATCTGGAAGCAGCCTTCAAATACATGTCAGAATACCGGCTGAGGAATCTCATTTTGTTTTATTGTTTATTTTGTTCGGCACCAGCTTCATCCTTTGCGGGAGAATCAGCGTTTCCAAGGCAGACTTCTGCTCTATTTTGCTCACTCCGCATGCAAGCAACGAGGCACGACACTAGCACAGCGGTGGAAGCCACGGCTTCTGTTCTGGAAACGCCTATTTCTTCGCCACGATGTGTTTTGAGCAAAACCAAATCCATGTCATTCAGTGTTTCTTACATCGTCTACGAGGCCACTATAACACTTGAAATGATAACATGAAAGTCCAAAATTTTCTTCGGGTAGGTACCTATGTGTCTGGAGTAACGCATAACCATAGCACGGATAATTCCCTTTATACTATATGGAAAACACAACGGGAGTTGTATTCTCTTTTAGAACTGTAAGCATGTATTTGCCATACACACTCACACAACACGGAAAACAGGGATGGCAGAACGATGCCAGGAGCTGAGCGGAAACCGGCACCGGCCGAGCACATTCACGTCCCAATAAGTGGTGCGTCCGGTGGCAGCGGTGGGATGCCCTGTAGTGGGCTGAGCTGACCAGCGGTACCTCAGTTCAGCAAAGCCTCCACCAGTGACGGCCTAAGATCGAGCCGGACGCTAATTTGGGGCGCGAATAGCAACAAGGCAGCAGGCGCGGTAAAACACGTGGGTTATGGGGGTGCCAATTCGGACATGTGCAGCGCGCCCCAAGGTCGATAGTCGGCGCTCAGTCCCACAATCGTCTACAGTGTAGGACGAAGTCCGCCAAAAAATCACGCCGAAGGCATGATTTTTGCCCAAAAGTCATGCCATGGACTGAAGTCCTCGAGATAGACCCCAACTTTTGTACTGCAGTTTGCAATAAAGACACACCTAACATACAAAACATAATTTTGTTCTGCTGAAGTGTTCCCGGATTTCCCTAGTCATAAAATGGGTCAAATGCACTGATATGCTAAAGTTTTGCCCCTGACAGGAAGCCACCTGTCACGACTGCTTTGCAGGCCTGCCAATAAATGAGAACGTCTGCCGGCTTAATTATGTACATCCATATGCATGAGCGTAGAACAATTAACATTTGTGTCCGGACTGCCGCAGAATAATTAAAAGGAAACTGAAAATTGGAGAAGTCACAACGGAGTAAGTATACATCCGCGGACAGACAAGGGGCACTTCCTGCAAGCCCACCAGCGGCCATCAGAGGGCTTATATTTCACTCTCGACGGAGAGATAGTAACGACACCTGGTCGAAAATATGCACCTAATCTCGCTTTGAAATTAGCAACGTGCCACATCCGCACAGGAATGTCACACACCTGCTATAAACACTGTGATGAAAGGCTAACACTGCATACATATCGACTCAGGAATAAAACGCTTTTGACTGAAATGTATTTAGTATAGTTGTCGTGAAGCTGAAAGGGATGTGACCAACTGTAACAGTGACAGTTTTGTAAGAAACAGCTGAGCACAAAGCAATTTTGGTTACATTTTTAGTAAAGTGAGACTCCCTGCCAGTTTCTCTATTAAAATTCCCAGACTTCCGAAAAATGGGGGGGAACATCGTAACCAAACTTTGCGGGAGACGACAAATAGCCCAAAACTGATAGCGTCCGTTCTAGAGGGAAACGTTGTCAGCAGCAGATGGAAGATTGACTGGCCCCATCAATCTTTCTGCCGGTAACGCCGCTTATGTGTGCAGTACATAAGCTGCCTAAGCTGCAAATAACTTCCAAGCTAGAAATATCCAGCGTATTATAATCGGCATGAACCGTCATGCAGTTTATAACCTGCCAAGCTTCCCGAATTGCCTGCAAAATATGCTATTCATCACTGTGACGTTTTGTATCAACAGCCTATCTAAGAATATGCTACCTCCAAGCACAGTTCTACATAAGTGAGAGCACCGTACCCAACACATTTGACAATACAACTGAGAGTTCTAGCGTTTTGACCCGATTCTTCTACCACCCGCACATCGACTCAAAGCTTTAAAGCACGCGCGCTCAGGTGCGGGACTGGGCTGCTGTCATTGAGCGGCTCCCCAGGTGGCCGGTTAACTTATGCGGAGGACGGCCCACTCCCACGACCGCGGCCGCGGCGCCCGGGCCGCAAAACAAACAGTCCATTCATCAGTTGAGAACGGAGGCCGTGGGAGGGCCGGCCCGACTACCGGGTCGGGGCGGGCCGGCCGGCCGCGCCACCGCGTGTCGACTCGGTGTCTCGGAGCCGACTCAGCCGGAATCAGAGCAAACTCCAATTCCCTGACTCGATTTTCTGGGTCAAAAGTAGCTCAGTAAAGTGACTGAGTACTTATGCAGTCACAAATAAGTTAGAGATGGATTTTTAATTTGTTCTTGGCACTGCTGAATACATTGAATTTAACGCAACGGGACTTTTGGACTGTTCGGACAAACAATACCACATATAAATGCAAACCGAGTTTTTTATTTGGATTCACCCAACTGAGTCAGGGATTCAGATTCTGCTCTTTTCAGATTTAGCCAGTCATGACTCGCCAAAGAGTCTGTACTGTGGAGTTGATGTGCAGGTAAAAAAACTCCACTGCACTATACACGCTTTAGAAACAAGCTATTTTTACGATGGCTGCAGCGATGATACAGGCCGAAGGCGTTATCTAGAATTAATCACGGGTTATGTAACAAGCTTAGATGTAAGGAAAGACTTTTGCTGGTATTAATAAATTGTCCAATAAAGATTAAAGATAGTTAAAGATAAACTGTCCACTTTATTAGAGATAGTTGGATAGTAAACATGGATTTATGCATGGGGGTATGCATGGTAGACCGGTCTGATCTACTCATTTGATTATAATATTTGAACAACTTACATAATGACTTGCAATTGATTATTGTGCGTGACTTTCTGCACGAACCCACGCCCAAATACGGGCTAAATTGGCCCAGTAAGTGGGTCTCCCGCAGGCTCACGGGTAAGAGCAGTTCATGGACTGGATAGCCCTACGGACACCTGACCGTCGGCGGATTATATTGGCCATTTCAAGGTTATACCAGCACTTTCAAGGTCATTGACCCCAGTGCTTTCGGTCAGCTGACGTCACCCGGTATGATGTTTCTGATGTTATGATATAATGGTTAAGGACATATAATACCAAGGTCAAGTTCAAAGGTCATATGGGCAGGTAAAGGCGGATCCAGGGGGCAAGGGGGCAGGTGCCTCCCCCAATCGACCCTCGTCGCCCCCTGAAATGATCATGGCACCCCCCTGAAAGGTAGGTGGCACCCCCTGAAATGTCGCTTCCCACCCCTCCCAATCTCCAGGATGCGACAATTGGCACCCACCGATAGGATTTGACGCCCGCCTGATATGTTTAGCTGGTCAAAAGTGGCACTCCCTGCTCCGGATGGTGCACCCCTGGGAAGGTGCCCCCTGATTGGCAATCCTGGATCCGCCTATGGGTTAGGGTTAAGCTCTTACTTCCGGCCCAACAGTTGCTATAGTGCTAGTTATAGTGTATTTCATAGCGAATATATCATATTCTGACATCACAATTCAATGGCCTTGTATGATGATTGGATAATGATGATGATGACCCCGAAATTTCAGAGAAAATTGCATATAAATTGTCATCCATGACCGTAGTCCACTTTCGGTGAATTCGTGATTTTGATTTCTACATAATCACTGCATTCCCCAAAATGTTCCCAGATCGGCCCAGATTTGACCTTTATGACCGTGTTTGGCCTTGATTATACTTACCTAAGTCCATGAAAGCCGGCTATAATGTACACCATTATAGCCTAAACAGGTCCCCAAACGGGATTATAGTAACCCACTTGGATTTTAATATCTCGAGGGGGGAGAACGTCCCCACACTGCACGTTAACCCGATACACTTTCTCCGCTGCGCCTGTTACAGTGCGGCGACTTTCACGCAAAAGCCACCTGGAAATTAAATGCGGCCTAAAATGCAACGATTCCAGTCATGAAATTATTTATATTTATCAAAAGTGCATAAGTACAATTGTATTATTGATTACGACACTGCTATTCCAACAACAACGCTAATGATTATTTCATGGTAAGTGCATTTAAGTGAAATACCTCATACATTTAACATACAGCAATTTTACATCACTGGAGTGCTAAGTCGTCGACTATTAGTACTAAATTTCGGCGTGCTATGCCCTCTACCCCGTGAATAACATTGGCCATCTAAGCGTCAGAGCAGTGTTATACCCTGCCCAATCACTTTCAAAGTGCTAGGCCCTCTGCAGTTTCAGCCACCTAAACTCGCAGCGGAGCGCTTAACTCTCCGACGCCCAACACCAAATTTCCAAATTAACTTGCTTAACCCCCCACGGGGTCCGGCGCCACCTTCGCCCCACCGGGGCCATCGATGGCCCCCTCTAACTCGAAAATATGGGCGTTAGCGCAAATCTGCAAAGTGCAATAGAAAGCTCGTGTGAATTCAGTAGAAATTACTTCGCATGTTTTAGTGCTCAGGCAATGGTTTGACCTCCAGAGGTCAAATTAGGTCAAGATCGGCTATTTTCACTCAAATATGCAATGATTAAGCAAACTGGGCATAACTCTTATGTCATTAGAGCTATTGAGGCCTGGTAAAGTACATTTGATAGCAAATTGCCAGTACTTTTCCGCTATGTGGAACGTAAAGACCTCCCGCCAGTGGTTTGACCGCCAGAGGTCACCTCGTGACCTAATATGACCTGAGGTCACAAAGGTCAAAAGTGACTTGCCGTATATCAAATGAAAGCCAATAACAAGACAAACACGATGGTGTTTGTTTCATTGCTCTAGCTCAATTAGGTCAAAAGTTATTGTCAAAATACTGTTTTTGACCTCTGGTGACCTTGGATGACCTTGGAAAAGTCAAAGGGCAAATATGACCCCTGGGATCCGTGAAAGGGTGTCCAAAAACGTTGTTCTGAGCAGTCTGAGTATTTGCAATCATTTTTGTGGCTTTTATATCATGAAATAGCTTTTCCCCATGCTTTTCCAATGGGAGAGGTCGCCTCGTGACCTGACCTCAGGGCAGAAATCGAAAAATCCGGATATACACCTTGTAGACCTGGAGGGGTTGAAGTGTAGCAAGTTTCAAATTGATCGACTTGAAATGTAGCTCTTACAGAGCTCTAAAGGTGAAGTGAGGTGACCTTGGTGACCTCGTCTGGTGACCTGACCTTGGGTGACCCGGTAAAATTTCAGGGATGATGGGAAAATGATGCAGTGAGAGGTAGAGCCCTCAACCGCGGTGCTGCGCCTCGTCGTTTTTGCTATCCCGAAAAACCTTAGGGCATGATGGCCCGGTGGGGCGAGGGTTAACAATTAGGCTGAATTACTCACTTTAACGATAGCCAGGCTGTAAATTACGCTTTGCTTTTCCATTACAATGTCTCGAATCTAGATTCTCCCACGATGCTTTTAGAGGCGGAAAAAGGGGATAAACTCAGAACGCCTTTTAAGAAACCATACTGACTATCTGACTGTCATATAGTCGGGTTTAAATGTGAAGTTCAACACAAATGGAGGCCAAGATCAAGTTCAAAGATTATGGGTCAAAGTCATAAAGCATTTGACCTTGAAGATATTGAAATAGGTTAATGATAATTGGCTTTGATACAGATCACTATGGTCCTCACCAATTTTCTTTTCTAACGGGTGTTTTCTGACCCTCTTGGTTTCCGAGATCTCAGGCAGGGGGGGTCACTTTAGGATCCTTAAGGTTATTGACCCTAGTATTTCCCGTTGAATGACGTTATCCAGTATGACGTATGTTATGTTATGATGCCATAATCATGGTAACTCAATTGTAATTTCAAGTTTGCCTATCAATGTCAAAGGTTATTGGCCAAGGTCAAACCATTCCCTATTTCCCGCCCAACGGCTGCTATAGTGCCAGTTACAGGGCATATTATTGGGAACATTTCATATAATGACATTATAGGTCGATGACCGTGAATAGCCTTGGCCCACGAATTTCAGGCGGCATTGGGTGAGCCCCTTCCTTCATGACATATCTCTGCTTTCAGTGGATTCTCGGATTTTGCTCCATAGTCACATTTATCAATAGGTCCCCAGCACGGACTTGATTTGAAATCTACGACCTCATTTGACCTTGAAGATATTGAAATAGGTTAATGCTAATTGACTTTGATACAGATCACTATGGTCCTCACCAATTTTCTTTTCTAACGGGTGTTTTCTGACCCTCTTGGTTTCCGAGATCTCAGGCGGGGGGGGTCACTTTAGGATCCTTTCTCCACTGCAAGCTGACGCCAGACCGCTCTCCATTGCGCGTGTTAGGGACATTCACGTCAATTTTAGCTTGTTTAAGAACTATTTTGGCTCTTAGTGACATACTAGTTGGACTTAGTTCATGCTTTCAACTTAGTTAATGAATTTCAGTTAATGATAGCTGTAGGCTGTTCTGAGGCAATGGCGGGGGCGGTTAGAGCCCCTCGCGACCCCCAGGGGCGTAGCCAAGGGGGGGGGCGGCAGGGACAGCCGCCTCTCCCTGAGGGCCTGAAGGGCCCCCTTAGGACACGAGCACGCGAAGCGCGGCTCACCCGCACTATACTCTGAGGCCAAATTTAGCATGTTATACCAGACAGAGCCCTCTTAAGCCCACTTCAGCACTCAATTCTGTAACAAGCAGAGCCCCTTTTTTACCCATCAGGGCCCTTTTTGCGCTGTCGCAGGGGCCCTTTTCGGGGCGCCGCCCCTCCCTGAGCGAAATCCTGGCTACGCCCCTGCCCCCCCTCCCCGAAAAGGATTCCTGGATCGCCGCTAGTGCGAATGAAGGATCTACTGGTCATTTATTGTACACATGCATGGTAGTAATTCGATATTCTGTATAAGGACCCCAATTCAAACTTTTCCACAAGCCAAGCCATCCGGCCTGATACAAATTTTGGTAGACATGCATAGAGCAAGGTGTGACATTTATCCTGTGATGTCACAGATCTGTCAGTGAGATTGTCAGATGACACTCGACTTCGGTTGACACATTCTGCGATCTTTTTGAGAAGAGATTATCACTGTGCCGTCAAGGGGAGGACTCTAAACACTGCTCAACAGAGGATTACTGCGCTATAGGTGCTGAAAAGCCGCTTAAAGCCTTCGCCCGTGACATGCAGTCACGGGGAGGTTTTGAGACCTCACAAAATCAGAGGTGTAAAAATGGCATGAAACACCCGACAGATCTGCTTTAGTTTATGGTTTAAGACTGATATGTCACATAATCTATACCCAACAGGACGATCAGTTCAAAATATAAACATATATTGTTCTTAAATGATTTTGTGGCAGTGTTTCTAGTTAAAACATTTGCATGCTTCCAAAATGCAAGAGGCCTGTTGTTTTTCCTATTCGCTTCAATGATAAGACATTTACATGCTTGCACTTAAGAAGATTCGTGTGGACTGAGCGAAGTTGAACGAGTGGAGAGAGAGGCAAGCAGGGCCAAGTGCGCAATACTATATTGCGTCGTGTTTGTAGACATTGGTTAGCAGGTTACTGATTTTTTTAAATATATGGAAATCAGCTGACAGTGAAATCTGAGCTCATAGGCGGATCCAAGATTGCCATGGGGGGGCGCCATCTAGACATGGGTGGCACCACTTTTGGTCAGAAAACCTATCACGTGGGCGCCAAATCCTATCAGTCGGTGGGTGCCGATTTTTGCATCCTGGGTAAGGACAGAAGGGACATTTCAAGGGGTGCCATGGACCTTTCAAGGAAGCGCCATGACTAAATCAAGGGGATCTGAGGGTCTATGAGGGGGCACCTGGGCCCCCGTTGATCCGCCTATGCTGAGCTGCATGTACTTACAAAGATCCTAACCCATTCGAGGTTAGCCCAGACCTTATAGTCAGTAAAAAATATTGCATTTAGAACCCCACGGAGTAAGATAAGGCCAGCCATCCTGAAGATAATCTAGTGAATATTTATCCGGTAATTGTTGACCTTACTCTTTCCAAGTAGAAAGTAATTATTTGATTTCAGGATCGATATTTGTTCATTTTTATCAAGCAAACTATACGCAAAAGCATAAACGTCAAAAGCGGGGGAAGGGAGGGACACCTTCCCCCTACTCGCGAATCAGGGGGAAACGTGCCCCCAAATTTTTGGCATCCACTTAATTGTGTTTGCATGCTTACCTGTTTTCCCAGTTACCTGCGTAAATATATAATTACATAAATAAAAATTTGTTACATAAATACAATTTAATAGCAATTTAATACATAAATACATAAATTTGTTGGTGAAGTGCATTTTCGTTAATGATCCATGTGCAGCTAAACTAAGAGTGTACCTCTCCCAATAATCACCAGTCCAGGGTCCACCCCTCCCCCAGTAAAAATTCGATGGCGATGGCCCTGTACAAAAACATATGTTCAGCAACGCAATTTTTTCCCGTGAGGAAACGCAGAACTCGGTCTAAAACGAAACACGAAATATTTGTTTTTTATCTCCATAGAACATGTTTTAAGTGTAACTTAAAATAAGCTACTTTAACACGGGCATTGACGGGGGTACCTGACCCACCTTCGTTTTGACGGAGGGGGGTTGGCGGGTAACGCCTCTCCTGAGATCTCGAGAACCACGCTAGATAGAAAAAAACAGTAAACCGTGTAAGGTAGGCCATCCACTTCTCCATCAAAAATATTTCTAGCATTTTTTTGTCAGGTCACATTTGAGGTCACTAGAGATCAAAACATGCCGTCATAGGGATAACATGTAAATGAAGGCTTCGATCATTACATCTGAACAAGTAAACATAGAGCAAAACAACTTAAACCATATGAATCCTCGCAGCAAGCCGAATCGAATGATATATAAAATGACCTTGCTAGGTAAAATCAAGGATTTGACCTGACTTGAGGTCAGGTCAAGATCAAGTTATATAAAATGCATATCATTAGAACTGCAGAGACAAGGCAAATCTAATGCAGCTAAAACAAACGCTCTGTCATTATCCGTTACAAAGTTATTCAGTCAAAACCATCTTCCCATGTATTTCCTATGCAGAGGTCATGACTCGTACCTGACCCTAGGTCATCGATATGAAAAACATCGGCACATATTTTAGAGAACTCAGTGGGCTCATTATGTGATATGAGTTGCAATCAGATAAGTTTACCCTGTTCTGACTCATGCTACCTTAAACTTTTTTGAGGTCAGGTCACTTGACCTGTACTGGTGACCTGACCTGAGACGACCTGAACTTACAATGTTCACAAAAAATTTAAAAATGATTAGAGGAAAGGTATGCCAAGTGTGGCGCGCTACGCGCCGCCGTTTTTGTTCTGTCTCCGAAAAACCCGAGGGGGTGGGCGAGTACCCACCCCCTCGTCAGTACGCGTGTTAAGACTGGCGGCACTTTTTTGAAGACACCCTGACGTAGGTATCGGCATATCCTCCTGCAAAATGCAATTTTCACTCTATTAGCTGGACTGCAGAACCTGCTTGAGGCACCAACCAGAGATTGGACTCACAAAGCAGCCAGGGGGATCAAAGGATTTGATTCGCACGTTTAACTTTGTCTATGCCCAGCAGAGGCAGATCTACGCCGGTTTTGTGAGGGGGACTTTGTGTCCGAAACTCGTGAAACACACTGTTTTTGCAGAAAAGCAAGTAAGCTCGGACAGTTTAGGGTGACAATACATTGCTTTGGCCCTCCTCCTGGATCCGCCATTGGCACCCAGTGAACGCAGACCCTGTCTGCATCCACTGGACCAGGCGTGATTTGATTACGCTCTGGACGAGACCGTGATTCCACGCTGTTCAGACCCGAAATCGAACGAATTGCAAAGTGGGTACTTTTTCTGAAACCTGCAAGAGGGTTCATTCCTAATCTCAATACTGGCTCGAATCGTCAAGCTGGTGACCACGTTCTGAACCGTGCAGACAAGTCCCTGGATCGCGGGATATTTCCGAAGACCTATCTGCTCCAAATATCGAATATTCTTCGTTGAGAGGCTGGTCGCTGCGGTGCTGTGAGCTAGGATCGGTCCCGCATGGATTCGGGCCCATAAATAAATCAAGTAACGCATATTTGCGTGATTCATCTTCCCTTTGGGACGCTTTATGACGCCCATGTTTAAAGTTCGATAACACTCAGGCTGACTCCCCTCCCCTCCCCTCTTCTTGCGTTATGTAATTTATTGACGGCCTCTCTATGCTATGGGTAGTGAGAACATTTCTTTTAACACACGCATTGACGAGGGTCTGAGCCACCTTCGCTTTGACGGGGGGTGGCGGGTTCCCGCCCCCCCCCACCTAGGATCTCAAGAACTACGCTAGGTAGCGAAAAACGGTAAACGGCGTTAGGTAGCCCATCCCCGTCTCCATCGAAAATATTGGACCATTTTTTTCAAGCCTCATTTTAGGTCACTAGAGGTCAAAACATGCCGTCATAGAGATAACATGTAAATGAAGGTTTTCGGTCATTTCATCTGAACAAGTAAAGATAGAGCAAAACGATTTAAACTATATGAATCCTCGCAGCAAGCCGAATCGAATGATTTATAATATAACCTTGCTAGGTCAAATCAAGGATTTGACCTGACCTGAGGTCAGGTCAAGGTCAAATTAGGTAAAATGCCTATCATTAGAACCGCAAGGACAAGGCGAATCTAATTCAATTTGAATACACGCTCTATCACCATCTGCTACATAGTTATTCAGTTAAAACAATTTTCCGCACGTATTTCCAATGGAGAGGCCATGGCTCGTACCTGATCTTAGGTCGTCGATATAAAAAATAACGGAACATATTTTTGAGAACTCGGTAGGCTCATTATGTGATATGAGTTTTAATCCGATAAGTTCACCCTGTTCCGACTTATGTTATCTTAAACTTTTTTGAGGTCAGGTCACTCGACCTGTACTGGTGACCTGACCTGGGATGACCTAACCTTAAAATTCGATAGAAGTTGTAAAAATGATGAGAGAAAAGGTATACCGAGTACAGCGGCGCTGCGCGCCACCGTTTTTATGATGCTGTCTCCGAAAAACCCGAGGAGGGGGCGGGTACCCGCTCCCCACGGCAATGCGCGTGTTAAATTAAATTGGTACAACACTCCAGGCATAAAAGGCTGCGCTCACTTCGTCCCACATCGTATTCCATTTTTAACCAATGATATGGAGATTCGTTTAATCATAGATGAGTACTTTTGTTCTAGCAGAAAATATATAAAGCGTGATGGGTCATGGGCCAGAAGGATTCTCTCTCTTCACCCCAATACAAGCAGCCGCATTATACACAGCATTTGTACCTGCAGAACGTACCTGGCGCGGTTTGTTTCGTGCTCCGGTTCCAGGGCCATGATCCCCTAAAGCAAAAAAGATAGGGGACAAACGTTCTTTCCCCCACATCAAACAAGCGCTTCATAACACTGGTCAACAGCCAAAATGAATCCGGCACGTGAACACATGTTTCTGCTTATTTCGATACCGCTGATTTCAAATTTTGTAACCGTTTTTTGCCATCGGACCTGGTATCTTCCCCAGAGCATACCTGATGTATAGCCCCTACACTTTCCACACACTGCAATCAGCCTAGCCTTTTGTGGAAAAATATAGATCCGGATTATCTGCACCCAGACAATGCAGCTTATCAACATACATGTAAATTTATTGTAACGGAAGACTACCTCACATTCAAGTGCATGAACATTGTACATACATTGAACCAGTGGCGGATCTAGCCGGTTGGTTTAGGAGGGGCAAACCAAAGTCAAAAAGCAAAAAAAGAAAGAAAAAAACGTCGCGCAGTGAAAATTGCGTTACAATATGCCTTTTCGGTAGGATTTTGGGAACTGGAGACGAAAAGCAAAAAAAACCGCCACGGAGTGAAAAATATGCACTCAAGATACTTTTTTTCCTATCCAAGCCCAAATCTTTACGCTGAACTTCACTAATTCTGTTTGAAGTTGAGAGTTGAAGCACCAAAATCCTGCTTACAAGCTAAAAAGGAGGTCGATCGATTTGGGGGTCAAAAACATAGTTTTGCCCCGAGCTTTTCCGTTTGGGGGGCAATTGCCTTTTTGCCCCCCCCTGGATCCGCCACTGCATTGAACAAGGTTTGCGCGCGGTCGCACAAGCTCGCCGGTATTGTCGACCGAGAGGTGACGTTGCAACATTATATGATGAGGATTTTATGTCAGAGTCACCTCCCTTGAAAGTCGAGTCTAAGTAAAAAGTCACAGGTCAAGGTCATACCACCATTTCAAGGTCATTGACCCTAGTGCCTTTGTTCGGATGATGCCGCCTAATATGACGTATATCGTGTTATGACGTCATACGCTAAGTCACTCAATCTTGAGCTCAAAGTCGCAGGTTCAAGACAAAGGTCATGGGTCAAGGTCAAACCTTATTTTCCGCCCGACGGTTGCCATAGTGCTAGTTGCAGTACACGTTATAGGCAAAATTTAATATTTTGACGTCAAAGGTCAATGGCCTTGAGCGACCTTTACCTAAAAGTTTCAGAGAACGTTGCCTCAGACCTTTCCTCTGTTACTTTAGGCCACTTTATCTCCATATCCAGCTTCTCATCGCATAGTCACGGCATTTTCCAATGGCTACCCTGCACATACAGAATTTGACCTATATGGCCTCGTTTTACCTTGAATATACCTAGGTCTATGAAAATCGGGTTTAAGGTAGAATACCCTAGCCTCCACAAACACCTAAGCGTTCATTTTCCTAGACCTCTTGGGTTTTGCACTGTCAATGTCACTGATGCCAAGTAGGCTTGCACAAAGACGACACACAGACATACTGGATCTCAAAATTCTGATCTGATACGGCATTTCTGCTGCCAGAGTCGTGTTCAGCGCCACACAGTACCTTAGAAACGGACTATTTTTATATTTGATCCACGACAAAAAAATAAATTTTGTTGACCAGTGTAATTGGCAATGTTGGGTGGACGTGTCCGACAGTAAAAATAGTTCTGAGCGATACGTTCGGAAGTTGTGTTTGAAGGTGAAAGACATTCTCCTAAAATGAAAGAAACCTTAACACGCGCACTGGAGGGGGGCCTCGGAGGCCCCCCACCTGTTTTTCCAGGGTGGCCGGAGAACCACGCGTTGCCGAAAAACGATATTTGGCCACATTTAACAGAATTTAAGAGCACGTCGATTGGTGAAGACTTTTTGAAAATCGGTCGAACATTTTTTGACTTATAGGCTTTCAAAGTCAGACCTGCATTTTGAGATCGCCGTAAATGCGCGGTCGGACCAGTTAGCTTGCATTGGAAACCGAGTGGTGACGTCGTAACTCCATATAACCGGGATTATATGTCAAGGTCACTTCACATGAAAGTCAAGGTCAAGGTCAAAGGTCACAGGTCAAGGTCACATCTGCACTTTCAAGGTCACTGACCACTGTGCGTCCGGCTGAATGACGTTACCTGGTCTGACATATATTATGCTATGACGTCATCGATAGGGTACCCCAATACAAAGGTCAAGGTCAAAGGTCAAGGTCAAAGGTCATTTGCAAAGGTCAATCCTCATTTCCCGCCAAACAGTGGCTATAGTGTTGGTCGAAGTGCATATTATAAGTAGTATACTATATTGTGACCTTAAAGGTCAATGACCTTGAATGACCTTGACCCAAAAGTTGTGGGGAAGCCTCTTTGAGAACTTTTCTCTATGAACCTTATCCGCTTTTAGCTTATTCCCGCCATTTTCCCGCAGAATTACAGCATTTACCAATCGATCCCCAGCATGGCCAATATTTGACGTTTAAGACCTCGTTTGACCTTGAAGATATTGACCTAGGTCAATGACAATTGGTCATCATGTAGATCACCATAGCCCCCACCCACCTGCCAAGTGGCATTTTTCTACACCTCTTAGTTTCCGAGATCTTAGGGGGGCCTACCAGGCCCCCCTCCAGTGCGCGTTAGTGCCAGACCCCCTCCAGTGCGGGTGTTAAGGGTGCCACCTTCAACGCGCGACGCTTTTGCTGCTCGCCGACATGGGTTCCCTAAAACAAAACAGCGGGATACCTCTGTATGCTTCAATTATTATTCTGTTTTAACAGAAATAGGGAACTTATATTCGATATTCACAGAATAATATTTTATGAAGTCCTTCTCGCTTTAAAATCAGGTAAAAACAAGACCATCAAATCTAACAAACACAAAGCTATTACGTTATCTGGCTTTGAGGAAGATAGCTTTTGCGCATCGCTCTAATATTTACTGGCTCCATTGTTCAAAAGCGTGGATTTAAATCCATTCAAATGCAGCCAGTAAATGACAGGGTGATAATGATGATTATCATTCCTTTCCTTTGAGAATGTACGCGAATACAAAGATGGTTGTGATTTTCGATTATTTTTGGAGAGAGTATATTCCAGATTATAGCGGAAATTTATAACAATTAGGGCCGTTCTGTCGATTGATTCACGTATGGATTTTGATCGAGTCATGGAAAAATTAACTAAAGTGATGACAAAAGGTTGCATAAGTATGCTCCCTCGAATGGCTGATGGGCTGCTCATTTTTACTTTAAGCTCAATACGCATGCAGTCAGCAGTACAAGCGGATCAGTAATCAGCTTACCACAGCCCCGTACTTACACAGATGCAAATTGGACAGTTCCGTCGCTATATCCACGCGCAATTCGCGGCTTTCTGTCACCTTGAATGGAAGTATTACTGAAGTTTCAAAGCGATGCTCGCATCTGACACCAGCGAAGGATAACTCGTCTCTAGCGTGCAACCTTGGCGAGTAATACCTCAAAGGGGCGTAAAAACTTGTCCCTTCACGATAAATAACCTGATGCAGCTTAGCTTTCTTATATTTTTGTTTTCAATAATTTGATGATTTGCGATCTGAATTTACGGCAATGTGATGCTTAGACTGGAAGATTTTCCCAGCGGCCCTCAACCCATTTTCGAACGCAATCGATACTGTATCTCTTGCCTGTTGACGTTGGAATCCAAGAAACACAATTATGGAATTCTGTAATCCCTTCAATCACTGACAGCTCGTATTTTTAATCATTCATAGAGACATGACACGCCAAAACATCTGCGCCTGCCTGTCAGGAAATACATGATGACGTGTTTCATAACGGTGCATAATTATAAGCTTGCTTAAGGAAGGTTATTTTGCAGTAATATCCCTGGAGGTCGAATTGTATGTTTTTGCAATTACGTGCCTTTTGTAATTGATTATGTTCCAAGTTTTTTTCATTTTCTTTGCTTCATGGAAGCCACGAAGAAAGCAAGAGCTATCCCTGATCTAGCCCGAACTTCCAGCTTGCCCCCCCCTTTAGCCCTGGAAACGTGCATGTTGGCCGGTTTCAGCCAAGCGTGGGAACTGCCAATTATTCCATGGTCAATGCGATTGCATGTAAACAGGACTAATAAAAGGCGATGAATGTGTTGATTATGTCTTACACTGGTGGTTTCCTGAAACAAGACAGCTTTATGCGGACATTTGCGCCACTGCATCGCCACTTCCTCTCCCAGTCAGCACAGTTTAAAAACAGAATCAGCACAATATTCTTCCAGAAAAGCATCTTAATTTTTTTAACTTTACGTCCCTGGTGTATGAAAGCCTATGGATGGTGTTCACTTTAGCTACTTTCAATCGTCATTCTCGAGCAGCAACATTTTACCTGAATTAACGTCCATCATCCACTACCGTCTAACCTCCCAGCCGGTTTCAAACATTCTGTTTCGCCAGCAGGAAGTCTGAATAGACAAAGTTGAATGATACAAAAGCGTTTGCCTGACACCACAGACTGATCACTAAGGATGTGGGAGATAACTTAAAATTGACTACCATCGTTCGAAAGATCGTCACCTGCACCGGCTGCCTTGAAAGATACCAGCAGTAGCGTTGCTAAAGCTAGATGTTTTTAGGAGTGAATTTCTTACTGCGAGGAAGGTCCCAGGCCGGAATTTACATCTAACCCGAACAGTGGCTCAGGCCACGGAAACTCGCTGGGGGCTGAGAAGGTGGTGTTACTTTCTTGCCATCTATCTGCCATTGACAGCGGCCTAGCGCCCT
Source organism: Lepas anatifera (assembly GCA_034440635.1). Taxonomy (NCBI): domain Eukaryota; kingdom Metazoa; phylum Arthropoda; class Thecostraca; family Lepadidae; genus Lepas; species Lepas anatifera. The sequence continues at coordinate 1,514,088 of JAOTON010000231.1, read as the reverse complement.
CGGCATGCGTTACCGTCTCCCATCCGTCAATCAGATTGTGGATAGGAGATGCAGTAATCCGCTGAGAGGATCCCCACAACACCCAAGCTAATATTTACCCTGTATTTGGGCTAGGGTCAGTGTCAGAAACAAGGGGATATGGGGTCGCAAGCCCCCCTCCATCCGAAAATTTCAAAGTGTCTATAGTTAATGCATAGCCAGAAGCTGTTCTGAGACAATGGCAGGAGAGACTTGAGCTCCATAGCCACCCCGAGATGAAGTCCTGGATCTGCCACTGGCCAATGTACATAATGAGGTCTCAGCCAGATGGCTACTTCAGTTCAAAACCCATTCTGGAGATACCATATTCCCTTGAATCATCCAGCTTAGGCTACTGCAGCCTCACGTATACGAGAAAAAATCCGGTTTCTATAAATGTCTGTCGAAATCACTTTGTTCCACTGAAACTAATAATCTTCCAAATCAGTGAGGGAACAAAAAACTATTGTGTGGCGCAGTGCGAGTGAATAGCCGAGTACTGAGTTGAAGCACCTACTTTCAATTTTCAGCTGCCGGCAGTCGTTAGAATTGCGTTTCCCGCGATTTTCCGAGATTTGTGTGGCTAATGACGCCGGTTAGCCGGGCAGGGGCGGCAGTGATAATTACCCCCGCTAACCGGTCAGTTCCGACACGGCCCGACTAATGCCACAGCACCGAGCCACCTGTATTGTTGGCCGCCTCCATTACCCCGACACGGCCCTGCATTAGCAGGTGATGTATTGCGGCACAGTCGACTGAGCGGGCGGCGCCTCTACCCGCACTATGTAAACGACAGTCTGAGGGCTGCACCTGGCTGACTGATAATGCTGAGTCACTGCTAGAAAAAATCGACACCTACGATATAGTGGTTTTGATGAGCAGATTTATAGGAAACCCTGAGGCTACCTGCTTATGTTTTATCGGAGAACAAATTGTGTGTTCAGACCTAATGTTACCGGGGCGTAGACCACGTGGGGTCAATGTTGGATGCAACCAGATGGACCGATTGATTCGTTTCCTTTCTTCTACCTTGGTAGCACGTCAGCAACAACCAAAATCTTGACAGTGTCGCTACATTATCCCTCTAAAGAACCTCTGGAGCTTGTTTTTTAGAAATCTGGCCGAATTCAGAACAATTTCGGTATAAAAGCATGGGCGCAGGAGCCGGAGGGGGCAGTGGCAGTTGCCTAACGAGGGGGCAGCGGCAGCTGCTCCCTCCCAACTTCTGGACTGGGGCAGTGACCCCCAACTTTGAGCCGAATCCAGACCTTTTTCATTAACAAATCAAGTGATACGCCGAATCATATTCGACCCCAACAGCGGTGACAACTTTTGCCCACGCCCAACTTTAAAAAGTTGCTGCAGCTATGTATACAAATAGGGACCACTCCCCCTCCCTTCCACTTAAGTGACGCTCCTCGTGCTACGAACTGAAACCCAATGATAAGTTTTGAAAAGAGAATAAAGGTAACCAAATTTATAGTAGCAGTCATATGAAAAATATTCAATGAATATTAACTATCTTCCACCTGACATATTCTTTCTGACCTTGACAACACATTAACTGCCGCAAAGACGGAGAGAGGAAAAACTTCCCAACATCGGAGAACGGAGAGAGAGGAAGGAAGAGCCCAGGGAAGAATGGAGCAGATGTGGAGAGACGTGGATTGGGACAGCGTTAAACAGCGGACCGTCGACACTCTGGCAATCCCTCTGAACTGTGCCTCATGAATTTAACAGTAAGGTCCCTTCCGGTGGTGTCTCGGCTCATTTGGGTCGGAATAATCGCTGGGCCACTCATAGATTACACAGCCCGTCGCCTCCTGTTAAAGAGAGAGTGCAAAGGCTACACGGCACTGGTATATTGTTAAACAAAGTAGCCGTGAGGATTCCCGTCAGAGAAGCCGTGCTCACCAGATGTTTCAATTGTTTCTGAAATCCCCCAGAGGTGAAGTGGGACGTGTGGATCTCTGCAGAATGCGTGTTGGAAGCTAGCATTCAGAAATGTCAAGGTTTGAAGAGGACGAGTTTGCGATTGACGCTTTGAGAGTGCCGTTGTATAGACACTGCATGTGTGTACGTGGCATTAGTATGATTACCAGAAGAGATTGCTTTTCATGCCGTTTTTTATTGCTTTCAGGCTAGTGTTATCGGAGCACAAACAAAACCATGCTAGTTGTAAATCAGCACAAACTGAACATATACAACAGAGTCGAAGATGGACCCGTTTCCACCACTTAGTCGTCTTGAGGGGGAGCGAGATGCCACTCCGACTCCGTGCTATTTTCCTGGACCCTGTTTTTGAGGAGATGTGAACAAATAGTTTATCCTGTTGAAATGTCATTATAAAGAAACGAACCACAATCCTTTAAGCGATGTTGATCAAATCAGATAACCTATTGCGACTGTGCGATTTGGTACGAAGTATAATCAGTCTCCATTGTCTCAGTATCTAACAAAAGAACAGCGGACTCGACGGGAGAAACAAGTGGTTTCCCCGCATGTATAATAGATGTTTTGAACAACAAAGGATTGATCCGGAAGAGTTTCGGGTACACGGCTGGTGTTTAACGCTCAACAGCACACACAGGAATTGAATCAGGGTTTTGTAATGCAATGTATTTGCAACGTTTGTTCATTTCCATTGTTAACACCTCATCGAAATTCATGAACAGACAAAGGCATGTCGAATTTGCATGTGCACTGACACGGTAAAACAAAGCTGAAACTGGGAGTGACGCAAGAAACGAACACATTATTTCTAAAAAGACTGCATCCCAATTTATTCAAATGAGCCCTATCCAAAATAGTAAAGGAACACAAATGCGTCGTAGGGGTCACAACACGCAACAGCAATGTGAATTCTAGAAAAGCATTGGGGCGTAGGGGGAGCTTGAGATATCTTTCTTGGGGCATTTAGTAAATAACATAGTCTAACTTTCGATGTCAGTGCTGTTACAAACAGGTCTAGCATATACAAATGGATCTTTCTTAATCTTCCTACACAAACCTTCCAGACACAAAATAAACTTCACTCTACAACTTCCCGGAACCTTGCAAGCTCGAATGGTAGTCACAGACTGGGGATGCAGCTTTACACCCTTTTCCTAAACTGGCCCCACAAAGACGGTAAAAATGTCACGCCGTTCGCAATCATTCTGCAAGAATAATCTGTACGGTGTTAGCTTTTTGTAAATCGGGGTGGCGCGGAAATTATGGGTGTTCAAAGGAAGTACCATACATATGGATGGATTTTCAGTTTTGAATTTCAACATTATACAAGTTCAGCGGTCACAGAACTGACATGGCGGTAGGATATCAATACAAAATATTTGACGCAATATGTTTTAGCTGGATATAGGTAAGCTAACTAGAAATGAAAAAAATGCTACGTAAGATTATGCTCTGGAAATCAAACAACTTTGGTGGTGGGACGACCTAAACTTGTGTCTTAGCGAGAGCCAACTTGGCGCCATATTACGGGTGAAATCGAAAGAACAGGAGGCAGACCCGAGGCCTAACAGGGGGAAGATGCTTCAGGTCCGAAAACGTGCCGATGTTTTTTTCAGGAGGTAAAATCTATATGCAATGCCTGCAAGGAACCACGAACTGTATATTCAGGGACTGTAGCTGCCCCCAGTGAATAATCTCAGTCAGTTCCAAGGGACAGCTGAAATGGGCTTATAGAAGGTACTTCTGGTCCGTTTGGAATTATTCAACTAGTATTTCGTCCAGTGTGGAAAAGTTGATCAAAATAAAGATTGACTATGTAAGAAATATATATTTTATTTATGTGGGGGCTCATTGTCGTGAGAAAAATATCTGAAGCCTGGAATTAAACATTTCAAATTTCCTAATATGCATAAGCTTTCCGTAGCACCAAACATGAAAGATTAACAATGAAATTTCTTGGAACAGCATACCAAGAGAAAGCAACAAAAAATGGAGCTAAGATATTTTCTCAGACAATTCTGAACTGAAGGGAAGTCCTTGATGTCGAATTGTGCAGGAATCCCGTCTCTTCGGGGAGGAAGCGGCGGTCAGGAGCGGTCCTCCCCGGGGAAATCTGCTGCCAATGTTACCATTAGCCTCACTATTCGGAGTTAAATGGAAGCGGTGTCGGTGGCGATTAATCGCTACAGAGATTGGACACGGGACAGAGCGACGAAGCGGGAGCCAGCCGGCCGCCGGCGCCCAGTTATAAATGGCCCCGCCAGCATCACCATAAAACGGGCAGAGCAGCCAGAAATACCGGTGGAAAACTACGGCTTTGAAGGGAAGTGTCACAATGTTACCCTCAATTCCTAAACAGGAGTTCTGATATCGGAATTAGATCGAACGATTTATATCTGCTTCAACAGCAAGAGTTGACGCACCTCCAGCAAAAGTGACGCAAACATATCATGGTTTGATGTGCTGAGCACCGCTCAACTAATCTGCTCTCCAATCAACTTCAAATTAGGCTTCCGCTGTAGAGTTGCCGCGCGTCGGCGGCCGAGCCGGCAGTGTTTGACAGGGGTGATGAATGCGTCTGTGATTTATGCCCAGTTCCGACGTCGACACGGCCCCAGGCGCCTGGGCGACGCCGATGTCCGCTGTTTATTATCACACTGTAGCCATGGCACGCTTCTTTGACATAGCCATCCCTGTCGTTCGGGAGGGACAAGACGGAACAAGACAACCTGCGAATGGGATGATGACATCGCATTGCTGTGTCAGGGGGCACAAAGGGAATTGCATTGGGTTATAAAGTCCAAATGCGTTTGTTATTTTAGAAAACAAATATTTGCAGACGGTACCAAAGGAACGGCGTTCCTAGAGCTGCTAACATCAACACACATACCGCACGCGTCAAGATGCATTCATTAATTAAAGGTCAAAATCTGAACTGGCGGAAGGGTTCAGCAATCGTCGCGTCGTCGCCGACGTTGTTCCGGCCGCCACCGGCGCCGGCGTCGGCGGCGCGAGACGGTGTTGGTTTGGCGCGACGTGTCTGGTGTCGCGTGACGCCACGTCGCTAATTGCCGCTGGCGCGCGCCGGCCAACGTCGCCGCTCCGGTGTCGCGTCGGCGCCGTTTTTGCCCTGCGGCGCTCTTCATTAGGGGTGTGACGACGCCCGGCTGATGATGACAGAGTGGCGACGATCGGCGGCGCCGCTGCCCCGTCGCAGACGTTCCTGGTCGTGCAGGGCACAGTCGGGCGTTGGCATCCATCCGTCGCCAGAGCTCGTTAAGGAGAAAGCTGATCGCTGGCCGAGTGAATTAGATATGAGCCGATATCACACCGAACACCTGGACAGCATTCTGTGCAAGGCAAATGATGCGTGCATGCGTGGATCGATGCATGTATGCAGCTATTTAGCCAAATTCCATTCGCGCTACATTCTAAGTCTCACACGCAGCAGGCTGTCATTCACCGCAGTGCAAAGCTGCACTAATGAATTTATCATAGTCTCTGTACGGAGGATACATACCGCAGTATTAATTTTTCCTCCTTTCATACTACAGCCGACTACAAGAAAATATGTCCGGGCATCTCTTGACATTAACACAATGGTACCGCCTGTCATAACATGACAAACTTTTCGTTCCGCCGCAACTTGCGGCTTGGAATTCGCACTGATGCATAAAAGTCATTAAGGATTTCAACAAGTCGAATTGCTATACTATAGCGGGTTAACTTACTTTTTATACCATACTTCGTATACTATAGCATACTTTTAAGTTGAATTACTATGCTATAGAACTACCATATAGTTCTAACAGGCTTCCGAAACTCCTGTAGGTGAGGACTAGTGAAAGCAGTTGCCTGCAGGTGGTTTCATCTTTGAGACTCCATGTTGGACAAATTCAAAGCACAATTGGGGACGTGTGCTTCACTGGGTCAGACTCAGGAGGAGCCCATACTTCAAAATAATCATGGTTAGAAATATGACTACTTGGCTGTTATGGCTCCTTGCAGAAGGCTGTGATATGAACACTGTTATATGAACGCCAGGTTCCAAACATATGTTGAAAACTTTGGCATACCTGGAAAATAAATCCTCGCCCTCCCAGAGACCATGGGGAGGTGGAATTTGAGTTTACTTCCCGTCGGATTTCAACAATTGTTGGGGTTTAACGATGTGCCAGCTACCAAGGTTATACGACGTCGCCATCTCCACCCTGATAGAAGGGTTTGTGGTGATCAGGCTGAACTTATTCAGAGAGCTCCCCCGGCCTTGAACTCGGGACCTGTGGTTCAGGATGCAGGCACTATACCACTGTGCCACGCATTCGCTCCCTCGGGGTTCATTGAAACTGCAAACAATCGTACGTATTAGCATTGAACCTTGATTTTTTTCAATTCATGTCAGAAATTCCAATATGAGCTTAAGTCGCGGCATGTGATGGTGTGGTCTAAAAATACTTTCTCTGAAAAATAAGAAAGCGTAAGCGTTCTGAAAGCTCGTGGATGACTGACCTGAATTATAGGTCGCATAATTTCACCAAATGTAACAACTCCAGGGAACAGGCAATGCTATATAAGTAAAGAGTAATCCTGGGTTAAAGCAACTCCTATGGGAACATTCAGAACAGCTCATCTTCTAGTTTCCCAGGTTCGGAAAGTTACACATAACCTATGAGGTACATACATATTTTTGCAATGCCTACCCAAAAAATAAGCAATTCAATGGCATTTGGGAGATAAGAAATTCGCAGCAGATTGTTTAGGACTAGTCTTGCGAATCGTCCTACCACACCAAAACATTCTATGTAATTTAGTTGGAAAAGTTGATTAAATATGGACCCTGATAGTGCTGGGCTGGCATAGTCAGGAAGCAGGTCCTGAGAGGGGATAAGCATGGTTAAATTGTTATTAACTGTCGATTCTGAAGGGGTAAACATACAAATACTTTGAGAATAGACTTACCTCTAATGAGTTTCAACGTTTAATACATAACATAGAATATTCAGCAAATGGAAAATAAGAATTCACCAGCCGGCTGGATATAATTTATTCCGAATATCTATCTTTAATCTTAATCAATCACAATTAAGTCCGCAGTATGTTATCTAGCTAGTCTCCTCGAATCCTGAATTCAAAATTGAGCCAATTCAGTCTGGTTATTTATTCGGGCACAGCCATTCATTAGAATCTTCATGCCGCCAATAGATCATTAGTGAAATTCTCGGCCATCGTGTGAGCCGCGACCTCAAAGGCCACGGTCAGCCATCGTGTCAGCCGGTCACCGTGGGAACCACGACCTCGGAGGTCACGGCTTGCCCGATGTCCAATGACTCTTCAAATAATCTGTTGCCTACATGCAGATTTTGGTGAAGTCCTGTACCCGAATATATCATCACACTGAATTGTCTCCATCTTTCATCCAGGACTCGTGGAGATAGCCAATTAATAACTTATCGATTTATAATAATGCTGCTCGGTGCAGCGCTGTAAATAAATCACAATTACTGGCCGTTCAAACATTGATGGTTAGGTCATGCTTTTGATGATTTGCGGTTAGTATGTTTTTTTAATCATGTGGTGTAGGTGCCCCAAGTAATTATCTTTGAACAATGATTGAACGCAAAAAGCAGGAGACTGCAACTTGAAAACCATATATCCCTTCGAGTTGAACAAAAGAATACAAAGCAAAGGTGAATGAAAAAACACTATAAAACTTTTGCAACAATTTTCGATAGAAAAACAATGAGTGGGTTCAGTGTTAACCTGCACAGTAGAGCGGGAGCTGGGGGTCCTAAAGTGTCCCCCCCACCTATTTTTCCGACGTTGCCGGGGAACAGCTCGCCCCGTCGGAAAACGCTAGTTTGCCACGTTTGAGAGAATTCATGAACGCGTCGATTGGTGAAGGAGTTTTGAAAATCGGTCAATCATTTTTTGACTTATAAAGGTTTTCACAGTCAGACGTACATTTTGAGGCCGTCGCAATCGCGCAGTCGCACCAGTTCGCCTGCTCTGTAGACCGGTGATGACGTCATAACGTCATATAATAAGGATATATGTCACGGTCAACCCACATGAAGGTCAAGGTCATTTATCCCAGTATTCCGGTCAAATGGCATTATTCCGTCTGACGTATGTTATGCTATGACTTCAAGGTTAAGGCTACTAAAGGTCAATTTCAAGGTCACAAATCAAGGTCAAAGGCATTTTTTCAAGGTCAAACCCTCATTTCCCGCCCAAAGGCTGCTACAGTGTCAGCTATATTGTACATACATTATTGGCAATATGTCATATTGTTACGTCAAAGGTCATTGACCTTGAATGGCCTTGACCTCAAAGAACATGATGTGGGACCTTTCATATATGTGGTATTCCCTTAGTCCGTTTTTGGTGTATCCCTGGCTTGTTTCCGCATAATCACGGCATTTCCCTATAAGTCTCCAGCACGGGCCAGATGTGGCCTTTACGACCTCGTTTGATCTTGAATATATTGACCTAGGTCAATGAAACTTTGTCATAAGATAGATCACCGTCGCCCCAATACAGCCCCTAACGGGCGTTTTTATAGCCTTCTTGGTTTCCGAGATATCAGGGGGGCTCTCTGGGACCCCTCTACTCCTCGTTGACGCCAGACCTCTCTCCACCGCACGTGTTAAGGGGTCATCCATAGATTACGTAAGGGGATGGGGATGATTATCCCAAGAACAATTAAATGCACGTTACGTACAACCCCTATCGTTTTTAATGAGCCACAGCATTATCAAATGTTACACATGGGCGTCAGAAAGTGTTACAGGGGTAGAGGGTTAAAAAATACATCATGCCATTTATGGATGGCACCTAAGTAGTCATCGATCTTTCGTGGACTGCTTTTGTACGGTCACACAAAACGTAAGCTGGTTTTCACCAGATCTAAAGCTGTTTATGGGGCGGCTTGTCAATACAACTTATCAAAAAATTGTAATAAATACCGAACCAGAATTGGGACAAAAGGTGCCGGGACCCTGTCTCAGTGCCATCGGTCGCTCGCTGCGGTCGTACATGACGCGTAAAAGCAAACATTCCAAGTTAAATTGAGGTGTTTGCATTCACAAACAAGCTTGCTGCAAATCCTCCTTCCATGATCCACTGGATTATGCATGGACTCCAAATTAATTCAAGGGGCGGGACAATTACATTCTTATCGGTAGACGTTAATTGTGTTCTAAAACGTCATATTGACGGGTTGTTGATGAATGAGACATGCTAACTGTTGCGTGCAATCATGATTCGAGGAAACATGTTGCTTGTGCAAAAATTGAAAACATGTTGTTCGTGCCTTCTGAAATAAAAAGCGATAGGTTGGCTCCTAAATTAAATATAATTGCTCAAACAGGGTAGTTCTACTGCAAAGGCATTACTTAGCAGCTCATTGCGTGCATCCTAGAATTCATGGCTGTGTGCACTTCCAAACATGCATCTCCAAATCTCATGATCACCTAAAGGGACCTTCAGAGCAAGCGAGGAGCCAGTTGGTAGAGCGTTGGGCTCTGGCCCGCTGCTCAGAAGCATGCAGTGGCAGTGCATGTCCAGGCTTGGGATCGGTTCCCCTGAGACGCTACGGCGCTAAAAAATTTACCCGACGTACAGGTCGGCTGGCAACTAACTGGTGAGAGGGTGACGTGAGCGGGGCGGCCGTCCCTGTGCTTTGTGGGACGTTAAACTTTGGCTTCTAAATCAGCCCTTCATTGTGGGAGTTGCTCATTTGGGTGGTGGGGTCGGGGTTTCCGTGACAAGTCCCTTGATGAATTTAGTGAGACTCCGACCACAACAGTCGAACTGAGAACAACTTGGACAAAATTTATAACTAAAAAAATGTGCTGCCATCTTACGAAGACATAAAAAATTTTTGAGGTGGTCTGAAACGGAAATAATTCCACCACGTGGAGCGAGTAGATCATTTACATGCATCGCTTCCTCTACGAACAGGTCATTTTGACTTGAATCATGTTGCATATGGCGTTATCATATCGGGTTATGGTTTCTGCTCAAATACACGTTGCATACGTCGTTTTTCACTAAATACGCATCTGTACCGATCCACTCTCACCACCCCCTTCACTCCCACTTCAATCAAACGAGGATCCTCAACGTGTTCCACTTCTCCTGTAGACCCAGAACAGGCGTGGAACGTCAGTAAACACTGACTGTGTTTCCGACCGATTGTTTTTTAAGCGGTACCAGCACTGTTTCAACGCCGATGCTGGAACTGTTTCAGTAATTCTGCCCGTAAACCTTTCCGGACATTGGTAGCAAAGCTCGCTAGATGTATACAAGCTGACGGACGCGGAAGCTGGACCTGAGCAGAGGCCAAGTAGCTGATATTCCAACTATTCGCTTATTCATCGGCGTCCATCTGAGCAGCATCATCGCGGCGTGAGACCAGGCCTCCCCAGTCTCAGCAGCGGGAATTCCATTCAGCGCGGCGGCCGATCCGGCGCGCTCATTTGTCTAACAGACCCGCGTTTGCGCAGCCCGTGGCGCCGGAAATTGATGGACTACCGGTGCTGGAGTGAGAGGGAGGAGTGGTGAAAATATTCAGCACAATGTGTCATTGCCTCAATGGTGAATGTCATCGCGTGCTGAAGTGGGTCTGATTTCATGCGAATCAAAGGCTAAACAGGCAGTAAACGCGGAAATTCAAACGAAGCGTTCCAAAATTTGTATAAGGTGATGATGTAGAAACCATGGCATTTGTGTAGACAGTTCTAGATTTAGAACTGTTAGGTTCTGTTTGTTTTGGCTGAGCTTCAAGAAATCAGTGGGATATTCACTCGTCTTGCCTTCCACCTAGCTTCAAACATCCGGTTGTTCCATCTTCTGCGCGGGATGTGGCAGGCCCATTTGTAAAGGCAACGCCTCGGACCCGGCTCAGCCGGGCTGGACATTGTTGTATGAGAACACGGGCGTTAGAGCCCGTTCACTCCGGTCCCGGGCCCGTGTCCCGCATTACTCTCCGTCTCAGCTTCACCCAGCCACTGTCCAACACACCACTCTGAGAAAAGAACTGAGTCTCTCGATCTATAGGCAAAACTAGGAGGCAAAGGAGGGCACTTGCCCCCTTCCCCGGTTGATCCCCGGCGCCTCCTTGGAAGGTTGATGACGTCCCCCTGAAATTTCGCTTCCCACCCCTTGGTCTAGGATGCGAGTATCGGCGCCCTGCGATAGGATTTAACGCCCACCTGATGTACTTTGCCGCTCAAAAGTGGCTCCCCTGATCCAGGTGGCGCCCCCTGACGGGGTGTTCCACATCGGAAATCCTGAATCCACTTATCTCTTGACCTGAATGTTCACACGCAAAACAGCAAAAGTAGGGGGTAGGGTTGCAATGGGTTTCAACAAGTGAGTTGCAAACAGATGACGTTGTCTTTGATAGAAAGCCCAACCATTATCTGCTCTTGAAAGCCTGAGAATGGTCCCTTGTGTAGCCTTGATCTATTTCTATCCAACCAGGGAAGACAGTTACGAAACGAAGAAACAAGTTTTGACAGACTGCGGTTTCTAAATGATCCGATGACATTGTTCAGCTTTCAACTAGAGATAGAGAGAGTGGGGATGGGTAGCTTAGTGGATAGCATCAAAATATTCTTAGCCACCAGTCTCGGCTTAAAGTCCCGGTGTAGCCTCCGAATACGCCGATCTGGTCCTCAAATCCTCCCAAAACCCCAACCATTATTTTAGGAGAAAATATAATTATTACGCCTTTCGGCGCTCCAACTTGTGGATATTGGAGCACCTTGAGAGAGAGAGAGAGAGAGAGAGAGAGAGAGAGAGGAAGAGGGAGAGAGAGAGATAGCTAATATTACACTATATTTGTACCAGAATGAATAATATTTTTGTGTTATTTTTCTCAATTCTTTTTCCTTTTTATCCGTTTCGAAAAATAACAGTTGCAAAATGCTCTGATCGTGTTTTCCAGCTCTCTGCTAGGAGAGTAAATTACCATCTCACCATACCCATGCTAGAATTGATAAGGATGAAAAGTTAAAACATATTTCATGAATATTTTGGTGAGCATATAAAATGGTGAGGCAGTATTGAAGTTTAATGTAAAAAGCACATCCGGTAGCTGGAAATTCGACCTTAAAATATCCGTAATGTGTCAGGTCATGGAGTCGAAGAAACAAAGAGAACTAATCAGTAAGCAAAAAATTACCAGCAACTCTCATGCTCATCTTTTGCAATCATTAGCGTTTTGTCTTGCACCGGAAGCACACACTACGCAGCCCTTTCAACTCCTGCAGCATACATGGCCTGAGAAACTGCGCCAATACATCACTGCCCACGGCGTCGGTTCTGGAGGAAAAGCCCATTAGCGAAGCACGCGCGTGGTGAACAAAGAGCGACAAACCAGCATCGCCTGGGGCTGGGAAGGACACGGCGCCTCTCCGTCCAGGCCAGGGGACAATGCTCCACATATCTAGTTTCGCGGGTGCCGTTCTCAGCAGGTGTCAGCGGGTTTACCCACGGGACGGTCCTCCTCACGAGCTCCATGTCGTCCCTCCTGGCGCCCCACAAATCTCTAGCTGACCCGGCCCTTCCCACGGGTGGTCCCCACCTCGATAGGATAGTTAGGATCGCCGAGGTTGCAGGGGCGGCGGAGACGGCACTATTACAGCTGCCGGGTCAACATACGCTAGGTTATAGCTGGCGTGTCAGTGCCAAGAAACTGATTCCTTTAAGAGTTGAGTATTCTTGTTTTAAAGGAAAAAACAGGCCTAGGTACAGAGGCGGATACAGGGGGCTATAGGGCTCAATTCCCCTTCCTCCTCCCCCCGAGGTATCAGTGTCCATAGTTAATGCATAGCCGGAGGCGGTTCCCAGACAATGACGGGGGTGGCTCAAGCTCTCCAACCCCCCAAATGAATTTCTGGACACGTTACTGCTTACGTAGTTAGAACTTCAGAATCAGCCTCGGGCGTTTTCAGTTAGTAACATAATGGTCTTGAGAAGAGTGCATTTGATAGGATCAGTTCAGGGCACATACGTATGTGGTGCTATGTCATCCTTTAGTTAAATATAGATATGCAGGAAGAATAGGTACACACTAAACACCTATCATACCGATAGGTATGGATATTCATGTGTGTACCTATCAGCTCCCCAAGATGCCGCTGCAGAGCTTGCAGGACGGCTTTCTGAAGAAGGCAGCAGACGCTATCATCATCCCTTTCACGATAGCCTTACGACATGCTGCATTCGGCTGGATAATACAAAGGCCCACAGTGGTAAGTTATCATCCAGTCTCCTGGTCTCATATTATACAAGAGCTTTTCTGCCCTCGAATAAAATATCTACCCGTGGACACATAGCAGGAGTGTGGTGGATGAAAGTTAACGAAAAGGTTTGGGATAGCAGAAAAAAGGCGCAGCACCGCGGTTGAGGGCTACCTCACTGCATCATTTCCATCATCCTAAAATTTTACGGTCACCCAAGGTCAGGTCACCAGACAGTAAAAGGTCACTCCTCACCTTAGAGCTCTGTAAGAGCACATTTTAAAGTCGATCGATTGAAACTTCCCACCAGACCCTTCAGGGTCTAAAGGTTATATCGGGGTTTTCGATTTCGTGCGAGGTCAGGTCACGGCACCCCATGAAAAGCATGGGAAAACTATTCATGATATAAAACCACAAAAATATTCAATACCAGACTGCCAGAACAACGTTTTACACCCTTACGGATCCAGAGGCATATTTGCCCTTTGACTTTCCAAGGTCATCAAGTCACACGTCAAAACAGTATTTGACAATAACTACCTAATTGACTAGACGGACAAACACATCGTGTTGTCTGTACTGGCTTCATTTATATACGGCAAGTCACTTTTACCTGGACCTCAGGTCATATTAGGTCACGAGGTGACCTCGGCGGTCAAACCATGGCGGGAGGTCTTTACGTTCCACATAGCGGAAAAGTACTGCAATTCTATCAAATGTACTACCAGGCCTCAATAGCTCTAATGACAAGAGTTATGCCCAGTTTAATCATTCATATTGAGTAAAATAGCCGATCTGACCTAATTGACCTCAGGTCAAACCATACCAACTAAAAATCAGTATTCTACAATCACAGCTATTCATAGTTCTAACGCCCATATTTCGAGTTAGGTGGGGATCATGGCCCCGTGGGGGGTGGCGGACGGTGGGGGGTTAAAGGGAATGTGGCACCTTGGTCGAATCCTGGAATTAAGTGCAATTAGGGGTACTTTTAGCCGACAATCATGGAATCGTCAATGATTTCTCTGAAAAAAATGTACAATAAGCTCAATATTTTTATTTTTAAATGTTCCTCTAGGGAAATAAATAAATATCTGCCTGTGGATGATGTCATGATCTGACAACCACTGCTATACTCAATACGCCTCAAGGGTTTTGATTGGCTGATACTCACCGTGACGTCAGCATACGTCGTCACAACAACAGCCATGACAACTGTGGCCTACTGCTAAGGGTACATGAGGGGTACATTTCAGGGAGGTTTTAGCTTTTTGTACGGAAATCGTGAGTTCCAAAACAAATGATATATTGAGTACCGGTTTTTCCGACTTTTTTACAACTTGGCTATCTGAGTTAAAATCACGTTATCAGGGGTGGAAAAACCCAACAACGCACCAACTAGGGATAGCGACAGACCCTCAACATTGAAAGCATCAAGTGTGACAGGAAATCTATACAATACCAGAACAGTTCTGACTGGCTAAATAAAATAGTTTCCAGGGAAATTTCAAAGAAAAGAGCTCACTCTGACAGGGTAATCACCGTGATGAACTAGAATAGATAACGCAAATTAGCTGCTTCGATTGAATTCAGGGGTGTGGTAGAAACCATTTGATAAGAATATGTCTTAGTAAGTTTTTCCCAACGCTGATTATGCCACATTGGTCTGTCATTACCTTCCCCGTTCGTGCTTATATATTTTCAACTTCTACGACTAGCCTGGAAATATCACAGAAAATGTTTTGTGGCTAGAGCGCATGTGAATGAACACCAATTACACATTAGTAGTTCCATCCCTCCCCTGCCTGTTAAACACTCCCGTCCCCACAATGCAGCGGTGGACGGGAGCGACAGTCAAAACTTGCGGCTTGCATGGGCAACGACAGCTTTTATAATGAGACGACACCAAGTCATGGCAACTGGTTACTTCACTTCTCTGTCGCATGCGTTAGCTCATTCATTGATAATTATTTATCATTATCAGATGTAACTTTGCACGCGTGTTCTCCAGATTGCAGGTAGCGCAGTCGGAAGGGAGCTTGACTAGTTAGTAGAGGATAACGGGTTCGGTTCCCGAGCGCTGTAATTTTAAATCTTCCGTTTTACGTCAGCGCTGTTTTGCGGTGTCTGGCGGCGTTTGCGCAGGTGGCAGAATTATGCATAGGATTGCGATCTTCAGTAAGTCTCTTCGCAAACTTTAGGAATGTTATTGCCAGGTTGTTTTATTGTACTATTTGTCGTATTATATGTACTTTAGAAATTGTCTATATTCAAAAAAATGAGAGCGACAGCTTTCAGTGTTAAACATTAGGTTAGCGACAGGTTTGAGGTTTTTTCCTCCCCTGCACGTTATGAAGGTGCCATATTCCCTTTAAGTGCCGGGTAGAGGATCCTGGCCATGGCAAACATGTTTCTTATTGATTATTTTCCGCCATGCTCCACAGTTCAGCCGGAGCGTCATGGCGGCATTTTTTTATAATTTCACGAGACTGAATTTCACGGCCGGAACTCTGATTTTTTATATTGTTACCAGTTGTCACAAGGGTCGCATAGAACGATCAAATAAAACACAGAAAGTAGTTTAGAGATAAATGGCTGGTGCATACGAAAAGCTCGATAATTTCTGCCATAGATAACATTATACCTCTTTCTACTGTTGTTCATGTTTCCGTTTTTCAATATACCTACATATCAATTTAAGATCGTTTTCCACGATTATACCTTGAAAGTAACAGAAGTTGTTTAGAACTCCTATTTAAACGTTTTGTGTTAACACACGTCCGACTGGGATGGGGCGAAATTCGCCCCCTCCCCCATCCAGGTTTTCCCAAGATAACGCAGAAAGGAAGAAATGCTGAACAGCTCGACTTGCAATAGGTACCTTATTCCTGCTCGATATGACGCATCTGACCAATTTTTAGGTGAGGCAAGGAGTTATTTAAGTTCAAGCGACCCAACCCCAAAAACCAAAATCACGAGTTTGAAGCTGCACCAAAGAAAGATCTGCCAACCGATCAGTTTCAAACTTTTAGAATATGATGAAGTCTTTGGGGTCTAAAAATCTGCTACCTCGCAATTTTCGTATGGGACGGGGTCAATTTTTGGCACCCCATTAAAAGCCTCTGGTGAAAAATAGAAAGGGCCGTTTTCAGTAAATGTTGGAAAGATTAACTTAAAAGTCCTTTTACCTTACTTTTCCGCACAATCCTGACCATAATGTTGAGTTTTTCAGCATCTGATATCTAAAAAGTCATACGAGGTTACATGAGCTTACATTGATAATCTTGCCAATATCTTCGCACTGAATTGTGATAGAGCTTCTATTTTGATTTCGTTGTGCTTATACTGTCACGGGGAGTCTATTGGATTGGAAAATAATACAAATATTTTGCTGTTCGTTAAAATATCAATATATTTTTTAGAACGTACAAAACATGGGTCCAAATACAACAACGCGTTTTACAAATAACGGATTGCAACATGACTATACCAGGTCACCTTGTGACCCTGACCTAGCTTGAGGTCAGGTCGTTTCCACTGTTTGACCTAAAATTACTATATTACACATAATTCAAAAGGCCACACTGATAGGACCCCAATTATGCCAAATTAGTTGTTCTAGCTCTGCTCAGTAAAAATATGTAAGATAAAAACTAAAATGTCCTGTTGTAAGCCTATGTAACCTTCATTGACCTCTGGTGACCTCAGTATTGACCCGGCACAAAAATTATTCATACACTTTTTTCTTCTTTGCAAAAGCTTTCCAACACCGTCGGTAATTTTGCTTCAGCTTTTTCAGGAAAATAGAGACGAGGAGAGGCGAATGAAGCTTAGTGAATCGCACCTTCAAATGAGGTCAAGATACAACTGTGAGGTAACAATCAAATGCAAACAATCTTTTAGACTCATTGGACCAAGGCAAACACATAAATACCCTTGGCTTTGTTCTACATCGAATATTTTTCCACTATTTTGACCCCCTGTGACGCAACGGCTCGATATATACATATGGTTCAAACATGGCGAAAGCGTACAAGACGCCAGAGTGGTTCCACCGCCATTCCGTTTTTTTCGCGTCACCAAAACTG
Source organism: Lepas anatifera (assembly GCA_034440635.1). Classification (NCBI taxonomy): domain Eukaryota; kingdom Metazoa; phylum Arthropoda; class Thecostraca; family Lepadidae; genus Lepas; species Lepas anatifera. The sequence goes on along the minus strand of JAOTON010000231.1, from coordinate 1,496,780 downwards.
CTTGACGAAATCGATGTTATCCATGGTAAGGCTTGAATTATGGATCATTATCAATCTGAATATAAATAAAAACATCGCTCAAAAGCGTAGAATCAAGGTTTTACTACCACTGTTTTACTTGGCACTGTTCGTTACTTTAGCATGTCATCGATCGCCAGAGTGTTGACAACAGCGCAACAGCGTACAACAGCTAATTATAGTTCTTGATCCTTGGGGAACCTCACTTGGGGATATTTCCATCCGTAAATGCTATCCAGCAGTGTGGGAAACATACACCCTCGATACATTATCAAACACTCGTATAATTGGGCGTCCCAGGTCCTCTTGACGCCAAAACTGACGCAAATGCCTCGTCTACATTGTTTTCTGTGTGTTTTCCTCGCATGCCCGCTGTCCTACAGGGGCGTATGGATGTAGCCCTGTCAGCTGGCGCATTCCAAACGCACCCTCTCGGACGCGACGCGCCACGGCGTGCCTTTGTGGCTTCTGAGCTGCTGCTTCTGTCACATACTACAGACACGCAGAGGTGAAAAGGTGACACACGTTTCACTCACACGAAAAGTCGGACGATGTATTTTCATGCCACTCACCTTTCGCTATCGAGTCAAATCTAAAACAAATGAGTGTCTTAATATCTACAAAACTTGTGAATCACATGCAGGTATTTTTTCGGCTCTTCTACAGGTGTCTCGGGCTTATACAAGGCATCACACAGAGACACATACTACGGCGGGTGTTCTACACGGGTGAGAACAGGCCTAATGCCCGGGTAGCCTCGTGTACCGCATCAAAGAACACAGGGGCTTGGAACAAATAGGGGATCATCCGGAAGTTCGTTTTGTTTGAGGCCAGTTATATACCTACCCGAGTGTCGTTGGTATACCTACCCGAGTGTCGTTGGTATACCTACCCGAGTGTCGGTGGTATACCTACCCGAGTGTCGTTGGTATGCCTACCCAGTGTCGGCGGTAAACACCCGAGTTTCGGTGGCATACCACCAGTGTCGATGGTATAAATACCCAGTGCCGGTGGAACCACCCGAGTGTCTGTGGTATAACTACCCGAGTGTTGGTAGTATAACACCCGAGTGTCGGTGGTATACCTACCCGAGTGTCGGTGGTATACCTACCCGAGTGTCGTTGGTATGCCTAGCCGAGTATCGGCGGTAAAACTACCCGAGTTTCGGTGGCATACCTACCCGAGTGTCGATGGTATAAATACCCAAGTGCCGGTGGTATACCTACCCGAGTGTCTGTGGTATAACTACCCGAGTGTTGGTAGTATAACTACCCGAGTGTCGGTGGTATACCTACCCGAGTGTCGGTGGTATACCTACCCGAGTGTCGGTTATAAATACCCAAGTGCCGGTGGTATAACTACCCAGTGTCAGTGGTATAAATACCAAGTGCCGGTGGTATGCCTACCCGAGTGTCTGTGGTATAAATACCCAAGTGCTGGTGGTATAACTACCCGAGTGTCGGTGGTAAAACTCCGAGTGTTGTTGGTATACCTACCCGAGTGTCGGTGGTATAATACCTACCCGAGTGTCTGTGGTATAACTACTCGAGTGTCGGTGGTATAACTACCCGAATGTCGGTGGTAAAACTACCCGAGTATCGGCGGTAAAACTACCCGAGTGTTGGTGGTATACTTACCCGAGTGTCGGTGGTAGCCAGGGACTGGATGTTTAGGTTTACGGAACGGTATTGGTTGTCGCGAGGCAACACTAGATAGACGAGGACGACCTCACGCACTCGAAATTCGCAAACACAGTTCCAAC